>CM066040.1:214443291-215099177 GCA_033557465.1 Ichthyophis bannanicus
AGCCTGAACTGCTCATGGAAGAACCATGGTGGAAGATATTAAAAGAATGTGGAGGATAGCTTTGGACTTTTAAGCCACAGATAAGTGTGATTCATAATTGGGAATTATCTTAGCCCTGAAGCAGAATAAGATACTCTATTCGAAACGTGACAGTCATGGTCGGCAGTGCAGATATTCCAGAATTAATGACAGGAGACTGTATGAGCTGAGAATTCTTCTGAGTTTTATATATATAAAACATATTATAAAAAAGTACTATTGATCACAATAACTAAAAAAGGGACTAATATGATAAAGGCAGCTTTTTATAGCGGCTTTGAATAAAAAAGTCTGACAAATAAAATTGAGAAAAATATTGGTAGATAGTGAACTTTTTTATAGAGGATATATTGGTAGCATTGGTGGAACGTTATTTCTGTAAGGATTCAAATTAGGAAGATATGGTAGGAATTTTGTCAATAGATGACTCTAAGAAAGCAGAGAGCCCAAACTATCAACTGGAGAAAGTTGGTACAGATCGTCCACTTTCTTATACAAAACTCTAGTTCCTTTAGGAAAATAATACAAATTAGTAGTATAAATCAAGTTAGGCTCAGCAATACCTCTTTTAAATATTTATGAAATAATTGTAATGGGGACAAGAATCTAGTACAGGGAAAATTCAAAAAGCTGCTGCTGGATGAGCAAGAAATCTTTAAAAGCAGAGGCATACACTGTTTATAAAGTGGAAATCTCCATCTGCAATTTAACATTAGAAACACCTAAGTCTAAAAACTTAGGGGCTTGTTTACAAAGCCGCGGTAGTGGTTCGCGATCGCGATCGCAACCGCGGCCCCATTGAAATCAATGGGGCCGCGGCTCCGATTACGATCGCAAACCGCTACCGCGGCTTTGTAAACAAGCCCCTTAGTATCCTACTCTGCCATCTGGGCAACCGTCTCAGCAAAGAATACGGAAATATGATCAAGCGAACCTCTGTATAATACAATTTGCTTTATATCTTTAAGAGAAACTTCAGCTTGTGGTAATGGGGTAACAAGAGGCAAAGAAAATTGAATTGGCTTTGGTAATGGAACCTGCTGACTCCCAGATTCGACACAAACACCTCCTGAATTCTCCTGCTAAGGAAGGAAAGGAGCGTCCAAAGGTCCACTCAGGACTTGATAAAGCTGAGCAGCTGGGTAGGGTCTGAATACCCCTAGCAGGAGGAGTCACTAGAACCGAGTCCCTGCTCTCCAACTGATGAGACAACTCAGAATCGGTTGGGGCGACAATTATTTTAACATGTTGATCCATGGGACCTGATACCTTCACTGCTTTCTGACTTTTTACCAAATGTCGCTTCTTCCTCTTAAGGCCCATAGACCAAGATATGGACCCCTGCTTGTGCTCCTCAGTGCGCCCTAGAGGCAGGTCCTGTCCCTTAGGACACACCCCTTCGGAACGCGCCCTGTGGACACGCCCACTACCGCATCCGGTGGTGGGGCTCTGGTCTTGTTTTATTTGATTCTTTTATGTCATTTATTTATTTGATTCTTTTATGTCATTTATTTGATTCTTTTATGCCATTCTTTTATGACAGACTCGCTTTCAAAACCCAACTGCTGACTTTCAAGGCCATCAATGGACTCTCCTCCACATCACTAGCAGAGCTTATCCAAACCATGTCCCCCAATAGGTCCAGAAGATCTGCAGCAGTCAACACACTGGTAATCCCGAAGGAAATAATAATAAATGTGTCAAATATTTGTGCATATATAGTCCAAAGCCATTTCACTGGCCACTTTTCTTTAGGAGATATAGGACATTAAGGGGTTGAACTGCAAGGGTGCCAATAATGTTGACTACAACTGTAGATACATAGTGAAGACCGAAGCTTTCACACAGGGTCAGCAGTGTAGCAAGAACCTCAGCCTCTCTTTGATTTGGGGATTCTTTCAGCCTCATTAAATTTAGGATGGATGTCTCTTGGTGCTAGGTTTTCCATAGCATTTTTGCTAACTACTGGTTGCTCTGTGAAAGACTTGGACTAGATTATGGAAAAAGACTATAATCCAGAGTAAGAGGTTTTCACCATGTTACTCCCGGCTATTCCAAATGGCTATTGCCCGATGGAGTGATTCTGCAAGAAGTGTTGGAGTGGGAGAAGATAAGCAATGTGAGTTCGGGGAAAGAGCTAGCTGGGAGTGAAAATCTCAAGTGTCAGAGAGTGCAGATGGATCTTTTCAAACATATCATGCCCCTCCCCTTACATTTCTTCCCAGCAGGTGTATCTGTGATATGCCAAATATGGCTTAAATTACTGTGTAGCAACTGATTTAAGCATGAATATGTAAGCCTACCAAACATGGAGCAGAACATAGGTGTGCAAGTTTGAGGGAAGTAACAAGTCAGGTTTTCATGATATTTCTAAAGATTATGCAAGCATATCTATTTCATACATATTTATTAGGGATATCCTGAAAATCTAACTTGTTTGCGTTCCTCGAGGAATTTACCGGTGCACCCTTGCACTAGGGCTTGTATAGTAGGGTAAAACATCAATTCAACAGAGGTGGCCAGCACTCTTAAAGCAGATAGCTATCGTTGCTTTAAATTATACCCAGATATTCAATGCCAGGGCCACCAGCCCTGAATATATGGGTCACCAGTTAACATTTTAACTAATAGACCAGTGGCAATATTCAGTCGCAGGCTGGATAGCTAAACTGGCTAAAGTTAGGCCAATTTTTTTTCTGTCAAACTTTAGTCAGTTTAATTAACTGGACAGTGGGTGAATATTGCTGCGGACTGGTTAACTCTAGTACTGCCCCCGGAACACTCCAATGCTAGCTGGCTAGCACCAGGACATACAAACCAGGTAGCAGGGGCTATTCAATGATACTAAATGGTCTGCTAACCCTCAAGGCAACTAGTTGTTGCTCTTCCTTCATATCAGCTTCAAAATGTAAAGATCAGAGTTGCCAAGGTACCCAATTCCAGGAGGGAGATTTTTTGCCAGTTCTAGTTTTAAATTTGCATTGCAATGCAGTTTGGTATTTATAGTCCCTGATTTTACCCATTGACATCAGTGCTGCAGATCCCATAATGCATCAGGATGAGATTGTCAGAAATCTAGGACCAGCTTAAAATCTCACACTTGGAACTGGCAACTTTGTTGTTGGTGCCTTGGCAAACCTGGTCTTATGCACCACCCCAACTATCAGAGTCTAATATTTAGCTTTGAATGCCCTGTTTTTTTCTCCCCCCCCCCCCCCCCACTAGAAGGTGCTGCCCTAGGTGACCACCTAGTTTTCCTAATGGTTGGGCTAGCTCTGAGTCTGGCACACTGTATTTTTGAAAACAGCAAACCTTTTTTCATCATACCCAACACGGTCGTGTTTTGGCTGAGGCCTCCGTCAGGGTTATGACAGTACAAGTGCTGAACACAGCTAGTGAAGGAACAGAAATCAACTGAGGCACAGTCTATGTAGCAATGCTAACGCAGTGTAAAACGACAAAATTCTCTGGCGTTAGCATTGCTCTGAGTAGACTGTGCCTCAGTGAACTTTTGTTCCTCCGCTAGCCCTGTTCAGCACACGTACCCCTGACGCAGGCCTGAGTCGAAACACAGCTGTGTTGGGTACGATGAATAAAGGTTTGCTGTTTTCACCTCGCTTCTGCTTGCGTTATTTCATTACTGTAGGAGTGTGTGCTCTCTTCTGGACACACTGTATGGATGTACAGAAATGAGTGACAGTGCTGCAGTGTTACAGTGACTGCACCCTTAATGGGCAGGACAGAGGGCATATACGTACATACTGCAAAAATATTCTGGATTATTGTAAGACTGTGGTTTGTCCATATAAGTGCAACTGACTGGCCTGTTTAGCAGTGGTACACAGCTGTAGAAGACCGGCTTTTGATATCCAAAAAGATGCGGATATAATTCTTCATTAGTACTGTTTTACTCCTCTCCCAATGCTTTGGGGTCTTCATAATTTTATATGTTTCAATATTCTTATCCAGAAGTTGCATTTAAGAGTGATCAGTAGTAGCTGCTTTGTGACAATGGAATACTTTGGATGACGGTATAATTTATATTCCCATCTTCCTTTTGAAGTAGGGGGCAATTTCTCTGAATGGGTTCGTTTTGCGCATACCATGACAGTCAGGGTATGTGGAGTATGATCTCAATCTCTCAAATATACTGCTAATGCTCGGTGTAGGGGTCCAAAGTCTTTTCATGTGATCTTTCTGGCAATGCCACAGAAAGTAGTCTTTTGCTGTCAAATTCTCCCAGGTAAGCTTAGCTGTGGAGACACCTCGATGCTACTTCATGCAACCCACCAAACTCTGACCTTGTTGGTTCTTCTTTGCCCAGCATTCAGAGGATTTGGAGTCTTCATACCAATGTTTGTACAGATTTACCCCTCTCATAGTGGCTTTTAATTTCCATGCCACTATTAGTACCCTTTGCCCATCTTTTGGTGTTGTTGGGTCTTCATGACATTCTTGATGCCTTGGACAGGGCTGGCGCTATCTGGTAAGCAGGGTAAGTGTGGCAGGGGGGCGCCATCTTCTGGGGGGCACCATTGCTAGATGTTCCCAAACAAGGCTGTCCCCAGGCATGTGTAGGCTTCAGAGGGAGCTGGTGAGGCCCGTAGCCCAGTGCCTCGACTCATCTCTGCCCAGCTGCAGGAGGAGCATTTTCCTTTATTCATATGACTGTGCTAAGTAGCAGTTACCGGAAAAGCAGAGTGCCCGGAGATTAAGCAGGGTCAATTTCTGTCTTGCACAAGAGACAGGAAGTGCCCCTATTTAACCTCCAGGAACAGCGGCGCCAGTATCTGCGACTTATCACAGCCATGGGAGTAAAGAAAATGTTGTTGTTTAATCCCACGGCTGTGCAGAAGTGAGCTGAGGCACCAGGCTTCGGGCCTCACTGGCTCCCTTTAAAGCTGGTCAAGTTGTGTGGGGCCCCTCATGGTGTGGGGGAGTCACTGGCACTGTAAGAGGACTGGGGACTAGAACAGGAAATGGGCTAATGTTGAGGGATGGGAAGACTGCTATTGAAAGGGAGATAATGCTGGGGGGGGGGGGCTGGGGCTGGAGAGGGCTGATCCTGGGGGCCAGGACTGGAAAAGGGCTGATGCTGGAGGATGGAAGGACTGGAAGGGAGATGATGCAGAGAGAGCCTGGAAGTGGAGGAAGGCTGATACTGGGGGCTAGTACTGTAAATAGAATGATGCTGGGGGATGAGGAGCCTGGGATTGGAAGGGAGATGATGCTGGGAGGGACTGAGAATGGGACTGGCGGGGGACTGATACTGGGGGGTCTAGGACTGGAAATGGGCTGATGCTGGAAGATGGAGGGACTGGGACTGGAAGAGAGATGATACTAGGAGTGGCTGGAACTGGAAGGGAGCTAATACTTGGGGAGGAGTGGAAGGGGTGGGGGTGGGGCTGAGGGTTAGGCTGGGTGGAGAAAAAAAGAAGCTGGGGAGTGAGGATGGAGAGGGGTATAGATATTTTGTGTGGGAGAGAAGAACAAAGGTCATACAGTGAGAACAGTTGAGAGGGAGAGACATAAGAGTGAGTGCTGGGGTAAGGAAGAAAGGCAGGGTTAATGAATATCAGAGAAGGAGGTAGCTGGATAGGTGAGCAAAAGGGATGTAGGTGGTGGTACTGGGGAAAAGGAGATGGGGAAGAGCAGGGACTGGGACTTAGGTGGAGACTTAAAAATTGGGTGGGAGAAAAGAAGACAGAATCTAAGATTGGCTGGATATGGGGAATGATGGTGGGCCCAGGAGCTAGCATGCAGCTCCGGCATTATGCAGCACCATCCCCAGCTCCATCTTTCTTTCTCTGAGTCAGCAATGTCAGCCAGTGCTGCCCGTGGCATTCACTTCCAGTGTGTGGGGCCCTTCATCGAAAGTGAGTGCTACAGGCAACATTGGCTGCTGCCTGCTGACTCAGAGAAATAAAGATAAAGCTGGGGATGGTGCTATGAGATCTTTCTGCTGCTGACTCGGAAAAAGAAAGAAGACGCCAGAGATGGTGTTGCATGATATTTTTTTTCCCAGGGGGGAGGAGAGAGAGAGGGAGAAAAAGAGATGGGATATGCTGGATGGGGGGAGGGGAGAGAGTAAGTGAGAATGGGGAATAATGGACCAGGAAAAAAAAGATGGAGAATGGGAGGACTGCGGTGATGATCGTTCCATGGTACGACCGCACCTTGAATATTGTGTGCAGTTCTGGTCACCGTATCTTAAAAAGGACATAGAGTTATTAGAAAAAGTACAGAGAAGAGCCACCAAATTGGTGAAGGGGATGGAAGGCTACTCCTATTAAGAGAGGTTACAAAGGTTGGGGCTCTTCAACCTGGAAAAGAGACGGCTGAGGGGAGATATGATAGAAGTCTATAAATTAATGAATGGAGTGGAACGGGTAAACGTAGATCAATTGTTTACGTTTTCAGAATATAGAAAGACTAGGGGACATGTAATGAAGCTACAGGGTAAACTATTTAAGACAAATAAGAGAAAATATTTTTTCACTCAACGTGTAATCAAACTCTGGAATTTGTTACTGGAGGATGTAGTAAAGGCTGTTAGTGTAGCTGGGTTTAAAAAAGGTTTGGACAAGTTCCTGGAGGAAAGGTCCATAAACCACTATTAAGAAGGGACCCAGGATATCAATGCTTGACCCAGTACAAGCATTGTGGAACCTGTGTCTTTTGGGGAAACTGCTAGGTACGTATGACCTAGATTGGCCACTGTTGGAAACAGGATACTGGGCTTGATGGACCTCGGTCTGACCCAGTATGGCATATCTTATGTTCTTATGACTGAAAAGTGGTATGTAGATGGAGTAAAAAAAGAGGGGAATTGAGGATTGGATAGTAAGAAAGAGTAGTAAAGTCTGAATGGACAGAGAGAAAAATAACTGGAAGAAAGCTGAAGGGAAAAATCAATATCCACGATGGAACGAAGTGAAGAAAACAAAAGAGGAGACAAGAAATGGCAGATGGACTAGAGACTATAGAAAGAGAGCTAAGAGACGACAGAGGAAAACAGAAACCTTAGACTGGGACCAGTATGATCAGAGAATGTAATGGTCAGACAACAAAGGTAGAAAAAATAATTTTATTTTCAATCTTTATATTTTATACAGTACAGGAAAATGCATCTCTTTCTATTTCTCTGGTGTTTCATTGTAATCAGAATCTGACTTCTTGGGGTTGCAGTTTATTTTTAGGTTATGGTCACTTATTCTGTAGTTGGTGAGGGTTTGTGTTCTGAGTGTGTGACGAAGACCAGGAGTTCTGTTATCATGGAGTTTGTATGTAGGGATCTGTACTGTAGTAATCTGAATTGTTCAGCTTTTCAAATAGGTGTTTGGATGTTCCAGGGCCCACTGCAGTATTTACAGTGCTGCGTTTTTTGGGTAGGCTCCTTATGGAGGGGGTGGGGTGTAGCCAGCATTAATAATGAAGGAGGGGGCGCCGATCTATAGGTTGCAGGGGGACGCCAGAAACCCTAGCAGTGGCCCTGGCCCTGGCATTGGAGTGCTGTTGCTTTTAGCAATTTGATAACAAAATGGATGGAAAACCTCACTGTTAAGGGTGCAAAATTCCTTGTCTCACTGACTTGAATGGAAATGTATTTATTTAACAGGTTTTATATATCGCCTTTTCATAGATTCAAAGCGATTTACATATAACAATTGTAGCAACAAGCTTCACATAGAACAGGGAGGAATAACTTGTTGGATAGAATATAAAACATTTAACTTCTCAAACTATATACATCTGCATTGCTGCATGATAGTAGGTGTGGTTATATTTAATAGTTGTTATCTAGGGGCAACAATTGTTACAGTATGGATTGAGTGCCTGGATTTTTTTGTTGCAGGAGAGGTCAGTGAGATTTAAAGTCATTATATTAAATCACGATTGGGGTAGAGATGTAGAAAGGGATGTAGAAATGAATGACCTGAATCATTTGGAAACTGAAAACAAAATGAATGTATGATTGATTGAAAATGAATCAAACCAATTTTAATTCTATTCACATCTCTAATCTGTAGGCATCATTCTCAAAGGTTCCTCTTTCATCTCAAGCTTTAGTTATCTTTGTACTGTACTCTATTCACTTACGAGTCCCCTCTATGATTCGATAATGTATTGATTTCTTGAAAATGGTGATATCTATGTAGGTTGATGGTTTTAAACACTTGGAAAATGAAAAGTGCCACAGCCAGTTCTCTCCTCCCCCCCCCCCCCTCCATCCCTGTTTTTCACAACCCTAGCATAACTCTAACAAAATAAGTGCTGTTTAGGAGGAAATTCTGGGACATCACAGAAGGCCAAAAAGTGGTTAATCAATGCACTGCATCTCTTGACATGAAAGGCAGGTTTTCAGAATCTCTTTTAGGCTAAAAACAGAGACATCAGATTGCAGGAAGAATTCTTGCTTTCTGCCACACATTTCAGATAGAGTATTTTTGTTATAAACCCCACTAGTAAACATGTTGGGACTTTACCAGAACCTTAAAATTAGCATTATGTTTCTGACAAATAATGATTTACAGCTTAAGTTTGTGCACTATATAAAAAGTGCTGAGTCTGATTCTGATGGTTTAAATAGCACCTGCATTAGCCTCAGTTCTGGAGGATACAGACTGGGGTGGAAACAACTTTTTTCCACCTGAAGGTCAGATGGCTAGGAAACCTAAAAAGCTGCACACAATAATTCAAAGTATTGTACATTTTTAAAAATATTTCTTTCTGTATTGTACTTTAAGTATAACTCAAAAACAATATGCTTTGTTATTTTGATAAAGCATGCAGAGTTTTACATAATTCAGATTTTTTGACACAGATGTTTGAATTTTGTTTGCGGAATTCCAGCAGGAGTAACCTTTGTAAGGCGATCTCTTAAATACCTTCCTCTGCAAACAATTCAGGTAGTGAAACAACTCTGTGAATCTGTTTGCAAATCCAGTCCTGTTTTAGTACTACTTTCTAAATAAACCGACAGTGTCCATGCAGGCACCAAGTCCTCAGTACTCCTGTTAACACATGCTGAAAGAGCCCCAGAGTCAATATGTTTTAAATCATTAAATAACCAGTTCATCTCCATTGCATTTTATAGGACTTCCTCAGCAAATTGTATGTAAGTTCATGGAGAGCATATGTGAATGTCTGTATCTCCAGGCGCTCACAGATTGGCCATATGGTACACTCAGGGAGTTTTTTTAGTGGACTGTACTTTAAGCTCTATAATTAATTAGCGAACACTGTCTCTGCTAAAGATTTCAAGAAAATTTGTCAGTGTTTCTTCCTCTCAACAGAGTCCAGGAATGAAGCCGGTATGCTCTCCTAAAGGCTTTAATAGCTGTTTTCCTATCAGTGCTGTTTCCCTATCAAAAAACAAATATTTTCCAGCTTCAAAGCTTTAATATAATAAGGCACACTTTAGATGCAATGTGGCGATCAGAATTGAGACGTCAAAGGCAGGACATACTCAGTTCTGACGTATTTTAGAAACAGCGCTGGGAAAGGTGGAGCCATTTCTAAAATACAAATAAGGCGGTTAATCGATGGAGATTAATCTCTTGCATGTCTCTGATACCCCTCTGTGCCCCCTAGATCCCTTCCACTGCCCATCGGAGATATACATTATCTCTGCCACTCCCCCTCTAATGTCCCACCCTGTCAACTCATCTCACCGTAGGTCCTCTGATGTATCTCCCATACAACATATCTGTTCCCCTCCCCATCCTCTCTCCCCCGGTCCCTATATCCTCTCCCCCTGCCCCTACTGCAGCGACTGGTCCAACCCTCTCAGTCCCAGCTGACCTAGATTCTGCTCCCTCCCAGTCACAATCTCCCTAATCCCCAGCAGCAGCCCTGTTCCATTCCAAACTCACTAGTATCAGTAGTCCTGCTGTACCTGTGCCTCCATCCCTCAATCTTGGGCCATTTCCCATTTGATCTCAGGACCAGTCTCAGTGCCAGAAACTCTGGCACCCCCCCCCCCCCCCACCAATCCCCTTGCACTCACACTTTCACATACACATTCAGACAGACATACACATGGCTCCACACCTCGGATGGGCCCACATGGGCTTCCAGGCATGAGGGGGGACATTGCGGATCACAGCCCAGCTCACCAACCCATATCTGCACTGCTGTGGGATTAAAGAGCTGTTGGAGTGGGTTTGTCTGTTCCCTGCAGCCATGTAATGTTGCTATCTGCTGGCATGTGGCACCACATCAGGATTTAACAGGGGCATGTCCTGTCTCAACAGATCTCTGTTGGGGTTATGGCTCCTGCGCGTTGGAGGGATGTCATTCACCATGCAGAGTGCAGGTGCACTGGTTGCCCACTCAACTGGGCCATGGACAATGTGCCAATATCCCCCTGGGTGATGTTTGTCACTCCCACACATCACAATGCTACAGCAGGCACCTATGTTCCTCCACATCCCCCACAATGTGCCTCAGCACACATCTCTGAGATCAGTGTTTTCCTCCCCATATCTATGTAGGTGACACAGGATACATCCTGAGGGACTTGTTGATGACCCCCATTGTCCATCCCCGCACACCAGCAAAACAGCAATATAATTGGGCACACAGGAGTACCAGGGGCATCATAGAGCGGACCTTTGGACAACTGAAGAGCCGCTTCTGATTCCTGGATTGCTCTGGCAGTGAGCTGCTCTATGACCCTGCGAAAGTGTGCCAGATATTCCTTGCCTGCTGCATGCTCCACAACTATGCGCTATGGCACAGGCAGCCCATGCTAGATGGAGTGGACATACCATCTGTTGCTCTGCAGGTGCTCTGTGGACAGGCCTATGGGAGGGGATTTGTGGCCTGTCATAACCTGGTGCAAACACATTTTGTGTGAGGGATGAGGAGTTGCCTGCAGATACCAGGGGTCAGGGGGGAGATGGGGGGGGGGTGGGATAGGAGTGGGGAGGAGGAGTTGGAGGAGGGAGGTGAGATATGTGGGCTGGGGAAGGAGAGAGGATTTGGGGGGGGCAGGGAGGAGGTTGGGGATGGGAGTGGAATGGGGCTAGAGTCCAGAGTTGATAAGGCCCAGGCCTCTGTCCAGTGACCCCTTCAGGGGGAGGGGATAGGAGTGGGCTGGGGAAGAAGGAAGGTATTGGGGGCACCTGGGGGGGGAGGGTGGGGACGGGAGTGGGCTGGGGGTGTGGGGAGGGGATGGGAAATAGGGGCTAGATAGATGATATGCAGTCATGGATATGGGGCCAGCTACATCCCACTGTAGTGGCCGGGATCAGTGTATTGCATATGTGTTGCCAATGGGATGCTAACACCACCACCACAGGATACATTGCCCAGCATGGCTGATTGGGTACATCTCCCTTGGTTAGCTAGCAATAGTTAGTCAATGCATTCCATCTGTACATGGGCCAGTCCTGACATTCTATGTACACATCCTCCTCTATCTGCTGACTTACCAGAACCTGGTCTGTCTGGCAAGGTGTGATCGTGAATGCAACCCTGGCATTGTGTTGGGTGGCTTGGGGACCCTATGCTGTCACCACATTTCCATTCCCAAGGTATCTGTTGGCCATTCCTAGGAACCACCAACCCTGCACATCCACTGCAGCTCCTTCTCACACCCTCAGTCTCCACAGGCAGACCCATGTGCAGCTGTCATCTACCCTGCTCTGCCCAGTGCCCCAATGACTCACGTGTTGTGCAAGTACAAACTCTCCTCCCTTCACGCTGACCTGGCCCACCTGTTACCCCTGCCTGATGCCCCTGCCCCACTCTCTCAAAGGGCATATAGACAGGTCCCGTCATTATACATTTGATACCTCTGAATGTACAACACGGGCCTTAAACTGTTGATGTTGTCAACCTAGTCCAGAAACAACTGCATGGGTCACAGTGGTTGTACAGTGTACCCTGTGGGCATGGCACACCTTAGAGCAACACTCTCAGAGGCATCAGACTTGGGTGCAGTCCTTGCACTGTGCTGTGGATGTTGCAGTGCCCCCCTGTGACTCAGAATGATGAGAGCAGTGGAGACCAGCATATTCCACATCCATACACATTTATTACACTATGTACAGTCAAAACATTGCCTTTACAGGTGGGATATTGGTAGTTATGTCACAGCTCTGGCCATCACAACAGCAGTTGTGGATGTGAGAGACAAACATTACATGGTAGAATGTTTCACCATGTACAGGTAATGGGGTGTACATACACTCTACATGGCTAACATGTATGCTGGGAGCAGAGACCCCATGACCCGGGCAGTCTAATGGTCATCCTCCCCCCCCCTCCAGATGGACAGCCTGGATGGGAGGTAAGTGTCTCTGAGAGGTGGTGTACCTCCTGCATCATACCAGGTATCTCCCCTTGCATGTCCTCTAGGTACATCATAATGAGGTCTAGTGGCCTGGTCAGAGCAGCAAGGCCCTGCAGCACAGGGCACTCAAAGGTCTCCAATTGCTGCAGGCTTTTAATGACTGTGCTGGTTGCTTGTGCCTCATCTTGATGCACCATAGCTGGAGAGAAAGTGGGCAGTGACTGCTGTCCCCTTCCCCCATCCTCTCCCCCAACCCGCAGCCCATTCCCATCCATACACCTCCCCCTGGTCCATTCCATCCCTTCCCCTCCCCCACCCTTGCTTACTCCCATCCTCACCATCCTCCCACAGCCCCCCCCCCCCAAATCCTCGCTCTTTCCCCAACCCACTCCCTTCACCTCCCTCTTCCCCCTCCCTACTCGCCTCCTCCCCCTGGCCCCTAGCATCTTCAGGCTAATCCTAGGCCTTCAGCTCCCCATCCTCCAGGGACTCCTACTCAGCCACTCCCACATCCCCATCCCAGGGCCCCACCTCCACAGTGACCTCTCCCTCCTCCATCATGCAGACCTCACCTCCTCCTTCTTATTACCCCCCCCCCCATGCAGGGCTCAGCCTCTGTAGGCACTGGCCATACCTTCTGCACCGCAGTCTCCTCCAAGACACCTTCCTTGGGCGGCTATTCCCCCCCCCCCCTGCAGAGGCCTATCCCATGGACGCATGGTGCTATCGAGCCCCTCCCCTTCAGGAGGACCAGACACCTCTATCAACCTGAGACTACCTCCTCATCCTCCCCATTCTCCTCTACTGGGGGGGGGGGGAGCTGGATAGCACAATGGGGCTGGTTATGCTCGGGGTAGCCTCAGTGCTGGCCCTGCTGCTGATGCTGCTCTGTCTCCTGTAGCACTGCCTGTCATTCGCAACTGGCTCCTCCTCCTGCTTCTTCTTCTCTGAGGGAGGTGGTGATTCATCCTCTGGGACAACTGTGTAAGGGAGGCAAAGAGGTGAGCATTAGGTACATCAAGGAGTATGAGTCCTGTAATGTGACATTTGCCAAACCTTGTTTGTACACACTGCCTGCTGAGATCCTTACATATCCGGTACAGATGCAATATCAGGTACTGGTGTGTCCTGGCATTTATGTGGTCAGCCATGTGGTTACCCTGGTTACGTGGTTAGTGGAAGGATGTGTGCAGCTGTCAGGCTAATATTGTTTATGTCCCGAGGGTATGTTAGTGGTTGCGCACCCATGGGTATTGGTCTGTGGGGCTGGCCGGGTCCCATGTGGACATTGGGCTGTGGGGAGCTCTCTGCTTGTGCCTGTACTGCTTTGCTTTGATTAGCTGGGCTTGCAGGGTCTGGACACAGGTTGTGTGCAACTGGCTGGGGTTGGGGAGCATCAGCTGTCACATTCCCCTTACGTTGGTATTTAATGTGGGGATGTGCTCGTTTGATGTGATTTGGCCATCTGATACTCAGCCTCTAGGGATTGGTTGTCTTACTTAGGAATGTGATACCCAGGGAGGCTGGCTTATGTCTGTAGTGCAGTGTTTGGTTGGTGGACTTCTGACCTCTGGGAACATGTAAGCCAGGGGAGCACAATGTGGTGACATGTGCACCCTCTCGGTTATATTTGAGACTCAATGGGATCCTGGTCTGACCATCTATGGGCAGTTTAGGGACAGGTGTCATCAATCCATCCCTGCTGTGACTTCTGTGCACATCCTGCTGCTCCTGGCCTTGCTACATGGCGGGTACGTGCAATGGTGCTGGCCAACACATGCTGTACCCATATGCATGACTTCTTGTGATGTGAATGGTGGTGGACCCCTGGTTGCCCATCACTTCTCACACATGCTGCACCTTCATGGGGTGTTTGATGTGTGTCTGACTTAGAAGGGGTATCATTTATCCAAGATGCTCTATGTAGGACTCACGCATAGCAGTCCTGCATTTTGGGGGACTGCTTCTATCTCCTGGCTTTCAGCCTTGCTAGATCCTGTGCACAATGTGTGTACTGGACTGCAGTGGGCATGTTGTCATTATGTGGCTGCCAGCCAGCGCCTGTGGGGGGAGTGGTGCACATTAGGGACATGTACAGTATGGTGTGTTGTCTTCTATCTGCAGCTCCATCTTGCAATGATAGTTATGTGCACACTGTTGGAACATGACTAAGAGCACTCTCCCTCTCTGCCCTGTGCTGAGGTCTGTCTGCACATTACTGACACTTGTCTTGCTCAGACTGTGCATATCCAAGCTGTGGATCTGGTGACACCCATGCTCTGTACAGCGCTGCGTACGACTGGTAGCGCTATATAAATGCTCAATAGTAGTAGTAGTACTATGTATATAACTGCTTGTATGGAAAACTGGCCACAGCAGTTTTGGCTAGGGCATGTCATCAGTAACAGCAATATGTCTGTCATTCTGGCACCTTGATTATAGTCTGCCACACTCGTAGGTGCACACATGGACATCATTCATCATGATCAGTCCATGTTGATGGTTTGTTTCCTTCATCTGGTATTCCACATGTCACTGTAAGGCCCTGATAACACTCTTTTCCCCCTGCATCTACAGCAAGGGACACACCACATTCCCCACAGCTTCCTGCACTTTCATTTGGCTCGTGACACATCTGCAGACCGCTGCTCCTGTCCTACCGCTTTAGAGTTGCTCTTAGCTGACATTGTTACCCTCTGTGACCTGTGCACTATATATGTGTCTCTTCTCACAGTTTCGCCCCCAGTGTTGATGTGTTGTCATGTGGATCAGATGGACGGAGCCAGTATGTCTGACCTGTCTCGGACATCCGCATACAGTGGTGTTTCTGCCTTGGGGGGGATGTGCTACACATTGTTGCTAACAGTCATGTTTGGGGGCATGTGTGGTGGGGGTGTGGCTACCTCAGGAATGTCCTCACTTTCAATATGGACACTCATCTTGCTCCTGCTGCAACTGCTGTCATAGCCGCAGGATCAGCCTAGGCATTGTGTGGCATATGGTTGGAAACGGACCCTGTAGGCCTCAGTGTCTCTCATGATGTGGAAGCGTCTGGACAGCAAAGACAGAACCCTCCATGAGTACATTTGCTATGCCCTACTGGGTCAGATCAAGCTGCAGCATGCCTACTATCCCTTTTTATATGGGGGCCAATCCAATGCACACTGAGCTGACACGTATCCACTATTCTCACAGCGTGGACAGTGGCTTGCCCTGGTCCTCCTGGCTTATTGTTTCATGTGTGGAAGCATGGCCTACTGGTTAGAGCACCGGCCAGGAGACAAGGGTTCAATTCCTACTACCACTTCTTGTGCAAGTCACCATAGCCCATTATTATAGAGGACCTGGGACATCCATTGCTTATCCCAGGATGCACATTGTGGAACCGGCATGCCTTTTTGGGAACCTACCAGGTACTTGTGACCTGGATTGGCCATTGCTGGAAACAGGATACTGGGCTTGATGGACCTTGGTCTGACGCACTGTGGTTTTTCTAATGTTCTTTTATCCTTTTGTCATATATTTATTTATTTATTTATTTTATTTTATTTAACTTTCTTATATACCGCGCTCTTTACACCAGTGCGGTTCACATGAAACGAAACTATGCAGAGCAGGGGAATGAACTGCATTTACATTATAACAGGGAGTTATGTACAGGAGACATACGAACAAGGTAACTTTGTGCAGAATAAACTATCAACATATGTACATGGATCAATAATAAACTATCAACAAATGTACCTGTATCATTCGGCTATATATAAATTGGATCTGCAGTGATCATGATGTCAATGTGATGAGTGAAGTGCTACTAGCAGGAGGGTTGGAGTTTGGCGGGCTACATGGGCTCGTAGGTGTGGCAGGGGGTGTATGGTGACCTGGGTGTGCGTAGTATTGTAGGAACAGGTGATGTTTAAGTGCCTTCCTAATATATCTTGTGCTCTCCTTTTTATGGTGCTCTCCTTTTTATGGTGTGCCTCACTGACTGCTTGGTCAGCCACATCCCATCACAGATTGCAGAATTTTATGACACATTGGTTGCACCTATCTTTTCTGCAGTACCTGTTCTAGGGCTTCCACAGTGGCCTCATTGCATGTTCATTGTTAGCCTGGTGGTTGGTGTCTCAGACTGGAGTGGAAGGGTGGCCTAGTGGTTCTAGCACTAGCCTGGGACACATGGGACCTGGGTTTGGTTCCTAGCATCACTCCTTGTAGCCATGGCTATGCTACTTTCCTTCCCTTGCATCAGAGGATTCCAGGGTCACATTGTCACTGTTCAATGTGTAACACATTGATTAAAATATTTCTTCCTTTTATGTGCATGCACCTGAGAACCCAGCAGCCCCTGGGTCTTCCAGATATGATATAAAGCATCAGTGGATCGGCAGGCCTGGGGTATGTAGTGACTTGTCTCAGCCCACACGGCCTGCCTGCGGGACTCAGACCCAGTTCACTTGGGTTGCGGGACATGGCTTTGGCCACTAGGCTACTCCTTCACTGGGATAGGGTGATGTGACACACCAGATACATACATACATGATGTAGGTACATGGCAACCTGTTAGGGTAGGGCTTCCACAGGTGTCTCTTGTAACCTTGCCCTCACTTTATCCTCCATTGGATCTCACACATGGGCCTGGATATGTACCTCGGGTCATACGTTTCCTATTGGGCACTGGGATTGTTGGGTCACCGTGTGTCAGCATGGACTTCAGGGGGCTATCTGGATTGGACATATGGCTGCCATTCATGTATTCTTCTGCAATCAGTGTGACACATTGGGTTGCTGTTAGGTATGTGGACCTTTCATTGTTGCGGATACATCACATACCCTTGAGCATGTTTTGATTGTTCCCCTTACATTTTATGTTCACCCTCCCCCTATCATGCATGCTTGGTAGCAGCCAGGACTGCACGTACTGTGCAGGCATCATGGAGTGGCGTGGTAGCCTTGTGATTCTCGCAATGGCTTCATTTCCCGCATGCCCCTCTTGTGCCATCAGCCATGTCACTTTACCTCCCACATTATGTTTGATTTGGGTTATCTGTGTCCCTGTTTCATGTTGCTGTGTGGTGGTTTTCGTGGTGACCACTCTGCCCACATGATATTCAGATGTTGACACCCTGCTCTCTGTTTCCATATTCAGAGCCATGTTTTGGGTTTCCATTCATTTTGTGATGTTGGCTAGCCATGTACCTGCTCTCTTGGCAAGCAGAACATACTGGGCAGTGGGCTTTGCACCCTGTTACCCACATTTGGGTTGTTCAGTGGTGCTGCTTTCCTTGCTCTCTGCCCTTTTGGTGTTCCTCCACATTCATGCATCTTGCACATAGCCGGTCCCTCCCTTTTGTGCCCTCTCTCTGTCCCTCACTTTGTGATTGCCTATTTTCTTCTATCCATGTGTGCCAGCTTTACTGCTATTTCAGTACTTACTGAGCAAGGTAGATCTTATTCTTTCCCAGCTCCTGCATGCTGTAGCATGGGCTGGCCTCCTAAGTCCTCTTGGAAGCAGCACCTCCTCGTCCTGTGGTACCAGCCTGCAGAGCAGGTGGGTCTCATCCTCAGAGAGGTTTGGCTTCCTCATAGCCATTCTCTCTCCTCCACCACTGGATTTCGCTGTGGGGGAAGATGGGCACTACTCCATCCTGTTTTCTGTTGCATGTGGACCTCAGTTCATTGAAGGTGGACACGTTTTCGGATGTACACGTGGGTGGGTGGACATGTTTTTGGCGGTACATGTGGACGGTGGAGTCACCAGAATCAGGTTCGGTTGTAGACGGATAGTGCACATGCACTAGAGGGGAAGTTTAGACAGGCCGCAGAGGGAGATGTGTTCAGTGTTCACACATACATGGCTCGCATGCCTAGCGAGGTCCACTGTTCGTGTAGGTGCGGACGTGCCTTCAGGATGATTCCGTAGGCGCATGTTCATATATCCATGCGTCTACAGAATTGGCACCAGGAGATGCACGTTTCCACCGGGGCTGACCCTCCTTTCCTGAATTGGCCTCTTAGTGTTATAATGTGACAGGAAGCTAAAATCCTTATTGAGTCCTGTCTGGTCTGATTCAAAATATCTTATCTTATCTTAATTTCAAATGTTTTACAGTCATGGATAGATTTAAATCTTCCCTTCATGACCCTCACCATAAAATCTTCATTGCTGTGCTCTGCCCTGTGAAATGCCATCCAACAGCAGAGGCTGGAGTAGCTGAATTCACATTCTGGTCTGTTCTGCTGTGCATCATCACATGTCTGTGAGCATTCATTCTCATCTGTAATATTTGTTTGTCTCTCCAATTTAGCAAGCCTTTCTACATTTCCTGCACTGAGGGAACAGAATATGTTGAATATTTTCCCATGTGGGTAACTGCAGGGTCCTGTGATATGTGTTGGCATAATTTGTAGCTTGGTGTATTACAAAGACCTGTGCCATTCTCATCTTTTTGGGCTTCTATTGGGACCATTATAGAGGACTAACACGGCTATTGCACTTCTTTGCCCAAGTTTTCCAAGGGGAAATATTTTCTTTAGTGGGGTAGGTTTAAAACTCTACTTTAGTATCTTTCTGAACTCTTTGAAGCTACTGACACTTCATCAGGTGTTAGTTCCCTCCCTACCCCCAACTCCCACCCACCCCTAGCAGTCTTGCTTTATAGGGCACCTTCCCACTTAACTACACACAGGGACTTGGAACAGTACATTTTGAACACACTTAAAGAGATTTAACTGCTTTTTCTATGAAAGGACAGCTGGGAAACCAGATGATACTTTGGTAGGTCTCTCTCTTTTGCTTTAACAGATACCTAAGCTCCACTGACTGAACAATGGCTGGGAAAAATCATATCACCAAAGCTGTTGCCCCCGTTATAGCTTCTGCATCTATACAGAAAGTGGTCTCAGTGCTAGTTGAAGGACCAGTTCCATGTGCAGGATGCCTGCAGGCAGAAGCTTTCAGGAAACAAGTTGAGGAACTCAGAGAGGAGGTGGCAAGGCTGAGGAGCTTTTCAAGAGAGTGAGAAGTACATTGATGAGAAGCTTCTTGCAACATGCAAGCTCTCCAGCAGAGGAGAAGATGACGAAGGTTGGACACAAGTCACCAGGGCCTGCAGAATCACCAATCCAACTTCTCCAGCCCTTGAACTGAAGAACCATTATGCAGCCCTGGAAGTGGAGAAGGTGAAAGCATCCCTGGAAAGGGAAGAATCAGAGCTTGAGCACCCCAAAGTTGCAGAATCACTGACCACAAAGAAGCGAAGGGTAGTGTGGTGGTTGGTGCCTCTCTTCTGAGGGGTACTGAGACATCCATCAGCCGACAAGACTTGATGTCCAGAGAGGTATGCTGTCTGCCAGGTGCCAAAATCCGAGATGTTATGGAGAGTTTTCCGAGACTCATCAAGCCCACTGACTATTACCCAATGTTGCTAATTCATGTCGGCACAAAAGATACTGCCAGGTATCCCTCTGAGCATATCAAAAGTGACTACAGAGCTTAAAAGGGAGAGAAGAGGCACTGTGGGTTAAACTAGAAAGAGGGAAAGAGAAATCTATTTGCATTGGTGTGATATACAGACCTCCCTCACAGGAGGAAGAGGTGGACGGAGAGTTAATTGAAGACATACACAACATTGCTAGGAAAGGGGAAATGCTACTGATAGGGGATTTCATTATGCCAGATGTTGACTGGCACATTCCTGCTGCAGTATCATCTAGAAGTAAGGAGATCTTCGACTCTCTACAGGGAGAACTATTCAGGCAACTGGTAACAGAATCCACACGTGACGGGGCCATACTGGACTTGGTGCTTACCAATGGTGAAAGTGTTTCTGATGATATAGTGGGAGGTCATTTTGCATCCAGTGATCACCAGATGGTGTGGTTCAGTATTAGGACTAGGGCTGTTAAAATCCATTCAAAAGCAAGGGTCTTTGACTTTAGGAAAACTAACTTTGCCAAGATGAGCCAATACCTCAGGGAGTCGTTAGTGGGACTGTAGAAAAACAGTGGGCAAAACTGAAAGGGGATATTTTAAGGGCAACCAACCTTTTTGTTAAAATGGTAAATAAAGGTAAAAGGAAAAGACCACTATGGTTTTTGAAAGAAGTAGCTGAAAAAATGAAGAAAAAGAGGGAGGCCTTCATAAAATACAAGAGATCATGGAGAGAGGATGACAGGCATCTGTATTTGGAAAAACTTAGAGAAGCTCACAAAGTAGTCAGGAAAGCAAAGATTCAAAAAGAGGAGGAAATAGCCAATGCAGTTAAATGGGGGGATAAGACATTTTTCAGATATGTTAGTGAGAAGACAGTCCAAATCAACAGCGTACTCTCTCTATTATCCCTTCCTCTCCATCAGAAATCCTCTATGCTTGTGCCATGCTTTCTTGAATTCTGGTACTATCCTCATCTCCCCCATCTCTTCTGCAAGGCTGTTTTTTCATATCCATTACCTTTTTTTGTAAGGAAATATTTTGTTAAATAACTTCTGAATCTACCTCTTTCATCCTTATCGTATAACCCCTCATTCCAATACTTTTTTCCCATTGAGAGAGACCCAATCCTGTACGTTTATTTAAATGTATCTATCATATCTCTCCTTTCCTCCTTATGCTCCAGGATATATATGATTACGTATTTAAGCTTGTCCATCTATGCTTTATGACAAAAATTGTTGGCCACTTTAGTAGTGTCTGTCTGTCATTTGAAGGGGCAGCGTCCAGAATCACATGCAACACTCCAAATGAGGTCTCACTAGAGGCATTATCACCTTCTTTTTCCTGCTGGACATTCCTCTCCCTATTCTCCCAAGAATCCTTATGGCTTTTGCTATTGTTTAGTCTACTTGTTTGCCTACCTTAAGATCATCAAATATAGTACAATTTCTTTCAGGTCTAACTTTTTTCTGTGCATGAAAGAACTTTACCCCCTATACTGTACTGCTTCTTAGGGTTTTTGCAGTCCAAATGCATGATCCAGCATTATTTTTAGGACTTTTTAGACCCAGTTTGGGAACTTTTATCCGCAGTAGCTGAATTGTAACATGTCTTGAGCACAGATTTGGAAAAGCGAGCACCCAGACCTCTTTTAGGTGTGATTACCAAGTTTTGTAATAATCCCTATAGCCTCCAAAATGTTATGCTTTTCTCAAAAACATTCGGAATGCATGAGCTCTGAATCAATATCACATTTCAAGCACGATGGGGATCTCCAACTTTTGTTTTAAAAGCCACAGTTGGTCTATGTAGGCTTTCTGCAGAATTTTAAATGAAGGATGAAATTTTAGACTAAGAAATATGAAGCTGTAAAAGGGATGAGCAAATGATTATTTGCTGTTTCTAAGACATACCAGTGAGATAGAAAACAGATATTCTTTTGGTAAAGGACTAACAGAGTATCCACGTAAATCACATATTGAAATACATTGATTGTTTTTTCCCGACCAGACGTCCTGATATGAATATGTATGAGATAGATCTGCATGCACTGCTTCCATTGTATGCAGATCTATCTCGTGCATATTCATTGGGGATATCCTGAAAACCTGACTGGCCTGGGGGACCCAGAGGACTGAGCTGAGAACCACTGCAAATTTATAGTTACTTTATTGCCACTGAATGTCAGGGATACTTTGGGTTTGATTTTTCAAGGGATTTTTCAATAGTGAGAAAAGCAGGAAAAAGCCTTTCATAAATCAGAAGCCTTTGTAGATTTTTTATGCTTGGAAACTCAGTGGCATCTTAGCAGAGAAACAGCAATGATCAGCTGCACAATTGCTTCAACACAGCAATAAAAGTGTCAGCTTTTGGGGCTTGTTGAAAGCGTAGCTGGAATGTTATTTGTCTACCATTTGGGCATCCATTCATCTTCTTCAGCAATCTGGAAATGTACTGCTGGACAGTTTGTTAATGCAATCTGCTCCCAAGTCAAGGCACAAAAGAGTGCTTAAATTTAGATGAGCAGACCCTCACACTAGCAAAGGACAATCCAGCATGCTTTTGGCAGCATTGCCAGTTCAGTTTATTAGGTGGGTATGTTAGGAAGCTTCAGAGCAGCACAGATCTGGTCACTGACCAGGAAGTGATGTCCGCAATGATGTTTCTACATCCTCAGGGTCTACTATCACAAAGTATAAATATGTCAAGATTTTATACACAAAATTGACAGGATGTGCATGTGTGATAAATAATTTTCCTTGGTGGCCCTGTGTAATACAAAGTGCCATTATTTAAGATGCCTTTGTGTTCAGGATATACGGAGACATTTTGAAATGCTTCCTTCCTGTCCGATGCAAAGAATTAAAAAACATGCTAGGTGAACCACTGAAAAACTGACTTAAGTTTCCATGCAGTATTTTATATTGCTCAAATGCAGGAGGAATTCTAGGTCAAAAAATCTTTGACCTAGAATGTGACATCAGCAGCAAAACTGACTTTTCCTCTAGTTTTGAGTGTGTGTGATTTATGTGTTTATATGATGTGGTTTATCTAAGTCGTTCTTGTTTTGGTGAGCTGGTGCAATATCACCATCAAAAATAATTTATGAGATCAGAGATGCAAAAGGATAACCGAAGGATGATGGCAAAGGAAAATATAAGGGAGGTCGAGGAGTCCAGGGAAGGAGGGGGCAACGATGGGAGAAGAGGAGTACTCAGTGGTAGAGGAGGGAACAGAAAATAGAGGGTGAATAGCATTTGCCACATCACCTGCTTTTTGATTCACAGTTGTCACTGATAAATAGATTGAGTCCAACACTGGCTTCT
The DNA here is from genome assembly GCA_033557465.1 of Ichthyophis bannanicus. NCBI lineage: Eukaryota > Metazoa > Chordata > Amphibia > Gymnophiona > Ichthyophiidae > Ichthyophis > Ichthyophis bannanicus. The sequence continues at coordinate 214,466,393 of CM066040.1, forward strand.
CAAATTTTTTAATAATCAAGGCAAAGATGGACTGGTACTCTATAGCCTACTGTACTATCTAACGTAAAAAACTGACTGTGATGACGCTCTGGGCTTTAGCAAAATGAAATCTACAACAAATGATGTAACTGCTTGCCCACCTACAACCAGAAAATTCAGCAAAATTCAGAAATGCCTTTTTTCTGTTGTTCAAAGGCTGAAAAAAGCTACAGCGATTAAGATATGATTCCATGCATAAAGTGATAATATTGGGCTTTGGTGCCTATTTACTGTTGCTGTTTTTTTATTGAAATGTCAAGTTTATCTTATAAAACATCATGATAGAAACAATACAGAAAATATACACATCAGTGCTCCATAACCTGGAGGAGATGATACACCATTAAACAAAACACCATTCAGTATATTACTAGCCCACATCTAGGGAATACCGGAGCCCAATAATCCGCTACCAGATATCTACAACATTATTACCCATAAATACAAGCCATTACAGTAGAAACAAAACATCAAGAAATAACTCAAAGGAGCAATCTAAAGATTTTTATTCTGGAAAAACATACGCAAAATATTATTTCAATCTATCAAAGAACAAAAAGATACGAATAATGTAGCACGAGAGGTAATGTTATCAGAGGAGCTCTCCAAAGAGCTATCCACAGCGGACAGCTGATCCATGTCCGCACCTCCTTGATCAGGACCCAGCTTCCCCACAGGAAGATAATAGACAGAGATTTTTATTGCATCGATATCACTAACACCCTAATTCTCCTTCATAAACTTCTGAAGGAGAATCATGGGAGAGAAGTAGTGAGTACGGGGAAAGTTCAAAAATCTCAAATTACACATACAGTTAGCATTTTCCAACGCTTCTAAATGCTTATGGGTAAGAAGACTGTCCTTAATTGAGGACTTACCCACAGAATGTACAGTAATGTAGAAACACGTGCATCAAGCTTAACATACCCCTCATTTATCACAGACAACTTTTTATCATGCTCCTTGAATTTTGCCATGGTGTCCACTGTAAAATTGGACGAGTCCTTCATAGATGTTCCCAAGAAGAGTCCCAAACGAATAATAACATCCAAAATATCTCTGAGAGTAACAGTATCAGATGAATCAGGAATAACATCAGCTAAGGATGTAGTAAAACATAACTCCTTCGGGGGCGGTAAAAGAGCTACCATTTCTGAATCACAATTCCCAGCTGACGAGGCCCCTTCCTGTGCAACAGCAATAGAAACAGGTGAGACACTATCCAAATCCTGGAGAGTCCCTTCTGCTTCAGTAAGCACAGCACTGGAATGGCAGAGTGGGGTAAGAACACCCGATGAGTCCAAAGTGTCCGGCGAGCCCCCAGAACTTTCCATAGGACATAGCTACCACATGACGATCCATAGGACCAGACGTCACCGCCTTCTGATCTGGTTGCAGCCACGGTTTCTTCTTACTCTTGCCCATGCTATGTGACTCGCATAACTCCTAAAGCTCCAAAGTGCTCCGAAGGACACGCTCCCGCAACCGTGTTCCGCGATAGGGCCTGGATTTTAAATGCCCTATCTGTCAGCTGCTTTGTTGGGAGAGGCTGTCCTGCGCAAATGCTGGCAGCATCTAGCAGCGAGAAGATTCCCCGTGTTGGCTGTTTAATGTGGGAATTGCTAGTGTGGACTGCATTAACGGTGAACACGGCGCTTTGACAATTCATGTGGTAATTTCTGCATTAGACAGCTAATATGGAAGGGGATGCGGACTGAGCAGGGACTTCGCTTTACAGTTAATGTGATGCTCGTTACCACCTAATAACTTAACATGGCAGATAATCCAGCACAGTCAATGCCACCTCAAGAACTGCAAGCTAACTGCATAGTATTATCTGCCCTTCACTTAATGCACAGCAAATAACTTTTTCTCTCTATTAAACGAAAGGCAAAATGGTGGGAATGCCTCTAACAGTTAAATCTGCACTTTAAATCTGGCCACTATCCTGCAGGCAGTGGAAAACCTTGCTGCACTTTAGTAAATAGCGGCCTTTTATGGCTCAGAAAACTTTGGGCAACTGGTTCTTATTTCAGGATTCAAAAAACATACTCACAGAGTAATTTCCTCCTGTGCTTCTCCTGAGTTTTGTATCTATTTTCCAGGGCAAAGTTTCCAAATAGGTTAATTTTATACATACTAAGGGACTGATGCAGAAACGTTAGTGCACCATTTGCACATAGTTAGCACAACATCTGTGCATACTTACATATGGATGCTGTGATAAGGAAGCTTATCAGGACCCAGGAGACAGGGATAAAGAGAAGGAATTCACCCTTATCAAAGGACCTATTTACAAGGTCAGAAACACAAAACTCCATTTACACTTAGAAAGCAGGTATTTCCTAGCTGCAATAGGTTGCAGAATGCCCCTAGTGGAGAAAAGGAGAGGGAATATAGGCCCAGGGTAAGGAACCCTTACATCACTGAATTCCCCAATTGCTCAGCTGCCACGAGGCAGTTTGATCTCCAACACCTGAGAGGAGAAGGGGTGGGGCTGGAGCCTGAGAGGTTTAAGACTAGGTCAGATTATCCAGAGAGAGAGAGGAGTAGGAATGCTTACTGGAAGAGGAATGGAGCTGGAACAGTAAGAACAGCAGGAACAAGGAACACAAGTTGGAGGACAGGACGAGGAAGCTCAGGTGAATGGTGGCCAGAGCATGAGCGAGGAAAAGCTGATACAAGCCTTGACCCAGGTATGAGCATTAGAAGCTTGTCTAATTTGGAGCACTACAGAGTTGCAAGAGACAGCTTTTGCCCTAACGGAAGGCAGTCAGCCAAGCCCTCTGAGCCAGAAATGAAGGTAGAGCCTATGCAACTGGGTGAACAAGACCTAGCTGTAGAAGAAGAAGACTCATACATGGATTGCTCTTTATGCCAATCTTCAAATACAAAGGGTTTGGAAGGGAGTCAACCGTAAGGAAAACCTCCAGAGTCCGGTAACCCTGAGAGCCTGTGATAACTTGTGAAGGTCCTGTATTAAAGGAGAAATACCTTTGCTGAGCAAACTGCAGCTGTCTAATTAAAACTTGTTAAACAGCTGCTAGCCGGTGCATTGCTCAGCCTGAAGCCGTGCTGACGGTGAAAGTAAGAAAAGCTTTGATTTGGTTTTCACTATTCCTAAAAAACCTTGCATAGAGAATTGTTTGCCTATGAAGAGTTTAACTTCTTGTTGAAAGTTTTTACTGTGCTTAAGGAGACAAACAGCCGGGAAGTGTTCTGGACTGAGAGAAAAGAAACCTGCTTTAGGAAAAGCTGTTTCTGTTTGTTTTAAAACAGCACTGCTAGCCATATCTGATAGCATTGGCTGTTGAAAGGACTTTTCTTTATGCTGAAGAACATTATAAGCTGTTTTGTTTTGAGTTCAGTTATATCCTGATGTATTTTTGAAAGAACCCTGGAGAAACAATCCAAAGGTGTTATTTGTGAGCCTTGCGTTTTCCCCATAAATAAATATCTGTCAAAGCCTTACCACTCAAGCCAACTACAAATGTGTTTCTTTTTTATCTGAAGCCAAGTACCTCCTGACTGAACTACCTTTCCCATGAGGCATTACAAGGCAGCCAGTCAGGTAAAGGCTAAATGGTGAATCTCTCCTATGACAAGCACGCCCCTCCATACTGTCTGTAAGGGGCTAAGGGCGTGACAATGCGTAGATAGCAGCATGCTGCCTATTGAAATTTATTCAAATGACATGGTAGCAAGATCATTAGCTATTGTGCCTGGATGCAAAGAAGTGTGCAGAAGACTGAAAGGTCGAGCACAGTGTGCTGTAGCGCCATTGTTGATCAGAGGTGAAGTAAAACTTCAGTGCGTGTAGGAGAAGGAAATTTTGGTGCGTGTAAAAGAAACCTTTTGAAACTACAGCTCTCATAAGAGAAAACAGATTGGTTTGTAGGAGAACAGAAATATTTTCTGGTGTGGTTGTTTACCACTTCCTTTGGAGGCGGGACAATGCTACGTGGAGCCCGTCGAGAGACAGGAAGGCTCCACAACAGTTTTACAGGTATAGCCGCGGTTCCCTAAGAGACAGGGAGTCGCGGCTGTAGAAGAACAGCAGGGCAGTAGCAGGCAGACAGGGAGAGGGGAGGAGGGGGCAGAGATCCTGCAACGGGGCTGACATGGAGGGATGGATGGAGGGAGGCAGTGGTCTGACATGGACAGGGAGGCTGACATGGAGAGAGGGGGGCTGACATGAATGGAGGGAGGGAGGGGAGGGCTGACATGGAGGGAGGGGGCTGACATTGATGGATGAAGGGAGGGGGCTGACATGGACAGAGGGGGCTGACATGGAGGGAGGGAGGGAGGGCTGACATGGAGAGGGAGGGCTGACATGGAGAGGGGAGCTGACATGGAGGGAGGGAGGGCTGACATGGAGAGAGGGGGCTGACATGGATGGAGGGAGGGCTGACATGGAGAGAGGGGGCTGACATGGATGGAGGGAAGGAGGGAGGGGAGGGCTGACATGGAGGGAGGGAGGGAGGGGTGGCTGACATTGATGGATGGATGGAGGGAGGGAGGGGGCTGACATGGACAAAGGGAAGAGACAGGGGGACATACTGTACAGACGGGCAATAAATGCTGGACAGAGGGGAGAGACAGTGCAGGTTAGGATTATAATTGGCAGATGGGGGGCTAGGACTGGTAATGGGTTGATTAGGGAAGGCTAGGACTGGGAATGGACTGATCAAGGGGGGGTTGGGATTGGTAATGTGCTGATAGCGGGGTAGGACTGGTAATGGACTGATGGGGGGCTAGCACTGGAAATGAGCTGATCGAGGAGTTTAGGACTGGTAATGGGCTGATTAGGGGAGCCTAGCATTGGTAATGGGGTTGAGGAGGGACTAGCACTGGAAATGAGCTGATTAGGGAAGGCTAGAACTGGTAATGAGCTGATGGGGGGGTAGGACAGGTATTGGGCTGATTAGAGGAGACTAGCACTGGTAATGGGATTGAGGGGGGACTAGCACTGGAAGCGAGCTGATTGGGGGGCTTCGACTGGGAATGGGCTGATTGTGGGGAGGGGAGGATAGAGCTGCTGGCCCTGGAAGAAAACTGGGGGCTAAGGCTACAAATGGGCTAATACGAGGGGATGGCAGAATGGAACTGGAAGGGAGTGGATCTGAGAGGGGCTGCCATGGTATTTGTACTAGAAGGGATTGCTCAGTGGGGAAGGAGGGGGACTGGAAGGGAATGGACACCAGTGGCAGTCATGGGAATGCAAGTTGACATTGGAAGGTACTGAGAGTGAGGACTGGAAAGGGGCTGATACTGGGGATGGTTACTGGGACTGGAAATAGGCTGATGGAAAGAAGTGAAGAAAATGAAAGAAGAGATAAGAAATGGCAGATGGACCATAGACCACAGAAAGAGATCTAAGAGAAGACAGGAAAGCAGAGCCTCAGATTGGGACCAGCATGATCAGAGAATAAATTGGTCAGACAACAAAGGTAGAAAAAATAATTTTATTTCATATTAGCGATTTGACTACAAAATCATAATTTTGAAATCAAATATTGTTACTTGTTATTGTGATTAATTATTGTGGTTTAAATAAGTAAATTTTATAAATAAAAACATATTGCAAAGGCCTATAATATATTAGTAATTCAACAAATGATTACAGCGACAATGCGTTAACAGTAAAGGAAGAGAGATGCATTTGATTTTATCACTGGGGGTCACCACAAGTTGACCAATGGTAAAAGAGGTCACGGTACAAAAAAGGTTGAGAACCACTTGTCTGGAGAGACAGTTAGGGATGGATTTTCTATTCCCTGCACTAAGCAGGAGGAGAAGAACCAGCTAAGGTAAGCTAGGTAATGGATGAGTTAGAATTCCATGGTGTGGTGGGTTAGAGTTCCATGGTGTTAGAAAGTGAGCTGGGAAATGTTTGTTCCCTACAGCAGTAGTAGGAGTAGGAAATTGGCTAAGGGAGCCAGGTGAATATTGGTCCAGTTCAATTAGCTGGAGGAAAAGCCAGCCAGGTAAGGCTGGGTTATGACAGAGGGCAAAACTCTAAGATGCTGAAGGCTTGTCTCTTGCTGGATTAGCAAGGGAGAAAATACCAACAGGGCTGTGAAAGACACCAGCAGAGTGGTGAGGAGAATAATGTAGAGGTGAGAGCTCTGTATTAAATTACTGATGAGGAGAAGCTAGCAGCTAATATAATTGAGTGTTGTGATTAAATCCCTGGTTTCTGTGAGGGGCTGAGAGTACTGCAAAGGAGCTGACAAACTGAGAGGTTCTAAAGGTACTGCAAGCAAGCTGATAAACAGAGAGATCTTATTTTGGTTTGGGGGAACAGGGACTGAGGTATTCAGGAATGGCTCATCTGGAAATTTCCCCACTCTTAAGCATAGCTGGAGATTTAAGGAGACCTTGGGTTTTGTAACAGGTTGCTGCTGGGTGCATATTATTTCCTATACTAATGTTTAGAACTTGGTGAAAGCCTGTGGCATCTGGCATGATCTGATATACTTCAGTATCTTTCCATCACAATTTCTTAGTCTCTGACTGCATTTCTTGGTACTTGTGGATCTTCTCCCTTTCCACACAATTAACAGCAATGATGACTTAGTTATAAATGCTATTTTCGTGTTCTTCTTCTTTACTTCTCTGTCTGATTTTTCCTGCATTCAGCTTTTTATTGGTTGGCGTGAGAATGTTCCAGGTGATCACGGCCTTTTCATTCTCCATAATACTCTTAGGATCGTGATCCCAGTGTTTTTCTGGCACCGTCTCTGTCTCTCCCCTTTCCTGACCCCTTTTTATACAGAGAGACTCAGGCAATATAGTGAGTTAAATGATCCCAAATTATCGGTATAACTCTTAAAAATGTCTAGAAAAGTGAATTATGCATTTGCTAGCAGATAGCGGATAGCAAATGCATAATGTCTTCTAAGAATTGACCCCATAGATATTTTAGAAAAGTCTAACTCCAGGAGACCTTGATTTTGTGTTTGTTTTTTTTCTCTAAATAAATTATTTTCATAAAGCGACACTGAAGACAACTTTCAAAGGCATTTGCTTGGGTAAAATGACCTGTGAAAATTTCCCTTCCCAATTGTGACTAAAACTGCTCTCAGATGCCATGGTGTCATATTGAAAGAAGGCACTCCGGTGAGCATGTTTAGGTCAGAGAGGAAAACAGCCAGGGATTTCCAAAAGCACATGAACTATTTCAATCCAGTTAGCCACCCATGCAAATAGCAGATACCAAAAACACGGAAGTGTTTCATACCCATATTTGGAGCATGCTCATGACTATCGGGGGATCCAAGATGGCAATTTAAGTGTTGTGGTGAGCGGCACGGTGTTCTTTTCATGGGGAAGAAGCGCAAATCTAGCGGTGCCAAACAGCTGTGGCTTCAATGCCTTTGCCGCTAGCAGTTACGGGTCCTTTGGACACATATTTTTTACCCATGCCGCGGCAGTTGGTGGTAGAAGGGGAGAGAAACTCGGCTTTGCAAGGTTCGGAGGTGTTGTCCTCGTACTCTGCATCGAGCGGTGATCTGTCCTCCTTGAACTCATTGCATGCCTCTAAGGTACCTCGGCAGAACACCAGCGACTTGGAGAGCCCAGGAGGGAGGCGTTGAGTCGGCGGACTCCATCGGATGAGGGGGCTTGGTTTCCAAGTGAAGCCAGGGCTCTGTGGCTTTTCCGGTCGCGCAGCCGAGTGTTCAGGCTGCTGCAGGAATGGCAGAAGGAAGCGAGGGGCTTGTGCCTCGCTGGCTTGCTCCTGCCCCGTTGCCGGTTGTGGTATTGGAGACAACTGCAGCAGTGGGAACTGTTTCTGTACCTTCACTGGGACCTCTGGAGGAGATAACTTTGCAGGCCATTTGAGCTGCTATTATGCAGCTTCATGAGGAGCTGGCACCGCGGATGAACAGTTTGGCGACCCAGGTCTCTACTAATACGGAGGTTATACAAGAAACTGTTGCAAGGATTTCTTCTTTTCAGACGGAGGTTTCTGACAAAAATTGTGTCTGTTGAGAATGATATGGAGTTTCTTAAGAAAAGTTTAGTTCCAGTTAGGTTTAAATTAGAGATGTTGGAGAATACAACCTGGGCTGTGAACATCCGGATGGTCAAATTTCCCAGAGTAGCGTTGGTTTCCGCGAGGGATATGTTTCGTTCTTATTTGATTGAGAATTTGGGTATCCCTCCCGAATCCCATCCTGCTATTGCAAAAATGTATTATCTCCCTTCAGGGAAAAAAGTTGAGGGGTCGGGAGTGGTTGCTGGAGTGACTAATGCTGATGTGTTAAATGTAACAGAAGTGTTGGAATTTTCGAGAGATGAGCAGTTAGTGCCATCTACCTTATTGATTACTTTGGCATTATTATCAGATAAAGAATGGCTCATGAAGTTGTTCTTCAAGAAAAGTCATATGATGTTTAAAAGTTTACTGGTTTAGGTTTACAGATCTCTCCAGAGAGACCCAGAAGAGGAGACGGGAATTTCTCCTGTTGCGACTGGGAATTCAATTATTGGGAAGTCTCTTTTTTGAAATTTCCTTGCAAGTGTCTGATAAAGTATCAGTCTAATTCCTATATATTTTATGAACCCTCCCAATTATTGGATTTTATAAATGCCCGACAAGTTGGGGGTGGGGCTGATCCTCTGCCTGTCCCCGTTTGAGTATGTTTAGGTACTGACTGTTTACACATTGCTTATTTCCTTTCAGTATTGCTGTAATATTATTTTGCTCTATGGACCCCTCCCTATAGTGGGCTAGAGTGGGTTGGGTTGGACTTGTTTCTGGTATATTATGATGGGACTTGTATGAGTTCTTATATATCTTTTTTTTCTGATACTCTTCTCAATTTCACGTTCAAGATGTATTCTTGATATGTAGTATAAAAATCTGTAAATATTAAATTTAAAAAAAAGAGCATGCTCATTTTAAAAGGGAAATAAGAACTGGTGCAAATGTACTTGAGCCCACATTGTAAAAAAGGCGGTATCACTTGGGGATCTGCATGTGTAAGTAGTGACACATACATGTGCAGGGGTCATGTTTACTAAACGTTACTGTGTGCTATCTGCCACCAGGCTCATAGGAATAATATGGGTGCTGCAGCAGAACGTGCATGCTAATGTTTAGTAAACATGGCCCTAAGTGTTGATTTTGCTATCTGCACATGTAGATGTTGGCTCTTATAAGCATAAGAGCTGTATTTCGCAAAGCTGCATGTCTATCCGTAGTCAGTTAGGAAGCTGTGTGAAAAAGCTTTTATAGTTAGACATTTGGACATGTGTCTGGAAAAACAGTGAGACAGGATTTGCATAAATAAATAGCAAGTCTTTGCAGGTTCCTTAGGCCAGTAAAGCTATTAGCATGCTAGAATACGTGATCTTATTGCAGCTGACAAAAGAATAGGAGTTTATCATGTTGCTGTTTGAGTTTCCAATGCTATACGAATTAAAGGGGCCCTTTTGCTAAAGTATGGTATGTGTTTGCACTTTCTGCACCTTAACTGGCAAACTTTAAATTGGGGTAAGTTTAAAGCTTATGCGGTAAGTGAAAGGGGGGGGGGGGGCAGTGTGTCCAGCATCTGCCCTGGATTTACCACAAAGGGAAGACACTTATCGCACATATGGGCTGCATTCTCTGCCTTGGCAGGTAGGGTGGGAAAATCTGTATTGCCTGACTCCCAAACTTGGCGCCCCCCCCCACCCATCTGTGCGTAGGAACTCACGCATGTCAGGTTTTCTGGAAGCTCGGTGATGACATCAGTGCCCTACCTTACTTGCACCCTGTGTGGCTGCACTGCTTGCACAGCCCCTGGTACGACCTTGCCCGTATTACCTGCCGACACAGGGAACATGGCCCCCAGCAGAGGGAAACATGAGTGGAAGTACCACATGGCGACATATGGCCTTCCTGAGCCTCCGATCCCTTCCATTGCATCAGTCATCCCCCAAAGAAGGCCCCCCTGGCTAACCTTCCCTCACCCCACAACCCCTTGGGACATTCACTCAGAAGTGCTCCCTGGTGTCTAGTGGGCAAAGCAGGAGCGATTCTCCTTTGCTCCTGCACTGTTGCTGCCAGAGTTCAAAATACTGGATCTGACCTCTTGCAGTAATTTTGCAGTAAAGCCAAAAAAGGCAGATTGGCCATTAGTGGCAGCACTGTGAGATTATCACTAAGGGGTTAGATCCGCCATGTTGGACCCTTGCAATGACAGAGAAAGAGTGAAGTTTTTTAAAACATGATTTTTTTTAAATTTTATTTTTAATTCTTCCATTACTTACATCAGAAATAATACATTAGCAATTAAATACATACAAAAAATAGAAAGAAATAGAACAAATTAAGAAAGAGGTACATATACCTCAAAAGCCCACTTCCAGAGGAAACTAATACCTGAGCCAAAGGAAATAAGAAAAACTAAAGAAAACAAAAAACATCCTGCTGCAAACCCTTCTAAACCAAACCCATTATTCCATGCAGATTAACAAAGAAACATACAGGTAACAATAAAGATTTCAGGTGTATAGTATATTTCAGGTGTATAGTATATTTATTAGTGTAAATAATTTGTAGAAAGTTACCCCAGTTATGTCCAAGTTACAGTCCCTGTTCTCTGTAAATACAATGCAGCCCCGACTGCATTGTATAAGGTTCTGTTAAATGTGCTCCGCACTGATGTGAATAGCGCAGTATAGAAGAGACATTAAATAAATAAATAAATTCAAAATTAACCATTAATATTGGTCTCTCAGTAACCCAGGTGACACCCCTCACTCAACCACAGATGCCTGAAGAAAATGCTCAAGCTGTGATACATCAAAAAGCACATAATTAGTTCCCCCCCCCTCCCAATGTCACCAGGCATTTACAGGGAAATTTCAAAAAGAATGTAGTGCCCAAAGCCAACACGCACGGCTTAAGGGCAAGAAAAGTCTTATGGTGAACCTGAGTCTGCCTAGAGACGTCAGAAGATATTAATCTTTTGTCCACAAAAAGAAACATTCTTTTTCTGAAAAAATAAGCGTAGAATCTTATTCCTATCTAAAACAGAATTAAAAGAAACCAATAAAATGGCCCTAGTAGGTATATCATCATTAGATGACTCAATATATTCAGAGATATTTAAATTATCTATTAAGGAAAGAACACCATAACCCTCACCCTCCTCATTCAAAGCCTTGACTGCCTGAGATACTTAATATAAACTTAATATAAATTATCAATAGATGGCTTATCTACATCAGAAATTTGTAAAACCTCAGTCAAATACTTTGAAAACAGAATTGAAGGCGACGAATAACTTGTCATAGGAAAATTAAGACACCTCAAGTTCTTAGCCTTTAAAGCATTCTCCACAGATTCATACTGCCGATGTAAAGTAAGACTATCCTTCACAAAGGTGGCAGAAGTACTCTGGAGAACATTGAGTTTCCAATGATTAAACACCAGTTGAGATTCCTGCTGGGCCAATTTAGCTACTGTTTTTTTTTAAACTCTGAAAACTGTAAAATAGTACCGCATAGTGAAGCTTCAATTTGAGAAATAGCCTTCCATATGTCTACTAACAAAATGTCTGGAGTATTGTCACCAGATGCTGAAGTACCAGAAAAACCTTGCAAATTACTGGAGACATCAGGGACTTGCACAAACTGAGGCAGTGGAACTAAACCAAGGGCGAGCAAATCACTAGAAGGCCCCATCAAAGACAAATCCTCTAAAGGGCACTGCTGATCCTCAGGAACAGGTGAGGACGTTGCAGGACCTATTGTAGTTACATTAATCTGCGGGGGTGGATTATCCTCCATAGCGGAAGAAGAAGCATCTGGAGAATCAGGACCCGCAGAAGAGAGAGCTGATGACCCATCCATTTCTTTACCAGCTACCAAAACATGTCTGTCCATCTATCCATAGGACCATTAAACTTAATATATTGGACGGATTAAGAATACTCACTGCAAAGACCTTCTTTTTTTCTGTTGCCCATATCTATGGGCCCAGCTCTTTATGCACCTTTGTGCACCTAAGGGGGGCACCAAAAGGGCAGATCTGCCCTTTTGGTCACACCCCTAAGATCACGCCCCTTAGATCACGCCTGTGGCCGCATTTAAAGGCCCTCTGCTCTCAAGGAAGCCAATTGCTGGGTAGTTGGTCCGGGCGGCAGAAAGGAGCTCCAGCTGACTGCCTGTTGAAATCACCTCTGCGATCTCCACACCAAGCCGGTGCAGGTAGTAATATCCCCTTAAAACATGATTTTATATTATAAATATTGGTCCTGAAAACTGTTTTGGCTAATAGTGGTATATACATTTTAAATAAAGAAAAATTATATAATTAATCAAACATATACCTATGTGCATCCCTTCTTGTGCTATCTTTCAAAATGTTATACATTTTACTCTGCCATTTTTCAGATGTTCTGTGCCATTTTTCAGCGCTCTGACCACTAGAGACCAGGGAGTAATTTTGAGTTGGTGCCTGGAGGGCCCGGGAGGGGGTTGTGGGGTGGGAGGCTATCAGGAGGTGCCTTCTTTGGGGAAGGGGACCTTGAATCGGGGGGCTAACTGCTGTGGGAGGGGTCATCTTGAAGGGAAGGGGACTGAACCCCCCCCAAAGTGCTAAGAGCAGTTAATGTGGGATTTTTACCATGCTGGCTGCTCTTAGCATGTGATAGCAGTTACCACAAGTCATTTGCGCACGCTAAACCACAGTATCTGCAACCACACTTTAGTAAAAGGCCCTCAAAGTGCATAAAGAATATCTGAGAGCTACTTAAGCAGGGAATTTTATCAGCTCTATGCAAAGTATGTTCTGTTTCAACCATAAAGGCTTCCATTTCCAAAAAGAACCGGGCAGATTTTTAAATGCGTTCACTTAGTCGGGGTTTTTGTGCAATTATTGTTTTGCAAATTAATTAAAGTTTAGAAATAGCTATTCTCAATTCGGAGCAGGGAACTGAGATTAAAAGGGACAAAGAAAGGCTTATTGCACTCATCCATTTGGTGTGTCTGAAGAAGCTATGCCAGTGGGCATTGAAGGAGTTTCGGTATTTATTATGGGATGATGGTCAATGTGTTTAAAAACTTGATTTTATGGATATGAATATTGTTACTGTAAGCTGCTTTGAGCAGATATTGATGCTACTGGTGGTATATCAATTTTAAATAAAGATAAATGGTATAGTTAACCAAACATACACCTATGAACAGATGAAGCAGAAGTGCAACTCGGTCAACTGCTCATCCACTTCTACTATCTTTCAAAATGAGAGGCCAAAGCTATACGTTTTACTCTGTGCCATTTTTCAGATGTTCTGTGGTCTAAAGAAAGTTTCTCTGGAATTCTCAGCATTAATGAAATATTTAGGATGCATGGACTACAAGATGAGATGGAACGGAGTACAGATAGAGCTGCTACGGCCAGACACAGATTAAGGCGCTATTACATGAGAGAGTTGGAAAGAGATTGAAATGGAAAATGTCACAGTATAAGAAAATTGTCATTACCTGATCTTCAAAGTCTGATTCAGTATCGAGCATATCCCCAGAATCTATAATAAAACTGAGGTCGAGTTCACTTGGCCCTAAAATATCAAACAAAATGAAATTTCTGTAATACTGCCTGCAAGTGCACACATGCACCACAAAACTGTTACAGTTTCAATGTTTCCTCCTTTGTTTTAGCATTACAATAAATTGCTCCATCTATTCTAAAGTATATATTTTTTTAAATCTCCAAGGACAATGGACCGACCTATATTTGCAAGAGCTACAAGTTCTAACTAAGAGATATGCAGTTTTATGATGGCAAAACTGCTTGAGGTGGTACAATCTAGCCTACTGCCAAAGTGGATTTGAAAGAGTCAAAGCAGCAATTGCAGAATTACAATATAAAATCAAATATCAAGGATACCACTTCATCAATAGCCTGGTTTATGGATATCCATAAATTTTGGCCTAAGGCAAAATAAGATCTTGCAGTTACTACTAAATTTTAGAAATCGCTTCACTGTCCTTTTATGAAAGCGGTGTATCAAATACACTCTGAAGCTTTATATATTTGGACTACATAAGCAATGTAAAGTAATGAAAACACCCTAATTTCTGTCAGTATATACATTTATCTTTGCAGAAAACCACTTAAAAACACAGTTACTCTCCTGTAGCAGGGGTTCTCTGGGAAGAGCAGGATTAAGTCCTCACATATGGGCGTTGTCATCAATGGAGCCATCGCAGCAACGTTCCCCAGCTTCCATAGGAAGCTTTTGAGAGGACCATTGCTTGTGTGTGCTAGTCTTCCTGCCTGAAAGGTGCCATCTTACCTCTGTATGATGACATACAGTAGCTTAATCAAGCAAAAAAAGAATCAACTCTACGGGGAGATGGGAGGGTAGCAAGGACTTATTCCTGCTGTTCCTGGAGAACACCTGCTACAGGTGAATAATTACGCTTTCTCTGGGACCAAGCAGGAAGTAAGTCCTCACATATGGGACTCCCAAGCTACAGGCTACTGAAAACAATTGTAAAAAGCCCAACAGAGCAACCAGAAAAACAAACCAAGAAAACAGTATAAGAAATCACTGAGAGGTTCTGAGAGTCAGGACTTCAACAACAGATTGACTCTATGGCAGCTTGGATGGAAGAAGGACTGGTAGAAAGGAGTTGCTCTAATTTCCAAGGAGGTGCTGGAGTACAGCTTGGCTGAAGTTGCTGTCACACCAGGAATCTTCATTCAGATAGTAATGAGCTGTGAAGGTGTGGACAGAAGATCACATAGCAGCCCTACAGATCTCCACCGTGGAGACCGAGTGCAGGTTGGCCACCAAACCATCCATAGCACAAACATTGTGTGCTGTGACATGGCGTTCCAGAGTAAGCCCAGCTTGAGCATAAGTAAAGGAGATGCAGTCTGCCACCCAAATTGAAAGGCTGCATTTCGATACTGCCACACCCAGACAGTTGGGGTCAAACGAGACAAAGAGCTGGGAGGAACAGCGGTGGGCTTTCATCCTTTCTAGGTAGAAGCTGAGCATTCTCTTACAATCCAAGGTGTGTAGTGAAGCCTCAGCTCTGTTGGCATGAGGCTTTGGAAAAAAGGTGGGCAAGACAATCGACTGATTTATGTGAAAATCAGAAACTACTTTAGGTAAGAACTTGGGGTGAGTTTGAAGAACTACCCTGTTTTTATGAAATCTGGTGTTCGGCGGGTACGCCACTAATGCCTGGAGTTCACTGATTCTGCGTGCAGAAGTGGGAGCCACGAGAGATTACTTTCCAGGTGAGCTATTTGAGCAGACAAGAGCTGAGGGGCTCCAATGGGGAAGAGAGAAGCTGTCCCAGAAGGACGTTATGATCCCAAGCCACCAGAGGTGGTTTAATGGGTGGGTGAGATAGTAGTAGGAGGCCCCTCAAAAAGTGACCTATCAATGGGTGAGCAGGATGGGCTTATCAGCTACACTGTGGTGGCAAATGGCCACAGCACTGAGATGCACCCAGACTGAAGTGGACTTCAGGCCAGAGTCGGAGAAGTGTAAGAGATAAGAAAGCATGGACTCGACTGATCAGGAGAAAGGGTCTAAAGCCTTGCCCACACACCACATGGAAAACCTGCACCACTAGAAGGAGTAGGCACATTGTGTAGTCTTTATGCGAGGCCAGGAGCACGTTCTCCACTGCTTCCGCCAGGTGGAGAGGGGCAAGAGATATGCAATGTGGTCTTTTTCTGTCATCATGTGGTCTTTTTCTGTCATCATTTTTCTGTGTTTCTATGCACTCAGCATCCATGCTGTGAGCACTAGGGATGTTACAGTGGAATGCAGTAGGGTCCCCGCATCCTGAGAAATGAGGTCTGGAGCACAGCTGAGTCTGAGCGACTGTTGCTGGGATAGCCAGAGCAACAGGAGAAACCAGGATTTCCTGGGTCAATGTGGTGCTATGAGAATCATGGTGGTGCTGTCCACTTGTAATTTGGTCTTGGCCACCAGAGCAGTTGGAGGATATGCATACAGAAAGCTCTCACTCCAGTCCAGGAGAAAAGCATCGGGTGCTACCAAATGTTTGCATGGCACTCTGGAGCAAAACTGCGGTAGCTGGGCATTGTGAGGAGTGGTAAAGAGGTCTATGGATGTTGTGCCCTACAGCTGGAAGATATAGCTTGCTACCTGCCTGTTGAGAGTCCATTTGTGTGGTTGAAGGACTCTGCTGAGGTGATCCGCCAGGACATTGAGCTCTCCTGGCTGGTATACTGATCTTAGGAGCATGCCATGCAAGATGGCAAAGTTCCAGAGGCGGACTGACTCCCAAAAGAGGAGATATGACCCCTTCCCTCTCTGCTTGTTGATATAAAATATGGCCATCTGGTTGTCAATCTGAATGAGGGCTACGTGCTTGGACAGCTGCTATTGAAAAGCCCTCAGGGCATTGGCAACAGCTTGGTGTTCCAGGAAATTGATTTGGTGGAGGCTCTCCTAAGGTATCCAGAGACCCTATGTGTGTAGACAATCCAGGTGAGCTCCCCAGCCCGCACTGGAGGTATCCATTGTTAGGATGCATTGATGTGACAGGGTCTGGAAAGGCAGCCCCACTAGAAGGTTGGAGGGCTGTTGCCATGAGGTAAGGGACTCTGACCTTGAGGTGGAGATGGCCGGTCACCTGGCACCACTACGTACAGAGTCCACTGCGCCTGACACATGCAGACTCATGCCACTGGTGTGACATGGATCATGGAGGCCACGAGGCCGAGAAGGCGCAGCATCCAGAAAGTCATCATGAGGGGGCAGCGCTGAATGCCGTGAACTAGGGCAACCAAATGCTGGGCCCTGTCCTTCGGTATGTAAGCTTGCGCTAGGGTAGTATAGAACACAGCCCTAATGAACTCGAGCCTTTGAGAGGGCTGAAGATGAGACTTGGGGTAATTGATGACAAAGCCCAGGTACTGCAGGACTTGTATGGTCAGTTGCACCAAATGTCTAGCATCCTCCAGCAACCTGGCCTTGATCAACCACTCATCCAGGTAAGGGAAGACAAAGATCCCTTGGGTACGGAGAAAAGCAACTAAGATTTCTAGACTCTTCATGAAGACCCTGGAGGTGGAGACAAGGCCGAAGGGTAGCACCAGGTACTGATAGGGCTGTCCAGTGAGGACAAAGTAGAGATACTACCCGTAAAGGGGGTGAATGAGAATTGTGCCTGTAGGCATCTTTGAGATCCAAGGAGCACCTTCCCAGTAGAGGTAAGGCAATAAGGTTCCCAGGGATACCATCTTGAACTTCTCCCTCACCAGGAACCTGTTGAGGCCAGCCTCCGGTGTTCTTTGGAACCAGGAAATAACAGGTGTAGAATCCCCACCCCCTTTGGGATGGTGTAACCAACTCCACAGCCTGGTCGGACAGGAGGGACTAGACCTCCTGTTGGAGCAAGAAGCAGTGGTGAGGGTCGAGGGGTACTCCCCCAGGAAGAAGGTGGGAGGAAGCTGATCGAAGTGCAACCAAAACCCCTCCCTGATAATTTGGAGGGCCCAAGGATTCACTGCTATGCTGGGCCATCTGTGGGCAAAATGAATCAATCAGCCTCCCACCTGTGGTGGAACTGTGTCCGAAATGGGAAGAAGGACCATGTTCTAGAGGAAGGAGTCTAAAACCTCCACCAGGCTGCCGCTGTGTCACTGGTTGAGGTTTCTGAGGCTTTGGTCGGTGCTGTTGGTGTTGGCCTTGGCCCTTTTGTTGCTGTTGTCTCTGCTGGGGCACCTAATAGGAATGGTATGGAGTGTAAGTACCATAGTACTACTTCTTCTTAGGAAGAGAGATTTTTTCCCTGACGACTTTTATCTGGAGAGGCCAGATATCTTTCGAGAGAGAGTCTGGTCTTCATGAGTTGTTCTCTCTCCAACTCTCCAGCTTTCTCCTCCATTGGTTTTCCAAAGAGATTTTCACCCCTACAAAAGGACATCAGCTAGCTTGTACTAGGCCCACTGTTCCAAGTCCAAGGACCGCATCCAGGAGAGGCGGCGAGCCCCAATGCCCATGGCACCATCCGGGCAACTGACTCAGATCCATCATATACAGCTCAAGTAATATATTTTGAGCACTCCTGTATTTTGGTGTCAAGGGCTTGATAGCACTGCAGCTGCTCCCTGACATGCTAGCAGAGAATCCAGCGAGATCCCTCATAGATTTCAGAGGAACATCCCCATATACAGTTGGTTGGTCTGGATACGGGCTACCAGCATCGAGCCTTGGTATCATTTCCTGCCCATGGTACATGCCTCAAGACCCAGGGGCACCGATGAGTGTGTCTTTAAACTCTTGATGCGGCACATGGCCAACTTCACAAGCATGGAATTATGGGGAAACTGCAGCTTCATGAAGTCAGGGCTCTTGCTCACTGATACTAGGAACTGAAACTGAAGCTCACCGTGGGCACATTTGAAAGAGGAGGTGCTCTAGGATCTGATGCACCAGCATTGTAATGGCCTTTTTTGGAGGAGAGGGATACTGGAGGATATCCAACTCCTCTGCCCTGGGTTCCTCCTCGACCTCGATGGTGAACGGCAAAGCCTTCCCCATGTCCCGCATGAACTTGTGGAAAGACAAGTCCCCCAGAGTGGAATTCCTCCATTCATACTGAGGGACGGGATCGGCGGGAATGTCCTGATGCCAAATGGTCTCCAGCGATTCTTCTTCAGTTCCCCACTCATCGGACTAATTCTGAGAGGAAATCAAGGTACCAACGCTATTCCTCATGGCATTGGTGGTGGTCAGCTGGGGTGGAGGGAGACCGAGGTTCCCAATGGTCTGACCCCAAAGCACTTGAGGAAGAAGGGTGGTGCACCAAGAGGGACCTCGAGCATGCCCCAAAACAGCTATCCTCTTGATGGAGGGAAAGTGATTCCAGTATGGGCTGCACTTCAGACAGTGAGGCAGTCGCTGTTGACAGCAGAGTCACCGGTGCTGAGGAACATGAGGTGTGTGGGTCTTGGGCAGTCTGCTGGGTCAGGAATGCAGACAGGCTGCAATCAAGGGCTTTCATGCACTGTGTAAGAAGCACAGTCTCTGATGTCGTCAGAGCCAGTGCATCAGCCACCTTGGCAGGACTCCAATGATGACAGCCTTTGGAGTCTCCCGCCAGCCCTCCAGGGCCTTGGGAGGCAGCTCCTCCCACCAGGGCAGCTTGGTGAGCCGCTCCTGGCCCTCAGAGTCTTGTCAAGGGCTACGATGCAGGTGCCCATGGGTTTTCACCCGGGACGACATTGCCCTTGGATGTCAACAGGGTTGGAGCCTGATCTTTCTGGGGGTGCTCCTTTTCAAAGGAGAACCACTGGTCTGTTGATCCACAATGATTCGGCTCCAAGTGGGCCTGGCCCACGCATGAAGATGAAGCCTCAGCAGAAGTCTTAGAGGACGTTGATCCTGATGTTGATAGCAGAGCGAATGCTGAAGACTCAAGAGGAACCAAAGAGTGATTCTCACTGCTTTTCTCGATTCCTGAACACCTTGCGTGTCATCTGAAGGCAGAGAATGCAGGTGGAGGGCTCATGGTAAGGCCTTGTGGTGGTTCATCATCGATATGGTCCGGTCACACTGGGTGCACTTTTTAAAGCCACTGGCCAGCTTCGACATATTGGGAAAGACGACTTCTGCCAGGTCAAAGGATTCCAATGTCCCAGCTGACCAGGGGACGTGAGGTGCCTTCTGTGCCTCAAAAAGAAAAAGAAACCCGAAGAAAAACATGGTGCCAAGGCAGTGATGGACCCAGAAATGGGCACAAAGATGGTGATTGAGCGCACACAACCGGAAAATACTGAGAGAGTTTTTTTAAACACCGTATTGGTGAGATACTGACAATTTTCTGGGGACAGACCGTGTCAACAGACTCTGCAGAAAAAGACCGAGGTAAAATGGCTCCTTTCAGGTGGGAAGACGAGCATGCATGCGTAATAGTCCTCCAAAAAGTTTCCTAGGAAGCTGGGGAGTATTCCTGCGCGGGCTCTGTCGATGATGTCACCCATATGTGAGGACTTGCTTCCTGCTTGGTCTTTGAGAAAGCAAGAGAATCTTCTCTGATTAATCTCTGCTTGGATTTTAAAATTCAAAACCCCCCAAGTATTTTTTAACTCTCATTAAAACATGTGACATGAACTTCTGCACTGGATTCCTGACAACACGTTATGAGAGCAATTTATAAACAGAGCACCTAGGTTTGGAAGTGGAGAAAGCACCAGTTTTTCACTTGTTTCATAAAGGCACATAGGCGCCTATGTACCTTTGTAAAATACCAGCACAAATCCTGCAGGAATGGTATCTAGATTGAAAGTATGGACATTATGCCAGTATGAGAGCAAACGTAAATGTTAACACAAATTAACATGCATAAGGACATATTTTACAAAATATGTGCATTCATGTAAAATCCATAGAATTTTGAAACAACAGATAGTTGTCAGTACTAATTACCTAAATTCTGAGCTCATCCGACAGAACCCCCCCTAAACTCTGGACCATAGGTATCTTCCTAGCTTGCCAGTCCCTTAATGTGGCCCTGCCCATGGCAACAGATAATAGTTGCCATTACACATAGCAACCAATAAGAAATCAGTACAATTCAGTTAGTAGGTTTTACAGTAGAAATAATGAAGAAAATTTATATATACACTTTGCAACATAGCTAGGTAATTATTTGTGTTTTGTGCATGTGTGTGTGTAAATATAAATAATATATATAATGTGTGCTATGAGGGTATTTTGTCAATGATGGGGGCAGATAGTAAGTTGGAGGGAGAGTTGTGGGGTGGTGGAACAGTTATGGAGGTTAGCCTTTTGGGTGGGCAATTTGCATGTGGAGTGGCGTAGTTTGTGGGATGGTGGATCAGTTGCAGGGGGTAGGTTTTGAGGTGAGAGCATTTTGTGGAATGGTTGTTCAGTTGTGGGGGTAGTTTTTGGTGATAGTTGCAGGGAACATATATTTGAGGGTATGAGGCCAGTCTGCAGAATGGTGGAGCAGTTGGGTGGCAGTTTTTTGGGGTGGAAGAATTGCGGTGGTATTTTGGGGTGGGGTGGGAGCAAATTACAGGAGATATTTAATGGTGGAGCAGTTTGGGGTTTAGGGAGAGTAGTGAACAAGAGCGAGGCAATTTGAAAGGAACAATCCCCTAACTATATCACTGTATATATGTTTCTGTGTAGCAGAAGCTGGAACTCCTTTGCTTATAGAAATACATTGGGCCATTTTTTGGGGGTTTATTTTTCTGGCCTATTTTGGAAATTGGTTTGTCTTTTCTCTGTTTTTTTCCTCTATGCTAAATTTCATCCCATTACATTATCTTTAATTTTTAGAGTTATTTTGTGGTAGGCGAAGGCCTATGATCCACGCTGAATGAAGGCAGGCAGGCCTAAGCAGCTTGACCTGTAAATGAAGCCTGTGGTTAGGCCCTGAGGAGTGAAAATTCCCCCCCCCAATATTGCCTCCATAGAACTGAAACTTAATTCAGCTTAAATGAACCTAGCTGAGCAGAAACGAAACTCAGAGAAAACCATTTTTATTAACACTGATAAAATGTGTGCAGCTTCTAAGGAATTAATTAACTCTGTTGAGAGAAAGGTTACAGTGCCCTGCTTTCCCACATATTCCAGCTGGATAGTGACCTTGGAGGAGAAAAGTAACGAAGTTGGTGAACTGACCATTGTAATTGGGACTGTAAGGGGGGTAAGCAGGTGCTGAGCCCAGTCAAAGGTCCTCATTGGATGATTACGTAACGGTACCGGGACCAATAGAAGGTGTAAGAAGGGTTACCGGGGCCAATGAAAAGTTTGCCTATGCTTAGAATGGGAAAGAAAGCTATAAAAGTTGTTGTTTTGCTAGAAACCATTGCTCAGCCATTTTGAATGTGATTCTGCTTGAGTCTTGTGCACAAATAAATGATTTGGACCTTCTGAACAGAGTCCTGGTATTATTGGGTTGTCTGCACTCTGCTGCTACATATTCTTGGTGCGTTGGCCGGGAAGGTGTGGTAATAGAGAGTATACAGGGCAATATACCACGACTTTCCGCCTCTACAGGTTTGGTCCTGCCGGGATCGTGCCCTCCCGACGTGGGCTCGGCTCCCAGGCGCCACCGGTCCAGTTGCATCGGAGGGAGTTGGGCCAGGCCTCGGCGGGTGCCGGACCCGGTTGGAGCCAACACCTCGAACCCGTGGGGGGAGTCCGAGGGCCAACTCATGCGCTTGCTTGGGAGCGGGAACCGGATCCGGTGAGTATAGTTTTGATTTGACTAGACAGCTGAGTCAGAACAGAACTGTTGTTTGGACTTTGAAACTTTGGAATTTGATATTGGTAAGAGAGCCTGATCAACTCTCAAGACGGTCCGATTAACCCTGCATGAGTATGCGCGGGGCGAAACCACCGTCTTTTTGATTTGGAATTTGATATAGCCTAGTCAGAAGAGACAGGATTGGGCTATTTTTGGGATAAGTTGCTAGCATGATTGTGTGAATGAAGTGTGAATGAGAGGTCTGGCAGCACGGACCAAGCGAAGGCGGACTCCTGAGTAACGCATTTTCTGGCCGGGCGACCGCGTCCAGGTCGTAAAAAGGAGGAAGCGACCGTCGTCTTATCTTGTTATTTGTTTCCCCTAAATGTTTCTAGGGCCGTGAGGACCCCTTACCCAGGGTCCGCCCTCCTTTTCCCTTCTGTTTGTTGTTGCGCGCACACATCGATATGGGAGGGGCGGGGTCTACTAGGCACACTCCGTTAGAATGTATGATCAAGTATTTTAATAAAGGATATTCAGGAGATTATGGAGTGAAAATGACTGCCTCACGATTGCAGCTTTTGTGTACTAGGGAGTGGCCCATCATAGACCCCCTGTGGCCGTGAGATGGCACATTTAGCCTAGGAATTATTCGATCAGTTCATCAGAAGGTGCGAGAAGCGCACCCTGATCAGTACCCTTACATAGACTCTTGGTTAAGTATTTGTGAGAATCCGCCCCTTGGACAAAGCGTTGCTATGAAGAGCAGTGCAGGATATTGTTAGCACTGACAGATCAGACCCCGAAGGCAGGGACAGCTGAGAAATCTAGTCAGAAACCTATTCTGGTAGATCCTGAGTCCCCGGGAGTTGTAACTAGACAGCCCCGAGCCCAGCATCCAGTAAAAATACCCCCGCGTCCTGCGGCAGTCCCGCAGCGACAGCGAGACCCAACTCCGGAACCACACCCGGAAGAGCAAGTAGAGGATCCCCCTCTTGATGAGGATTCAGGCACGCCTGAGAATCAAGAAAAGGCTGAGTCAGAAGAAGAAGAAGAGGAAGAGTCCTCTCAAGGCGACACAGACAGTGTAGTATCAGTGGCCAGCGTAAGCTCACCCGTAGCGAGCCAAGCACCCCAAGCCAAACGCACCGTGCACAAGAAACCCATTGCTAAGAAAGTTTCTGTGAGGCTACAGAAAACTTCTGTTAGGAAAATGATGCCGCTACGGCAAGTCCCGGGATTACCCGTGCGAGATGAGCATGACCAGATAGTAGCAGGACCCCTGAGTCTAGTATATGTGCCTTTCTCCACTGCTGATTTGTTGAATTGGAAAATGCATTATGCTTCTTACACTAATAAGCCCCAAGAGTTAACAGAATTAATGCATACAATTATGGAAACTCACCAATCCACTTGGGCAGATTGCCGTCAGCTCCTGTCTACTTTATTTACCACTGAGGAGCGGACACGAATTAAGCGAGCAGCTATCGACTGGCTAGCGGATAATCCTGTAGAAGAGGGAGTTGGAAGAGCAGGAATAGACAATCGCGAAGCAGCTCAGAAAGAGTTCCCTAACGAAGACCCTAAATGGGATCCAAATACTGAATTAGGATCCAGAGCCCTGTCATGGTTCCGCCAAGGCCTCATGCAAGGTCTGAGGAAGGGGGGTCAAAAAGCCATGAATCTCTCTAAAGTGACCGAAGTTAATCAGGGCATAGATGAGAGCCCTGCAGTATTTTATGAAAGATTGACTGAAGCGTATAGGATGTACACTCCCTATGACCCAGATGCACCAGGAAGCTTATGCATGGTGAATTCTGCTTTTGTAAACCAGTCACAACCAGATATTAGACGTAAGCTACAGAAATTAGAAGGGTTTGCGGGCATGAATGCAACACAGTTATTAGAAGTCGCCCATAAAGTGTATGTGAATCGTGATAATGAAAGACAGAGAAAGTGATCGAAGGATGAAGAAGAAAGCAGATTTTTTGGCTGCGGCCATAGTGGAACAGAAAAGGGGAGGTGTCCCTAGTCGAAGGAGCAGAGGAAGAGGGCGGGGCCGAGGAGATGACCAGCCCCCATTAGGCGCGAACCAATGCGCTTATTGCAGGGAGGAAGGACATTGGAGAAGTGCATGCCCGCGACTCGAAGAAGCCTCTCAGGATGAAGGGGAACACACCCCTTGGAGGGAAAGAGAGAGAGGCCGGCCCCAAAACCGTAGAGGAACCAATCGAGAACAATCTCAGTGTGAACGCACAGAGGCCATCCAGGGAGTGGCAGCCGCCACAGCCTATGATCTGGATGAAGCAGATTAGGACAGACCGGGCTCCGAATTCGCTTTAGGTCTCCAGGAGCCTATGGTCAGTATACAAATAGGAGACCAATTCATGGACTTTATGGTTGACACTGGAGCAGAGCATTCTGTAGTAGATAAACAAATAGCCCCTTTTTCTACAAGAGCAGTCACCATTGTAGGAGCGACTGGCGCTAAAGCCACGAAGTCTTTTCTTCAAAATCGTATATGTAATTTAGGAGGACAGCAAATAACGCACCAATTCCTTTACATGCCTGAGTGCCCAGTGCCATTACTGGGACGAGATATGCTAGCCAAACAGCAGGCCCAAATATCCTTTACTGAGAAAGGAGAGATGCAAATGACAGTAAATTCCCAGTCAAAACCTGCTGGACTGATGTTACTTACTGTTCCACGAGAAGAAGAATGGAGATATTATAGTACCGAGCCAAGTACTGAGCCAATCATTGATACCTATTTTGAACCTACTTTGAAAAGCATTGATGCCCCTCCTGGAGTATGGGCAGAGGGCAATCCACCAGGCCTGGCCAAACATATAGCTCCAATAATTGTGAACCTCAAGCCTAGTGCACAGCCAGTACACGTCAAGCAATATCCACTTCCAAGAGCAGCAATTGAAGGCATCCATCGCCATTTGCTAAGGCTACTGGAGTATGGCCTACTCAAAGTTTGTCAGTCGCCATGGAACACTCCTCTCCTGCCAGTGAAGAAGCCTGGGACAGGTGACTACCGCCCAGTGCAGGATTTAAGGAGAGTGAACGAAGCAGTTGAGACCATACATCCAGTTGTGCCGAATCCTTACACACTCCTAGGACTGATTCCTGCTGAAGCTACCCATTTTACTGTTTTGGATTTGAAAGATGCATTTTTCTGCATATGATTAGCCCCAATTAGCCAACTGCTGTTTGTCTTTGAATGGCAGGACCCTGTCTCAGGGAGACGGGGCCAACTCACTTGGACACGATTACCTCAAGGATTCAAGAATTCACCCACCATTTTCAGTGCTGCACTAAACCAAGATCTTTCAAGCTACCCAGTGGCCCCTGAGAGAAGAGTACTCCTCCAATATGTAGATGACCTACTGGTAGCTGCCACATCAGAAAGTGAATGTATACAAGCCACTACTGACCTTTTGCAACTATTGGATGAAGCTGGATATAAAGTCTCCAGAGCAAAAGCACAGCTATGCCAAAAAGAAGTAAAATACTTGGGTTTCCGTCTAACCAAAGGAAGCCGACAGTTGGGACGCGAGAGAAAAGAAGCAGTGTGCAGTATCCCAACCCCAACTACCAGAAAGCAAGTCAGAGCCTTTCTGGGAGCAGCAGGGTACTGCCGGATATGGATACCCAACTTTGCTCAGATTGCCAAACCACTATATGAAGCCACCAAGGGAGAAGAAAAGTCGCCACTCGAGTGGGGACCTGAACAAGACACCGCTTTCAAGACCCTGAAGGAAGAATTAATGTCATCACCAGCACTCGGGCTGCCAGATGTCCACAAGCCATTCCATCTATTTGTACATGAGGTGCAAGGAAATGCTCTAGGCATGTTGACTCAGAAATTGGGACATTGGGAGAGACCCGTAGCATACCTATCGAAACAATTGGATACTGTGGCCAAAGGGTGGCCACCATGTTTAAGAGCAGTCGCAGCCACAGCATTATTAGTGAGTGAAGCAGACAAACTCACCTTAGGACAGAATCTACGTGTTACCACATGCGGTACTTGCCCTTATGGAACAGAAAGCAAATCATTGGCTCACCAATTCTCGAATGCTGAAATACCAAAGCATGTTATGTGAAAATCCACAAATACAATTGGAAGTGAGCCATGCCTTGAACCCAGCTACACTGATACCAATCAGCGAAGACCCTCCAGAGCATGACTGTATAGAGGTCATGGATACTGTATTCTCAAGTCGACCTGATCTGACAGATGTGCCCCTAGAGAATCCTGACCAGACTTATTTTGTGGATGGAAGCAGCCTCATCATCAATGGACGACGCTGTGCCGGGTATGCAGTAGTCACCCGGAATGAAGTCGTTGAATCATCAGCCCTTGTATCAGGCACATCAGCATAGAAAGCAGAGTTGATAGCACTCACCAGAGCCCTAGTATTGGGTGCGAAATTGTTGTTGAATGTATACACTGACTCGAAATATGCCTTCACCACTTTGCATGCACATGGAGCTCTCTACAAAGAACGAGGGCTCATTACGTCAGGAGGCAAATCAGTCAAATACGGCCCAGAAATATTGATGTTATTAGATGCAGTATAGGCCCCTACATGTGTGGCTGTCATACATTGTAGAGGACACCAAGCAGGGAAAGGAGAAGTGGCCCAAGGAAACAGATTTGCCGATGCTTCGGCACGAAAAGCAGCCATGACAGGCCAAATTTCACCACAGGCCACACCAATACAAGCAGCATTGTTTCCAGTACCCCTTAATCTATGGACACCACGATATACCACCAACGAATTAGATTACTACTGTAACAAAGAAGAAGGAGTACTGAAAGATGGATGGATTGAACTGCCACCGCCAGAGGGCAGTCAACCTCCAGGACGCATAGTGATTCCTGAACTCTTGGGACCAGCCTTTGTCAAAGTCTTTCACCAAGCTACGCACTATGGGAAGAGTGCTATGGAAAAAGCACTTAGACCACATTTTTGTATCACTTCATTGGGAGCCCTGTCAGCCTCAGTGGCTCGCCAATGTCTAATTTGTGCCAAGAATAATGCCAAACAGGGTCCCACGCCACCACCCCGAGTTCAGTCAGGAGGTGTTACTCCCATGCACCACCTGCAGATAGACTTTACCGAAATGCCAAAGTCTGGCGGATACCGCTATATGTTAGTATTAGTTTGTACCTTCTCTGGGTGGGTAGAGGCCTTTCCCACCAGAACTGAGAAAGCCCGAGAAGTTACTAAAGTGTTGCTCAGAGAAATTATTCCCAGATTTGGAATCCCAGCAGTAATATGGTCAGACAATGGGCCCTCATTTGTATCTCAGATTACTCAACAGTTAGCAAGTGCTTTGCAGATACAATGGAAGTTACACACAGCATATAGACCTCAGAGTTCAGGGAAAGTTGAGCGAATGAATCGAACTTTGAAATCTCAGATATCCAAGCTATGTCAGGAGGCCCACCTGAAGTGGCCCCAGGTTCTCCCCATAGCCTTACTTAGAATACGCTCAGCCCCCGTGAAATCATCAGGATTTTCCCCTTTTGAAGTTATGTATGGCAAACCTCCACCAATAGTCCAGGGTGTAAAAGGTAGTTTGTCACAGATAGGTTCAGAAATAACCAGACAAGAACTTCTAGCTCTTAGTTCTGTTCTGAAGACTCTCCATACGTGGATACAGGACCAGTTGCCCATCAATTTGACGGAGCCATTGCACCCCTACAAGCCTGGTACCTCGGTGTGGGTCAAAGATTGGAAGAAGACACCGTTGGAACCGCATTGGAAGGGGCCTTATACCGTCATTCTGTCTACCCCGACTGCAGTAAAGGTAGCAGAAATCGATTCCTGGATCCACCACAGCAGAGTCAAGCCAGCAGCAGTTCCAGATCAGGACCGGTGGACAGCAGAGCCGCATCCTGACGTCCCTTTGCGTCTCACCCTACAGAGGCAGCCAGCAACCTAGAACTCATTGAGGACACCTATGAATTACAGTGTCCTACAGCAGCCAAGTTTTTCGAAGAGGATTGCTGTTTCTCATATAGCAAAGACATTTGTTTTCTTCATTGAATAACTGTGCTTCCATAGACTTTCATCAGGACAGCTGTAATTGATAAGTTGGCACCACAGCAGGACATTTGAGGATCTTCAATCAACATCGACACCCGTTGAATTGCTTTATTTGCAAACGGGTCAGCATTGTGCCAAGAAGAAGAAGACGTCGTGGTCAAGATTTTCCAGCGGAGACCCAGAAGGACTACAATCAACATGCATCTCTGTTTCTATTTGGTTTTGGTTGCTTGCATGGGGAGTTTTGAACTTGTTCTTGCTTTACCCCCATGCACTGCCTGCATTACTTCCACTCGGACTGGTATGAAAGTAACTCAGACTCTGCTTTACCATTCTTACTATACCTGTACTGGTACGGTAAGCCGGTGTATTTATAACACCACTGAACTAAATGTTTGTACTAAGGGAAATACTAAAGTTTGCTACAACCCACATCAGAACCCATCTTATTATACTTTGGAAATACGATGGAATGATGCAGATGGCGCTTTACTTAATGCTACCTCCCCACTCACCGACCCTACGAAGTATGCTGTGTTGTATTTTGATGCTTGTGATGCTATTAATAGAGATAGTCGTTCCAAATGTGCCAATTGGGAGAAAACTTATGCTCTTAATGATAAGTATATGTGTCCAGAAGGAACGACTGGATGGGGAGAATGTACAGGTAAACGAGCTCTAGCCAATGAATATAGTACAGCCCCCATTGCAGACTATTATTGCCCAAAGTGGGAATGTGTTTTCTATGCCACATGGAAAACTGGTATGGTAGAAAATACCACAGACAATCGAATGGCTGCCTTAACCAAGCCATATGTGAAGGATATAGAAAAACATTGCAAGAAAGGTGCTTGTAATCCATTACAATTGCTCATAGTTAATCCTAGTGCGTGGAAACAAGGGTATAAGTTTGGCCTACGTATTGCAGGTTCTGGATCAGACCCAGGAACTATTGTATATATAAGATTGAATACCCAAGCCCATCGTTCATCACGGTACCATATACATAACACTTTCTATGAGACTATGCATATAAATAAGTTTGATATCCCTCACCCTTCCCAGAACTTGTTTCTAGAGTTAGCAGGAGCAGTAGTCTCCAGCCTACATATTTCAGATTGCTATTTTTGTGGTGGAACTAAGATGGGTGATCAATGGCCCTGGGAGGCCCAAGAATTGAATTACTCAATAACTTACAATCACACTGAATTGCATAAGACCACCAGTGAATGGATCTTAGCACACTCAATAGTTGGACGTCTGTGTTATGCTCGAACTGGATCCCAGTTCACCTTGCAGGTGGGACAGCTGGTCTGTCTCAGTCAGAAGTTCTATGACACTATGAAGCAGACGTCTTGGTGGTCAGGAGTTAATGAATCTGAACCCACCAATCCCTTAGCAAAATTTCCTGAACTTGCTGATCTATGGACAAATCTCGCCCAACCCCATGTTTGACAAGCCCCACCTGGCTTGTATTGGATCTGTGGAACCCGAGCATATGCACGACTCCCTCTCCACTGGGGAGGAGCATGTGTCTTAGGAACCATTCGACCTTCTTTCTTTTTGCTACCTACAGAACACGGAGAGCAATTAGGATACCCAGTATACACTAGGAGACAGAATAGAGCAGCTCTCCAGATAGGCAAGTGGCAGAAGTGGGATGGGGAAGATTGGCCCCCTGAGAGGATTATTGCCTATTATGGACCTGCCACTTCGAATGAAGATTGCATGTGGGGTTATCGGACCCCTGTGTATATGATAAATCGCATTATATGTTTACAAGCTGTAGTTGAACTAATCACTAATGAAACTAGTCAAGCACTCACACTTCTAGCTAGACAAAGCACACAAATGCGCACTGCAATATATCAGAATCGCCTGGCCCTAGATTATTTACTAGCAGCTGAAGGAGGGGTATGTGGGAAATTAAATCTAACCAATTGTTGTTTGAAAATCGATGATAAAGGTCAAGTAGTTGAAGATATTGCTGAAAATATGCGAAAACAAGCTTATGTGCCAGTACAAACCTGGCATGGGTTTAGAATACCTAACTGGTTCGAATCTATCTTCTCTGGATTGGGGGGACTTACCACTTTCTTTATGATAATCCTAGTGATTGTAGGATTGTTTCTATTGTTACCATGTATAATCCCTTGTTGTATGCGGTCTGTTAATAGTGTGATTGAAAACACTGTAGAACGGAAAACTGCTACTAAGATTTTAGCCTTATGGCACCCCACCCCCGGAACCATTGGTAAGAACCCTACTCCTGTGTAGGAAAGTGATTTACATCTCACACCTTATTAGCATTCGGGTGAGATTAATCAAAGGGGGGAATGTGGTAGGCGAAGGCCTATGATCCACGCTGAATGAAGGCAGGCAGGCCTAAGCAGCTTGACCTGTAAATGAAGCCTGTGGTTAGGCCCTGAGGAGTGAAAATTCCCCCCCTAATATTGCCTCCATAGAACTGAAACTTAATTCAGCTTAAATGAACCTAGCTGAGCAGAAACGAAACTCAGAGAAAACAGTAAACCATTTTTATTAACACTGATAAAATGTGTGCAGCTTCTATGGAATTAATTAACTCTGTTGAGAGAAAGGTTACAGTGCCCTGCTTTCCCACATATTCCAGCTGGATAGTGACCTTGGAGGAGAAAAGTAACGAAGTTGGTGAACTGACCATTGTAATTGGGACTGTAAGGGGGGTAAGCAGGTGCTAAGCCCAGTCAAAGGTCCTCATTGGATGATTACGTAACGGTACCGGGACCAATAGAAGGTGTAAGAAGGGTTACCGGGGCCAATGAAAAGTTTGCCTATGCTTAGAATGGGAAAGAAAGCTATAAAAGTTGTTGTTTTGCTAGAAACCATTGCTCAGCCATTTTGAATGTGATTCTGCTTGAGTCTTGTGCACAAATAAATGATTTGGACCTTCTGAACAGACTCCTGGTATTATTGGGTTGTCTGCGCTCTGCTGCTACAATTTTGCCCCCAGACAGATGGATATTTCTCAGCCAATTTTGTATAATTCTTCCTAACTTTCTTTAAAAAGGGGCACTTCAGTAATAAGTGCTTATTTCAGAGGGGGAGTTCACAGTTTGGGGCCTTGTGTAGTCTCAAAAGGGGCTACATGATCTCTCAGGAGAGAATTCTGCTCTCAGGTTGCTTGTCACTGATACCAATGGGAGGGGGAGGCAGTAAGGAGGAGTGCCCAGAGGGGAAAGAAGGCATGGTATATTTTTTAGCGGGGGGGGGGGGGGGGGGGGGGGGGGGGGGGGGATATCTCCTCTACAAAATAGCCCTAATTTTCAATGGAAATACATGAATACTTCAAAAATTTACATAAAATCTTTTTTTTATTTAATAAACACTCAAGAATGAATAACACAGGACTATATGTGGGGTATTATACATGCTCTTGTACAATAAAAACCATATTTTCCAAATGAGGTAAGATGCATGTCAGTCCCACCAGATCCCCCATCACCCTTTTCCCACTCCTCCACTCTTCACCCATCAGTGAGCACTGACATATTTTCAACTCAAATCGAAGAGCTAATATACTCCATCAATGTAAAACCTCCTTCAATCTAAAGGATCTCTTGGTGAGCTGACAACAATATCATCCCGAGTGCCCACTTGGCCCAGCTGGTGCAACAGGCATGGTCCAAATGTACAGTTCCTTACCTCTCACCATCCCCTCTTTCTCTGGTCCTGTCTGTCCCACTCCCATCCCTCCCTACTCCATCTACCTCCCCCCAGCCTGAGAGTCCAGTGGTCACACACTTTCAGAACCTCACACACACAAACATTCAAAACGCATTTAATATCAAACTTTGGACTCTAGTAGGAAGTCCAAATATACTTCATATATTGCCATATAAAACTTCCTGCACTTCTCCAAATTCCCAACTAACTCATATTCCAACCTTGCCTGGTCATGCAGGAGGTTCCCCCATGTCCATAAAGAGGGGGGCTCTTCCTCCTTCCATCTCAGCAGCACATATTTTTCCCTAGCAAGCAGGTTGTTTCTGCTCATATTTTCAGATACTTCTCTTTTACTTCATCAAACAGACATTCCAGTGGGCTAAAATCCAAACGTGTCTGTAACAGCTTCCCCATATACCCAAATATTTTGTTCCAACACAGTGGAAGCTTTGAACAATGACACAAATTGTCCTAATGAGGTAGACACCATGTCAAATTTAACAAAATTCAGTGTAGGAGATAGATGGACTCGATATAGTTACGCCTGTGAAAAATGAGCACGCATAAGGAATGGTTTATGATTTATTGCTTTACTTGACATACTGCGTTTAGCACTTCCCTTAGATTACTACTGGATGTCGAATTGGGGATCCTCGCTATCATTTTCTTCCAATTATCCAAATGTAGCCAAGACCATTGAGAGGGACCTTTGCCAACAATGCCTTATTTACTCAATATAGTGGGTTTCTGCCACATCTCTAGCTGGAAGAAATCCATTATGATTCCATGTAGTATGTTTTGTAAATAGTTACCCCCGTTATCCAAGTTATTTATACCCTGTTACCTGTAAACTCATACGTGTTAAATGTACTGAGCATTTTGTTCCATGTGAACCGCGCTGATGATGAATAGTGCGGTATATAAGAGACTGTAAATAAATAAATAAATAAAATTATCTTAAATGCCAATGCCTCCTATAGAAGGGCTTGTGGCATCAAGGACTGTATATAGTGCTTCAACTGCATATATGCAAACACATCTGAGGGTCCTAATCCATGGTCATTTCCTAGCTGTTTAAAGTGTATTAGTTGCCCTTCAACATCTAAGGCTGCAATCAGATCTCTTAGACCTTTACTTTCTCACGTTCTAAATACGTTATTGTTGTTCCCCGTTTGAAATATGCGTTACCTTGGATAGGAAGAAAGGTTGATACCTCAGAGTCCTGGCCCCAAGGCCTACACAAACACCTCCAGATCAATCTCAGATGTGTTACTAAAATGCTCTGCCGAATCTCATATACCAAGGACATCCTTCGGGCCTACCATAGAAACTTCTGGTCCCAAAGATAACACAAAGCTATCTCCATCCCAAAGGCTGAATAGTTCCATACATCCAATCAAAGGCATGCCTCTGAATACAGTCTAGATTACATAATTCAATATCTGGAAAGACAAGTTCCCACTGCCCCCATAGTCATTTCAAGAGCTCTAATCTAATGTGTGGTTTCCTCCCTCCCCATAGAAAAGACATAGAAGCACATCAATGTGTTTCAAATCCTGTCTCAGTAGCTGTATAGGAAGGACATGTAAAATATGCAGAATTTTAGGAAACGGTGCCATCTTAAAGAGATTCACTCATTCCAAAAGGGATAGTGAATTGGTCCAACTTCCTAATTTCTTTCATGACTTTAAGAATAATATCAAGTTAATCTTATAAATATCTTGGGGGGTGAGATGGGATTTGCACACCTAGATATCTAAAAGTGTCTTCAGCCTGAATAAGTGAGAAAGGTCACTCCTAGGACATTTTATCCCAGCTCTCCAATGGAAATATTTCCAATTTCTGTGGATTCAATTTCAGACTTCCTCAAATTTCCTCAAAGGCTGCAAACTCAGCCATCAAGTTATGCAGAGATCTCTCTGGGTTCTCTGGGGGGTACCAATAGGTTTTCTGTGAAGGCTGCTTTTTAAAAACGATAGCCATGTAAAGCTACTCCTTGTATCCCCCTAGTGATGTTGGATACAAAGCAGGACAGGGTCTAACTGTAAAATAAAAAGTAAAGGTGAGACAGGACATCCCTGATGGTTTCCCCTCTGAAGAGGGAAAGGCTGAGAGAGGAACCCATTCACCATCATTGACACCATTGAATTGCCTTCACATATAGGCCCCTAAACTCATAGTGGTCAAGTACCTCCATTAAATATGCCCATCCTACTTGATCAAAGGCTTTCTCTGCGTCAAAGCTGACTAACATTGAACAGGCTACTCTACCTACAGTACTCTCTATAGAAGCCAGCAGCTTACATAGGTTAAAGACAGGGTAGTGATACCTGACAAACCCCACTTGAAATTCCTAAACTAGGTCTGGAACTACGAGAGCCATCATGTCTGCCAATATCTTTGCCAGGATCTTATGATCAAAATTCAGCAAAGGCATTGGTCTATATGAAGTATAGGTTTGAGAGTCTTTACCAGGTTTTGATATCACTGTAATTAAAGCATGATTCTCTCCCAAAATAAAAGTACCTTTTTATCAATCAGTTGTTCAAATATTGGACATAAAGGGAAACTGACTTTGTCTTTTAGGATCTTACACATTTCACTCCCATATCTATCTATCCATGGAACTTTGAACAAAGCCGCTTGATTTACAACATGCTGTATCTCGTCCACGGAAAATGGGGTGTCCAGTATTTCTCTCTGCTGGTCTGTTACTTGTGGGACCTCTACCTGTCCCAAATATTCCTTCCCATACCATTCTACTCATTCCTTCACTAAAAATTCACTAAAAGTTTCCCAATTTCTTTAGTATCCATGGTAATGGAAACTACATTGTTCCTGATAGATGCAGCATGAGGGCCACTTCATCCCTTTACCAGCAACAGCATTACTTTACCAGATTTGTCCCCAAATTAATAAAATTTAAACCTATAGTATAATAGTATAGTGTAAGAATGATTTTTGTACTCTTTGATGGATAAGGGCGTCCAAGTCAACTAAGGCTGCTCTGTTGGAGTTTTGCTCCATTCTCTGGTGCAAGTTGCATACCTGACATTCTAGCCACAATATAATCTAATCCATCATCTTTTTTTCTCTTTGCCACACATTATTATGTTCTCCTGCAATACTACTTTTGTGGCTTCCCAAAACAATAGAGGGTTCTCTTTGTTGGCCTCATTGAATTGCTCATATTCTTCCCACTTTCACCTCAAATATTCCACAAAATTAGTGTCACTGTAGAGATAGGCAGGAAATCACCACAGTCCCATACCCTCACATTCCTCTCCCCATTATATCTCAACCCAGATCAAAGCTTGATCAGCAGTTTCCAGCAGGCCAGTCTCCGCCTTTCTCACTTATGCAAAAGCCCCAGCAGAAACCAGTATAAAATCTATCCTAGATCTTGGAGATATATGTGTGTAATCTCTTTCCTGGAGGTGAAGGACCTACCAGGTATCATGTAACTCGAGGAGTTCACAAAATTGTCAAAACTCCCTGGAGGGGGTGCTCAAAAGGCTGCAGAACTTGCTAAATCTGTCCAATTGTGTGTCTAAAATCGGCCTCCCACTATCTTTGAGTGGTCTGAGTAAGGACTCAATATTTTGCTAATTTAGGTAAAAAACTTAAGTTACGTGTGTTTGAAGCATAGAGAATGTATAAAACAATAGGCCAGCCATGCAATCTCAGCATTATAACCACATAGTGACCTGCAGGGTCCAAATACTCCTCATTATTAAACACCATATCCTTGCAGAACAAAATCACCACTCCCACTCTTCTCTCCCCAGATGTGACTGCACAAACCTCTTCTCAGTTAGGCATGCTCTGTGGCCTCCATGTGCATTTCTTGCAACTTGGCAATCCCTGCAGAATGTCTCTGCACCTTATTTGCTTATATATGTTTCTTTCAACCAACCCTTTACTCATTCTGACCTTGGAACCCTCAGGCACTCCTTTCCTATTTTTCCCCTAATCCCCCACCCCCCAATTCCCAATCACCTTCAAGGCCACAAAACCTACTCGGATTACTCTCTTCTGTCCCATCAACATCACAATGCATACAGCCTCTTCCATCCCTTCCACCCCCTCTCTTGCTCTCAACCAACCCCCCCTCAAATCTCCCTAGAGTCTTTCAATTGTCATTGCCCCACCTCCATCGCCCCTCTAACCCCATCGACTGCTACAGAGGTTCATTATATTGCACCCCTCCACATTAATGCTTCATACAATCATCCAAATTCCCCAATCATACTGCCCCTTTCACACATTCCATTCATTCATTCATTCATTACACTGGTCAACAAATTTTTACAAAAGTCATGTTACTGAAATAAAAATAGTCATTTCTTATCAATTTGTATATGCTGAACACGAATAAGACAGTGAAATTGCAAAGTTGGCTCTAGTTTTTTTGTAATCTACAAGAATTAATCTTTACATCACGAAATGCATGTCAATAGTAAATATAATAGGCCTTTGGTTAATACCTGTAAAAAACCAAGCCATAGACTACTTCTTAGATTTTTTCACCTGTCTCTTGTACAGTTGTTCGGGAGCTTCTCTGGGGAGTGTCCAGCAGTAGTCAGCCAGCATTGTAGTGGACCATTTTCCCTGGTATCTTTGCTCCATCGTTGCGATATACTGGTGAAAACGTTCACCCTGTTCATCACTAATCATACCACAGTTGTCAGGAAAGAAATCAAGATGGGAATCAAGGAAATGGATCTTTAGAGACAAATTGCAGCCAAGTTTCTGATACTGCATCAGCATGTCTTCTACTAGTTCCTTGTAGTTTTCTGCCCTAACATTCCCGAGAAAGTTTGTTGACACTAGGCAAAAAGCATTCCATGCTTGTTTCGCATCACCCTGCAGCAAGTTGTTGAGCCGGTCATCTTTGAAGAGCTCTCGATTCTGAGGACCCACAAAAACTCCCTATTTAATCTTTGCTTCGCTGAGTCGAGGGAATTTTTCATGCAGGTATCGAAAAGCTGGCGAAGTGCGGTCTATGGTTTTCACAAAGCTTTTCATCAAACCTAGTTTGATGTGAAGGGGTGGTAGCAGGATTTTGTGAGCCTCAACCAGAGCTGGGTGCTGGATATTCTTCTCTCCAACTGTTACATTTTGTCTGCGATTCCATTCCTTCCGCAAGTAGTGCCAATCCCTTGCTCGGCTATCCCACTCACATAAGAAACACATGTATTTTATATATCCCTGCTGCAGTCCCATTAAAAGGGCAACTACCTTCAAGTCACCACAGAGGTGCCAGCTGTACTTGTTATAGTTAATAGAAGTCAGTAGATGCTTTAAGTTATTGTATGTCTCTTTCATGTGGACAGCATGCGCTACTGGAATAGATGGAAGACGGTTTCCATTGTTCAAAAGCACAGCCTTCAGACTCAGTTTCAAAGAGTCTATAAATAGTCTCCAGTCCTGTGGGTCATGAGTGATTTTTAAGGCATTCATGAGGCTTTCAATATCGGAACAGAATACCAAATTACTTTCCTTTCCGACTGCGTATAGTACACTGCTGACGTCAGATTGCTTCAGCAGCCGTCTGGCAGTAGTATTGCATTGCATCAGAAAATGATGCAATCAACTCTGGATGATGTGTGCATGCTGGTATTATGCAATGTGATGCAATATTACATCATTCAAGGCTTATTTGGGATGTTGTTGATGTCCTACTGGATAAATTTACACGGTGAAACGTCAAAAATGAACTACATGCAATATCTTCATACTTTGGGGCTTCTAGGTATAAATTCATTTTCCCGCTAGGTGGTGCATCTGTCATTAATTTTCGATGCACATATTTGAACATCTTGACCTTGCTAACAAAGTCATGGAACATGACTGACATAGTTCTAGCAGTGGCGCTGGTATAGAACTTTGAAGATGCATTTGCGTCAACTGACGCACTTTGGGGCTTCTAGTGTTAAAGACCATGGCCTATGGGGTTCAAAGTTCATCAGTTTTAAGTTTAAGCGAGCACACCTTATGGCTAAATGCAGCCTAATCTGCTACAAAAAAACAAACACTTGAGGAGGGATCTCAATGGCTTCTTGATGTATCAGGCACAAAATATTCATCGGAAGATATTACTTCAATCTTGTTATGCCTCCAGTCCCTATCCCTCAAAGTGACGTGCTTCATTCCAGTCTATCCATTCTTGGCAAAACCAAAGGGCTGTTCTCCCCCCCCCCCACCCCGGTGCTGCTGCTCTAATTCTGCCCATTCCACAGTAGCAAGTGCCATTGTTTTCCCCTTCTGTTTGTCTTACTCCCCAGGTCAATGATTGCTGTATCAGTTTTCTCATAGAGATTTAGTGCAGGGGAACAAGCTCTCAAAAGTGTTTTGCAATCATTTAACAGCGCTTCAGTTTGCCAAATGTCCTCCTACAGTCCAATCATCTGTATTATTATAAACCAATTGAACAAACTCCAGTCCTCCATACCTTCCAATCTGGCTCGGATATAAGAACATAAGATATGCCATACTGGGTCAGACCAAGGGTCTATCAAGCCCAGTATCCTATTTCCAACAGTGGCCATTCCAGGTCTAAATTACCTGTCGGGTTACCAAAAGTATACACATTTCATGCTGCTTGTCCCAGGGGTAAGCAGTGGATTTTCCCAGGCCTCTTTAATAATGATTTATGGACTTTTCCTCCAGGAACTTGTCCAAACCTGTTTTGAATCCAACTACACTGAGAGCTTCTACTACATCCTCTGTTAATGAATTCCAGAGTTTGATTCCATGCTCAGTGAAAAAATGTTTTCTCTGATTCGTCTTAAATGTGTCACATTGTAGCTTCATTGCAGATTCAGCGGCCTCTGATTGTCTCTGTAGAGGGTTTGCGGTCTACATGGCTACATAACTGTGATCCTCTTCTGCAGCCACTTCTGCAGTAAAAGGTTTGGCATCCTTTGGAGTGTCAAAGAAGTGTACTTATCCTCCATGCTATATAATTAAGTACTGTCAGACGGCTGCCTGGGTGAGAATCTTCACAGTCTTGACAATGCATATATTTATATGATTTTTGCAAGGTATTGTGGGTAATGTAGTTCATTCACACCAGACACAGCTGCTGACAATAATTTAGTTGTGCACAAGTGTTAAAGCCAATAAGATACTTCTTTATTTATGGGGTTATTTCTCCCAGCACAGATATGCTTGGTAGCACATAAATTAGGTTACTTGCTTGTAGTGTTTAACTTGGTAAAACAAAGTCAAAAACTCAAAATCAGGAAAACAACCTTCAAACTTGTCAGGCAATTAGCTAATGTTTTCTTAGCATATCTCTAACAAACAAAAAGCCACAAAGAAAGAAATAAACTGTTCTTGTAAGGTTAACTTCTGATTACTTTCCACACAGATCCAGAAGTAATTCTCTCCTAGCTCACAAGCAATTAGGTGCAGCTCAATTGCTATCAGTTATCCAGCTGAAACCCTTTAGCAGGCTGGCTTTCTACTGTGTGAGTCAAATCCTGTTTCAGGAGCTTTTCTTAGTGGAATAAAGAACAAATTTATAATTTCTTTGTGATGGCTGCTGTGCTTTATCACAGAAAGTTACCAATGGAGTTTGGATAGAGAGCAGTCCATATAAACAATATCTTGATCTGCTATTATTTCCCCTTCATCAACAAGCATAGGGTCACTATCATGAATTGGCACAGATGAATCTTTCAATGGAGCACTTTCAGGAGAACACTTATTTCCCTGCTGTCTTTCAAGGTTATAGCTAGGGCATAGATCAATGTTCATACCTGAGCTTCCATTGTTGCTATAGTTC
Organism: Ichthyophis bannanicus; assembly: GCA_033557465.1. Classification (NCBI taxonomy): domain Eukaryota; kingdom Metazoa; phylum Chordata; class Amphibia; order Gymnophiona; family Ichthyophiidae; genus Ichthyophis; species Ichthyophis bannanicus. The sequence continues at coordinate 214,506,215 of CM066040.1, forward strand.
CTCTCTATATAGCCTGGCCAGTATGTAGTCCAGTTCTTATGTCCAGCCTTCCAGTCTTGATCCCTGGACACTGGATCTCTCTTCACATACCTTCTGGCATAGGTCTTAGAGTCCCTTCCACGTGCAGCCGTCTCCCTCACAGGTAGCCTCTGGTGATTCCTTGTTCTGCAGCACCATTCCTCTGGCTTTCGCCAGTCCAATGGTATATGCTGGCCCTTGAAATACCTCCCAGTATATGTACTGCCTTGGACTCTTCTAGACCTCTCAAAGGCTTTTCTCCTCTTCCTTCCAGAGGGTTTCTTTCCTTCTCTATCCGTCCGGTTTGGCTTCTGCTTCTGCTGATCCTTCAGATGAAACTGATGATCAAACTCAAGCTGATTCTCAGGATACTGAGGACAATTCTCTGAATATCCAAGGTGATCATGAAGCTGGTCATCTGTAGAATAAACTCTACTCTTATTCTGCTTAGATGAGTGCTCCCCCCTAATACAGCGCAGCTGTGCTGAATCAGGCCCTGCCCTTTGAGATGAGTGCTTAGGGATTACCTCATAGCCCTCCTGATTGAACACACGTTTTCTCACTTCAGCTCCTCTCATGGCTGTTGGAAACCTGGTGCATTCTGGGACTGGTAGTCCTCTGTAAGAAAATTCTGTTTTCTTATTTCTACCAGAACTGACAGGTTGCTTATTCAGAGTCACATCATCTTTTCTATAGCTCCTTCCTGAGCTATGATAAGCTTCCTTATCACATAACCCCCTGCTTAAGTTATTACGGACTGGTTTTTCTGGTGAAACTTCTTCTCTACAGTCCGTAATACGGGAAAGTGCATCCGCATTCTTGTGTAACTTCCCAGCACGATGTTCAACTTGAAAATCAAACGCCTGTAAGGCCATGTACCAGCGTGTCAACCTGGCATTGTGGTTCTTCATTTGCTGCAACCACTTAAGTGGGGCATGGTCCGTGACCAACTGGAACTTTCTCCCTGTAAGGTAAAACCTTAACGCCTCCACTGACCACTTGATAGCTAAACATTCTTTTTCTATTGTGGAATACTTTTGTTCAGCCGGTGACAACTTCCTGCTCAGGTACATCACAGGATGCTCCTCCCCATCATGACACTGGGATAGAACCGCTCCTAGCCCTACATCCGATGCATCCGTTTGAACCAGAAAGGGTTTCTGGAAGTCCACCCCTTTCAGTACCGGTCCTGTACACAATTTTCCTTTTAAGACTGAAAACGCTTTTTCAGCTTCAGGTGTCCACTTTAGCTGGTTTGGACAATTCTTCCGCAGCATATCCGTGAAAATTGCACTTTTCTCTGCGAATTGCGGTATAAACCTGCGGTAGTATCCAATAAGTCCTAAGAAACTTCTTAGTTGTTTCTTTGTTGTTGGAGGAGGAAAATTCCTGATGCTATCTATTTTACTTATTAGAGGTTTAATTTTTCCTCTTCCTACTAGGTGGCCTAGGTATTTTACCTCCCTATTTGCAAAGGCACACTTCTTCAGGTTTAAAGTGATTCCCGCTTGCTTCATGGAGCACAAGACTGCCCTGATCCTCTTTAGATGCTCCGCCGAGGTGTTACTATGGATTATGACATCATCCATATATGCAAAAGCATAATTTTGGTGGGGTCGAAGTACCTGATCCACTAACCTTTGGCAGGTTGCCGCTGCTCCATGCAGTCCGAAAGGCATCCTCTTGAACTGGAAAAGGCCAACGGGGTGCTGAACGCAGTCTTCAGCTTCGACTCCCTGGTGAGAGGGATTTGCCAATATCCTTTTGTCATATCAAGGGTGGTTAAGTATTGAGCCTGTCCCAGCTGGTCCAACAGCTCTTCAATTCTTGGCATTGGATATGCATCAAAAACTGATATGGCGTTTACCTGCCGGAAGTCAATACAAAATCTTAAAGATCCATCAGGCTTCGGCACCAGGACTATGGGGCTATTCCAGGGACTCTTTGACTCCTCTATTACTCCCATGTCCAACATCTCCTGGACTTGTGCCACTACTTCCTGTCTCTTGGCTTCAGGCAAGCGGTGTGGCCTTTGACGAACTAATTTCCCAGGTGGAGTTATTATTTCATGGGCAACCAAATGTGTCTCCCCAGGTATGGGTGTCAACACATCTGGGAATTCTTTAAGCAGCTTCCTAATTTCTTCCTGTTGTACCACTGTCAGGTCCTCACCTATTTGGGGCTCTGATTTTTCTTTACAATCAGATACCTGGGGTCCCAAATCTTCCTCTTCATTCACCTCCCTCTCTCGGGCACAGGTGGCAGCTAGGCTTTTAACCCCTTTGACATCAGTAGAACCAAAGCCTTTGGTTCCACGTTCAGAATTCTCCAGGGATGTGACCTCCTCCACAGGTGGAAAACCCAGCCTCTCACAGATCAATTGGGCAATTCTGTCTCCTGTCTTCACGTGATAATCATTCTGTCCAAAATTAAACAACAGAACTTTAATATTGCCCCTGTAACCGGGATCAATTACTCCCGCACCCACATCGATGAAATATTTAAGGGCTAATCTGGACCTTGGGGCTACTCTCCCATAGCATCCAATAGGTATTTCCACTTGGAGACCAGTGTCAACCAGGGCTCTCCCTTGGCTAGGTACAGTCACATTTTCTATGCTGCACAGGTCAAACCCAGCAGCTTGAGGGGTTGCCCGCTTAGGAGCTTGGGCCTTCTCTGTGACCCTATGGTACTTTAGGACGAATGTCTGCTTTGGGGTAGCTTGGTCTTCTGGACGCTTAACCATCTTTTTAGCTGGGGTCTGAGGACTTCCAAATAAAGGCCCGGGAGCTATTACCATTAAACCTTCTTCCTCCTTCTTTCCTAGCCCTTCCACTAGACCCTGCTTAAATCTTGGCCAGTCTCTTCCTAGAACCAAATCAAAGGATAGCCTAGGCACCACTGCTAACAGGACTTCCTCTTGTCCCCCCAGGCACTTAACCTTTAGCCTATAGGTGGGATATGATGTTGCAGCACCATGAATGCATCTGATGTGAACTTGGCTTTCAGGGGTTCTACGCACAAATCCTTCTTGGGCCTCTATCCTCTTCCAAAGCCTTTTTGACATCATACTCTGGTCTGCCCCAGAGTCTAACAAAGCATTTGTGGTAATTCCTTGCACATCAACCATCAAAAGAAACCCTTCTTTGGGCTGTTTTAAATCCACACCCACTAAGCTAGTGTGTGACTGGCATCCTTTTTCTAAGTGTCCCCATTTTCCACACTTGAAACATTTCTTTCTATTCCACTGTGTCATCTGGTTTGATACAGTACATTCATTTTCAGAAACATTTTTAATTATTTTCTTTTCTGATACAGCACATCTAGCCTCAGCACCAATCTTCAGAGGGCCACCCATTCTATGGCAAGCCTGCGTGGCTTCCAAGAATCTCTCTGCTAGCATGGTTGCCTCTCCAAGATTTTGGCAATTTTGCTGTATAAGGAAAGTATGCAAATCTTTAGGGACCGCAGACATAAATTGTTCCAACATTATAATGTCTAATAACATTTCTACCGTCTTTTGCTTAGGCTCCAACCATTTTACAGCTAGACCTCTGATTCTCTGACTCAGAGCCCTGGGTGTTTCACCCACTCTCAATGTAGTAGCTCTAAACATTCGCCTATACTCTGAAATAGACAACCCTAGGCGATCTCTAATAGCAGCCTTTACATCCTTATAATTCAAAGCCTGGGCTGCTGGCATTGCTCTATAAGCTGCAAGTGCCTCTCCAGTTAATGAGGCTGCCAGCCTTACTGCCCACTGGGTCTCTGGCCATGCTAATGCTTGTGCCACTCTTTCAAAAGACTCTAGAAAATCATCAACATTATCATCTGGAGTTAATTTCCCAAAACTAAATGCCCCAATCCCTTGATTGAGTCCCACACTGTCCACATGTGGTGTACCAGTATTCACTGCTGGTCTTGCATCTGTTCCACTTTGGTTCTTCAGCTCAACTAGGGCTTGCACCAGATCAAGCACTGGCTTCTGCTGCTCCATTAAGGCTCTCATAGCAGTGTCCTGAGCCTGCTGTGCTAGCTCCTGCTGCCTGCTGAACTGGGCTGCCATCCACTGAGCTAGTTCCTTTGAGTCCATCTTGAACCCTGTAAGAAAATTCAAAGAAAAAAAACACAGTGCACCACCTTCCAAACAGGTGTTTTTTTCTACACTCTTTTTTTTTTTCAATTACCCTGTGCTTATTCCCATCCACCACTAGACATGCCCAGGTACTTATTACCTTGTCTCAGTGATGAATCCAGCTCTGCACAGGGTCTTTTCCTCCTGGGACAGCTTCCTCTCCTCCAAAGTGCAGTTGAGGGAAAATCTTTTTTTCCAGCTTTAAACTTGAACTGTAGTTGTAATCCTCAGCAAGTAAATCCCCTTTTGTGCAAAAGCAATCCGAAATCTACGCCATTTGTCAGACGGCTGCCTGGGTGAGAATCTTCACAGTCTTGACAATGCATATATTTATATGATTTTTGCAAGGTATTGTGGGTAATGTAGTTCATTCACACCAGACACAGCTGCTGACAATAATTTAGTTGTGCACAAGTGTTAAAGCCAATAAGATACTTCTTTATTTATGGGGTTATTTCTCCCAGCACAGATATGCTTGGTAGCACATAAATTAGGTTACTTGCTTGTAGTGTTTAACTTGGTAAAACAAAGTCAAAAACTCAAAATCAGGAAAACAACCTTCAAACTTGTCAGGCAATTAGCTAATGTTTTCTTAGCATATCTCTAACAAACGAAAAGCCACAAAGAAAGAAATAAACTGTTCTTGTAAGGTTAACTTCTGATTACTTTCCACACAGATCCAGAAGTAATTCTCTCCTAGCTCACAAGCAATTAGGTGCAGCTCAATTGCTATCAGTTATCCAGCTGAAACCCTTTAGCAGGCTGGCTTTCTACTGTGTGAGTCAAATCCTGTTTCAGGAGCTTTTCTTAGTGGAATAAAGAACAAATTTATAATTTCTTTGTGATGGCTGCTGTGCTTTATCACAGAAAGTTACCAACGGAGTTTGGATAGAGAGCAGTCCATATAAACAATATCTTGATCTGCTATTATTTCCCCTTCATCAACAAGCATAGGGTCACTATCATGAATTGGCACAGATGAATCTTTCAATGGAGCACTTTCAGGAGAACACTTATTTCCCTGCTGTCTTTCAAGGTTATAGCTAGGGCATAGATCAATGTTCATACCTGAGCTTCCATTGTTGCTATAGTTCCTCTCTATATAGCCTGGCCAGTATGTAGTCCAGTTCTTATGTCCAGCCTTCCAGTCTTGATCCCTGGACACTGGATCTCTCTTCACATACCTTCTGGCATAGGTCTTAGAGTCCCTTCCACGTGCAGCCGTCTCCCTCACAGGTAGCCTCTGGTGATTCCTTGTTCTGCAGCACCATTCCTCTGGCTTTCCCCAGTCCAATGGTATATGCTGGCCCTTGAAATACCTCCCAGTATACGTACTGCCTTGGACTCTTCTAGACCTCTCAAAGGCTTTTCTCCTCTTCCTTCCAGAGGGTTTCTTTCCTTCTCTATCCGTCCGGTTTGGCTTCTGCTTCTGCTGATCCTTCAGATGAAACTGATGATCAAACTCAAGCTGATTCTCAGGATACTGAGGACAATTCTCTGAATATCCAAGGTGATCATGAAGCTGGTCATCTGTAGAATAAACTCTACTCTTATTCTGCTTAGATGAGTGCTCCCCCCTAATACAGCGCAGCTGTGCTGAATCAGGCCCTGCCCTTTGAGATGAGTGCTTAGGGATTACCTCATAGCCCTCCTGATTGAACACACGTTTTCTCACTTCAGCTCCTCTCATGGCTGTTGGAAACCTGGTGCATTCTGGGACTGGTAGTCCTCTGTAAGAAAATTCTGTTTTCTTATTTCTACCAGAACTGATAGGTTGCTTGTTCAGAGTCACATCATCTTTTCTATAGCTCCTTCCTGAGCTATGATAAGCTTCCTTATCACAGTACACTGAAAATTGCAGTAATTTTTTTTTCTCAAACAGCTGCATACCTACCATTGTAGAAGTCCTCTTCAAAATTATGGCTGCTGAATAATCCTGAAAGACCAGGACTCAAAGATTGTTATATGGAGGATTACAGGTCTCTCTCACTGCTCTCAATACTGTCTCTGTCTGAGATGACTTTCTTCAGCTCTGCAAGCCTATATCATGGGTCCTCAATAACCACTGTACCCTGTATTCCTCCCTCTGCCAATTCTTGAGGGAACCAAGTTTCAAGGAGTCTCTATAGTTCCTGATTTTCTACCTAATCAGTAATGCTTGGGGGAGATGGGGGGAGGGTCCTTTAACTAAAATGCAGAAAACATTTGCACTTTCTGCATGCTTTATAAACTTATGAACTCCTCCAGAGGTTAAGTCGTTCAATATAAACTGTAGGTGACTTGGAGTAAAACCTAATCACTTTCAAAAAAATATTTCAAAAAGTAAATACATAAGTATTATAACAATCTTTGCAATGTTAAGAAGGTCTCAGACTCAATTCGGCACTTAACTCAACAGCTTACGCCTACAAGCATTCATGTGCCTTATTTTGCATCAACGGCATCTAAGACCTTGGACCGGTAGAGAAAAGTTTCAATATACGGAGTATACTGGAGGTATTTTTAAGTATGCGGGCAGCAACAAAGCACGGGAAAAAGTAAAGCTAAGTCCCCTGAGGAAACAGAGATTGTGTAACGCAAGTATGGTACCTTAGGCGAGCGTCGGGATCAACACAGTGCAATGAATAGATGAGCAAAGTAACGTGAAGCGGGGAGCCATGAGCTGAGTGAAAAATCTTTGTACAGTTTTGTGCATTTGTTTAAGCCATAAGGCCCGCAGCGGTATCGCTCCTCAAATACAATGAGAAGGTCATTGATGCAAAATAAGGCACATGAATGCTTGTAGGCGTAAGCCGTTGAGTTAAGTGCCGAATTGAGTCTGAGACCTTCTTAACATTGCAAAGATTGTTATAATACTTATGTATTTACTTTTTGAAATATTTTTTTGAAAGTGATTAAGTTTTACTCCAAGTCACCTACAGTTTATATTGAACGACTTAACCTCTAGAGGAGTTAATACTCATCGTTCATAACCATGACCAAGGAAGGTTATAAACTTATGAGCCTAATACTGAAAATCAATGCTAAGCTCGTAACTTTCTTTCTATGCCCTAAATCCACCCTATTACCGCCCACTTGTCAGGCAACTAAATTTTAGAATTTAGTGAAATTTTGGGGCCCTTTTAGTAAAGTGTGTTAGGTTTTGTGTTATATGCACATTTTGTGCAAAAACCTAACATTTTGTTGAGTGCACAGCTTCTGCGCTAACTGTCGGGAGTGTGACCAGTAGGTAATGCGTGGATGAGTATCCTAATGCGTGGCACTATTACTGCGGTTGCGTTAGCTCCATCTGTTGAGATGGCGTTAGGTGCACCTGCACCAATGGCAACACTGACGGTGCGCAACAGGTCCTCCTGTTCTCACCACGCCCACTCTCCACCCCTTTCCCGCCCATTCAGTATCCTAACATGCAAGTGGCAGATAGCGGGTGAATCACTGTGCCCTCACGGTAACAGTTTCTGAAAACACAAGTTAAATGCTTAGCATACTTTAGTAAAGGGGTCCCTTTGTGTATACAGTAAATTTAGGCACTCAGCCCTAGTAAATTTACAGAGATGTTAATTTAGGAGTATGACTTCTGAAATTAGGAGCATAGATCCTTTGAATATCGGGCCCTTAAACTTATAAGGGCTAACATTATTCTTTATCACCACAAATGTGCAGTCTGAAATTCAGTAAAAGAGCTTATTCAAAGATGTGCAATAGCATTGCTGGCCTAGGTGACATTTCAAAAATCAACAGCACAATAAAAGTCTTTTAAAGGAGTGACGGGGACTAAAACGATAAAGAGGTTTTTTTATATTGCATTCAGCATGGTTCCTTTAATACAAATGTTATTGTTCTCCCCTAAGTGTTGGAATTTCTTGACAAGTCGTCGCTATTAGCAACAGTCTTAATATATCACAGAAGCCAGCCGTGAAGAATACCATTATCAGCTAGAGAGGCACTGAATTGCTTGCCTTCCCTTATTCTAATGTTTGTTTCTTTCTGGCTTACAAATAGGTCTTATGAATGCCCTTCAATGACTATACAATAGATTCCTAAGAAATTATACAGTTGCAATTTAAAGGCATATCTAAACGATTTATTAGTGTTTTTGCCATATAAAATTACGCAAGTAGGAAGTCGGGACAGGCACATCCTTTCAAAAACATGACTAATGCTACAATGATCTGCCATTCAGTCTTCCTTCCCCACATAGATTATTAAGCTTTCAGGGACCAGAAATTCTTCTGCATGGGACCTAAACAAGATTCTCAAGAGCAGAGATGCCTCTCTCCAAACAAAGATTCAATTTGCCCAAGCCATGGTATTTTCAATAACATCATATGGATGCGAAAGCTGGACAGTAAAAAAGATAGACAGGAAGAAAATTGAAGCCTTTGAATTATGGTGCTGGTGATGAATACTGTGTATATCATGCCTGCTCAAAGAACAAACCAGTCAGTACTATAGGAGATCAAACCTAAGCTTTCCTTAGAAGCTCAGATGAGAAGACTTTGACTTTCATATTTTGGACACCTCATATGAAGAGAGAGATCATTGGAGAAAGACATAATGCTTGGGAAGGTGGTAAGAGGCGACCAGGTGATAGCGGAGAGACTGAATGAATTCTTTACTGAGGAAGATGTAGGGATGTTACCCATGACTGAAGTGGTATTTAAAGGTGCGGAAGAATTGAAGGAAATATCGATACATCGGGAAGATGTATTAAAACTATTAGATAAACTGAAGACTAGCAAATCACCTGGGCCGGATGATATACATCCAAGGGTATTGAAAGAACTGAAATGTGAGATTGCAGACCTGCTATTAGTAATCTGTGAACTATCATTAAAATCATCTGTAATACCTGAAGATTGGAAGATGGCGAACGTAACACCAATTTTTAAAAAGGGTTCCAGGGATGATCCGGGAAACTACAGACCGGTGAGCCTGATGTCAGAACCGGGAAAAATGGTAGAAACCATCATAAAGAACAAAATTGCTGAACATGTAGATAGTAACGGCTTAATGGGAGACAGCCAACATGGCTTTAGACAAGGAAGATCTTGTCTTACTAATCTGTTATGTTTTTTTGAAGGTGTGAATAAACAGGTAGACAAAGGTGAGTCGGTTGATATAGTGTATTTGGACTTTCAGAAAGCCTTTGACAAGGTCCCTCATCAGAGACTTTTGGCAAAACTAAAGAGTCATGGGATAGGAGGCAGTGTACTATTGTGGATCAGGAACTGGTTAAAAGATAGAAAGCAGAGGGTAGGGCTAAATGGCCAATTTTCCCAATGGAGAAAGGTAAATAGTGGTGTACCTAAAACAAAGGATATTATAATGCCTCTATATCGTTCCATGGTGAGACCGCACCTTGAATATTGTGTGCAATTCTGGTCGCCGTATCTTAAAAAGGATATAGTGTTATTAGAAAAGGTTCAGAGAAGAGCCACCAAAATGGTAAAAGGGATGGAAGGATACCCCTATAAAGAAAGGCTAAAAAGGTTAGGGCTCTTTAACCTGGAAAAGAGACGGCTGAGGGGAGATATGATAGAAGTCTATAAATTAATGAATGGAGTGGAATGGGTAAACGTAGATCGATTGTTTACGTTATCAGAATATAGAAAGACTAGGGGACATGCAATGAAGCTACAGGGTAAACTATTTAAGACTAATAAAAGAAAATATTTTTTCACTCAACGTGTAATCAAACTCTGGAATTTGTTACCGGAGGATATAGTAAAGGCTGTTAGTGTAGCTGGGTTTAAAAAAGGTTTGGACAAGTTTCTGGAGGAAAGGTCCATAAACCATTATTAAGAAGGGGACCCAGGATATCAATGCTTGACCCAATACAAGCATTGTGGAACCTGTGTCTTTTGGGGAAACTGTTAGATATGTATGACCTAGATTGGCCACTGTTGGAAACAGGATACTGGGCTTGATGGACTTTGGTCTGACCCAGTATGGCATATCTTATGTTCTTATGGTAGATCACTGTAAAATAGGAAGAGCGGCAATGAGATGGATTGATACAATAACAGCAGCTATGGATACCACTCTATCAACAATGAGCCACATGGCTGAAGACCAAACAAAGTTTAGGTCAACTATCCAGAGGATTGCCAGGAGTCGATGCCGACTCAACGGCACTGAACAACAACAACAAATACCTAGACGAGTGGCATTCATTGTTTACTGCATTCTTGTTTTGTGTTTTATATTTATTTTTTTTAAGTGTATTTAAGTTTATTGCATATATTTTGGTAAGGCATCATAAAAAATTAAAAATACAACTTGTACAGTGCTATGTGCACACCTAATATCAGAATTATAAAACACAAGTACAGGTAATAACAGAATCTGTTTGGTTTTTTTCCTTGGATTTCCACAAAGATTTGTTTACAATCATTTTTTGTGGATTATGATTTTTCTGTTCTAAGTACGTTTACATGCCTCTGGATTCAGCTACTATGGGACACTTCAGCTTTAGAGCAATTAATGCAAGTAATAGAAGAGTTTTCTTAATGTTGCTGAAATTTGGAAACTGTTCCCTGACTGGAGGCAATGGATGTCTTATCTTAGATAAGGTAGCCGTTTAAAATTGCTTGTATTTCGGTGGCTCTATCCGTGTAAAGGCTGCAGGTGAAATTTGAGATGTTCAAGTCAGAACATAGGAAAAATAGTGTGAGGGGCAGCAGAGAAGATGGGCACATGTAAATGCCTTGTACAATCAGCCTGTCTCCACCCTGAAAGATGCATGTTTCCACCACATTAAACGGCAAAACATGGACTTGTGGAGTAATGGGTCACATGTGCAAGTTTTAGCCCAATTTCACGAACCTGCACGTCAGATATGGGCATCTGCCATTCTGAGCATATAAACGTGCCTGCAGGCCAATTTCAGAATGCACCCATGTATCTCTCGCCCATTGCCATTTTGCACATGGGGATATTCAGAGACACGGCAGCCAGTAGAAAGGTTTTTCAGTTAATGCCAGGTTCTTTGAAAAGATATCACTGGAGATATTTCATCACTGACTCTGGATCCAACTGATCCAGCTGCTTGCTCTGCCTTGCAGCCAGTGAAGAGGCACAGAGGAGAAATCACTTTAATTTGGGCTGTTTCTGATTCGCCTTCCATCTGCTCTGCCTGCTTCAGCTCCTTCAGGGTTGGTGTTGCCGTTGGAGCTAAGCCCCTCCCACTGTCAGTGACATCATCCACCCACTCCATATCTCAACGCTGACTCAGGCGTGCCCATGCCTAAGGGTCTGAGGTGGGAGTCTCTCCATTTGAAAATATCCAAAAGTCTGAAGTAAATTCTCCTACTTGGATGGCTCCCCAATCTATTCCCATTGTGTGGGGATCTCGTTTCCCTGACCCCCTACCAAGGCTCCCCCTTTAGTCTAAGCCTTGGTGCCTGTTCCATGCACTTCTGCTGTCTGCCCTGCTCTCCATGCCTCCTCATCCACTTCTGTCTCCAGTACACTCTCTTTTGGGTTACTAAATATTCGTTTTTTGAGACAGAAATCACATCTTGTATTTGATTTGCTTATCTCCATCATTTGGATATTTTCTGCCTAGTGGAGAAATGGCTTTCTGATGCATGTCTGGCCTACCTTCGTGATTCCTGCCCCCCCCCCCCCTCCCCGGGTTATAGCTATCTTCATCTTCACTGTCCTCGGTGCTGCGTTGGGGGATTGGCCGTCCTTTTCTCATCCTCTCTTGCTCCGACATCCCTTTCCTCCCATGTTTCACCTTCCCTGGATTTCTTGTCGCAAGGGTGTCTGCCCCTTTGCCATTTTCACTTGTGTTGGTCTATCTGCCCCCTACCATCACTATGTTGGCTCTTCAGGAATTTTATAATGTGATGTCTCCTTATATGCTTGATCCTTCCCCTCTCCTCATCTTTGGAGATTTTAATTTTCATATTTTGTCGGCCAGTGATTCTGTGACTTCCGACTTCTCTTTTCTAGGTGTTCATGATCTGTATCAGCAAGTCTTGGTTTCCACCCATGCCACCAGTCAGACGTTGGATCTTCTCCTTACTACTTCTTCTGTGTCTTTCTGTTTCGGCAATCATGCCCGTACCCTGGTCTGATCACTTCTTGCTTTCTGCCACAGGTACTTTTTCTCCCTCTTCTTGGCCTTCCCTGCAAGCCTGGCCTCGCCAGTGCTGGTCACTGCAGAAATTTACTGCAGAGTCTTTTGTCTCTCATTGCCCGTCTTTCCCCGACGATTTGGCCTTGTGTCCTCTTGATGACCAGTTGGCTCTCCTAAATTCCAAGCTCTCCTCTAGTTTGGAATCTGTAGCTCCTTTGCGTCCCGCTCCCTCATTATCACGCCACTCTATCTCCTGGTACTACCTCAGTCTCCATCTCCTTAAGTGCCACTTAGAGTATCGTTGGTGGAAGTCCTGCTCTGCACTGCCGCTTGTTGCTTATCGTTCTGCATCTCTCCACTACTGTGCTGCCATAGTTTCGGCCAAGAAGTCTTATTTGCTCATCCACCAGGACACTAGTTCTTCCCAACTCTATCATTTAGTTCATCATCTCACTGCTCCCTCCCTCCAATTGCTCTATTGCAACCCCCCCCCTCTGCTTCCGGGACTTTGCTGCTGCCTTTTGTCAGAAGGTCTTGGATGTTCAATCCACTTTACCTACTCCTTTCTCTACTCCACTCCCTTCCTTTGCCTTCTCTTCTGCCTCTTCCTCTGGTATCTCTGTCTTTGAGGTTCCCACTTACTGCAAGCTTTCTTGCGTCTTCTCTCAGTTGCATCCTACCACTCCCCCGTCTGACTCTATGCCCTCCCATCTTTTCAGGTTGGTGTATGCTTCCTTCCTTCCTTTCCCCCTTGCACTACATTATTTATTTATTTATTTAATCAGTTTTATATACCACCTTATCCTTCAATCAAAGTGACTACATCGAGGGGAGGGGGAGAGAACAAGATAGTACATTACAGTAAACTACAGTACATTACATTAAATTATACATAAACTAAAGCAAAATTACATTTCATAATTCATTACAATTACATTAAACAAATAACTGCAATCTTACAAAATGTTATATCTGCTTCCTTTTCCTCTGGTTCTTTCCCTTCATGTTGGAAGCAAGCTACTGGGAAGGTGGACCATCATGAGCCCCTTCATTACCGCTCTATCTCTTTATTGCTCTTTCTATCTAAGGTCATGGAGTATATAGTGGTTCAGCAGCTCCAGACCTTCCTCCTCCAGACCAGTGCTCTTCACCTGGCCCAAATGTGTTTCTGTCTCAAGCTCTCCACTGAGCACTCTTGTAGCTATCTTGGATTTTCTTCACACTACCCTTTCCTCTCACTATGAGGTTCTTCTGGTTTCCCTTGATCTCACCTCTGCCTTCAACTTGGTGAATCACTCTCCTTCTCTCCCAGCTCCACTCTTGGTGTTTCTGGATCTGCTCTGCAGTGGTTCTGTTCATATCTTCAGGGTCACTCCTTTCAGGTTTCCTGGTCTTCTTAGTTCTCTACTCCTTTGCCTTTTCAAAGTGGTGTCCCTCAGGGTTCTATATTAGGACCTATTCTCTTTAATATTTTTCTTATCCCCTTGGCCTCACTCATTCACTCTCTGGACATAACTTTTTTCTGCTACAACCAGGGCCGGATTTACCTATACGCCATGTACGCCATGGCGTAGGGCCCACAGCTGGCAGGGGCCCACAAAAAAAGAAAAAGTTAAATTTTTTTAAAAATAAAATTAAAAAAAAACCTGCTGGCTGCCGCCGAGGGGCCCCCTCTGCTGCCGCGGCAGCACCGACTGACCCGCGGGGGCCCCCTCTACAAGCTGACTCCGTCGGTTCGTTCCTTCCTTCCTCCCTCCCTCCCTCCCTCCGTGCAGGCTGTGAGAGACGCGAAAGGAGAGTGTCTCCTCGCGTCTCTGTTAAGCCCGCAGGGGCTGATGGGAAATTTCCCATCAGCCCCTGCGGGCTTAACAGAGACGCGAAGGAGACACTCTCCCTTCGCGCCTCTCACAGCGTGCACGGAGGGAGAGAGGGATCGACGGACTGACGGAGTCAGCTTGCAGAGGGGGCCCCCGCGGGTCAGTCCGTGCTGCCGCGGCAGCAGAGGGGGCCCCGCGGCGGCAGCCAGCAGGTTTTTTTTTTAAAATTAAATTTTACTTTAGGCCGACGGGGTGGGGGGGTAGGACTGGTAATGGGCTATTGGGGGGGCTGGGACTGGGACTGGAAATGGGCTGGGGGGTTAAGGCTAGAGGTGGGTTGATGGGGTTAGGACTGATAATGGACTGTGGGCTGTTGGGGGGCTTAGAACTGGCAATGGGCTTTGGGGGGGGTTAAGACTGGTAATGGGCTGTGGGCGGATGGGGGCTGTCTGGTAATGGGCTATGGGGGCCTAGGACTGGAAAGGGGCTGGGGGGGTTAAGACTGGAGGTGGGCTGATGGGGTTAGGACTGGTAATGGGCTGTTGGGGGGGTTTAGAACTGGTAATGGGCTTTGGGGGGGTTAAGACTGGTAATGGGCTTTGGGGGGGGGTTAAGACTGGTAATGGGCTGTGGGCTGATGGGGGGGCTAGGACTGGAAATGGGCTGGGGGGGTTAAAACTGGAGGTGGGCTGATGGGTTAGGACTGGTAATGGGCTGTGGGCTGATGGGGGGGTTAGGACTGGCAATGGGCTATGGGGGGCTGACTGGAAATGGGTTGATGGGGTTAGGACTGGAAGTGGGCTGATGGGGGGTTAGGACTGGTAATGGGTTATAGGGGGGGCTTAAACTGAAAATGGGGTGATGGGGGGTTAGGACTGGAAGTGGGTTGATGGGGGGGGCTAGGACTGGTATTGGGTTGGGGGGTTGCTAGGACTGGAAATGGGCTGATGGGTGGCTAGGACTGGAAATGGGCTGATGCAGGGACTAGAAGGGAATGGATGCTGGGTGAGGCTGGAACTAGAAGGGAGCTGATGTTGGGGGAGGATTAGAATGGGATGGGGCTGGAAGAGTAAAATGGAGAAGGGAAAAATATTTTGTGTGGGAGGGATAAAAAATCTACAATTGGCCGGGTATTGGGAGAGTAAGTGGGGATTGAGGATGGAGGGGTAAAATTTGAGTGGATGAAATAGGAATGAGGAAAGAGCAAAAGGAGAAAGATTAGTATGTTAAAGCAGATGTAGAGAGAGAATGGAAAAAAATCTAGAAGAGAGAAGAAAGGACAAATGGACAGCAGACGATGGAGAGTTAGCAGAAGACAAGAAGAAACCAGAAGAAAGTGGCTGGAGCAATTGCAGCTGAAAAAAATACACAAAAGGTAGAAAAATATCTCTTTATTTTGAATTTATTAATTGGAATATGTCAGCTCTGGTAAATGTGCATCATTAACGTCTGCGCTTTGTTTAGTACAAGAGCAAATTAATGTATAGTTTTATTTCTACAGTGTTGTACTTTCCAAGTTTGGCTTTTGGGATTCCCAGTTTAATTATTGTCTTCCTGTTTCTAAATTGTGATTGATGGTCTATGTTCTGCATGTGTAACTGAGCTGAGGTGTTCTGTTTATATAATTCCTATTTGACATTGCCACTTGTTCTCTTTCCCCAGTAGGTCATGTGTTGTTGTTCTCTGAAATGTATTGGTTTAATATTTGCAGTATTGCCTTTTGATTGGTAGGGTATGGTGCTTTGTGAGTCCTGGTAGTGCTGTTAGGATACGGCGGGTTTACTATGGGTTCTAAATGGGCAGTGTTTGTAGTAGTTCCTAATGTGTCTGGCAGTTGGCACTGGATTATAGTAATGTAGAAATCTTTTAGTCTTTCTTTATCCATACACTCATTAAGAGGCATGTTTACTAAAAGTTAGTATATGGTAACATTATGCAAATATTTATGCAAATGAGGCCCCTTATGCGAATGAGGCCCCGCACCCCCCTTGGGCCGCCCCTGCTGGGGGCCCACAATTTTTGTTGGCGTAGGGCCTCACTCAAGGTAAATCAGGCCCTGGCTACAACAATGATATTCAGCTTATTTTTTGCGTGTCTGTCCGCTCTGGTGCTGCTGTATCCCAGGTTTCTACTAAGCTCACCCAGGCTACTCTGTTCTCATACTCTCTTCCCCATTCACTCCCTATGCTTCCCTCTATAAATGGTGTTTCCAATGCTCTGCACAATAATGTTAAGATTTTTGGAGTTTACTTTGATTTCTCCCTTTCCTTTTCTTCCAACATCTCTCATACAGTTCAGCAGTGCATTTTTCTGCTTTGCCAACTTCATTCCCTTCATAAGTACCTTGACAATTCTTCCTTTTGTCTGCTATTACTTTCTCTTGTGATTTCTAGGTTAGATCATGCAAACTCCCTCTTTTCTGGTCTTCCTCGCTGTCAGCTTTCCCGTCTTCAGCTGGTGCAGAACACAGCTGTAAAATTGCTTCACGGTGCCTGCCGCTTTGATAGTGTCACCCCTCTTTTTCTTTCTGAGCCCTGGTTGCCGGTTTCCTTCTATGTCTCCCATGAGATGCTCACCCTCATTTTTCATGGGTTCTACGCTGGTAGGCCTTCCTTCCTGTCTCAACTTCTCATCTCCTACACTTCTGCTTGCTCTCTTCGCTCGGCTTCTCATAACCTCTTAGCTGTACCAGCTGCCTGCTCTTCGGCTTTCCAAGTCATGGCCCCTGTTCTTTGGAACTCCCTCCCTAATCACTTGCACACTCAGTTCTCTTTTAGTTGTTTCAAAGCAGGCCTTTCTATCACCCATTCCCTGAGTTGCTTACCCATGCCTTGATCTGCTTCCAGCCAGCAATTCCAGTTGCACTGTTCCTTTGTCTCCCCCTTCCTTTGGTGGTCTTATATAGCTATGTTGATCTTGTAACTTAGGCCTCCTGCTCCCTCCTGTCCTTGTGATTCGTCTGTCATTTTTGTTATTTTTTGTTCTTTGTTCTGATTTTATTGTACACCCCTTCATTAGAGAGGAATCATCAAAAAAAAGATAATACATTCTAGAAACACAAAGGAAAAAAATAAGACAGCAAAACCAGCAACATATTGATATAAATGCTAGATCTTCCAGCCAACATTCTGGGAGGAAAGCCGAGGTACAAACACTAAGAAAAGTTACAAGTTGGGAAGGTTCCAGGAAAATATAAATCTCAGACCGAACTGTGATCATGCATTTGCATGGAAATTTTAGGAAAAATACCCCCCTCCCAACTGCAGAACTCCCGGCTTCAGAAGGAGAAACTCCCTCCATCTTCTGAGTTTCCCTGGATAAATCAGGGTAAATACGGACCAAATATCCCCTAAAGGGAATGTCTTAAAATACATTTTTAATAACCAGTCCCGGTCAAAGGAAGAGCAAGAGTAGAAGGGACCACCGACTCCATATCAGAGGATTCCAAAATAGCCAAGATATTAAAAATATCCATATGTTGTACATTGATGGTTGATTGTTGGGTAGTTTCCATTGACCCTTTCTTATGGCCCAGGAGATAATAACCTTTAGATAGAGGGAGATGGTATTCAAGAGGAACTCCAAGAATTTCCTCCAGATACTTTTTAAACATGTCCCTGCCTGATGTTAACGACGAATTGGAAAAGTTAGTAAGGCGCAAATTTGAAGACCAAACCTGGTTTTCCACATCTCAAGTTTAAATTTAGAGACAGTCAGATCCTGAACAAGAGTCGAGTGAGTGCCTTCCAAATTTTGTGATTTAACCTTCAAAGTTTCCCTTGGAACAGAAATATCTTCCACATTCTTTTGTATTAAAAACATTACCTTGAACTTCAACAGACAATTGCTGGAACTTCGGTACAAAGGCTTCACCCAATTTGGAAATAGTGCTCCAAATAGTTTCCAATGTAAAGTTCTCTGGCTGCTTGAGCACAAAGAGCTGACCAGAAACTGAAGAGGATGCTGTCCCCATCAGAAGGAGAGAGCCAGAAACCAAAGCTAGTAGCTGAGACATAACACGCTACTCCTATACCTTCACTCCCAAGTGTTGAGCAACTTCTGCCACCGTCCCAGTTGGTTTCTGTGGCATCTGCTTAATAGCTGCCTCTGAGTTGGAAGCTCTGTCCCTCACCAGTATCTCTGTTATTTTCAAAGTGGGATCCGGCAGACCGGGAACGTCCTTCCTAGCAAATGCAGTAGGCACAGAAGGAGGTAAGTGCAGCTCCAGCAGGAGGTTGCACCACGATGACAACACTGAACTGCCCAGTCAGAGAGTGACTGCGGGTGCTCTAAATGCTGCATGAAGGCATTCAAAGGGCCAACGATCGGTGTGAGTAGAACCACAGGGGTGCCTTCAGGAAGGGAGGACTTCTTTCCATGTTTCCCCTTGCGCTTCAGCATTGTAAGAAACAGAGTGGAACATACTGCTATCTAAGGTGCCATCTTGTATTTCCCCAGGCTTCATCATAAGTGTATCTTTTTCATCCACCCTGGCCATGCCCCCGTGTATCTTGTATGTGATCGTGCCCGATACGTGTATATTCGGGGCTTTCTAAAATGACTCGGGGGATATTCATGTGATTTCAACATCTGAATGGGCGTTTTCAGATGTGGAAATCATAATTAGGACTTCTAAAATGACCCCCATAAAGAGGTTTGCTCAATATACAGATATACATAGATGTTCTGCTCCAAGTATATGTAATGGGGGTTATTTTGGAAGCATCCTTGCATCTAAAAACAGCATTTCCATGTATAGATAGGCATATGCATGCAAATATCATTTAAGTGATGCTTACCATGTTTAAAATCCCTGGAGGCATGGTGAGGTTGGGGAGAGGGAGTGGTTGGGCAGGCCTACAATATAGACATGGATTACACTTTCACAGAAGGAATCCATTTCTAAATGCCAGTGGGGACAGACCACCTTCTCGACCTCGATCTCCCAATCCCCATCCCTTCTACAACATCCAGTCTCCTCCTGTCCCCCATGAAAAGCATCCAATTCCCCATTCCCCCAAAACATCTAACCCCTCCCCATCACTCCCATGTCATCGGATCCTCTTCAGCACCAAAAACCTCCGCCAGTACCAACATCTCACCCCAGGGCCGTACCGAGTGTGAATCGCGCCCTGTGCTACTTGCACATCGGGCACACCCCCTCCACCCGCACCTCCATCTAGCCACTTTCTGAATGGTGGCGGGAGAGAAGAGGCATGCCCGATGTGCAAGTCGCCGGCACGCTAAGCAGATCTGGTCCCTTCCTGCTCTGACGCCGAGTCAGAGGAGGGAGGGACCAGACCTGCTTAGCGTGCCGCGAGAAGGCTTAAGGGGCGCATTTCAGCTGTCTGCCGTTGCCTGCTGTCGCTGAGAGAAGAAAAAGTGGCGGCAGCAGGCAATGGCAGACAGCTGAAATGTGCCCCTTAAGCCTTTGCGCCCTGTGCGGCCACACCGCTCGCACAGAGCTAGGTACGGTCCTGCCTTACCCCACCCCTGCTAGAAAATCTGATGCTCCATAAGATCACCTGCAGCAGCCAATGATCCCTAGTGGTAATCTCACAGTATTTTGGCAGTACATGATGAGTCAGACCTGCATAGTCCTGTACAGTTCTATATTTCGCAGGGGCTCTTTAAAATTCTTGGGGAATTCTCAATGTACAGATCTGGACATGTGATTTCTCCTCTTCACATCTCCTCTAAATTGTGCCTTCATATGTATAAGTACCAAATATTGTCATTTCTATGTATAAACCACATGTAGAAATGATGAATATTGGCCTTCTACATACAGCTTATACATCTGGCTCAGACACACAATTTTATACCTGCTTTTTCTGTCTTGAGCCAGAGATATAAGCTATGGGGGTGATTTTAGAAGCTCTATCTCATTTCAGAAAGCTGGGTATATAGATGTCTCTGGTGCAAATACATCCAGGGCCCTACCAAGTCATAAATGCACCCTGTGTGATTTGCAATCCTGGCACCCCCCCCCCCCATGACATCAGGCTTTTGTCATTTGCCCCATCCCCCCCATGTCCAGCATAGCCCTCCTGCCCCTATCCCCCCATACCCAGCATCTCCCCATCTTACCCCACACCTCTTCATGTCCAGCTGGATCCCCCCTCCCCCCTGCTGGCGCTGCCTGCCTGGCCTGCCCTTGCCCTGTTGCTGCTTTTCCAGTTCCCTTGATGGTGGCGGCAATGGACCTCCAATTAAAAACAAAACAAAACAAAACATGGGTCTTTCCGATTCCGAGCATGCAAGGCTGGTCTCATTCCTCCCTCCTGATGTATGCTCATGTCAGAGGAGGGAGGAACCAGACCAGCCATGCAAGTGTGGAGTTGTAAAGATTCATATTTTTTTAAAATTGGAGTCTGTTGCTACCCACCGATGTCAAAGGAACAGGAAAAAGAGCGGCGGGGTAAAGGCAGACCAGGCAGCAGCATGGGGGTAGGGGAGCTGAGGCTGGCGGTCAGCAATCCTAAATGCACCCCTATTTTTTTTGCATCCTCTGTGGCTGCACTGCTCGCAAAGGCCTAGGTATGGCGCTGAGTACATCTATATAGCATGCAGGTGTGGTGGAGGCATGGCCTAAGTGGAGCAAAGGAAATGCATGTTGTGGTGTGATTTCAGAACGGCACAAGCACATCTGGCCCTAGCTGTTGAGGCATCCATGCCCTTTACCTGATCCTAACCATGAATAAGGTGCAAAAAAGTGCTTGTTTCATGGTTGCAACGCTTCCAGGGGGAAGAGAAAAATGTGCTTTCATAGCCACAGCTAATATTTCCTGGCCAATACATACTGGCAATATTTCCTGTAAATACATGCTCCAAAATATTATTGGCCTGCAGCTGCACATCTGATTATCTGACATGGCCACCCAGGATGTGCCAGTCTCAAAACATAGTTGCCTTCTTCTGAAATACCCCAGCTGGCACGTCCAATTACCCATCTCTAAGGCTGTGAAATTTGGGGATGTCTGCATTTGTGAAATGGCCTACACCTATGCATGTACCTGGCTTTGCTATCTGCACAGACCCATTGTCAGAACCATTCATTGGGATGTTCATCGTTTGGGGCGGAGATGGAGCAATTTCAGAAGGCACTTATAGATGTCTCTCTTCACTGCTGTCATTCCCCTGGGTTTTTGGACGTTGTGCTCTTTCTAGACGTCCCTTTTAAAGATCTCACTTTAAATGTATAGTGAGCACTGTCCCTAGAACACCCAGAACATGCCCCTTTGGCTCAGGTATCAGGCTGAATATATAGGTTCTGATTTTATAAGGGACATGTGAAAAGTTGCATGCATAAGTTCCTGCTTGAATGGGCATTATGTATGCGCTTTAGGTGGCCGCTATTCCATAAGCATGCATACTTTTCAGTTTGGGTGTGCACAAGGGTGGAGCCTAAATTTATACATGCATGTTATAAGACTAACACATGTTTCTGAACAATCTAGACTTGGAATTTACACTACATCTAGGGCTCTCCCTCGGTTCAGCTCTCTGATCAACTAGTCAAAGAAATCAATCAATCAGATTTGTCTGACAAGCCCTGCCTCTGGTAAACCCATGCTGCCTCGGATCCTGTAATCCGTTGGACTCCAGAAACCTCACTATTCTCTTTAGCAGCATTCCCAATAATTTACTCACCACAGAGGTCAGACTAACTGGCCTGTAGTTTTCAACCTTTTCTGTAAAGGGACTACATGTGCCTTTCACCAGTCCTCTGGGACCACTCCTGACTCTAAAGAAGCATTGAAAAGTTCAGTCAATGGAGTTGCTAGAACGTCCCCAAGTTCCTTCATTATTCTCGGATGTATCCCATCCAGTCCCATTGCTTTGTCTACTTTCAGTTTAGCTAGTTCCTCACGAACACAATCTTCTGAAAATCATTCAAGATCCCTGTCTCTTCAAAAACAACGAGGAAGGGGTGGCGCGTTAAGATGGCCGCCTGATCAGCACTTGCTCTCTGTGTTTCCTATGGGCAAGAGGAAGGGAAAGACAAAATCGAGGAAGGTACCTGTGAGCACCCCGATGATGCCAATCTCAGGGCCGATGGACCTCTTTGTTTGGGAGCTTGCTGCAGCGGTGACTTTCAATGTATCTCTGGCTGTGTCGACGCTGAGGTTGGTGGACCCAGTGTCTTCCTCAGAAGCAGAATTATTACTTTCACCCGAGGAGCGTCTTCTCCCCCAACCCCCAGCATTGGCGGCGCAACTTTAGATGGAGGCCGCTGGTGTTGCGTCAGAGAGCGGCACAGCTTCTAGCGTTCGTGGGGGCACCTCTGCAGTAGAAGCAGAGGCATTCAAGATGCTTCCTGTAAAGACAGTGACTCCTGGGGAGATTGTGAGAGAGATGGGGGTGACCACTCAGGCTGTTGGCGCTTCCCAAACCCCAAATGTGCCATCTTCTGGCCTCTCTTTGCAGGTGTTATCTTCCACTTCGGTAAGACCAAGAAAAATTACTTTGGAGACTTTATGGAATGCTATTATCCAATTAACTTCTGCTGTTTCAGCCCAAAATCAGTTGTTCCAGTCCCAGCTTCAGGATTGTGTTGTGAAGTCAGTCAATCAGCAAACAGAAATAGAAGATTTGAAGAGTAAGATTTCAGAGAATGGGGTTCAGATTGAAGCTATACAAGATTTAAATGCTTCTCTGGGGAAATACTTCTCTGCTACAAGATTTAAGATGGAGTTTTTGAGAATATGCAAGGGCCTCCAATTTGAGGTTTATTAAATTTCTAAAATCTTCTATTTGTTCTCCTAATGAAATGTTTTATAGGTATTTGACTGAAATACTGCAAGTTCCAAAAGAAGCTTTTCCCCCTGTTTCCCGAGTGTATTATTTGCCTCAGGGGAGGAAACGAGTCACTGCAGGGGAGCCATCAATGGATACTTTAGAAGTGTCTGCTCTTTTGGAAGATTTGCAGCCAGAGTCTGTAGTTCCGGCCACTCTTTTGGTTACGTGCGCACTTTCCATGGACAGAGACTGGATATTAAAGATGTTTGTTTCTTGGTTGTTCTGTCAGTATTTTCCCTAACATTGCTAGAGAGACCCAGAAATGGCATAGGGAGTAGTGCAGCTGGGGGCATTATTCTTTCTAAAATTTCCATGTAAATGTTTGGTAAAATTTAGTAACATAGTACAGTATATGATGGCAGATAAAGGCCAGGATGGTTCATCTAATCTACCCAGCAAGGTGGCAAGAGTAGGTGCACCTGTCACTCCATGCAGGTCGCCCATCCACATGTCTTTTTTTAGGGGTGTATCCACCGCTCCGTGTAGGTCACCCCCAGATATAAGAGATAGTTATGCTTATTTTGATTTTATCCTCTTTTTATAAAGGAATCCATTGTGTCTGTCCCATGTCATTTTGAATTCTGTCACTGTGTTTGCTCCCACCACTTCCATCGGGGGGGAGGGGGGGGGCATTCCAAACATCCACCACCCTTTCAGTGAAAAAGTATTTCCTGACATTTTCCTTTCAATTTATCCCCTTGCAGCTTCATGTTATGCCCTTTAGTCTTACAGCTTCCCCGTCTTTGGAAGAGGTTTGTTTGTCCATTAATACTCTTTAAGTATTTAAAGGTCTGAAGCATATCTCCCCTATCCCTCCTCTCCTCCAGAGTGTAGATATTTAATTATGTATTTTTTCAACCTTCGGAATAGCTTTCCTTTATTAAAGCTAGGCAAGTACCTTCTAATGTTCTGAGTGGGTCTAGTGTAGTTGACGCTTAGGTATTGATACACTGCTATGATCAGGAAGCCTTGTTTCTCTGTTAATTCTTTGGGAATTTTTTCCTATTCCAATGTATATTTCTTCTCCCCTTCCTATAATTGTGGGCTTGTGGGAATTAGACCACTTTATATTTCCTATTTAGTTTTCTTTTATCCATTAAAAATAAAATAAAAAGATCTCTGTCTCTTCTGTTCTATTTGTGGGTGTTTTCTGAGGTCCTGCTCCTGGCTTTTCATCTGTGAACACAGAACAGAAACATTTGTTAAGCAATTCTGCTTTATCTTCATCGGCTTCTACATATTCCTCCCCTTCACCCTTGAGTCTGACAGTACCACTTTTGCCCTTCCTCCTCTCACTTACATATCTGAAAAATGTCTTATTCCCCAATTTTATTGCATTGGCTATTTCTTCTTCTTTTTGTATCTTTGTTTTCCTAACTACTTTTCTAGGTTCTTTAAGTTTTTCCAAATATTGATGCTCGTCTTCCTCTCTATGTGATCTCTTGTATTTTATAAAGATCACCCTTTTTCTTCGGCTTTTCAGCTACTTCTTTTGAGAACCATAGTGGCTTCCTTTTCCTTTCACCTTTCTAATAGAGAGGTTTGTTGCCCTTAATATATCCCCTTTCAGTTTTGCCCATTGCTTTTCTACATCCCCCCGCTGTTCCTATCCCCTTAATGACTACTTAAGGTATTGTCACGTCTTGGCAAAGTTAGTTTTCCTAAAGTCTAAGACCCTCTATTTTGAATGGATTTTATCAGAACTAGTCCTAATGCTGAACCACACCATCTAGCAATCACTGGATGCGAGATGATCTCCCACTGTGACATCAGAAACACTTTCTCCATTGGTAAGCACCAAGTCTAGTATGACCCCTTCACTTGTGGGTTCTGTTACCAGTTGCTGGAATAGTTCTCCCTGTAGAGAATCTAGGATCTCCTTACTTCTAGATGACACCACAGCAGAGATGTGCCAATTAACATCCAGCATATTGAAATCACCTATCTGTAGCACTTCTCCTTTCCTGACTATTGTGGTGAAGAATGCCCTCCAGAGGAGATGGAGATTGAAGAAAATCCTGAAAAGCGAAAGGATTTACACAGGATTTTCAATCCTAGAAGGAAAAAAACATACTGCTCTGCTGAGCTGAGAACAGACACCAGCCCAGGGGAGGAGTTAGGCAATGCTGATTGGGCACACCCAGGGGTTGGACAAGGTGTGCCGAGAAAATAATCCCTTTTTAAAGCTTTGAACAAGGCTGCTAGGCAGACTACGAATGAGACTAGGTGGGAGAGTGGCTCTAAGAGGTCATCGGAGAGAGGGTCCGAGACCAGGAAGCAGTTTGGCTGTAAGAGTGAGTCTGGAAGAGTTGAGAGTGTTTGGAGAGGGTCTGCAAGGAGTTCTAAAGGTGCTGCTAAAAGGAGTCCTGTGAGGAATGGACGGAGCCATATTTTGGAGTCCTGGAAGAAGACAGAACCCTGGAATAGAAAGCCTCAAAGGCAGGCACACTTTGAAGAAAACTCATTCTACAGGATAGAGCCTGGACCTGGAAAGCCCAGAAAAACCCACACCTGGAAAGCTCCTGAGCTACCAAAGAGGAGAGGAGCCTGGCAGAGAGAAGGTAGTTCTGATACAAGCCACGATAGAGAAGGTAAAGCACAACTTCCTATTTTCACTGCTTTGTTGAAGGAACCTGTTCACTGCCCTGAACTGTTTAAGCTGAGTGCTGAAGAGGGAACTGTTAGTGACTGGGAGAAGGGCATAACGTTTGCTGACAAAGGCCAATCTGATAATAAGCAGGCTGAATTGCTCTTCCAAGAATTTAAACAGTTTCTAGAGCTGAAAGCAGGAAAACAGCAGAAGCCTAATGAAGATAATAGTTCTGTTCACTCAGAGGATTTGATGCAGGTAGAAAATGATTTACCTACCGTAGGCACTGACCCTTGTAGCATGGACTGCTCTGTATGTTGTAAAGAAGAGTAATATAAAAGAAGCTTTGCACATTTGTATAAGAGGAATACAAACGTTGCTGTTTCTGCTGCCTGTGCTGTAGGAGTTAATTATCTGCACCTGTGTTCTGAACCCACGCTGTGAAAAGAACAGTTGGTATTATGAGGCTGCAATGTTCATAAGTGACCACTCGAGGCAGAGCCGAGTTAAGCTCCTCAATAGATGAAAAGCTGAAGTTAAAGCTAATTCTTTTTTAGTTGTCCTAAGTTCTGATTTCTTCTGCTTATGTTAAAAGTGCACCCTTTACGTTTATGTATGTGAATTTTGATGCGCTGGAAGAACTTCCCCAATACAAATAAATATTTCTTGCAAGCCTTACCATCTCTGGTCGCAACTACACTTTATTCCTGAGAGAAAAGAGAGTGAACTACAATTCCCAGCATCCATAGGGAACAGTTTACCTCTGCTCAAAAAGGGACAATAAGGCCACTCCTGCCTGTTAGCTCCAGGGCGCAGGCAGGAGCGTCGCACTATACTGCATATGTCTTCTATTAAATCTCCATCCATTCTTCTCCCTGTGAGGGAACTCTGTATGTCATATCAATGCAAATGGATTTCCCTTTCCCTCTTTCTAGTTTAACCCACAATACCTACTCCCTCCCTTTGAAGCCCTATAATTCTATATCTTTAATAATATTTTTTACAGATAGTGCCACTCCTCCCTTTTTCCTTCCCTGTCCTTCCTGAATAAAGTATAGCCCGGTATAATTACATCCCAGTCATGGTTGTCCATGAACCATGTCTCCGTAACCGCCATTAAATCCAAGTCAATCTCTTCCATCAAAGCCTCAACATCTGGGATCTTATTCTCCATGCTATGGCATTTATACACACTGCTTTCCAGATCTTGTCCCTTTTACCAATTTCTACGTGGATAAGGTCATTGGCTTTGAAGAGCTTGATTTTAATGGAAAGCTGGAAAAAAGAAACAATGAACTCTAATAGTAGAACTTTACCCAACACCACAAAAAATTCCCCTTTTGCAATACAGCACCAGAAAATAATTAGCTATTAAAAAGACCAAAACCCCCTTTAAGAGCTCTCAGGCAGAGAGCTTGTATTTAAAAGCCACACAGTATTACTTTGCTTGCAATGGAAACCCTGTTAGGATCAATGAAACTGGGACTTGGAGAAAAGAGAAACAAATCACTTTATTGGACACAATGGAATATAAACCAAACTCATTTTGTTGGGTAGTATTTTGCAAAATAAACCTTATAAATATAAATACAGTAAATGCTACTTTACTCTTGTAATGAAAGGCAAGTTATTGAAAATCAGTAACTGAATATAAGAACTTGAAACAGAAGGCCTGATGCTGTGCTGTGTAAGTTCTCATCCTCATTTGAGACTTTGAAAGATATCTTCAAACTAGAATAAATACTAGTTAGCTTCTAAAAGTAAACTGGCATGATTGGACATCCTAAAATGCATGAAAATGCACACAGTTTGCAGAATATGCATATGCTTCGGTAGCTTATTTGAGAAGTATCTTGCTGCATAGTGTATTTGATGTGGGTGGTGTTATGAACCAGAAGTAGATGATCTCTAGGAACAAGCAGAAATGTAGTCTTCACATACGGGTGATGTCTGTGCTGACGGAGCCTGCACAGGAATGCTCCCTAGTGTCCAATAGGAAAGCCTTTTGGAGCATCCCACTGCACCTGCGTTGCTGTCTTCCCGCCTTTGTGACTCTCCCTCCTCAGTTCTTCATTTTCCGCAGAGCCAGCAGGAAGCAAATCCTGTCACTGCAGAAAATTCCTTTCTTTTTCTTTTTTTTTTGTGGTTGCATCTGCCTTCCCACCGACATCCTCGATTCTGTTCCTTTTCTTTCTTCTAGAAACCCCCCCAAAAAACAAAAACTTCTTCAGGAGCGTCGACATAATTTTCGGCCTTAGGCCTCCGATCCAGTCTACCAACATGATGGAAGAACCAGTCAGTGGTTTTAAAAAATGTTCTAAGCATAGTAGCACTATCGCTGCAACTGATCTCCATGACTGGTGTCTTAAATGCCTCAGTCCAGATCACCAGCTGTCCGAAAGTCCTCTATGTAAGAAGATGACAAAGAGAGACCTACAGAGTCGGGCTGCAAAACTCAGCTCCCTCTTTGCCTCAGATGCCATTTCACTCGCTTCAACTTTGTTGCGAGCACCATCTTCCTCTCATGGATCTCAGGTATCGAAACACAAGTCTTTATCAAAGACAGAGATCTAACCTTGGGAGGATGGCCTATCTAAGCAAAGAGATGCCTCAATCGTTGCCCTGGAGGTGGATCGACCAACGAAACAACCCTGGCGAGAGGACCTCCCCTCCAAAGCCACTGAGGGGTCCCAGGATGCTCCTGAGGCCTCCACCTCAGGAGAATTCCCAGTGCCATGCTCTGGGATGATAGCCCATGATTCCAGTACTGATACCCAGGCATCAGTGGGCTGTATGGACCAATGTATCCTGGCCATTGAGTGGAGTCTAGCGGTTCTACTGGCGGCATCGGTACCGGTTAGAATGTTACCAGCGGTTCTGCTGACACCAGTACCGATGGCAGTGCTGATGCAGTCGGCATCAGGTTTCATGCCACGCACCGTATGTCCGCTCATACCAGCCCTCAAGTCTGTTCTCGGTTCCAAGGTACTGGTCAGACAGGTCTCTCGGGCTGATACCGATCTTGATAGGTACCGGAGCTGGCAAGAACATAAACATTAATCTTACCTCACTTCGACTTTGCCAATGCTATTCTTCAAGGTCTCCCACAGTCCACGTTGAATCCTCTACAACTTGCCATGAATGCCGCTGCCAGAGTCCTCTATGGAGCATCGAGGAGTGACCACGTAATGCCTATATTAATGCAGCTCCACTGGCTCCCCATACATGGAAGACTTCTGTTCAAGACCTTGTTACTCACATTCAAATCCATTAATGGCATCACTTCCTCCTCACTAATAGACCTCATTCAGCCCATTCCGCCCAACAGAACTAGGAGAACAACTTCCTCAAACGCTCTAGTAATCCCAAAGGCATCAACAAAATGCACACGAACAACATCAAACAGGGCTTTCAGCCTTTATGCCCCAAATTGTTGGAACACATTACCACCAGAGATTCATGCTGTCACCAATCTAGCACAATTTAGAAAGGCACTCAAATACCACTTATTCCTCCGTTATTACCAGGTTAGTTAGACACCAACTCAATTACACCTCCTCCATATTTGACTACCTTTGTAAGAGAATACCCTAATCCGCAACACAATGCATACTGAACATATGTAAATAGTTCCAGTTCATATTTCCCTATGTTATCCAAGTTGCCTTTCCTGTTCTCTGTAAAACCAAACTGCTTGATATTATGGTCCTTTGTTTTTATGTAAACCGCGCTGATGCTAAATAGTGCGGTATATAAGAGATTGTAATAAATAAATAAATAAATAATAAACATTGCTCATGCCAATACTTTGACACTATTGATTCTGATTTTTCGGATGATGAATCGATTGGTACCTGAGAAATGCGAAATCTTCCGGAGGAACCTGCACTGTCTCCACAATGGCACATGTCCCCTCCCGAAGACATGTCTT
The DNA here is from genome assembly GCA_033557465.1 of Ichthyophis bannanicus. Classification (NCBI taxonomy): domain Eukaryota; kingdom Metazoa; phylum Chordata; class Amphibia; order Gymnophiona; family Ichthyophiidae; genus Ichthyophis; species Ichthyophis bannanicus. The sequence goes on from CM066040.1 coordinate 214,535,597, forward strand.
TTCAAGAGTTTATCAAAGATATGGCAAGGGACCTCTCCATTACACCTACATCTGAGAAGGAGCCCAGAGCAGAGGAATTGGAAATCCTCCAATATCCTACAGCTCCTAAGGAGGCAACTACTCTGCCTATTCATTGTATACTCCAGGACCTAATGCTACGGATGTGGGAAACAACTCTCACCATTTCCTCCCATTCGATGACCCGATACCATGTATCGGGTACCGGAAAGTCCTGGTTTCCAGAAAACAAAGCTTCCACACCACTCAGTGGTGGTGGAATCGGCTATGCGTCAAATCAAGAGTTCTAAGACGCACTCCTTCATTGCCCCAGGAAGGGAATCGAGAACCCTCGATGCCTTTGGGCATCAGTGTTATCAGGCTTCCATGCTTTCAGTCCATATAAGTTCTTACATACTCTAAGGATGTAACTAGAGATCTGGAATCAATGGCTCCTCTTCTCTCAGATGATAAAAGGGCAGACTATTTTACATTGGTCAAACATGCCAAAAATGTTTCAAAGTTTGTCAATAGGGCAACCTTTGATTGTTATGAGTGCACTAGCAGAGCAATATCTATCTGCATAGGTGCACGTAGAATTGCATGGCTCCAGGCATCAGACCTTGAATAGTGGGTTCAATGCAAGCTGACGATATAATGTTATATCTCCCCATTAACACATCCAATTTTGTAAACCAACAACTTACCAACTGCTTTTCAGAATTAATAGAATGGCTAGGAAATCATAACCTCAAGATCAACCTCGCCAAAACGGAAGCTATGTTTGTAACTAGAAAATAGAATTTCGCACCTCCAACAACCATCAGGTTACAAAACATACACATAACAGTCAAAAATGAGGTGAAATATCTTGGTACAATTATTGACTGCACCCTCAATATGTCATCACATATCAATCAATCGACCAAAAAGATATACAGATAGTCGTCGACTTACGACCACGTCTGGTTCCGACAGACCGGGGTCGTAAGTCGATTGTGGTCGTAAGTTGGACCACTTAATTTTCTTTGATTTATTTTTTATTAGGTAGCTGTGCCTTTAGAGCCACGGGGTGAAATCTTCACCGGGTTTTTTTTCTTACTGCCTGGACCGGTAGCGCACACTCCGATCAGGATTCCACCGGCGTTTCGCCTCAGGACGATTCAGGGCTGGTGTTTTTGTTCTCGTGGGCTGCAAGTCATGGCCAGAAAAACGGTCATAAAGTCAATCAGTCGTAAGTCGCATAGGTCGTAAGTCGACAACTACCTGTACTATAAACTTAAATGTTAAAACAACTCTGCCTACTATTTCATCACAATGATTTTAAATCCATCATCCACTCAATAATAACCCCACACTTTGACTACGTCAATACGATTCTCCAGGATACAACAAAACAGCTCCTAAGAAAGCTCCAATTAGCACAAAGTGTTGCTGCCCGAATCTCAATGCAGATCAATCCAACAGAATACATTAGCCCTATACTGTACAACCTCCATTGGCTCCCCATCCAGAGCCTTATAAACTACAAAATAATAGTCACCACATTCAAATTAATCAATAGGATAGCCCCTTCTTTCCTATCCTCCCTCATTACAAAAGAAGAGCACAGCCGAACACAATGCAACCAAAACAAAAATAAACTTAAAATGCCTAATGATTTCAGAAAATCAAAAAAGGTTACCAACAACAAAGCCTATACTATGGAACACCCTCCCCTCCAACCTAAGAGAAATAAACGATCTCACTACATTAAGAAAAAAGCTTAAAACCCATTTATTCACCCTTTATTTCAACACCCAACCTGATCAAAACAACACAATCCCCATCCCTCCCACCTAAAAAAACTCCATTTAATTTCCCTCTTCCACAATATCTTGACGATGTATATAGTTCCATATTAATAATAGTTTGTTGACAGATGTTAATGTATATAGTTCAAATTGTTCTATGTAATTTATTTATATTCTCTTATATACTGCACTATTCTGCATCAGTGCAGTTTACATTGAACAAACTGAAATTACATTGAACAGGGCATTATAACTTGGAGATAACTATTTTACAGGGAACATGGGCTATGGAGGGTTAAGTGGCTTGCCCAAGACCACAAGGAGCACCTGTGGGACTAGAAACCCCAGTCCTTCCAGACCAAGGTTGCTGTCCTCTAGTGGGATTTGAACCCCCAACCTTCCGGTCTGAAGTACCTTGCCCCAACCACTAGGCCACTCCTCCACTCCATGGAAATGGAAAATGCACATGTTATGTACCTTCCACTATTGTTCAATGTAAACCGCTTTTGATCGTCTGGAAAAACGTGGAATAAAAATGTTAAATAAATAAAAAAATAAAATAATAAATAATATTCTCTGTACAGGAGAGAACCTGTTTGAAAAGGATTGGCAGGATAAGGTTTCTCAATTAGAATCTGAGAATACCACCCTCAACAGGCTTTCCAAAGCCACTGCCAACCCTGCTAAAAAGAAAGCAGCTGCAAAGAAAGATTTCTTTGGTATGAAGAAAAAAATGTACCCTTCTTACCCCCAGGCTTCTCAATACAAAACTCAGGGTACCCAGAAGAGGCAACAGCCTCCCAAGCAACAAAAGAAACCACAGGCTCCTAAATCTCAACCAGCTGCGCAGACCCAATCTGCGCCTGTTTTTTGACTACTTCCTAGAGAACATAGCTACCCTGCCTCTGGAGAACCCCCACCCCCTCCACATAGCAGGCAGACTCTATCATTATGCCCACAGATGGCATCTCATAACCTCAGAGCAAGTGGACACTAACCATAGTGCGAGAGGGATACCAACTTCATTTACAAAGCACCCCCCTCCACCCTAGTTGGGGAATACCATTCTCAAACCCTGCTCACTGCTCTCCTGCTACAAGAGGTCACCTCTCTTCTTTCACAGAGTGCTATAGAAGAGGTTCCAACTTCACAGCAAGGGATGGGGTTCTATTCTCCCTACTTTCTCATACCAAAGAAAAACGGAGGATACAGACTCATCTTAGACCTCAGAAACCTAAACAAGTTCCTAGTCTGGGAGAAGTTCAAGATGGGTTCACTAGGAACCCTTCTGCCTTATCTCCAGAGTCAGGACTGGCTCTGTTCTCTAGATCTAAAGGAAGCATATACACATATCCTCATTCATCCAGAACACAGGAATATATACGCTTCATCTTCGAGGGAAATCACTATACAGAGTCCTTCCGTTCGGACTCGCCTCTGCCCCAAGAGTCTTCACAAAGTGCATGGCAGTCATAGCCGCATATCTAAGGACTCTCGGGATATTGTCTTCCCTTACTTAGATGACAGGCTGATAAGAGCAATCACCTTACAGGAGGTTCCCCTATCCCTCCTTCGTACAATGCAGGTACTGCAGGATCTGAGATTTGTAATAAATCTTCCAAAATCTCATCTAGCTCCCACTCAAATGCTAGAATTTATAGGAGCTCTTCTGGACACAGTGGTCAAGGGTCTTCCTACCCCAGGACTGTTGTACTCATCTAGCGCAGCTCGCATCACAAGTGTGCCTCAGACAATCTCTCGGCCAGGGAGATGCTGTAACTTCTAGGCCATATGGCCTCTACAATGCATGTGGTTCCATATGCCTGTCTGCACATGCGGACAGCTCAATGGACTCTGGCCTCCCAGTGGAGGCAGGTCTCTGGGGCCTTCAGGGACTGGATCCAAGTCACAGACCTTCTCACAGACTCCCTTCTATGGTGATCTACCCCATGAAATCTCCTTGTAGTGCCACCTCTTCAGATGCCTCCACATCAATGCATCTTGACAATGGATGCCTCCAAACTGGGCTGGGGAGCCCACTTACTCTCTCTCTACTCAGGGCCTCTGGACAGAGCAGGAGTCACAACTCTAGATAAATCTTCTGGAGCTTCGTGCTATCTTCAAAAGGTGTTTCAACAACAATTACAGAGCCACAGAGTTCTCATCCAGATGGACAATCAGGTAGCTATGTTCTATATGAACAAGCAGGGAGGAACAGGCTCTTGACCTCTCTGCAAGGAGGCTCTCCATCTTTGGCCCTTTGCCATTGCTCACTGTATACACCTCCAAGCAGCATATCTGCCAGGACAGCAAAATGTCCTAGTAGACAGGTTGAGTCGGGTCCTTCTTCCACGTGAATAGTCCCTCCACCAGAAAACAATCTCCTTCATCTTTTATACCTGGGGAAACTCTGGAGATAGATCTTTTTGCCACTCCACAAAATGCCAAAACTTCCTCGTTTTTGTACCAGAACCCCCATGTCCAACTTTCAACATGTGGATGCTTTCCACCTTCACTGGGACCCGAATTTCCTATATGACTTTCCTCTCATACCCCTGATTCCCAAAACACTTTTCAAGCTTCAAGCAGACAGGGGCCACATGAGCATCATAGCCCCATGCTGGCCATATCAACCAGGGTTTGCTGTCCTGCTACGTCTGTCCAGACTCTCTCCCTGAGTCTCGGGTCAGCACCCGATCTCCTCTTCCAGGAGGAAGGGATGCTACTCCATCCCATTCCGCAGTCTCTCCATCTCATGGCTTGGCTGCAGAAAGCATAGTATTACAAGATCTTAACCTTCCTCAGGAAGTAAAGGAGATCCTGCTAGCCTCCAGGAAACCATCCACCAGACATTCTTATGAGTTCAAGTGGCGTAGGTTCTTCACCTGGTGTTCCCAGAGGGATCTCAATCCCTTCTCAGCTCCTGTGGAGACTCTCATTCATTATCTCCTCCATCTTTCATCCTCTGGTCTAAAGACAAACTCAGTGAGGGTTCACCTCAGTGCAATTGCTGCTGCTTACCATCCCTTGGATTGGCAGCCTATCTCCTCACAACTGCTTGTGGCGTGTTTCATGAGAGTGCTTTTATTGACCAAGTCTCCCATCAGACCACCACCGGTGGCACGAGATCTTAATATCATGTTAGGACAGCTCCTCAAGCCGCCTTTTGAACCTTTAGCCACAACCTCACTAAAGTTTCTCTCTTGGAAGGTTATTTTCCTAACTGCCTCACTTCAACTAGACTCATCAGTGAACTTCAGGCTTTGGTGACAGGCCCGCCTTACACCCGGTTTCACCATAAGGTGGTTCTTAGGACTCACTCTCATTTCATGCCAAAGGTGGTGTCTCCTTTCCATCTCAATCAATCAGTTTACCTTCCTTTTTTTCTCCTAGACCACATTCTTCTAGGGCAGAGGCAGCCCTGCACACCCTTGACTGCAAGCATGCCTTAGCATTTTATCTTCAAAGAACTCAAGAGCACTGCAGGGCTTCGCAGTTGTTCATATCCTTTGACCCTAGTTATTTGGGTCTCCCACTTTCTAAACGTATTCTGTCCAAATGGATAGCAGATTGCATCGCATGACAGGGCATGGCTATCCCTTGAGGGGCATGTCACTGCCCATAGTGTTTGTGCTATGGCTGCCTCCACGATAAACCTACATTCTGTGGCCATTGATGAAATCTGCAAAGGAGCTGCCCGGTCTTCGGTACATACTGTGGTAAGGCAGATGCAGCACAGACCCAGGAAAGAGAAAAAAAAGAAACTTTTTCTGCTGAGAGGGGGATGGGCTCACCTAAGCACAGGTCCCAAAATGAAAGTAATACTGAAACACACACTTGCAAGGCTAGCCTGAAGCCACACCCAGTCTCCAGGGCAACAGCAGGGAGAGATAGGGTGGGGCCAGAAAGGGAAGCACGCTGGCAAACATTTAAACACCGTCAGTCAGCAAGTGAAGGGGGAGGCCGAAGGAGCTGGCTGGAGGAGTGGCCGAGCCTGAGGGAATGGCAGAGCCAGAGGGAAAGCCAGAATAGTTGTTGGGGAATTCAACAACGGAACGAGAAGCAAGAGAGAAGAGCAGGAAGAAGCTTGAGGGAGTTAACAGGATTGTAACTCTGACTCAAAGGCAAGCAGCCCAGGTTCTAAGCAAGGAACGGCGCCTGGTAAAAGCCTGTTAGGAAGAATGCTTATACAAACAAGGTAAAGCAGACAGTACCTTTAAAATGCTTCACTAAAGGGAAGGAGGTCTGTAGCCATTAAAGAGATATTATGAAGAAAGCTCAAGAAGTAGTATTCTGAGTAATTGCTACTGAGAGAGGCTGGAAAGACAGAAGTCTCATCTTTTAAAGCTGCAATAGTACTTGTGCTAGGGAAGTGTTTTAAACGGCAGTTTAATTCCCATGCTAAGAAGCAGAGAAGGTTTAAGCTTACCTGAAACAGCTGGAAGAAGCTAACAAGGTTAGCTGGACTTTGCTCATAACAGTGACTTTCAACTGTGTTTTGGTTGACTGAAAAGGAAACTTATTTTGGTTGCAAAGACTGAAAGAAACTGCTTTGTCATAGCACTGCTGAAATACCTTTATAAAGAAGCTTTTTGTTGGAGAAAATATCCTCACTTTCTGTTCATGGTTTGGAACCTTCTGCCAAGGTCCAATTGCAAAGCTTGATGATTAAAACAAAATTTAAAAATAAATTTTCCTGTGTTGGCCTATTTCCACTTGGACTGCTTTAACTGCCCCACAACTACACAATTAAGGGCCTCAGCTACCAGGCTGAAGCAAGACACAAGTTAATATGGCCCGCCGCCCCTACTAGGCAACCGCCTAGTATGGGTGCCGGCCCACAGGTGGCGTAGTTCTTGGATTTTCGTCAAGTTTTGCATGCCTAAAAGAAGATCCTGACCTCAGAAAGAGGAGAGGACCCCCAGAGAAGCTGCCATCAACACCCCCGCTATCTGCTAAGCGGAGATCCGGAGTGGCAGTGGAACCGGAGTCGATATCCACGTGGTTGACAAGGCGAGACTCTGCACCAGGGCCAGGTAACCCATAGGCTAGAGGGGTTATCAGTGGATTCTGGTGTCAGAGGGAGGCTGTAGGGGAGTGCTCACTAGGGAAAAAGGGGAGCATAAGAAAGTACCGCACTTGGTGTTTGTTTCTCTTTGTTTTGTTCACAGCACTACTACAACAATGGAGAGTCGTGACATCCTGTCCTGGGTGGCTGACCAGTTTGCCAAGCAGAGGGAGATGTCGGCGCAGAGCCTGGAACAGGCAAAGACCATGCTCCAGGCCCAGCACAAACCTTTACTGGAGGTGATGTCCAGGTGGCTTGCAGCGCAGGAGGAAGCGGCCGAAGCTGCCAGGACAGTGCCAGGTTCACGGGGAGATTTCCATGGGGGGAACCTATCAGGCACTGAGACTTTCTCTTGTGGGTGTCTTACTACTGATGATGATATAGACGATTATATTGAGGCATTTGAGAAAATATCTCTCCTGGCCAGATGGCCAAAGGAACAGTGGGCGCCAAGATTCGCCACGTCTCTCACAGGCAAAGCTTTGGCGGCCTATAGGGCCATGCCTGCCAGTTTAGTCACAGATTATAAGGAGGTGAAGCGAGCTATTAAGGATCGGATGGGATTAAACCCCACCGTCTATCGCCGGCTTCTACGTTCCTGTAAATTGAAGTTAGGTGAGACACCTCAAGCTCTCTATTATAGAGTGAAGAGCTTAGTTTATAAATGGCTTACACCCGAGACTAAAGATTTAGAATCCATATTAGACACTGTGATTCTAGAACAGTTTATGGAAGCTGTACCAAGCAATATGCAAACTTTCCTAGTCCTCCAAGATTGCAAAAACACTCAGGAAGCCATTGCGCTGGCTGACCGCTTTCTAGAGGCTAACAGATTAAGCCCCGAGAAAGAAGGTGTTTTTAAGAATGCAAGTGTGGAGTTACTAGAAAGGAAGGCAAAGCTTGCAAACTTTAGGAAAGAAAGTATGTCTTTGGATAAAAGATTTGATGCACAGAAAAAATGTTTTATGTGTGGAGAATTGGGGCATCTTAAAAGGGATTGTAAAGCTAGGAAAGCTTTTGTAATTACCCATCATAGAGATGCAGGAGAAGGGTTCCTGTTAACAGTGGAGGTGGAAGGGATCCCAACAGAGGCATTATTGGACTCAGGCGCAGACCAATCTATGATATCTCAGAGGCTGTGGAAGAAAATTGAGGCAAAAGATAAACCCTCACCAGAGACCTCTGGAAATCATATTAAGATTCGCTATATCCATGGGGCCGCCTCTACCTATCCCATACATCCCATTGAAATAAAAGGATTGGGTATGAAAAAGCAAATAGAAGTGGCTATAGTACCGGGACTCCCACATGACATAGTACTAGGCCGAGATTGGCCACAGTTCAGGAAAGGCTTAGCTAAGGAGTTGCAGGGCAACACAAGTCAAACAGCTACCCTTTCGCTGAAAGATGACTTAGCAAGGGAGAAAGCCTTACCCCAGGTAGGAAAGGTTGCTGACCCCAAGCTAGGAGAAGACAAGGCCGGTATGATAACTACCTGCATAGGCTTTAAGCCTTCAGAAAAGGAAAATGATCCTCGGGAAGACCCTATACCAGGGACATCCTTTCATGAGGAATTGATTACTCCCCCAAAAGACATCCCCAGGAAGGGAAAGGCTGAAAAGCGGCAGGAAAGGCAAACCAGGGCAAAGGATAGGTCTGAGTTGATAGCTGGACAGGAATTACCCTGGGTTCCTGCAGAGTTAAAGGAAAAATTTCCCTCATTTCCTAGGGAACAAATGGCAGATCCTGCATTGGTCCGAGCTTTTGAATATGCCAGGAAAGGATCTGAGACCCTGCCAAGATTTCTTTTGGTGGATAACTTGTTATATCGGGAGAGTTCAGACCCAAGAACAGGTGATACAAGGAAACAGTTAGTGATACCTCACTCCTTTAGAAACATAATCCTGAGATTAGCTCCTGATCACCCTGTGGGGGGACACAAAGGGGCGCAAGGCACATTGGATCAGGTACTAGCTAGATTTTATTGGCCCGGAGTTTTCAGAGCGACGTCACGATTTTGTGCAGCTTGCCCGTCCTGTCAGAGGGTCACGGCGAATCATCCGCCGGAGGTGCCTTTGATTCCGATGCCAGTTATAACCAAACCAGTACACAGGTTGGCAGTTGATATAGTGGGACCATTGTTAAAAACACCCCGGGGCTACCGATACATACTGGTCATAATTGACCATGCCACTAGATTTCCCTGGGCAGTTCCCTTGCGAAATACGTCCGCACGTATCGTAGCCATGGAATTGGTAAAGTTATTTTGTGAAGTTGGGTTCCCTCGGGAAGTTTTAACAGATAGGGGGAGCAACTTTATGTCCTGTTACCTTGCTCAGCTATGGGATGCCTTTGGTATCCATCATGTCCGCACAGCAGCGTATCACCCACAAACTAATGGCCTGGTAGAAAGGTTCAATCAGACCTTAAAGAGCCTGTTGAGGAGAACCCTTGACGGTAACATGGGGGAATGGGATACCATGCTCCCATTCGTGCTATACGCATGTAGGGAGAGAAAGCAGACCTCTACAGGCGTTTCCCCATACAAACTCATGTATGGACGTGCTCTGCGGGGAGTACTGGATATACTGAGGGAACAGTGGCTAGCACCCATTGAGGGCGAACAAGAGGTACCCAAGTTCCTGACAGATTTGAAAGTTCGCTTGCAGCGAATGGCTACAGCGGCAGAAGGGAACTTGAAAGCGAATCAGGCCCGTCAAAAGTCTTATCATGACCGACGAGCGAGACCACGTATCCTGAAGGTTGGGGATAAGGTACTTGTAATGGTCGCAACTGCTAGCTCCAAGTTTGAGAATACCTGGAAAGGGCCTTACAGAGTTTTAAAACAAGTAGGTCCTGTAACTTATGCATTGGAGACCGGAAAAGGGAGGCAGCAAGTATACCATATTAATATACTATGCCCATGGCACGAGCGAACAGCCAAATTGGCCCTAAGAGAGAACAGTAACCCACAGGTCCTACCAAGGATTACAGGCTGTGCGCGGGTTGGGGCGCCAGCTTGTAATAGCTTAAGGGGGAGGATATGTGGTAAGGCAGGTGCAGCACAGACCCAGGAAAGAGAAAAAAAAGAGACTTTTTCTGCTGAGAGGGGGATGGGCTCACCTAAGCACAGGTCCCAAAATGAAAGTAATACTGAAACACACACTTGCAAGGCTAGCCTGAAGCCACACCCAGTCTCCAGGGCAACAGCAGGGAGAGATAGGGTGGGACCAGACATTTAAACACCGTCAGTCAGCAAGTGAAGGGGGAGCCCGAAGGAGCTGGCTGGAGGAGTGGCCGAGCCTGAGGGAATGGCAGAGCCAGAGGGAAAGCCAGAATAGTTGTTGGGGAATTCAACAACGGAACGAGAAGCAAGAGAGAAGAGCAGGAAGAAGCTTGAGGGAGTTAACAGGATTGTAACTCTGACTCAAAGGCAAGCAGCCCAGGTTCTAAGCAAGGAACGGCGCCTGGTAAAAGCCTGCTAGGAAGAATGCTTCTACAAACAAGGTAAAGCAGACAGTACCTTTAAAATGTTTCACTAAAGGGAAGGAGGTCTGTAGCCATTAAAGAGATATTATGAAGAAAGCCCAAGAAGTAGTATTCTGAGTAATTGCTACTGAGAGAGGCTGGAAAGACAGAAGTCTCATCTTTTAAAGCTGCAATAGTACTTGTGCTAGGGAAGTGTTTTAAACGGCAGTTTAATTCCCATGCTAAGAAGCAGAGAAGGTTTAAGCTTACCTGAAACAGCTGGAAGAAGCTAACAAGGTTAGCTGGACTTTGCTCATAACAGTGACTTTCAACTGTGTTTTGGTTGACTGAAAAGGAAACTTATTTTGGTTGCAAAGACGGAAAGAAACTGCTTTGTCATAGCACTGCTGAAATACCTTTATAAAAAAGCTTTTTGTTGGAGAAAATATCCTCACTTTCTGTTCATGGTTTGGAACCTTCTGCCAAGGTCCAATTGCAAAGCTTGATGATTAAAACAAAATTTAAAAATAAATTTTCCTGTGTTGGCCTATTTCCACTTGGACTGCTTTAACTGCCCCACAACTACACAATTATGGGTCTCAGCTACCAGGCTGAAGCAAGACACAAGTTAATATGGCCCGCCGCCCCTACTAGGCAACCACCTAGTATGGGTGCCGGCCCACAATGCCTTTGCTGCTCATTACTGTCTTGACAAGGACTCCCACTGGGAGGCCATGTTTGGTCAGGCTGTATTCCAGCACAACTTTCAGACTTAGGGCAACTCCTACCCTCTGTCCCAGAACTTACCGATACCAAACATCCATGAAGGATCCATGACCTCTTGAGGCCTGCTCTGAGGCAAATCTACAGATTCTGGGGTCATTTCTCTGGCATCTTGGAGCTAGGGAATCCCATATGTGAAGACTACATTCCTGCTTGCTCCTGGAGATAGCGTAGTTAGTTACCTGTAACAGGTGATTTCCGGGAACAGCAAGAATGTAGTCTTCACAACCTGCCCTCCTCCTCTAGGAGTTGTAGGGTTTCTCTTTTGTCTCCTTTTATCTCAGCTACAAACTCATCTGAGTAGGGAGATTCACAAAGGTGGGAAGGCAGTAGCGCAGGTGCAGTGGGATGCTCCCAAAGACTTTCCTATTGAATGCTGGGGAGCGTTCCCGTGCGGGCTCCGTCGGTACCGATGCCACCCATATGTGAAGACTAAATTCCTGCTGTTCCTGGAGATCACCTGTTACAGGTGAGTAACTATGCTATATGGGTAGTCCTAAATGAACCAGGGGGAAATTATATCTGTTAAGAAAACATTTTCTCACCTGGAGAGTTTTCTGCTGCTTTTTTGAGATGTAAAAATGCAAAGCCTGTGGAGGGTAGTTTGATAGTAGTGCACTGTGGCTACATGTCTGGAGAGGAATAATTTTATAAAGAACCCCCCCCCCCCACACACCTTTCTTTATAAAATACTAGCATAAGTGGCAGACAACGTGCCTATAATGTAGGCATGATCACTTGCACCTCCTCTCAAGCAAGGGTAAATATCTGAGCCTTCATTACACATGTACACGTGTATATTAAGGCATTTTATAAGCTATGCTTGTGAACTCTGCCCGCGTTTCAGCCAGACCATGCCACTGGCTACATCCACCAGCAAAGTGCGCACCTTCATATCAAAACACGTCCTATTACGTCAGTTGTTTACATGCAGGAATGATTTATATACAAGTGACCCCCTTAAAGTTTGCACTGAATCAAACCAACATATTTTGAAAATGCACAGTAACTCACCTGCCACAGGTTGTTTTGGGGGCAATAGTTTAATGTCAACTGCCACACTTATATCGTAGAACACTTCCTCTTCGTCTCTGTCTGCATCGAACTGATGGAAAGGAAAATGGCAGTCAGCCACCAACTCATGAGACACATGATCATTATAACTAGCTCTGGAGCATTCCCTGACATTTCACTTTTCAAAAGCAGTCACTCTTTTTGGGTGATCTAGCACCATTCTATGCAATTTTTCTTCTGCTTACCTCCATATCACTACTGCATACCTTGAGATATGCTGGGTGATATTTTGGTCAGGGAGGTACCCATGGAGTTCTTACTGCATAGTGCTACCTGCTGAAATGTAATAACAGAGCTAGAAGAAACTAAAGGCCCCATTTACTAACCCATGGTATAATGGAGCACTGTTGTACTATTTTAACATGCAAAAACTTACTACGGGATTCACTAACTTGCAATAGTTTATTTGGTAACCTGATTCCTTAGTGACAGTAATGCAATACTACTACTAGGGGGCTGAAGTGGACATTTTTTAATCAGGAGTGTCCTGGGATTGCTCCTGCCCTGTCACTATCCACCAGGGACTGATAAACTGCTGATATGTTCTGATAGGGGGTGCAGGGTGGGCATCATTTTGGAAATGGAATTGGGGTAATTTTTGAAAGGGGAGCATTCAGGAAGTGATTTTAGAACAGGGATAAGGGATGGGGTTGGGTTAGAGATTCAGAGGGTAATAATGATGCAGGATTGGAGGGTGGGGGATGGGATACCTTTTGATAAGGGATGGAGAGATTGAAAGAATTGGCCTCTAAGTTGCTCCCTAGGACGATTGGGCCATGTGTTAATAGCTGGATGTTCCTGGGAGGAAGGGAGGGAATGTTATCCTTTCATGAATAATACAGTTTATGAGATTTAATGAAAGCTGTGTTATTAATTTTGCCATAACAATGAGTTGCTTTGAACACATTTGCATACTTTGCAACTCATTATTATTTAAAGTGCGTTACAGTAAAAAATCCCACGTTAAGCTGCGTTATTGGCAAGGAACTCATGTTATTGCCAATTAACGTGCTAATTTGTAGATAACATGTGTTATTGCCAAAGCACAGCTTAGTTAATAGGGCCCTGAGGATGGCTGCAGCGTTTTTAATTAGAACCAGTTGACCTGCTGAGAGCACTTGTAGTCAGCTGCAGCCTCTTATGGGAGGCTGCCACATCTCTGAGAATGCTGTTGGATATTCCCTGCTATTTTCTGTTAAAGGCTGAAGTACATGCTCGAAATCCAAGATGGCTGTTTGTCCAGGCAGACAAGTAAAAGTGCTCCTCTTGTGGAATAATGGCTTTTAGCTAACTTGCCTGGAAGAGAATTCTTTACTGCTGCTGGAATCTTTGTGTATGTGTTTGTGTAAAAACAAACAAACACTGAATTAATAGTTTTGTATATGCAAAGCCATGTGGGAGGAATCAGAACCATACCTAGCCCTGTGTGAGCGGTGCGGCCGCACAGGGTGCAAAGGCTTAAGGGGCGCATTTTGGCTGCCTGCTGTTGCCCTGCCGCCACCACTTCTTCTCTCAGTGGCGGCAGGGCAACAGCAGGCAGCCGAAATGCGCCTCTTAAGCCTTTTCACGGCACTTTAAGCAGGTTTGGTCCCTCCCTCCTCTGACACAGCATCAGAGCAGGGAGGGACAGATCTGCTTAAAGTGCCGGCGACTAGCACATCAGGCACGCGCCCTCTCCTCCACCTCTGTCCATACACTTTCCGCTCTTGCCCTGCTGCCGGCGCCGCTGTGGAGAAAATAGAGGACGGCAGCAGCAACGTAAGAGCAGAAAGTGGCTGGATGGAGGTGCGGGGGGGGGGGGGGGGGGTGGGGGGGCACGTGCCCAATGTGCAAGTCACACAGGGCGCAATTCTGGTTCAGTACACCCTGGGAGGGATTTCCACACCTATTTGGGGTCTCACAGTCATGTTATGAGTGCATATGAAAAACTAAACAGAATAACTGATTGTACATAGTTAAGCCCTAAACCGTTTGATGTTGAAAAAGTGTGTTGAAGCAAATGTTTTCTGTAATGTGTATCTTATTGTTTTAGCGTTAATCTTACTGCACTGAGTTCTCTGGAAACCGTCTTGTCTGTTAGAAAGATGGTATACAAAAGATGTTAAATAAAAACATGATCGTTTTAAACAAGAATATAAGAACATAAGATTTGCCATACTGAGTCAGACCAAAGGCCCATCAAGCCAAGTATCCTGTTTCCAGTAGTGGCCAATCCAGGTCACAAGTATCTGTCAGGATCCCAAAAGGTAGACAAATTCCATGCGGCTTATCCCAGGGGTAACCAGTGAATTTCCCTCAGTCCACTTTAATTAATTATTGTTTATGGACTTTTTTCCTCCAGGAACCTGTCCAAACCTCTTGATGCATAGTTTTAAATGTACTACATTGTAGCTTCATGGTGTGTCCCCTAGACTTTCTACTTCTTGAAGGAGTAAACAATCAAACTACATTTACCTATACCACTCCACTTATTTCATAGACCTCTATCATATCTCCCCTCAGCCATCTCTTTTCCAAGCTGAACAGCCCTAATTTTTTAAGCCTTTCCTTTAGGGGTATTCTTCCATCCCCTTTATCATTTTGGTGGCTCTTCTCTGTACCTTTTCTAATTCTGCTATATCCGTTTTAAGATTTGGCAACCAGAATTGTACACAATACTTGAGGTGGGGTCATACCATGGAGCTATACAGAGGCATTATAATATCCATGATTTTATTCCCCGTTCCTTTCTTTATGATTCTTAGCATTCTATGTGCTTTCTTGGCCGCCGGTGCACAAGGCCAAGGGTTTCAAGATATTATCCACGATGACGCCCAGATCCTTTTCCTGGGTGATGGTCTCTAATGTGAAACCTTGCATTGTACAACTATAGCTTGGGCTGTTCTTCCCTAACAGGCCAATGCAGAAAACTAGCGTGGCCGTAAAGCACAGCTAACACCACTTTTAAGCACATTTACTGTCACCGTCAAATGCAGAAAAGAGACGGGCACGTGCATAAACAGCGATGGAAAACCTAGCACACAATTAACGCCAATTGTAGGCAAATGAGCTGCACTTAATAAACTGGTATGCAAATAATGGCTGCGCCCAATATAGAGACAGGTGTAGAGAATTTCACAACCAGCCTTAGCACCAATATCTCTATGCCTGGATCTGAGGTAGCTTAATCACTAGCGCGTGCCCCTGACAGTATTTTGATGGCATCGGGTGCTTCCCCGAAGCCATCAAAATATAGAAAGCAAATCCCTGGTGGCCCAGTGGCCCTGAATCCCCCACCTGCCAAACAAAAGAAAATCCCCAATGACCCCAAACCCCCCACCCCCGAAGTAAAAACCAACCCTGGTGGCACAACGACCCCGAACCTGCCTCCTGGATCTTCAGAAATGAGCGGGAGTGCAACCCAAGCATTGCCATTCTTGCCCCGCCATCTTGAAAAATGGCAGCGCCTAGCCCCGTGCGGTGTACCCTGGGATGCACCGGGTGAGATCAGACTGCTATATGAGGTAGAGTATGCCTTATATCGCAGTCTAACCCTGCCCTATGGTGAGAACATGGATGCTGGAAGGGGGGCGGCACCACAGTCTTGGGGGGAGGGGGACTGGCATGGAGAGTCTGCCTAAGTGGCAGAAACCCTCATGCTGACCCTGATTACATCTTCCAGATTTGTCAAGATTTATTTGAAATCTTCCAATACATCACCTTTAAATATCATTTCTGGCATGAGTAACTTCCCTACGTCGTCTTCAGTAAAGACGAAACACAGAATTCATTCAGTCTCTTCGTTATACTCCTTTACTGCTACTTTTATCCCTCTATCATCTAATAGTGCAACTGACTCTCACAGGTTTTTTTGCTACGAATGTGCTTGAAAAAGTTATGAGTATTTCCTTTCACAGCAGGCTTCTGTTCAAATGTTCTCTTTGCCTGTCTTATCAGTGCCTTGCATCGAAACTTGCCCGTGCTTATGTCATTTGGCTCCTCTTTCCGAAAGTTGCCTCTCTGATCTTGCCTATAAACCACGGTGGCAGTCATTTGGCCGCCTCGTACACTGTGCCCCATCAGACAAGTAAGAGGAAAATCATGATAGTTCCATCCTCTGAATCTCAGTATGTAGTGTCATGAGGCTGGAGCTAGGGAAGAAACAGCCTTGAAAAAAACTCCTGATTTGCATAAATCTCAGAAAAGCCAGAGAGCGCAGTTCCAGTGTAGCTCAGCCAGAGGGCGCATGAACAGCTACACAGTGCCTGAACCCACGTGCTCAAGCTCTGAGCACCTTAATGATGAGTGTTTTCACCTGTCCTCAAACTCACAGCATGCAAGCTGGAAATCCCTTTATAAGGGAAATCAGATGAGCAGAGAGGGAGAACAGGACAGAGAACCGAGGGGAGAACGGGACGGAGAACGGTACAGGATCCAGTACAGAGACCGGTACAGAGACCAGAAAGGGGGCTCAAGAGACCCAGGTGTGCAGCAAGGACTGCAGCAAAGAGTCCAGCACAGAGACCGGGAAGAGAGCTCAGGTACCAGCACAGGAGTGCAGCAGAGAGACCAAGGAGTCCAGCAAAGAGAGGCACCCAGGAGGGTAGCCGACAGACCAACCGGAAGGGTACCAGCGAGGGTACCAGGAATAGTAACAGGAGAAGGAAGGAGAAGAACGGATACAGACAGAGGCAAGCCTCAGCCCTGGGATAAGGCCCAGAGAAGTAGCCTGCCTGCTAAGAGAAGTTCTCCAAGTAAAGACTGGAAATCCATGTCTGGTTTTCCTAGCAGCCTTAATTGTGGAGCAGTGCACAGGACAGAGGATCAACAGGAAAAGCTACAGAGTAAGCTGAATCCTAGGCGTGGCACTCCACGGAAGATAAGGTATGAAAAGCCTTTTATTCTAAAAGGGACTTTCAATGAAGACAGTTTTATGCAAGTAGATAAACCTCAGCATCAGAGAAGAAGTAAAGTTAACTATTTAAAACCACTTTCAAAAAGGGTTCTAGCGAAGTTATATGAGAAGCCAAGGAACTTCTGTGAAGAACTAAGTAACACTGAGGATACTCTAAACATTGAAGAGTATAGTGAGCCAGAATCAATGGACTTGGATTACAGCTCCAGTGTTCCCATGCCTCACACAGAACCTATGGAGTGTAACTTTGGCTTAAGAGGTAGTTGCTTGCCATGATGATTGTACAGTGAAGAAATGAGTCTGCAAATGGTGAAGCTGATATCCATTCTGTTCTAATTGTTTGCTATTGTTTGGAAAATCCCTTAACCCAGCTAAACAGTCAATTGTACAACCTACAACATTTAACTGCTTAGTCCATGGTGGAACTTTATTATTGTTTGAGGAAAGCATTACCTCCACTTTAAGTGTTGTCTCATTTGAACCTAGAACATTAAGCGGGGAAATAAAGCCTTATTTACCCTCCATTTGGCGTAGTTATTCATTTCAGGGAGCACTACACTACAAGGACCACAATCCTTTGGGTCCTGCAGCTCAAATACTCCCTGATACAAATTAAATGTCAGCAGACGCCCTTACTCTACTACGCCAGTAGGGGCGCCGGCGCGACAGTAGCAACTAGCTCAGCATGGTAGACAAGATTTAGCTGTATCCGCGAGGAATGGAATCCTCGATGAGCCTTCTTTGTTTTTAAAACAATTCTTCTTCTGTGATCCGGACCTGAAAAATATTTCTAAGAGAAGCAAGAACCAAGGAACGTTCCATGTATAATAGCATTAGCGAATTGTCAATTGTGGGCAGTGTGGAAATATGTGTGTTAGTATGTACGTGCATGCTGCTGCACACATTGGCTTCAGTGAAAAGCATGTGCGGCTGTGGGAGAGGGGCTGCTGCCCAAGCTGGAGAAGCCACGGGGGAAGGAGGCCCCCAGAGGAAGGTAGACAGTCCTTACAGTATTGATCTTAAAGTATCACTGCTGGTACTTGGTGCCAGGGGAGATGGGGAGGGGGGTGGGATTTGAGAGAGTGACTACCGAGATGGAGGCCATGAAAATGACTGCTGGGGCTGGAAAGGGGGAACAAGTTTGAGAGAGCGAGAAGGGTGCAGAGGGTGACTGCTGGGTTGTAACTTAGGCTGGGATACGAGGCTCATCCAAAGAACTACACCGGGTATCAGTTATCGCATTTATCATAGCACTGCAAAAGTGAAATCAGTCAATTTATCCTGCTATTTGTTTAATTATGTATTTCCAGTGAGGATACTTCCTAATTAACAGGTTCCCAGATAGTCTGACTATTCTCTGCTTTCTTCTTTCTCCCTCTCTTAGAATGAGAGGTGGTTAAACTAATGCAAGCATATTTTTGCATAAGGTATGTGTAAAATGGTGTGAAACATGCAACACACCAGAGCTCTGGGCTTATGCACACTTTAATGTCCACACAATTTAGTCCATCCTCACAGTAAACATTCATGCATAGTCTGTTATGTGTGAAAGTTTATGCAAATGCATGAATCTATTTTATTTATTTTATGTATATTTATAGACAGCATTCACTTTAAATCCTCAATGCAGTGAACAAACTATAATAAAATACATAGCAAATTCCCAACTGTTCCCATCCTCCAGTTTTTCCTATTCAGCAATATTTAATCACATTGCTATGTTCCATCCATCCCTTTCATTACCCCATCCATCAACCTCCCTCATAATAAACTACTGTGATGCAAAGGAATGCAAAGTGGCTCATTTATGAATTTTTTGGGTGCTGGTGTGTGAAAATGTCTTTGCAAAAAACATTACAATACCTTATAGGCAAAAAAATCTTTTTTAGCAAAGCTGTCCATAGGAAACATGTATGTTAAGTTTTTGTTTTGTTTTTTTTAAATCAGGCTTATTTGCATCCAAGTCCTAATAAATTGCTACTTTTTGCATGAAAATTGGCACATGCTAGAGCAGGTGCCTCAGAATATGCAAAAAAGGTTGCTACTGAGGTCCAGGAAGTTATGAATAAGAAGCAGAGTAATGCAGAGATATAATAGTTCAGACCTAGCCTTCAGTACATCTCAGTTTATTTAAACTGATTTGTAATATGTATATAGTTTTATTGTATTATAGTTTGAAATGTTCTCTGTAACCAGGACCCTGGACTGTTGTTCAATGTAACCGCTTCTGATCAATGGAAGGGGCGGTATATAAGAAATGTTCAAATAAACAAAAATAAATAAATATTACAGAAATAAAACATCATTGGGGGAAAGCTACTCTTTCAACAAGAAAAGGCTTACTTAGAGGCACGCTATTTTCTTTCAGCGCATTGTTGATGTCGTACAGTGCTTTTCAAACTTTTATCCCATATGACCCCATTTTAACAAGTGAAAATTCACGTGACCCCAGATGATGATGATGAAGTCAAAATAGCAGATCTCCGGCCTCCTTCCCCCTCCCTTCACTCATCTAAAGCAGGAAGGCAGCAGCAACAGCAGTCAGCACAGGGTCTCCTGTGTCAGTGTGCGCTTACAGACCCCAGTACTCAGCATGGGTTTCCAGTCTAACAGGAGGGGGGCAAAGGCCTATGAATGTTCACCGGCCCACATGTTGACTGGGGACTGCCACTATTTGGCATAGGTCACAGTGAAAGTTCAGAAAGAAGGGAAATGGCCATGATTCTGTGACCCCCATCCACTGATGAAATGACCCCATTTGGGAACCACTGGTCTAGAAAAGACATGTCGTCATGTGCAGTATATACAAATTGGGTATGAAAGGAGAGGAAAGGAGGCAGGCTTTTAAATTCTGTTTTTAAAAATCTTCACAACACAATTTCATTATCAGTAATATAACACTGCACTGTGCTAGATGACTGTGAAGGTGAGAAAGTGAGACAACAGGAAAGGTGAAAGAATGATAAGATATGATGACAGTATTTTAGAGCACTAAAGAAATGGAATAATATAATCAGATGATTGAACATGCAAACCTTGAACAAAACTAAATAGGTATTCTTCAACTTTTGGGATACTGTCGCTATGCAGAGGAACACAGAGTCAAACATGTATAGCTGAACTTCTAGTGTTTACACAGACACAAAAATGTTGAAATGGCAGCATAGTTATTTTAGCCTCTTCTGGTGAAAAGATACTTGTGAAGCAGTGATCTTTTCATTGCCTGGAAAGTTGAATTTGTCCTGTGTTATTTGTCCACTAAAGGCCCAATGCAGAGACACGAGTTGTGGGGCTGCATGTCCCGGCGGGATGTGCAGCCCTACAAGCCTTCCGGGCCCAATTCCTCCTCCGGCTCTTCCTGCACATCTAGAGCAGCATGATGGGGAGAGCCGGTGAGGGGGCGGGATCTGGGTGGAGCAGGGGCAAGTCAGCCCGGCAGGATGTACAGGCCCGATTCAGGTCACAGCCCTGTACTTCCTGCCAGCTTAAAGGGGATGTGCTGCTTATTCCTTGCCGGGATCTGGTGCAGGGGTGTCCCTGCCACATGATCCATGCCCCACTGGCCAGCTGTGGGTCAGGTGGCGAGGAAGGGGGGGGGGGCCGAGCCGCTGCAGCCAGGGAATCTGCGGGGAAGACATCCCAGCAGGCAGGTGGGGGCACATTGGGCTGTCCTCGTTCCCATGTTTTGTTCCCATGTTCCAGAATCAGGTCCTAACAGGCCCATCATACCTGAGGATTGGAGGATCGCCAATGTAACACCAATTTTTAAAAAGGGTTCGAGGGGTGATCCGGGAAACTACAGACCAGTGAGCCTGACATCAGTACCGGGAAAAATGGTAGAAACCATCATAAAGAATAAAATTACTCAGCATGTAGATAGTCACGACCTAATGGGAGACAGCCAACATGGCTTTAGACAAGGAAGATCTTGTCTTACTAATTTGTTATGTTTTTTTGAAGGAGTGAATAAACAGGTGGACAAAGGTGAGTCAGTTGATATTGTGTATCTGGACTTTCAGAAAGCCTTTGACAAAGTCCCTCATGAGAGACTTTTGGCAAAACTAAAGAGTCATGGGATAGGAGGCAGTGTACTACTGTGGATCAGGAACTGGTTAAAAGATAGAAAGCAGAGGGTAGGGCTAAATGGCCAATTTTCCCAATGGAGAAAGGTGAATAGTGGTGTACCCCAGGGATCTGTGCTGGGTCCGCTGGTTTTTGACATATTCATAAATGACCTGGAAAGTGGAATAACAAGTGAGGTTATCAAATTTGCAGATGACACAAAACTATTTAAAGTTGTTAAAACCCAGGATGATTGTGGAAAATTGCAAGAGGATCTTGATAAATTGGAAGACTGGGCATCAAAATGGCAGATGAAATTTAATGTGGAGAAGTGCAAGGTTATGCACCAAGGGAAGAACAACCCAAACTATGGTTACACGATGCAAGGTTCCACATTAGGAACCACCACCCAGGAAAAAGATTTAGGTGTCATTGTGGATACCTTGTTAAAACCCTCGGCCCAGTGTGCAGCGGCGGCCAAGAGAGCAAATAGAATGCTAGGTATGATAAGGAAAGGAATGGAAAATAAAACAAAAGATATTATAATGCCTCTATATCGTTCCATGGTGAGACCGCACCTTGAATATTGTGTGCAATTCTGGTCACCGTATCTTAAAAAGGATATAGCGATTTTAGAAAAGGTTCAGAGAAGAGCCACCAAAATGGTAAAGGGGATGGAAGGCTACTCCTATGAAGAAAGGCTAAAAAGGTTGGGGCTCTTTAGCCTGGAGAAGAGACGGCTGAGGGGAGATATGATAGAAGTCTATAAATTAATGAACGGAGTGGAACGGGTAAACGTAGATCGATTGTTTACCTTATCAGAATATGGAAAGACTAGGGGACATGCAATGAAGCTACAGGGTAAACTATTTAAGACTAATAAAAGAAAATATTTTTTCACTCAACATGTAATCAAACTCTGGAATTTGTTACCGGAGGATGTAGTAAAGGCTGTTAGTGTAGCTGGGTTTAAAAAAGGTTTGGACAAGTTCCTGGAGGAAAGGTCCATAAACCATTATTAAGAAGGGACCCAGGATATCAATGCTTGAACCAGTACAAGCATTGTGGAACCTGTGTCCCTTGGGGAAACTGCTAGGTACGTATGACCTAGATTGGCCATTGTTGGAAACAGAATGCTGAGCTTGATGGACCTTGGTCTGACCCAGTATGGCATATCTTATGTTCTTATGTTCATCTTCATCGGGGACGTCCGGACAGTCCAGAAATACCCTTCTGGGAATTGAGCTCCACGTACTTGAGAGAAAGATCCTTAGAAATTAGAGCCTACACGCCTTTCATTTGAAAGAAGTGAAAAGCATAGACAAATGTTTCCCTTAGAAAACATATGTTGTATAGTCACTGAGCTTGTCAACTGCGCCAGAGGCTGGTACGACTGTGAGTTAACAAAGACAGAAAAAGTTCTTAGAAAATTTCACTGCGACGAGTCTTTTTTGGGATTAACTTCTTGTCCATATGTAAAATCATTTGTTCTCCTCCCACTGCATAAATCAACCTCTATCCTAAAATATTTTATTGCAAAGTCTCAGCTCCTGTAATGAAATATTTTTATTTCTTTCATCAGGAATGCAACGCACATTTCACTCTGTCCTCTAAAGCTGCCGTTCTATCTTCCTCCTTATCATTTATTTTATGTCTGTGGCTAATAAATTATCCAAGCCTTCATGAAAAGTGCCTATGTTTCTCTTTGCTCTTTTGAATCCTTTATGACATATTGACTTCCTGCAATCAATGTCTGAGTGTTCACATAATAAGCTAAATATGTAGGATAAATCAGTAGACCATTCCTGCATGCTTCAGTAACTCTTAGTCACATTTAGAGAACTTACACATTTCTCTACACTGATCGTGGAGAATCACAAAACTTGCACGAATTAGTAAGTGGCTACTGACTTAGTCAACTTACTGGCATAAAAGCTTTTGTAAGGCAGTGTTGTTGCCATTTGGCAAAATGAACATATTAAAAAGGTTAGTTGTACATGTTGCTAAGGATCTTTCATTTCATAAGCATGTGAGTGGATTAGTAACTGGGAGAAGAAAAGAGAGGAGATAAAGAAGGGGGGAAGCAGAGAATATAAGAATATAAAATGTGCTGTATTGAGTCAAGCCAAAAGTACATCTAACACAGCATCCTGTCGGCCAGTGCAGATCACGAGTACCTGGCAGGATCCCAGGGAGTCTTATCTGTCCTTTATTGCTCACACCCAGAAATAAGTGGTGGCTTCCCAAGACTCCATGGTTTATGGACATTTCCTCCAAGAACTTATCTAACCCCTTTTTAAAACCCAACTGTGCCATTTGCCTTGACCACATCTTCTGGCAACAAGCTCTAGCTTAAATGTACTGTGTGTCAAATGAAAAATACTTTGATTTGATTTAAATGTGCTACTTAATGGTTAAGGCAGCAGGCTGAGAACCAGGAAGCTTGCTTGGAATGCCACTACTGCTCTATGTAACCTTTGGGCAAGTCATTTAACCCTTCATTTCCTCAAGTACAAAGTTAGATTGGAAGCCCACTGGGGGGAAAAAAACCCTACTGTACCTGAATGCAACACCTTGAACTCTGAGAAAGGTGTGAGCTAAATTCAGCTCCCATTGCCTTCCCTACTTGTTTCGAGGAGTGTTCCCGTCTCTTTGAAAGGTTAAAGCAGCACCCCCTGTTTATGCTATCTATCCCACTCATGATTTTATACACCTCCCTCTCATATTTTGTCTCAGTCTTCTCTTTTCCAAGCTGAAGAGCCAAAACCTGTTTAGCATTTCTTCTTTAAGAAGCCGTTTCACCCCCCTTTATCATTTTGGTTGCTATTCCCTGTACCTTTTCTAGTTCCATTCTATCTTTTTGAGATGGGGAAACCGGAATGTCTAGGTGTAATGCATCAGTGTTATCCAAATGAAGAGAGAGCAGTGAGAAAACACGTTTTTCAAGGATCTTTGAAAGGCAAGGAAGGTTGGAAACTGGACAGTAGTTTATCACACATGTTCAGTTAAGTGAAGTTTTTTTCAGAATGGGGCAAACTAATGCTGGTTGGGGATGATGCTGGATGACAAACTGGTGTTAATGATAGACAGGGCTATGGGAAGTAAAACAAGTGAGTCAGTGACCATCCAGGAGGAAGGTATTAGGTCAAGTGGACAAGTAGTTTGTTGTGGATAGTTGTGGGGGTCAATTTTTGGGGGTGGGGCTAGTTTTTGGCTAGGAGTGCTGAAGATACTGTAAGCAGGATATTTAAATGCTATCTGAGGAAGTGGCACCGTTGAATATACATGTAGAGAACTGAGTGCTGCCACTATATGAAGAACCAGCGATATTCAACCACTATCCATATAGCTATCTGGATAAATTTAGGACGGCCTTTTTGCTAGTGTCAGTTTATCAACATAGTTATATGGATAGCAGACTGAATATTGCTGATCTCCGTATAGTTAGCTGGAATGCCTATGCTCCCGCCTGACACTATCCGGATACTGCCGGGGTGATGTGTAAGAATTTTCAGCAGCACCGACTGGATAGTGCTGCTGAAAACTGATTGATAGGCACTTATCCAGGTAGCAGCTACCGCTATATGAATAAGTGCTTTAGGAATATTGACCCGAACATTTTTAAATGGGTATGGAATACAAAAGGTAGGTACCAGATCATCATAATACCTGCTATAAATTCCTATTGGAATATGGTGACAAGGAAAGTCCTACTGTGGCCATTTGGCTATACTATTGCTATTTAAAATCTTATCAGTGAATTAGAGCATGTTATATATGCAGCAAACATGTTCATATGAAAGATTTACCAAAGTATTATATAATAGTGTAGAATAATGTACAAAAGAATAAAGTGATCCTTGTTGATTTTAACCCAAAATCTCTTATCTGTCTTATTCTTGTGTTTTGTCTGTTATGTCCTTACTAGACTTTAAGCTCTATTGAGAAGGGGCTGTCTTATGTATACCTGAACACAGAAAGGGAACACCCCACCTGCAGCGACTATAGGGCACAGAGCAAGCAGGACACACCATGCCGTGGGATGCAGCAGGGAGCTTTATTAAGTATCCATGAGGTCGCCCTACACGTGTTTCGGCCAAAGCCTTCTTCAGGGGATTTTGACATCTCTAAAATGAGATATTGTACAAAACAATACATAAATACATTAAAAGGCACATATAATAACACATCAATATGCATATAAACACAGTTTAAAAATATATGATAATTAGAAGATGCAATAACTTAATGGAACCAAATGTGCCAAGGGCATAAAAAGAACAAACAATAGAAACAGAAGACACCATGAAAATTCATAAAATCCATTGTGAAGGGCAGTGCAACATCAAAGATAAAAAATAAAACCAAATAAAATTGCACTAAAAGTCAGCAGAGCAAAGACAATGGGTAAATAATTCGATGGTAAATGAAAAAGCGTATTAAAAGCGTGTAACCATATGTTAAAATGTGATGGCCTCACTAAACATACCATCAAAGACTTAATAGAGGCATAAAATGATAACCGAAAATGAATGGCAAATGGTATATGTCGCAGACCATCAAAATTGCAGGTGATTGTCATCAAGGACAGACACTGAAGTAAAACTTAAAACAAACAAAAACACTGGTACCGAAAGAATGTGTTCAGTTATATGATCATCCAGTAATCGGCATACCAACGTCATATTGTAATTATCAACAGAAAATAAAAATACCCCTGCACCAGTGAGAATGAACCTATTTAAAAAAACAATAAATGTAGATCTGATGCGGCATGTTAGTGTGACTGTCAACCGAAAATAAATAAGACGTTAAAAATGAAAGGAAAATAAAGTAGTGATAAGTAAAAACTTAAAAATGGGAACCCATATAAGATAGGGTCCAATGGTTGTTTTTTTTTAAAAAGAAGAAACCCCACTCACATGTGCTATATAAAGACTCTAAGGATAAATGGAGAAATATATAAAAAATTATTAACATTAAAAACATGAAGAATAAAAATGGTAAATGAATGCATGTATTAAGACACCAACCACATTGACTTGTAATAACAGAAGTATTAATAATTATGAAAACAAAGGAGTCACAGCTACCATAAAGGAAGGAACACAACAGGGCACTGTCTCAAGAAACCCATGATCAGACCAAAGTAATCGATCATACGTCCAT
The DNA here is from genome assembly GCA_033557465.1 of Ichthyophis bannanicus. NCBI lineage: Eukaryota > Metazoa > Chordata > Amphibia > Gymnophiona > Ichthyophiidae > Ichthyophis > Ichthyophis bannanicus. The sequence goes on from CM066040.1 coordinate 214,561,905, forward strand.
TTTGAAGGGACCATATTCTGTACAGTCATAAGAATACATAAGGGGGGTGAAGGAAGAAGGGATGGGGAGGGGAAAGAAGAGGCAAAAAGGGGAGGAGAGGGGAGAGGAGAGGAGGAGTGGGAAGGGAGGGGGAGGAAGAGGAAGGGGAAGGAGAAGGAAGTTGGGGGAAGGGAGAAGGAAGGGTAAGTACTCTTGTGGAACTCAGGGACAGAGAAAGGCAACACAGTGACAGAAAATGCTATTCACAGGAAGACTGAAAGGTCTGTGTTTTGATTCAGGCCAAGAGGGACCAATGTGTTCATTTGATGAACCAATCTCTGTTCCAGACATAATAAAGTCTTCTCTACATCACCCCTGCACCAGAGTCTTGAAGCACTACCAAAAGGGACTGCTACAACTGGAAGTAGATCTATACTTATGAGTATAATCTTCTGGAATAAATTCTAAATCTTGGTGTAAAAGGAACTTCTTGGGGTTAAAGCTGATAAATCTGTGTATTTTAGAATTCAGTGTTTTTGCTAAGTCAATCAGGTCTTAGTACCACCAGTGAGATCTGTATTTATTTCAAAGCAGAGTATAGCTTACAATTGAACATAAAATAAGAGTAAATAGACTTTGAAATAATTTTGTTTCTAGAGAGCTTTTCATTTAAATCAAATCAAAGTTAAGCTTAACCTAGAAAGTAAAATAGAGTAAATAGTTACTGAAATAAATTTGTTTCTAGAGAGCTTTTTTACTTAAATCAGAATATATAACTTAGCATACAAGTAGAATAGTCTCTGAGTAGAAAGAAAAATATATTTGTTTCTAATGACTTTTACAAAGAGCCCTTCCAATTAGGAGGCAAAAGATCTGTGAAGTTGCCTTAAATAGCTGTTAAAGGCAGCTTAAAGGAGCAATTTAAAAGGCTCCTTCTATCAAACCAAGGGCTGTGTGAATCACCCAGGAAATAGGTAAGCCTTTACCTTAGAAGCACAGGACAGGGCATTTTGTAGTAACCAACTTTTAATAAGTCGCCTTTCTCTCCTTTCCTTCCTCCCCGATTCCCACCGACCACAGGGATAATCGTAGCTTTATAGGCACTTAAAACTCTTAAAGGGAAGAAGGTGCCAAATATTCACTCTCAGGTGCAGCTGTTTATCCTCATCAGGCATACATTAAGGACCTGAGATTAATTAATCTTGAGGTGAACATCCATTAAACGTATTGGGGTCATTCCGAGGCATGAATAGCAGGGATGGATGTCCTGTTGGGATGTCCATCCCCCTTATTCGTTCCCCCTCCCGACCCCGTCTAACTTCCCTGATTGTTCTACGGGGAAGTCAGATGGGGTAGGTAAGGGGTGGATTGGGGACAGCATTGGGGCAGATGGTGGGCAGTCATGTCTGGGGTAGACAGCATGGAGGTGGAAAAAGTTCCCCAGTTGGGTGCATCTGGCAGGCACGGTGCTGGGAAGCGGCGGGAAGGGGTAGAGGAGCTTCCCTGCAGCCTGACCCTGGCCTTAGGAGGCCAAATCAAGGGTTGAGCTGCAGGGAAAGCATCTTTGCAGCTTGTGGCCAGGGATCACGGCTTTACAATGGAGCTGCAGTGCCATGGCAACTGGACACCATGGCGTTGTGGCTCCATTGTAAAGCCTAGACTGAGTTAGTCGGGCAAGACCTGTATGTGATTCTGATCCCATGTGGCTAGACATGCCACATGGGATCAGAATCGCGACTCCCTCTGTGCGTCCAGTTCCGACCGGATGCACAGAGGGCCAGGATGTTTTATTTGTATAAGTATCCCCAGCAAAACCGAAGTAAGTAAACAACTTAAATACCTAAACACAACCTTAAAACTAAGATGCAGACAGCTGTCCAGCAGCAATATGGGGGCATTCCAGTGTTTTACATTGAGTGTCACATGTATGATTTTCTCCTAGTTGGTGAGGGGTCTTACGTGTGCACTGTGCAAGGAGCTCTTTGCTCTCAGGGAACAAGTCCAATCTCTGGAGGCTAGAGTAGCAGACTTAGAGGACATAAGGAAGACAGAGAGGTACACAGACGAGACCTACAGGGATGTAGTACTGAAGTCCCACGTTCAGTCTTGCAGCAGCCCCGTTGCCATGGAGGAGAAAGGTCACGTGACAGGAGAGCATCACCCTGGTGTGGCAGGAAATGAACATGTAGCTAGGACCCGTCCTCCAGGTGATGTAAAACCCTCTCTCACTGAGGAGGTTTGTCCATGGCCATGTGTCGAGGAAAGGGTTAGGACAGCCATTATAGTTGGTGATTCCTGGCAATCCAGCAGCACCTGGGATTTTTTGGCAGTGTAACCAGGAACAGAGCGTCAGGTCTTTCTTCCAAAGCAATAAAGGGTTGACTTGCCCAAGGTCACAATGAGTACTAGTGGGAATCAAACCCTAATCTTTTAATTATCAGGCCAGTGAGTGATCCACTAGACTACACCTAATGAGCAAATGCCCAAGTTAATTAAATGATGAGGGAAAAGCAAAAACAAACGTGGTAACAGAGAGGATTGGAAACTAGAGACTGGTGCTGTAGGTCTTAGCTTGCTGGTACAGCAATTAATAGCAACTCTATGACATAATAGTGAAGCATCTAGAATCTATAGGGTGGCAGGATTTAAGACAGCATGGCATTTACCAGAGGGAGACTATGACAATATAATCTAATTCATTTTATTGTTTGGGTGATAGAACAAGGCATGCATTAGGTAAGGTTTTATTTGGATTTCAGCAATAGCTTTTGATATTAATCCACAAAGTGTGGTAGGCAGAGTGCAAACAAACCAATAATACCAGGAGTCTGTTCAGAAGGTCCAAATCATTTATTTGTGCACAAGACTCAAGCAGAATCACATTCAAAATGGCTAAGCCCCGGTTTCTAGCAAAACAACAACTTTTATACCGTTCTTTTCCATTCTAGACATAGGCAAACTTCTCATTGGTCCCGGTAACCCCTTTCACCCCATCTATTGGTCCCGGTACCAATACGTAGCTCCAATGAGGACCTTGGTCTGGGCTCAGCACCTGCTTACCCCCCATACAGTCCTCATTACAATGATCATTTCTTAGGCTCTTGTTACAATTCTCCTCCAAGGTCACTTAGCTAACTAGAACATGTGGGAAAGCAGGGCACTGTAACTTTTCTGTCAGCAGAGTTAATTAATTCCATAGAAGCTTCACTCTCTTATCAATACCAATTAAACTTGTTTTTCTATATTCTCTAAGTTTCGATTCTGCTTAGCTGTACATAATTGTGCTCAGTTAAGTTTCGATTCTATGGTAGCAGCATTTAGGGAAATGTGTAATTCCTATGGGCCTCTCCACAGGCTTCATTTACAGGTCAAGCTGTTTAGGCCTCCCTGCTCATTTCAGACACCATGGATCACAGGCCTTCGCCTACCACATTCCCCCCTTTGATTAATCTCACCCGAATGTTAATAAGGTGTGAGATATAAATCACAAAAGGAGGAGTATCCTTTGGGAGATGTTATAATCCTACTTTCTGTTTTCTTTTTCTGTTCTGAAGTCTACTTTCTTTGCTATTTATTGGCTTCATAAACCTCTTCTGCTTGTTTTTTAAACTTTGTAAACTGCTTTGATATGTTTTGTGAAGGGCGGTATAGCAAATATTTAATAAACAAACTAAGTAGATGAGAAATGGACTACGGGGTAGTTAACTGGATTAGAAACTGGTTGAGTGATAGACAAAAGAAGGTAGTGATAAATTATATTCATTCTGAGAAAAAAGATATTCAATGAGTGCCTAGGATGTGTCCTGTGGCCACTTCTGTTCAATATCTTTGTGAATAATTCTGCAGAGGGGTTAGAAGTGTCCTCCATTGTGTGTTACATCTCAGTGGCATCTGCAACAAATGGCCTTGTTACAGATACCAGTGATATCTAAAAAAACAATGGACACCATTGAAAGAGTAGAGAGAATGAGGTGTGATCTAGCAAAAGCCTGAGGAGGGATCAGATGCTTGGCAGTTAAGATTCAATTAAAAAATGTGCAGAATAGATTTCTATACAATTCCAAATGAAGCGGAATGGGTAAATGCAAATCAATTGTTTCCTCTTTTATAAAATACAAAGACAAGGGGGCACACCATGCTTTTACAAAATAGTATATGTCAAACAAATATTACCATTATAGTTGGTGATAGCTGGGTGGCTGGTGGACGTAAGGATTGCGTGGTAACATGCCTGCCTGGTACGAAGGCAGCGATCCTCACTCGCCATCTAGACAAAGTCTTAGATAGTGCTGGGGAGGAGTCTGCTGTCTTGGTGCATGTCGGTACCAATGACATAGGAAAATGTGGTAGGGAGTTTCTGGAGGCCAGATTTAGGCTTTTAGGTAGGAAGTTGAAATCCAGAACTTCCAGGGTAGCGTTCTCCGAAATGCTTCCCGTTCCATGCACAGGACCCAAAAGGCAGACAGAGCTCCAGAGTCTCAATGCGTGGATGAGACAATGGTGCAGAGATGAGGGTTTTGGATTTGTTAGGAACTGGGGAACATTCTGGGGAAAGGAGGGGCTCTTCCGAAGGGATGGGCTTCACCTTAACCGAGATGGAACCAGGCTGCTGGCATTAACCTTTAAAAAGGAGATAGAGCAGCTTATAACTAGATAATAGGGGAAAGCCGACAGTCGCCCAAGAGCGGATGCTTCGGAACAATGTATCCTTGAAGGATACTACCAAAAGCAGAGAGGTTCCAAAAATGAGTAAAGTAGCCCAAATGCCCTCGAGTATGGAGCAGACAGAGCTTAAAGATCCCAAATTACCCATGCCTACCAATAGCCAGATTAATATGAATAAAATACAGTCTCTAAAATGCTTGTATGCAAATGCTAGAAGTCTAAAAAATCAGATGGAAGAGTTAGAATATATAAACCCAGTCCACAGCGTGATTAAAAAATGGATTTTATTTAATTCTTGCTGCCAACCCGACACAGGCCGTGTTTCGCTCCCTTCGTCAGGGGTTGACCTGGCAGATACAGCTTAAAAAACATCAAACATATAAATCAATAGACAATAAATCAAACTGAAATTATCAGGTAAAGAACAGATGATGCCACAAACATAAAAATAAAAATAAAAGCATAGAATAGTATAATATAATGATGAACGCATTGAACATAAAACTCAAAAAAGATAATAAAATCAATAAATAAATAAAAACCAATAATACACCACTTACATTTTAAACCAATAAAAAATATATTGGTGAATATGAAACCAAGGAATGGTGACAAAGGTGCTTTGATAAAAAGGTCTTTATTCCAGAATCATCTATTTGTTAGAAGGATTCTCATGTATATTATATTCACTAGAAAGGTGACCCTTCACTGTGCATCGAACCCATTGTGATGAATAGGAAAAATGTACCTTTATAAATGTCTAACTTGATGTGCTTTATACCTTGACCGGCATAGGCACTCCGCGTACCTAAAAACAGACCAAAGTAAACCATTTGTCACCATTCCTTGGTTTCATATTCACCAGACGCTCCTGCCTCCTCCTTGTTCCATTTTTTATGCTCCTTTTTAAATTTAATTTTCCTTTATGGTTATTTTAATTATTTATGAAAAGTTTGTCTTGTTTATTTCCATTTGTAGTTTTGTGTGATAAATAGATGTGATGTGTTCATATCAATTTTACTTTTAGCTGGACTTTCCAATCATAAGGACAAAGACAAAGTAGTCCTTACATTTTATGCAGAGGTATTTATGATTTATAATCGTTTGTCATGTTTCCATATTTCTTCTTCCTCTATATTCTGATTTATATAAATATATATATATATATATATATATATATATATATTTTTTTTTTTTTTAAATATATATATTTTTTATTGGTTTAAAATGTAAGTGGTATATTATTGGTTTTTATTTATTGATTTTATTATCTTTTTTGAGATTTATGTTCAATGCGTTCATCATTATATTATACTGCTTTTATTTTTATTTTTATGTTTGTGGCATCTTCTGTTCTTTGCCTGATAATTTCAGTTTGATTTATTGTCTATTGATTTATATGTTTGATGTTTTTAAGCTGTATCTGCCAGGTCAACCCCTGACGAAGGGAGCGAAACACGGCCTGTGTCGGGTTGGCAGCAAGAATTAAATAAAATCCATTTTTTAATCACGCTCTGGACTGGATTTGTATCTTCACGTGATTAATTGCCTTTTCGTGGTAGAGTTAGAATATATAGCACTAAATGAGAGGTTAGATATGATTGGAATATCAGAGACATGGTGGAAGGAGGACAACCAGTGGGACACTGTGATACCTGGGTACAGACTATAGCGTAATGATACAGCTGATCAAATTGTTGGAGGGTTGCGCTCAATGTTAGAGAGGATATTGAGTCAGAAAGGATTAAAGTTTTTCAGGAAACAAAATATGCTGTAGAATCTCTATGGATTGAAATTCCATGTAAATTCCATGTAAAAAGGGGAAGGCAATGGCAGTGGGGGTGTACTTTCGACCGCCTGGCCAGAATGAACAAATGGATCATGAAATGCTCAAAGAAATCAAGGAGGCTAACAAAGGTTACAGCGCAGTTCAATTAACTTGGTATCAACTGGGTCAATGTCACGGCAGGACATGCTAGGGAGATAGAGTTCCTAGATGAAATAAATGACTGCTTCTTAGAGCAGCTAGTTCATGAACCAACCAGAGGGGAAGCCATATTAGACCTAGTCCTCAGTGGAACACCAGATCTACTGCAAGAGATAAGGGTGTTGGGGCCACTTGGCAACAGTGATCATAGCATGATCGTGTTTGATTTAATTAGTGGAGGAGGGATAGTAAGGAAGTCCACAGTACTACCTTTTAACTTTCGAAAGGGAGACTATGATAAAATGAGGAAAATAGTTAAGAAAAAACTAAAAGGAGCAATTGCAAAGGTTAAAGACTTACATCAAGCTTGGGTGTTGTTGAAAAATACTATCTTGAAAACCAAGACCAGCTGTATTCCACGCTTTAAGAAAAGTGGAAGGAAGTCCAAAAAACTGTCAGCATGGTTTAAAGGTGAGGTCAGAGAGGCTGTTGTTGCCAAAAAGCATCTTTCAGGAAATGGAAAAAAGAGCCAAACAACGAAACCTGGAAACAGAACAAGCACTGGCAAGTCAAATGCAAGGCATTGATAAGGCAGGCAAAGGGAGAAGAAGCTTGCTGCGGAAGCAAAAACTCGAAATAAAGACTTTTTCAAGTACATTCATAGCAAAAAACCTGTGAGAGAGTCAGTTGGTCCATTAGATGGTAAGGGATTAAAGGGGCACTAAGAGGCGACAAGTCGATAGCGGAGAGACTGAATGAATTCTTTACTGAGGAAGATGTAGGGATGTTACCCATGACTGAAGTGGTATTTAAAGGTGCGGAAGAATTGAAGGAAATATCGATACATCGGGAAGATGTATTACAACTATTAGATAAACTGAAGAATAGCAAATCACCTGGGCTGGATGTTATACATCCAAGGGTGTTGAAAGAACTGAAATATGAGATTGCAGACCTGCTATTAGTAATCTGTGAACTTTCATTAAAATCATCTGTAATACCTGAATATTGGAGGATCGCCAATGTAAAGCCAATTTTTAAAAAAGGGTTCCAGGGGGTGATCCGGGAAACTACAGCCTGGTGAGCCTGACGTCAGTACCGGAAAAATGGTAGAAACCATCATAAAGAACAAAATTACTCAGCATGTAGATAGTCATGGCCTAATGGGAGACAGCCAACATGGCTTTAGACAAGGAAGATCTTGTCTTACCAATCTGTTATGTTTTTTTGAAGGTGTGAATAAACAGGTGGACAAAGGTGAGTCGGTTGATATAGTGTATCTGGGCTTTCAGAAAGCCTTTGACAAGGTCCCTCATCAGAGACTTTTTTGGTAAAACTAAAGAGTCATGGGATAGGAGGCAGTGTACTATTGTGGATCAGGAACTGGTTAAAAGATAGAAAGCAGAGGGTAGGGCTAAATGGCCAATTTTCCCAATGGAGAAAGGTGAATAGTGGTGTACCCCAGGAATCTGTGCTGGGTCCGATGCTTTTTGACATATTCATAAATGACCTGGAAAAGGGAATATAACGAGTGAGGTTATCAAATTTGCAGATGACACAAAACTATTTAAAGTTGTTAAAACCCAAGAGGATTGTGGAAAATTGCAAGAGGATCTTGATAAATTGGAAGACTGGAAGACTAGGCATCAAAATGGCAGATGAAATTTAATGTGGACAAGTGCAAAGTTATGCACCTAGGGAAGAACAACCCAAACTATGGTTACACGATGCAAGGTTCCACATTAGGAACCACCACCCAGGAAAAAGATTTAGGCGTCATTGTGGATAACATGTGAAGATCCTCTGCTCAGTGTGCTGCGGCGGCCAAGAGAGCAAATAGAATTCTAGGTATCATAATGAAAGGAATGGAAAATAAAACAAAAGATATTATAATGCCTCTATATCGTTCCATGGTGAGACCGCACCTTGAATATTGTGTGCAATTCTGGTCACCGTATCTTAAAAAGGATATAGCATTATTAGAAAAGGTTCAGAGAAGAGCCACCAAAATGGTAAAGGGGATGGAAGGATACTCCTATGAAGAAAGGCTAAAAAGGTTAGGGCTTTTTAACCTGGAAAAGAGACGGCTGAGGGGAGATATGATAGAAGTCTATAAATTAATGAACGGAGTGGAATGGGTAAACATAGATCGATTGTTTACGTTATCAGAATATAGAAAGACTAGGGGACATGCAATGAAGCTACAGGGTAAACTATTTAAGACTAATAAAAGAAAATATTTTTTCACTCAACGTGTAATCAAACTCTGGAATTTGTTACTGGAGGATGTAGTAAAGGCTGTTAGTGTAGCTGTGTCTAAAAAGGTTTTGGACAAGTTCCAGGAGGAAAGGTCCATAAACCATTATTAAGAAGGGACCCGGGATATCGATGCTTGACCCAGTACAAGCATTGTGGAACCTGTGTCTTTTGGGGAAACTGCTAGCTATGTATGACCTAGATTGGCCACTGTTGGAAACAGGATACTGGGCTTGATGGACCTTGGTCTGACCCAGTATGGCCTATCTTATGTTCTTATTTTCTTAAGATGGCAGAGTTAGAATATATAGCACTAAATGATAGGTTAGATATGATTGGTATCTCAGAGACATGGTGGAAGGAGGACAATCAGTGGGATACTGTGATTCCTGAGTACAAACTATATTATAATTATAGAGCAGCTCAAATTGGTGGTGGGGTTGCACTCTGTGTTAGAGATGGCTTTGAGTCACAAAGGATTAAAGTTTTGCAAGAAACAGAATACACTGTAGAATCTCTATGGATTGAAATTCCATGTGAAAAAGGGGAAGGGGAAAGCAATGGCAGTGGGGTGTAGTATCGACTGCCTGGCCAGAATGAACAAATGAATGATGAAATGTTCAAAGAAATCAGGGAAGCTAACAAGTTACAGCACAGTAATAATAATGGGTGATTTCAATTACCCTGGTATCAACTGGGTTAGTGTCATAGCCCCTAACTTGGTTTGCAGCTTGTCGTGCTGTGAGGGCTTGTGTGCATCAGTGATGCTGAGGGCTAAGCTATCGGTGGTTTAACTACAGGCAGGGTCTCCCAAGATGGACAGGTCTCAGCTGAGGTTCCAGACCAAGACAAACCACCCATCTGGGCAGCAGCAGAATGGGATAGTGTTGACGGCGGAGGATCACATTTCTGTGACAACGGCAACAACACCAAACTTAAACTGCGCAGAAGAAAGGCCCGGCAATCTACTTCTGTATCTTGCCATGAAAACGCAATGGATAGTTACAACAAAACAAATTCTGCTATAGTGCTGGAAGATGAGACCCCCAGGTCGGAAGGCACTCAACTAGCTACTGGGGAAGAGCTGAAGACTTCTCAGAGTAAAGCCAGCATTTATGATGTGTTTGGAGCAAAGCCCTCGGGACATCTGACTGCTGATATAGCTGTGCATGAAATGAGAGTCAGAAGCTGTAAAGATGTCTTACACATTGGAACATGGAACGTACGAAGCATGAACCAAGGGAAATTGGAGGTGGTCAAGAATGAAATGAAACGTGTACAACTTGATCTGTTGGGTGTCAGCGAACTGTAATGGACTGGCATCGGGCACTTTGCATCAGATGATCACATGGTCTACTATGCTGGGAATGAAAGACAAGGGAAGAAATGGTATTGCATTTATAATAAAGAAGAAACTTGCAAGAACTGTAATGAAATACAATGCAGTCAGCGAACGCTTAATCTCTATTCGTCTACGAGGAATGCCTATCAACACAACTATAATTCAAGTATGGAGTGAAGGAGTGGCCTAGTGGTTGGGGCAAGGTACTTCAGGCTGGAAGGTTGGGGGTTCAAATCCCACTAGAGGACAGCAACCTTGGGCCAGAAGGACTGGAGTTTCTAGTCCCACAGGTGCTCCTTGTGGTCTTGGGAAGCCACTTAACCCTCCATAGCCCATGTTCCCTGTAAAATAGTTATCTCCAAGTTATAATGCCCTGTTCAATGTAATTTCAGTTTGTTCAATGTAAACCGCACTGATGCAGAATAGCGCGGTATATAAGAGAATGTAAATAAATAAAAATGCCCCAACAACAGCTGCAGAAAATGAAATTGAAGAGTTCTATGAACAAGTACAAGCTGAAATTGACAGAACATGCAAACAGGATATCCTGATAGTCATGGGTGACTGGAACGCAAAAGTTGGCAACAAAGAAGAAGGCAAAGTAGTTGGAAAATTTGAACTTGGCAACAGAAATGAAGCTGGAGAAAGACTGATAGAATTCTGCAAGACCAACGATCTATTCATCTCAAACACCTTCTTCCAGCAGCACAAGTGGCGACTGTACACATGGACTTCACCCAATGGATTGTATAAAAATCAAATTGACTACATCTGTGGAAGTCAACGATGGAAAAGTTCTATAACATCAACAAAGACAAAACCTGGAGCTGACTGTGGTACAGATCATCAACTACTAGAATGCAAACTCAAGCTAAAGTTGAAAAAGAGCAAACCACTCATGAATGCAGCAAAATATTACCTTGAGAATATACCACTGGAATTTAAAGACTGCCTGCAAAATCGATTTGCTGCTTTAGATACAAACGACAGAGCTCCAGAAGAGTTATGGAATGACATCAAGAAGGTTGTGTTGGAAGAAAGCGAGAAGTCTCTACAAAAGGTGAAAAAGCAAAAACGGCCAAAATGGATGACGGAAGAAACTCTGAAAATTGCCCAGAAACGCAGAAAAGCTAAAGCCAGAGGAGAAAGAAAGACAATAACAGAACTCAACAGAGATTTCCAACGTGCGGCAAGACAGGATAAGGAAAAGTACTACAACAACACATGCAAGGAAATAGAAGCAGAAACTATTAGAGGAAGAACAAGATCAGCTTTCCTAAAGCTACGAGAGTTAAAGAAAAAGTTCCAGCCTCGAATTGGAATGTTACAAGATGCTCAAGGTTGTATGTTGAATGATGCTGAGAAGATCAAGAAAAGGTGGAAGGAATATACAGAGTTTTTATATGATAAAGATCAAGTGGACCAACAGCCGTTTCAACCTGTACCTTTATGATCGGGAACCATTGGTGATGAAAGAAGAAGTTAAAGCAGCATTGAAAGCCTTATCAAAGAACAAAGCACCAGGCATTGATAGCATTCCCATAGTAGTATTACAGCAATCTGATGCAGCTGTTACTGTACTTACAAGGCTCTGCCAAGAAATATGGAAGACAACATCATGGCCAACTGACTGGAAAAGATCTGTGTTTATACCAATACTAAAGAAAGGTGATCCAACTGACTGTGGAAATTATCGCACAATCGCTCTGATCCCACATGCCAGCAAGAGTCTACTGAAGATTATTCAAAAGAGACTACAACCATACCTGGAACAAGAACTACCTGAAGTGCAAGCAGGGTTCAGGAAAGGGTGAGGAATGAGAGACATCATTGCGGATGTGAGATGGATTCTTGAAAAGACTAAAGAATACCAAAAGGATATCTATTTGTGCTTTATCGACTATAGCAAGGCTTTTGACTGTGTAAACCATGAGAAACTCTGGGCCACATTAAGAAGCATGGGTATACCAGAACACCTGATCGTACGCTTGCACAATCTGTACATTGATCAAGAAGCAGCAGTTCGAACGGAACAAGGAGAAACAAAATGGTTTAATATAAGCCAGGGTGTAAGACAAGGCTGCATACCTTTCCCCTACCTGTTTAATTTATATGCAGAACAAATCATCAGAGAAGCAGGATTGTATGAAGACAACAGAGGTGTGAAGATTGGTGGAAGACTCATCAACAACCTTCGCTATGTTGATGATACCACATTACTGGCTGATAGTGAAGATGATCTGAAACATTTGCTTCTCACAATCAAAGAACATAGTCTCAAAATGGGCCTGCACCTTAACGTAAAAAAGACAAAGATCATGACAACTGGCATAATCAACAGGTTCATCGTTGAAGGAAAAGAAATTGAAATTGTGAACAACTTTAACCTACTTGGATCAACTATCAATAAAGAAGCAACAAGCAGTCAAGAAATCAGACGACGCATTGCTCTTGGCAGAATGGCTATGAAAGACCTAGACCTAGACCTCAAGAGCAGAAATGTCTCTCTCCATACAAAGATTTGACTTGTTCAAGCCATGGTATTTTCAATAACATCATATGGATGTGAAAGCTGGACAGTGAAAAAGATAGACAGGAAGAAAATTGATGCCTTTGAAGTATGGTGCTGGCGGCGAATACTGTATATACCATGGACTGCCCAAAGAACAAACCAGTCGGTACTAGAGGAGATCAAACCTAAGCTTTCCTTAGAAGCTCAGATGACAAGACTTCGACTTTCATACTTTGGACACATCATGCGAAGAGAGAGATCATTAGAGAAAGACATCATGCTTGGCAAGATAGAAGGTCAGTGCAAAAGAGGAAGGCCAGCAATGAGATGGATCGATACAATAACAGCAGCTACGGGTACCAGTCTGTCAACAATGAGCCGCCTGACTCAAGACTGAACACAATTTAGGATAGCTATCCAGAGGGTCGCCATGAGTCGACTCCGACTTGACGGCACTTAACAACAACAAGTGTCACGGCAGGACATACTAGGGAGTTAAAGTTTCTGACTGCTTCTTGGAGCAGCTGGTTCATGAACCGACAAGAGGGAAAGACATTTTACACCTAGTTCTTAGTGGAACACAAGATCTGGTGCAAGAGATATGGATGTTGGGACTACTTGGTAATAGTGATCATTGCATGATGATGTTTGATTTAATAAATGGAGAAAGGATGGCAAGGAAATTCACAGTACCACCTTTTAACTTTCAAAAAGGTGACTATGATAAAATGAGGAAAATAGTTAAGAAAAAACTAAAAGGAGCAGTTGCAAAGGTTAAAGATTTACATCAAGCAAGGCTGTTGTTTAAAAATACTATCTTGGAAGCCCAGACCAGCTGTATTCCATGCTTTAAGAAAAGTGGAAGTAAGTCCAAAAAACTGCCAGCATGGTTTAAAGGTGAGGTTAGAGAGGCTGTTGCCAAAAAAGCATCTTTCAGGAAATGGAAAAAGAAGCCATGTGACAAACTGGAAACAACACAAGCACTGGCAAGTTAGATGCAAGGCATTGATAAGGCAGGCAAAGAGAGAATTTGAGTAGAAGTTTGCTATGGAAGCAAAAACACATAGTAAAGGCTTTTTCAAGTACATTCGTAGCAAAATATCTGTGAGAGAGTCAGTTGGACCATTAGATGATATAGGGGTAAAAGGGGTACTAAGAGAGGACAAGGCCATAGCGGAGAGACTGAATGAATTCTTTGCTTCGGTCTTTACTGAGGAAGATGTAGGGATGTTACCCATGACTGAAATGGTATTTAAAGGTGATGCTGCAGAAGAACTGAAAGAAATATCGATACACCAGGAAGATGTATCACAACAAACTGAAGAATAGCAAATCACCCAGACCAGATGGTATCCATCCAAGGGTGTTGAAAGAACTGAAATATGAGATTGCAGACCTACTATTAGTGATCTGTGAACTATCATTAAAATCATCTGTAATATCTGAAGACTGGAGTATGGCCAATGTAACGCCAGTTTTTAAAAAGGGTTCCTGGGGTGTTCCAGGAAACTACAGACTGTTGAGCCTGACATCAGTACTGGGAAAAATGGTAGAAACCATTATAAAGAATAAAATTTATGAACATGTAGATAGTCATGGCTAAATGGGAGACAGCCAACATGGCTTTAGCCAAGGAAGGTCTTGTCATACTAATCTGTCATGTTATTTTGAAGGTGTGAATAAACAGGTAGACAAAGGTGAGTTGGTTGTTATAGTGTATCTGGATTTTCAGAAAGCCTTTGACAAGGTCCCTCTGAGAGACTCTTGGTGAAATTAAAAAGTCATGGGATAGGAAGCAGTGTACTATTGTGAATCAGGAACTGGTTAAAAGATAAAAAGCAGAGAGTAGGGCTAAATAGCCAATTTTCCCAATGGAGAAAGGTGAACAGTGGAGTACCCCAGGGATCTGTGCTGGGTTTGCTGCTGTTTAACATATTTGTAAATGACCTGGAATTGGGAATAATAAGTGAGGTAATCAAATTTGCAAATGACCTTAATAAATTAGAAGACTGGACACCCAAACGGCAGATGAAATTTAATGTGGACAAATGCAAAGTTATGCACCTAGGAAAGAACAACCCAAACTATGGTTACACCATGCAAGATTCCATATTAGGAACTACCATCCAGGAAAAGATATAGGCGTCATCATGGATGACATGTTGAAACCCTCTGCCCAGTGTGCAGCAGTGGCCAAGAAAGCAAATAGAATGCTAGAAATCATAAGGAAAGGAATGGAGAATAAAACAAAGGATATTATAATGTCTCTATATCATTCCATGGTTCAATCGCACCTTGAATATCGTGTGCAATTCTGGTTGCCGTATCTTAAAAGGGATATAGCGGAATTAGAAAAGATACATAGAAGAGCCACCAAAATGATAAAGGGGATGGAAGGATACCCCTATGAGTAGAGGCTAAAAGGTTTAGGGCTCTTTAACCTGGAAAAGAGACAGCTGAGAGGAGATATGACAGAGGTCTATAAAATAATGAATGGACTGGAATGGGTAAATGTAGATCGATTTGTTTACGCCATCAAAATATAGAAAAAGACTAGGGGACATGCAATGAAGCTACAGTATAACCTGTTTAAGACTAATAAGAGAAAATATTTTTTCATTCGACGTGTAATCAAACTCTGGAATTCGTTACCAGAAGATGGGGTAAAAGCTGTTGGTGTAGCTGGATTTAAAAAAGGTTTGGACAAGTTCCTGGAGGAAAGGTCCATAAACCATTATTAAAGGGGATCCGGGAAATCCACTGCTTGCCCCAATATAAGCATTGTGGAACCCGTGTCCTTTGGGGAAACTGCTAGGTACTTGTGACCTAGATTGGCCACTGTTGGATAGAGGATACTGGGCTTGATGGATCTTGGTCTGACCCAGTATGGCATATCTTATGTTCTTACCAATAAGTATGGACCTGTCTTAAAAGCAGAAACTTTAGGTCTGACAAGGTATGTGAAGCCTCCAACCAATGAGACACCAGTGGATTCTACTGTAGTCTACCCTTTATGCAGTTATGGTTTTCAACAATGCGTGTCCCGATAGAATGACTAGTTTTCCCGATATTCAATAATCCATAGGGGCATACAACAGCATAGATGGCTGGGGTTCTTAACGGATCATGCCTGCTTCATATCTAAGAGGGATAAACCCATCAATAATAAACTGATTTGCCCACTCCTCTTTTCTACACATGCTAGGCAGATTTCTCATATCATCAGGAAGGAGTGGCATATTGTACAGACTGCCCTGCCTTTGCTACTCAGGATGTCACCATCGCTTATAAAAAGAACCCCCAGTTTATCTAATCTGTTGGTCCTTTCAGCCCTGTCGGTGCCCTGTTGTTAACCTATAACTCTGGCGCATTTCAAGTGTGACTCTTGTTCAGTTTGTGCACATATCAGCACCACCACAGGAGCCTTCATTCATCCACGAACATGTGCTCACTTTTCTCTTACTGCTTTTACGAATTGTAATTCAAAGAATGTCATCTATGCTGTTGTATGCCCCTGTGGATTATTGTATATCAGGAAAACTAGTTGTTCTATCAGGACATACATTGTTTAACACCATAACTGCATCAAGCGTGGACTACAGCAGAAACCATTGGTGTCTCATTGGTTGGAGGCTTCACATACCTTGTCAGACCTAAAGCTTCTGATTTTAAGACAGGTTCATACCCATTGGTGCAGGGACGATGTAGAGAAGACTTTATTAAGTCTGGAACAGAGATTGATTTTTCAAATGAACACATTGGTCCCTCTTGGCCTGAATCAGGACACAAACCTCTCAGTCTTCCTGTGAATAGCGTGTTCTGTCACTGTTGCCTTTCTCTGTCCCTGAAGTCCTCAAGAGTTCTTTCCCTTCCTCTCTCCCTTTTCCCCCCTCTTTTTCCTCTCACCTCTTCCCCCCCCCCTTAAATATTCTTATGACTGTACAGAATATGGTCCCTTCAAAATGGACATATGATAGATTGCTTTGATCTGATCATGGGTTTCTTGAGACAGTGCCGTGTTGTGTTGCTTCCTTTATGGTAGCTGTGACTCCTTTGTTTTCATAATTATTAATATTTCTGTTATTACAAGGCAATGCGGTCTGTGTCTTAATACATGCTTTCCTTTATCATTTTTATTCCTTGTGGTTTTAATATTAATCATTTTTTAATATATTTCTCTAATTATTTACCCTTACAGTCTTTTATATAGCACACTAAGGGGTATGTTCACTAAAGGGCTTTAAGGGAGCAAATGTGCCATTAATGCCTGTTATCAGCACTGTTGCGCCCTTAATGCTACGAAAAAACTGCATTAACGGGTGTTAAAGGCTCCTGCAGCATTAAGGGTGCAGTAGGTGGAGAGTAGGCATTAACGGGGTGGAGAGAGGGCATTAACAATGGGTGTTCCCTTAACGTCTGTTGCACTAACGTGTGTTAAAGCCCTTTAACACTGGGAACGCTAATGCCAAGTAAAACCTCACGGAAAGGCTGTATTTTGAGGTGAGAGAGCCTATTTCTGCAATGTGATGCACAGACAGGGGAGCCCAAGATAGTGATAGTAGTGCTCCATTAGCAGTAACATCATAGTGCCCAAGCATGAAAGGACACCATGTTGATGGTGCAAATGGGGCAAAACAGGTGACATGTTGGTCATGAAGTGGGGATTTCTGGGGCACAAGGCAGACCAGGCAGCTGCCCAGGTGGCACATCTGTGATGTCTGTAATGATCTCATATTGACATTGGCGGCACACAGACATGCTGCTTCTGCAGAAAGGTGATGAGCCACTTGGGGCGGATCAAGGTTTTCTGGAAACCTAGGCAGGGACGCCAGCCGGTCCAGCAGCTGTAGCACTATAGGGAGCTGCAAAATGGCAGTGCCTGGGGAAATACCACAGCTGCAGCTGTATGCCTCCCCCCAAGATGTATCACTGGCAGTTGTTTGGGGGGGGGGGGACAGCGTGTCCGTCAATGTATGCCTCTGCCCCACCCATCTGGACCTGGCACCCTAGGCATCTGCCAAAGCTGCCTGGTGGACTGGTCAGTACTACACACCACCCCCACTGACAGCATGCTGGCATAGCAGCATGGTGTGGGGGTGTTTGGTAGGTCCAGCGGCACCCGCCTGCAACAGACAAGGCCCTTGTCATGGTCCTGTATGTTGATCATATTGCAACATGTGCCCAGGTCTACCTAATGGATGACATGTCAGCCTCAGAGACTGACATATCCATATGGCAGCTCTGAGGCTCAAAACACAAAGCCAATGTGTATATGAGCGGAGGATTACAGGTTCAAGACCCAGCTACAGATCATGTATTGCATGATCCTGTGGATAAACTTTAGCCTACAGTGCAGGTACAGCACCAGCATGTACAACCCCCAAAGCATCGGCCAGCAAGGGTACAGACACTCATCAGCCACATGGACAGGCTCCACTATCCAGCTGGATGGAATGGTGGGCTGATAGCACCGGCTTCCTGAGCAGGCGTTAACAATGTGTGTGAATGTCAGAGCACGCTACTAGTGCCTGCACCATGAGCACACATTAACAATGCTTGAGCTGATATGGAGGCCAAAGTGGCAGGCAGGAATGCCACCCATCCCCACTTTTGCACAGCACAGTGGTGTGTATGTGTGTATGTTTCCCCAGAGTTCTATGGCCTTCTGCACTGCACTGTACCTCGCATTGCCTAGGCTGTTCCCAGTGTTAGACTGTAAATGTGCATGATGAGGAGCAGAGGATTGTGGGTATGGTCTTAAACAGAACGGTTTGCTCAAGGTGTGTCTGCATAGGAGGTAGGTTCAATGACTAAGACTTTGTAGTGCCCATCTGCCATGTGTATGGCTTGGGTGTTCACAGCAGTTTACACTGCGAGGGCACTCTCACTCTGACCATGGCATGGCTATGTATCCACTGCATATATAGTCTAGCTCCAGTGATGTGGGTGCACATTTAGTCTATATATAGTCTAGCTCCAGTGATATGGGTGCACATCTTGTCCTGGGAGCCCAAACACTGTGCCAAATACTGGTTGGCCCAAGCCAGGGTGTAGATGGCTGCTCTCTGCACATGTACTGTGTGCTGACCAGCCACAGCTGGTATATGCATGGCTGAAACAGCCCTGTGGTGGTCAGCAGGTACAGTCTGACTGTGCTTGCTGCGGTGGCCTAGTAGTCCCAGATGGTTGGGACAGCAGCTGTTTCTGGCCTGCTTACCATAGTCATGGTGGGACCAGCAGAACTGGAGCAGCAGTCCTAGGCAAGCCTAGAAGCACCCACTGCATTTGGTAGCCATGGCATCAGCTGCTGTAACACTGGGCACTGACATGTGCTGTTCTAGAAGGATCCCTGTCCAACAGGGGCAGGACCCAGGGCCCAAATGTAACAGGCACCTAAGGCATGCTGCAATTGGGTAGGAAACAAAGTGAATGGCATAACACACTGCAGACAATATCTGTCACAAACTGGCAGTGATGTGGACCTACAACACTTTCTCTAGCAGTGCAAGCACTGGGGACAAGGTGCTGGGTGCCCATCCTCACCATTAGGGTGACCACTGAAACTGCTCAGTAACACGGTTTGTAGTTGTTCTGTGCTTGTATCACATACTTTCAGTGCATTCTGAGGTGCATTCTCCATTTGATGATCATCTGCAGACTGCTGTTCTGCGTGTGCAGTGCATCATGGGTACTGGAGAAGCTAATCTATACAGGCACACACAGCAGACATTTTAGGAAGTTACCTGCAGTCTCTTTGAATCCAGTCATTGCTATACAGAGAGGTGTGGAGGCAGGGTCGGATTTACCTTGAGTGAGGCCCTTCGCCAACAAAAATTGTGGGCCCCCAGAAAAGATAACAACGAGCACGCTGGATCAGCTGTGCGCTGTTGGCCCTGACGTCATAATTAAACTGGGAATCCCAAAAGCCAAACTTGGAATGTACAACACTGTAGAAATAAAACTATACATTAATTTGCTCTTGTACTAAACAAAGCGCAGACGTTAATGATGCACATTTACCAGAGCTGACATATTCCAATTAATAAATTCAAAATAAAGAGATTTTTTTTCTACCTTTTGTGCATTTTATTTCAGCAGCAATTGCTCCAGCCACTTTCTTCTGGTTTCTTCGTGTCTTCTGCTAACTCTCCATCGTCTGCTGTCCATTTGTCCTTTCTTCTCTCTTCGTTTTTTTCCATTCTCTCTCTACATCTGCTTTAACATACTAATCTTTCTCCTTTTGCTCTTTCCTCATTCCTATTTTCATCCATTCAAATTTTACCCCTCCATCCTCAATCCCCACTTACTCTCCCAATACCCGGACAATTGTAGATTTTTTATCCCTCCCACACAAAATATTTTTCCCTTCTCCATTTTACTCTCCCAGCCCCATCCCATTCTAATCCTCCCCCAACATCAGCTCCCTTCTAGTTCCAGCCTCACCCAGCATCCATTCCCTTCTAGTCCCTGCATCAGCCCATTTCCAGTCCTAGCCACCCATCAGCCCATTTCCAGTCCTAGCAACCCCCCAACCCAATACCAGTCCTAGCCCCCCCATCAACCCACTTCCAGTCCTAACCCCCCATCACCCCATTTTCAGTTTAAGCCCCCTCTATAACCCATTACCAGCCCTAACCCCCCATCAGCCACTTCCAGTCCTAACCCCATCAACCCATTTCCAGTCAGCCCCCCATAGCCCATTGCCAGTCCTAACCCCCATCAGCCCACAGCCCATTATCAGTCCTAACCCCATCAGCCCACCTCAAGTCCTAACCCCTCCCCATCAGCCCATTTCCTGTCCTCGCCCCCCCATAGCCCATTATCAGTCCTAACCCCCCCATATCCCATTACCAGTCCTAACCCCCCATCAGCCCACAGCCCATTACCAGTTCTAACCCCATCAGCCCACCTCTAGTTTTAGGCCACCCATCAGCCCATTTCCAGTCCTAGCACCCCCCCATAGCCCATTATCAGTCCTAACCCCCCCATAGCCCATTACCAGTCCTAACCCCCATCAGCCCACAGCCCATTACCAGTCCTAACCCCATCAGCCCACCTCCAGTCTTAACCCCCCCAGGCAAATTTCCAGTCCTAGCCCCCCCATAGCCTATTACCAGACAGCCCCCATCAGCCCACAGCCCATTACCAGTCTTAACCCCCCCCCATAGCCCATTACCAGTTCTAACCCCCCACAGCCCACAGCCCATTACCAGTCCTAACCCCATCAGCCCACCTCCAGTCTTAACCCCCCCCAGCCCACCTCCAGTCTTAACCCCCCCCTCCAGTCTTAACCCCCCCCCAGCCCATTACCAGTCCTACCCCCCATCGGCTCAAGTAAAATTGAATAGTTAAAAAAAAAACGTTGGCTGCTGCCGTCCCGCGGGGCCCCCTCTGCCCGGCTGAGCCCCTCCGTGCCGGCTTTGAGAGGCGCGAAGGGTGAGTGTCTCCCTCGCGTCTCTGTTAAGCCTGCAGGGGCAGAAGGGAAATTTCCCATCAGCCCCTGTGGGCTTAACAGAGACGCGAGGGAGACACTCTCCCTTCGCGCCTCTCAATGCCGGCACGGAGGGGCTCAGCCGGGCAGAGCGGGCCCCGCGGGACGGCAGCAGCCAGCGTTTTTTTTTTTTTAACTATTCAAAAGCTGGCACGGAGGGATTCAGCCGGACTGAGGGGGACAGTTCATGCTGCCGCGGTAGCAGCCAGCGTTTTTTTTTAAACTATTCAATTTTTGTGGGCCCTTGCCAGCTGTGGGCCCTACGCCACGGCGTAACTGGCGTATAGGTAAATCCGGCCCTGTGTGGAGGTGAAGCCTATTGGTTAGTGCAATGTTTCTAGAAGCAGGGGACAGGGGTTTGAGTCCTACTTGTTCTTTTTGAGACTATGTGCTACTCAGTTCATTTTCATGCCTGTAACAGTCCGGGTTTATAAAAGGTTTTTGTGTTCTGGCCAGCAAACAGACTATTCAACATCATGCCCTTCTGTGAGCATGGCTTTATTGGCTCTGCTGCAGCCCATTGCAGGGGCCAAACATGTTTACCCTGCAGATGTCTGGCAACTGCTTGGAGGTGTGGCATAATGGTCATGGCACTGGCTTGGGACCCAGGGTTCGAGGCCAGTAGCATTCCTTTTGCGACAATGTGGAATGTTTTACTGTGATGTTTTATGTATGCCACAACTTTCATGGATTGCCCATACCTCCTTCTGACTTTGGGCAGGTCACCTAACCCTCCATTGTCTCAGCTGACTGCAGGTTCTTACAATCCCTGTTTTTCATCAGACATTACCATGTTTTTGGTATAACGTTACCTGATGTGACTGCACTGATGCAGTGGTATACTAACAGGCAGCTATATGCATACAGCTGTAACCTACTTGTGCAACCTGAGTCAAGTATGACATCACGACTGTGACTATATAGCTTTGGCTCCATCACATCTTTGCATTACATACAGACACATCCCTCAGAGAGCCACCTATAGGTATCAAATCATGTCCGTACGTGCCTCTTTTGCCCAGTTTGAGCGACTCCTGTCCAGTTGTTGTATGCACTTTTGTCTGGGTTTTCCCACACAGTACAAAATGAATTGGGGATGGCACCTCTGGTATATTGGTGTTGCCAGCCCATGCTACACTCTCCTCTGCCACCATCCTTCCTACAGCCCGTCTTTTAGCCTCTGGGGGCTCTGTGCAGTCATGTCTTCTCATGCAAGGTGCTACACCAGGGCCTACACAGATACTCTTTTCCACCATTTGGATGCTTCACTCACGCCCCTCCTGTGCCTGATCTTCATGTCCTGCTCCATCCTCCTTTTGCTGCCTACATCGTGCCACTTCTTACTCCGCTGAGGGACACGTCTTCCCCATCCTATGCCACACACTGACATTATGACGTTTTACGTGGGCACCCTCCAGTGCATAGGTACTGCTGCCTTCCACATGCTTGTCACACTTACTGGCTGGCAAGTCGGATGCCCACAGATCTGTCAGGCCCTTTAGCTCCAACCTGTCCTTCCATTCAACACCATTACATTGGCTTTTGCTGGGGCTCCCTTATCCAGCAATAATGTGACAGCTGTTTTCAGGCTGAACGCTTGCCACCTTAACCCCCAATGTCCTGTTAATGCCCGTTAACTGACCCATTGCGCCCTTAATGCCGGAATGCCTTCTACCTGTCCAGAGCCTTTTCTGCATGTAACAACTCTTATCGCTGCTGTTAACACCAGTTACCTTAACGCTCTTTAGTAAACATACCCCTACATGAGGTTTCTTCTTTTTTTAAAGGAAAAAACCCACCATTGGACCATATCGTATATGGGTTCCCGTTTTTATTTTTTACTTATCGCTTCTTTATTTTCCCTTCATTTTTAGCATCATATTCATTTTCGTTGACAGTCGCACTAACATGCCCCATGAGATCTACATTTATTTTTGTATTTTTAAAACAGATTCATTCTCGCTAGTGCAGGTGTATTTTTATTTTCTGTTGATGGATGCTCCTATAACTGAATGCATTCTTTTGGTGCCAATGTTTTCCTTTGTTTTAAGTTTTTTGGAATGCCTGATTTACGTCATTGTCGCTCCTTGACGACAATCACCTGCAATTTTGATGGTCTGCGGCATATACCATTTGCCATTCATTTTCTGTGTTATCATTTTATGCCTCTATTAAGTCCTTGATGGTATGTTTAGTGACATAACGTATTTAATGTGTTAAGTATACACATTTTTAATATGCTTTGCATAATATATTAATATAATATATTAAATGGAGGTTATGACATTCTGAAAAATAAAACTACTGATCTTTGCCATACAGGGAGTCTGACATATTTTTCGAACTGACTATCGCATCAGCGTGATGTTGGTTTGACGTTATTGGCCTCCTTTTAAAATGAATACTTTGGCACCAATCCCCTCGTCTTGATGGATTTCCTTTGCGGATCGTTTGCATGAGGTAAGTGTCACTCATCTGGTTTTCGTTACTGTTCTGTCAGAGTTTACAAGCTTGATGCCTGCTGCATATACGCTCTGTCTGCCAGCTCTCTATATTGTATCTACAGGGTGGCCCAAAAAAAGTGAGAAAATCTCGTAGCATATAAGTTATTTAAAAATTCAAAAAGACAGATGTAAACGATTGACAAATTTTAAAAAAATGGCAGATGTTCTCACTTTTTTTGGGCCACCCTGTATATACCCGCTGGTTTTCAAACGACATTTGCATATATATATAATTTTCAATAATTTTCAGATATGGTTTCCTTTGAGATACTTTATGTGAAATATGCTCATTACGTTTGTGACTTTAAGCATAAATGCTGTAATCTATTCTTTTGATGGCGTCTACGAAGACACAGAGTAGGTAGTATAGGTTACAGCCAGTGGTGGAATCCGGCCAGTTTGGCCTGGTTCACATGAACTGGTACTTGCCACAGTCCACGTTTGGTGAACTGGGCCAAAAATAGCATCTAGATGCTGGTGCTGCACTGGTGGGACTCCCCCTGCCCATGGTTTGATGGCATCGGGCGACCGTGACATCACAGGAAGCCCCCGATGCTGTCAAACCACTTGTGGGCATGGAGATCAGACCGCTGGGCCACCAGGGAGCTGCTGCTCGGCGGTGACTGCCAGCAGCCCGAGCATGCAGTGCTGGAATAGCAAATGCATGCCGTCCTGCCTGCTCGGTCCTGTCAGTGGTGAGATCAATCTGAACCAGTTCCTTTGCGGATCAGATCCCACCACTGGTTACAGTCAACTGCTCCTTTGCCAGTTTTTTCATTTACTATATATTGTAGTTTTTAGTGCTTCGTCTTTGAATGGTTAGTGTGATCTGGATTATATATTACCTCTGTTAGTCCTCAGCTGATTTTGTTTTCAATGACTACATATGTTTACAGGTTTTCTAAAACTGTTTATAGTCGGAGTATGAGTTTAGTATTCCTGCTGTAGGTGAGTCATTACCCGCTACGCTTTTAATTTATACATTGTCTTTATTTTTTGTTATGTTTTTTCATTTACGATCAAATTATTTACCCACTGTCTTTGCTCTGCCGACTTTTAGTCCAGTTTTGTTTGGTTTTTATTTTTTTATCTTTGATGTTACACTGTCCTTCATAATGGATTTTATGGATTTTCATGGTGTCTTCTGTTTCCCACTTTATTTATTCTTTTTATGTCCTTGGCACATTTGGTTCTATTAAGTTATTTCATCTTCTAATTGTCCTATATTTTTGAATTGTATTTATATATAAATTGATGTTGTTATGTATGCCTTTTAATGTATTTATGTATTGTTTTATACAATATATCATTTTAGAGAGGTCAAAATCCCTTGAAGAAGGCTTCGGCCGAAATATGTGTAGGGCGACCTTATGGATACTTAATAAATCTCCCTGCTGCATCCCACAGCATGGTGTGTCCTGCTTGCTCTGTGCCTTTTATGTATATCTGGTCAGCAGTGTGTACATTTGGAAGTGCAATAGAAATTATTAATAGTAGTAGTACTTCAGATTGCTTGCTAACACCAGTGATAAGAAAGTCTTGGCATATCATTTGGAAATGAGCAGGAAACGTCAAGTAGCAGCACTCAGCATTAAATGCCTGCTAGTGTTCATTAAACAGGGCTTCAAAGGATGAACTAAGGTGCCATCTTTCCACTTTATCGGGTCAAATCTGATATGTGGTTCATTTTAATGCCTCAGCTCTCAAAATGAACATCTATATTGAAAATAATATGAAAGAGGACCATTAAGCTACTGAAGTGTTTAGGTGTGCTAAAAAATTGTCCAAGTGGATTCTATTTCCTTAGTAAATAAAAAAGCACAGCTGAAGGAGCCTGAATTATGCCCTACACGATAAACGCATAAGAATAGAGCACACAGCGGTCTTGCCAGTAGTTCGCTCCAGATGCAGCAAATAAAACAAGGGAGCATCCTCTGAGGCTAAGGGGAAAGAGGTTTAGACACCTGGTAACATGCCTGCCTGGTGCGAAGGTACCGGACCTCACACGCCACCTAGATAAGGTCTTAGATAGTGCTGGGGAGGAGTCTGCTGTCTTGGTACATGTCGGTACCAATGACATAGGAAAATGTGGTAGGGAGGTTCTGGAGGCTAAATTTAGGCTTTTAGGTAGGAAGTTGAAATCCAGAACTTCCAGGGTAGCGTTCTCCGAAATGCTTCCTGTTCCACGCGCAGGACCCAAAAGGCAGGCAGAGCTCCAGAGTCTCAATGCGTGGATGAGACAATGGTGCAGAGATGAGGGTTTTGGATTTGTTAGGAACTGAGGCACATTCTGGGGAAAGGAGGGGCTCTTCCGAAGGGATGGGCTTCACCTTAACCGGGATGGAACCAGGCTGCTGGCATTAACCTTTAAAAAGGAGATAGA
The DNA here is from genome assembly GCA_033557465.1 of Ichthyophis bannanicus. Lineage (NCBI taxonomy): Eukaryota > Metazoa > Chordata > Amphibia > Gymnophiona > Ichthyophiidae > Ichthyophis > Ichthyophis bannanicus. The sequence goes on from CM066040.1 coordinate 214,587,964, forward strand.
GCAGCTTTTAAACTAGATAATAGGGAAGAACAACCCAAACTATGGTTACACGATGCAAGGTTCCACATTAAGAACCATCAACCAGGAAAAATATTTAAGCATCATTGTGGATAACATGTTAAAACCCTCGGCCCAATGTGCAGTGGCGGCCAAGAGAGCAAATAGAATGCTAGGTATCATAAGGAAATGAATGGAAAATAAAACAAAAGATATTATAATGCCTCTATATCATTCCATGGTGAGACTGCACCTTGAATATTGTGTGCAATTCTGGTCGCCGTATCTTAAAAAGGATATAGCGTTATTAGAAAAGGTTCAGAGAAGATCCACCAAAATGGTAAAGGGGATGGAAGGATTCTCCTATGAAGAAAGGCTAAAAAGGTTAGGGCTCTTTAACCTGGAAAAGAGAAGGCTGAGGGGAGATATGATAGAAGTCTATAAATTAATGAACGGAGTGGAACGGGTAAACGTAGATCGATTGTTTACGTTATTGGAATATAGAAAGACTAGGGGACATGCAATGAAGCTACAGGGTAAACTATTTAAGACTAATAAAAGAAAATATTTTTTCACTCAACGTGTAATCAAACTCTGGAATTTGTTACCAGAGGATGTAGTAAAGGCTGTTAGTGTAGCTGGGTTTAAAAAAGGTTTGGACAAGTTCCTGGAGGAAAGGTCCATAAACCATTATTAAGAAGGACCCAGGATATCAATGCTTGACCCAGTACAAGCATTGTGGAACCTGTGTATTTTGGGGAAACTGCTAGGTACGTATGACCTAGATTGGCCACTGTTGGAAACAGGATACTGGGCTTAATGGACCTTGGTCTGACCCAGTATGGCATATCTTATGTTCTTAGAATGCTAAAATTATGTCACAGTTTGCTAATGAAAGAAAGTCACAACTTCAGTGCTAAATTAATTTGGAGAAAAATGGATGTCTATGATTTACTGTGCTCTGACCAGCATTTCCCAACCAGAATAGCATCAGATCTGATCAGGTGTGCAGTAGAAAAGTCACTATCATCTGATGCGCAGGTCCAGGCTGGCACCTGGGTTCTGCTTCAGTACTTTATAACAAGACATACTAGCAACAGCTCTTGGATGTGTGAGAGCTCCTTTCTGAGCACCTGTGTGGTCATGAATGCCTCTTTCCTAGTTAAAGCATGAGCTTCAAAGTGTGAGAATTAATGGGCAGCATGCCAGGCTGAAGGAAGGGAAACGACAGGATGCCACAGGCATCATGGAAGCAAGTTTGTTCAATGTAAACCGCCTTGATATCATGAAAAGCGGTATATAAGAAATGTTAAAAAAATAAATAAAGGGAGCAGGAGCTTATGCAGATAAGGAAGTGAATAGGTTAAAAGACCGTGAGCGGATAGAAGAGCAACAGCAGATGGGATGTATGTGTGAGGTGTGACCTCCCGGTCAAAATAGGTTTAAAGCCCAAAGAAGTGTTACTGAACAAAAGCGCTGAAGCTTTGGGTAACCCCATAAATACAAATGATACATCCATCTTCCAATTGGAAAGGAATCATGAAAACGGCAGAATTTCACAGGTAAGAACTGGAGGAACAAAACCAGCAATGCTGTGTATATTCCCATCTGTCTTTCTACAAGTGTGTGTGTGTGTGTGCGTGCGCCAGGTTCATGTGGGGCTCTGCCCCCTTTCTCCCTTAGGCAAGACTAAGCGGTTGCCTAGGACATCAGCAGTGATCAAAGCAAAGCAACAGATCTGATACCACACAAAGAGCCACCAGTGCCTTCTTTTATCTGCAAGGACAGTGGTCACACACATATCAAACTTTGCCTTGTTTGTATTTAAAAGTGTGTTGTTTAATTTATGCATTTCTACAGAATTGAGGTGGGATGGGTGGGGTTTGGGACGATCATCATTGTTGACTTTAATCAAAATCTGAGGGTGGGGGGAGGGTGTAAATCTGAAGGTTTCTCTAGAACGCCCAATATCCTTGCTTTAAAATTTAAAAGAAGGACGTCGATGTGCCCTGGGCTTGGAAAGGATGGGAACAGCGGCTTAGGCTTTAGGAAATAATGCCAAATTCAGGCATATGGGCCAACATATTCTAGGTCAAGAATGAATACATTTTACTACAGAGGAAATTTTTGGAAAATATTAAATTCCAGTTTTCAGGCATAAAATTACTTGAAGGAATTTTGTAGTCTTTAGAAATGTATATCTTTAAACCTTCATTAACATAATAAATGTGTCATCATATAATCACCTCCTAACTACTTTACTGATTTTCTTTCTCCGAATTGTATTTTTGGTAAACTAATATGATCTTCTCTTGTTGCCTATTTTAAAGAACCTAGAAACTCGTTTGAAGGTAACTCCAGTCTCTAATTTTTAGACTATTTATATATATTTTTAGAAAGACAATTCTTCATGACGAAGATTAATAATGTTAGCTCATCTTCAGTGTCATAACAATCTGCTGGTGTCTGAGTTCCTCTTTATACTGTACAATATTGTAAGACAGATTGCCCAAACTTATAGGTTTATTATCTTCATATAAAACACATTACAGGCCTAATAATACACAAACAATAAGACAGTAATGAATTCGATTTATAGTGCACTCAATCCAATCACTTGTATTTTTAATGGATCCAAATTCCCTTTTACTCTTGCTCAGCCTTGAGGTTAAAGTGTAATGCCTTTGTTAGTCAATAGAAAGCTTTTCTATTTTCTTGAATGCATTTTCACAGCATATTAATTTAGTGACACCTCTTTTGCATTCTTATTTCAGGGCATATATACTTTCTTCACTTTATAATATCCATTGATACATCTTTTAGTACACATGCCTAGTTAAGAACGAAAAAATAACGAGGTCAATACTCAAAGCACTTCTGTAGTCCGTATCGGCTGCTGGAAGAAGAAGTACTCAACCCTGGCACACAAGTTCTCCTGCCTTTCCCTCCCCCTCCTCCCACCGTCTGCCCCATGAAAACAATAGACAGGATGCCACGATTAGTATAACATCTGTTCATGTGGATACGCATGGTTGCAGCATAAGCTATTTAACACCATAACAATACACGAATGCAATGACAGCAAGAATGAATAACAACCATGTTCAGCAAACTACTTATTTCCATTCTCCTTTCATTCAGCCTTTTAAACAGGTATTTCAGGATAGTTTGCGTTTCTAGAGTAGACAGGCTTAAACCAATCCTCCAGTCACAGCCATCCAATCCCAGGAATCCTTTCACTTGCATCTGGATTTTCCTAGGGTATTGTCCATCAAGGCTGCACCATTGGTGTTGTCACCTATGCCCACAGATGTCTGTCAGGCTTCCCCAGATCCTTGAAAGATCAAGGAATCATGTGGAGGCCAATTCTGTGCGGGGCACATCTAGACATCCAAAAAATGGACGGGGCACATGTGCACCCGATTCTGCAACCTTAGGAGGGATACGTTCCCATGGTAGCAGCATCAGGGCACTTGGACGGCCCGGCGTGGCCCCAATTCTGATGCTGAAGATGCTCAGAGCCCTGCCCATCCAGCCCTCCCATTGCTCCTGCTGGTTTGCCGGTGCAGTGGCATCCTGTCGCCATGGCACTGGCACATCCAGCAGGAGCAGCAACAGATGCTACGGTACAAAAGCCCCTTCTCCCCACTGCCTGGCCCTCAGGGAAGGGGGCCCTCCAAGCCCAGGATCAGGCTCCAGGATCACTCCCGCCGAGGCGCACTGGGATAGTGGGGGCTGAAGACAGAGGTTGCTCTGGCGCTTGGTGCTTATTCCACCTTCGGGGTGGAATAAACCAGGCGTGCAGCAGACAGCCGTGGACATACAGTGCCTTGACCAGAATAGGACCAGCCACATTGCCCCCCCCCCCCTGCTCCACCTCCTTCCTGCCCCCTCCCACCTCGGTCCAGTGCTCCCCACACAACGACACTGTACATGCAGGGAGCAGGAAAGGCAGCATACAGTCCTGGGGTTATTCAGGGTTTGTACGTCCAAGCCGGATGTACAACCCTGCTATACCTGTCTCTGAATGCCAGCCATAGTGTTTGCAAAATTACTTAGTATGCCACTTTTCAGACCAGCTGTTGAAGCTGAGACATTAGGCTGCAACACAATCACTTTGCCATAGAATCATTATCACACTACATAACACTGCACACTGTATACGATGTTAGTGTAAGTGGCATAATCCTTGCTGTGTGCCTCTCATGCTATAGTCATCTTTACCACAGGCCACTTGCTTGCCGTTGAGTTACTGGAATTAGCTGCAGCCATGCTAGGCAGTAAACCCTCTAGCATGTCCTGTATGTTGCTGGAAATTGCTATGGTACCAAAAGAGCCTGCATCAACTTTTTTGCCGCTTACCATGCTACCACCCATGCCGGCCCTCGAGTCCATTTCCGGTACCGAGGTGCCGACATCGCAAGCTTCAGCTACCTGTTTTGAATGGTATTGAGTACGTGCAGAGCGTGAACACCCTGCCCGTCCATACTTTGAGTCTTCAAACTCCAATTCATTGGATGCCGAACTCTCCCGGAAGACCCATCTCCGTCTCCACAATGTCACATGTCCCCTCTGGAGGACATGTCTTTCCAAGACTTTATTCGCGATGTTGATCGGGGTCTGTCTATAATGGTGACTTTGGAGAAAGAACCTAGGGCTAAGGAACTCAAAATCCTTCAATACCCTGCAGCCCCAAATGAAGCTGCTACTCTCCCTATTCATCGAATACTTCACGACCTTATGCTTTGTATGTGGGAGACACCCCTAACCATCTCTCCACATACTCGACGACTTGATACAATGTACCGAGTACCAGAGTGTCCCGGCTTTCAAAAGACGCAATTACCACACCATTCTATGGTGGTGGAATGGGCAATGCATCGAATAAAAAGTGCTAAGACACATTCCTTGAACCCACCAGGTAGAGAATTGAGGACCCTCAACGCTTTTGGTCGACATTGTTTTCAGGCCTCCATGTTATCGGCCGGAATCCGTTCCTACATTCTCTATATGGGTATGTTCCTTAGGGAGGTGGCTAGAGATTTGGAGTTGATGGCTCCTCTTCTCCCGGATGATAAGAGAGCTGATTATCTCACCCTTGTAAATCATACCCAAAATATTTCAAAGTTTGTTAAAAGGGCAACGTTTGACTGTTTTGAATGTATCAGCAGAACTTCAGCTATATGCATCGGTGCACGCAGGATTGCTTGGCTCCAAGCATCTGATCTTGAACAATGGTGAAAACCTTTTTGGCAAGGATCGGCAGGACAAGGCTTCTCAGCCAGAATCTGAGAACACCACTCTTAATAGACTATCTAGATCTACTGCCAACCCAGCTAGAAAAAAAGACAGCGAAGAAGGCATTTTTCAACAACAACAAAAAAGAAATACTACCCTTCTTACAACTCTGCGGTGCAGTGCCCAATCCATGCTCCCCAGAAGGGACAGCAGCCACTGAAACAACATAGGAAGGCTCAGACTCCTAAGTCACAGCCACCTCAGCAGACCCAACCTCCTCAGAGTCCTTGACTCTTTTCTGGATAACATAGCCGTTCTGCCTCTGGAGATTCCAGATCCCATCTGCATTCCCGTCAGACTTTGTCACTTTGCCCACAGGTAGCATCTTGTAACATCAGAGCAGTGGACTCTCTCCATAATACGGGAAGGGTACCAACTTCATCTATGAAGTCTACCCTCCCCCCCTCCGGACTCCTCCAAGAGAGTTCTGTTCTCAACCCCCTATCACCAATCTATTGTTGAAAGAGGTCATCTCCCTTCTCTCGCAGGGCGCAATAGAAGAGGTACCACTCTCCCGGCAGGGACTGGGCTTTTATTCTCCATACTTCCTCATTCCAAAGAAAACAGGAGGATACAGGCCCATTCTGGACATCAGAGAACTGAACAAGTATCTACTATGGGAGAAATTCAAAATGATCTCCCTAGGTACTCTTCTGCCCTATCTCCAGAGTCAGGATTGGCTCTGTTCTCTAGATCTAAAGGAGGCAAATACTCACATGCTTATTCACGCACAACACTGTGCTTTCTGTTTCAAGGGAGGCATTATCAATACAGAGTTCTGCCTTTCGGCCTCGTCTCTGCCCCAAGAGTCTTTACAAAGTGCATGGCAGTAGTAGCCGCTTTCCTAAGGACTCTAAGGATAATTGTCATCCCTTACTTAGATGACTGGCTTATTCAGGCAAGCACTTCTTTAGAGGCCAATCTTTCCCTCTCATGCACCATGCAGGTTCTGCAACATTTGGGATTTGTAATAAATCTTCCAAAGTCCCAACTCGTACCCTCTCAAACTCTAGAGTTCATAGGGGCTCTCCTAGACACTCAACAATCGAAGGCTTTTCTGCCCCAAGCCCGCTGCACTTGACTCAATCAGCTTGCATCTCAAGCATGCCTCAAGAACTTTCTCACTGCTCAAGAAATGCTGCAAGTTCTGGGTCATATGGCATCAACAGTACATGTTGTTCCATATGCTCGTCTACATATGCGCCTAGTGGTCTCAGGGGTCGGGTCGCCTGGGAGACAAAATAATGGTCTCTACATGTCTAATTGCCTCTCTCAAGTGGTGGCAATCCCCAGAAAACCTTCTTGTAGGGTCACCTTTTTCTGATGCCTCCACATCAATGTACCCTGACGATGGATGCATCCAAATTGGGCTGGGGAGCTCATCTGGACAATCTCTCCACTCAGAGTCTTTGGTCTCGTCAGGAGTCACAACGCCACATAAATCTGCTGGAACTCAGAGCCATCCACAATGCTCTCAAGGTGTTCCAGGACCATCTTCGCTTCCGGACAATTCTAGTCCAGACAGACAATCAAGCAGCCATGTTCTACTTGAACAAGCAGGGCAGAACAGGCTCTTGAACCCTTTGCACTGAATCCCTGCATATGTGGTCTTTTGCAATACAGCATCACATTTACCTACTTGCGGTGTATCTTCCAGGCAATCAGAATGTCTTGGAGGACAAACTCAGTTGAGTCCTGCTACCCCACGAGTGATCTCTCCATGCGGACAAGATCACTCACATTTTTCAGATCTGGGGAACCCCAGATATAGACTTGTTCGCTAGTCCTCAGAATGCCAAGCTTCCCCATTTTTGCTCCAGGACGTCTGCACAGAACAACCAGCAGGTAGATGCCTTTCACCTTCACTGGGGTCAAGGCTTCCTATATGCCTTCCCTCCCATTCCCCTAATTCCCAAAACTCTTTTCAAACTCCGGAGACAGGGGTTACATGATTCTTAAAGCCCCACGTTGGCCACGACAACCTTGGTATCCTCTCCTTCGTCTATCTCAAGCTCAGTCAGTAGATATGGGGTCTGCTCCAGATCTCTTCTCGCAGGAGGACAGGACATTACTGCATCCCAATCCACATTCCCTACATCTTACAGCTTGGCTGCTGAAGACATAGCCTTCCAAGGCATCAACCTCTCTCAAAAGGTAAAAGATATCCTCTTAGCTTCTAGGAAGCCTTCCACAAGACGCTCCTGTGCCTTCAAGTGGTGTAGATTCTCTCTCTGGTGTTCTGAAAGGGATCTTAACCCCTTCTCAGCTCCAGTGGATGCATTACTTGAATATCTTCTCCACCTGTCTTCTTCTGGACTCAAAACCAATTCGGAAAGAGTGCACCTAAGTGCAATTAAAGCCTCTCACATACCCCTGGATGGTCAGCCCATCTCTTCTCAGCCACTTGTAGCACGCTTCATGGGGGTTCTTCTATTGACTAAATCTCCCATTAAGCCACCTCCGGTGGCATGGAATCTTCATGTTGTTTTAGGACAGCTTCTCAAGCTGACCTTTGAACCTCTAGCCACCACTTCTCTGAAGTATCTCACCTGGAAGGTCATGATACCCATTAGGAAGATGATCAAATTTGGGAAAGGTAATTCAATAAATGGTCTCAATATCCTAAGCCTATTTCTTTCTCCAGTTTCTCTTTAGCTATTGATTCAAACTTGTAGAGGGAAGCAGCAATGTGAATGACAGCCTAATTTGCCTTTGAGAACCATGGTATGGGATGGGGAAGCCATGTGATAAACCAATGCCTTTGAATTCTGCTTGGTCCTTGTAAGGGTATCAGCACAGCCAAAGCTCCAGAGCTGACAGTATAAGAATATTGAATTTTATCTGAGTGGTGTTTGGAAGCCAGTGCTGCTTGTATAATATGGTTGAAACATGATCTGGCCTTTTAGTATGGAGGCTCATTCCAATCTGGCTGTACAGCCCCTATGCGGCCAATCAGAATCGGGATGCCCAGAGGTAGACTCTATTCTGATCCTGCAGGGGGCTAGACATGTCCACGGGATCAGAATCGGGTCTATGGCCTGAATGTGCAGGCTGGGCCCCGATTCTGATCGGCCTGCATGCCAAGTCACATGCCCGGCTACCTCTGTCAGGAGCTGCGGCTACCTAGTTAGGAGCTGTAAATGCCGGCCACCACCGATTTCCTTCTTTTCCCGCAGCTGGACCCTAGATCCAACCTCCCATGGCCAGGGTCTGGCTACGGGGAACTTACTTCACTCCTCTACCCTTTTGTTTAGGCATGGCAGCATGATCCCCAAACGTCCAGGGGGGCTTATTCCACCTCTGTGGTGGAATAAGTCCCCATCTATGTTCATGACCCTGGATGTACAGGGCTGACCTCTGAATTGGCCCTGTATGGCCAGGGTCATGGCCCACCCATGCTCTGCCCTTGCTCCCTCAGAAATGCCTTCTTCTGCACCCCTCTAGGCCTCCCCATACAAAGGCGCTGTTTGTATGGGGAGACATTAGCCAGGGCCGGCAGGGAGTGAATAGCGGGAATGGCCATCCAAATGGGACGTCCATCCCCGCTATTCACTGTTCAGAATGACCCCCATAATGTTTAACTGTTATATTCTATATAAGTTGCAATCTTTGTAGTTTATAATCAGGAACTCCTTTCAAAACAGCATTGCAGTAATCTAAATGACTGATCAAAAGAATAAGTACTAAGTTAAGGTTTCTGGAGTCCAGGTAAGGATCTAATCTTCTTGAGAGCAAAGAATGACTTCTTGATCAGAGAGGAGAGATACAATCAAATGTGAGTTAATTGTCCCAGAAAACACTCTGGGATAAAATTTAGGGGTATGTTTACTAAATGGCGGTAGCGGCTTCCGTGCGATATCAGAGCCGTGGACCCATTGAAGTCTATGGTGCCGCGGCTCTGATATCTCATGGAAGCCGCTACCACCAATTAGTAAACATACCCCTCAGTCATAGTAACATAGTAAGTGACAGCAGATAAAGACCAGCATGGTCCATCTAGTCTGCCCAGCAAGATGGCAAGAGTAGGTGCCCCTGTCGCTCTGTGCAGGCCACCCCTCCCCATGTTTTTGTTTCTGTTTAGGGGTGAACCCACCACTCCATGTAGGACACCCTTATTTGTTCAGACGCTAGATAGTTCAGAAGTTAGATGGTACTGTTTATTTTGCTTTTATCCTGTTGCTGTAAAGGGATCCACTGTGTTTGTCCCATGCCGTTTTGAATTCCATCACCGTGTTTGCCCCCACCACTTCCATCGGGAGGGCATTCCAAGCATCCACCACCCTTTCAGTGAAGAAATATTTCCTGACATTGCCTTTCAATTTACCACCTTGCAGCTTCATGTTATGCCCTCTAGTTTTACAGCTTCCCCGTCTTTGGAAGAGATTTGTTTGTTCATCATTTCTCTTTAAGTATTTAAAGGTCTGAATCATATCAGTCTGATGGGAATTTATATATTCTTAATACATGGTTAGAAAATAGAGAAGTGCTTTGTGATGACAGGTTGAAAGGTTAGGGCTCTTCAACTTGGAAAAGAGATGGCTGAGGGGAGATATGATAAAGGTCTATAAATTAATAAATGGAGTAGAACAGGTAAACATAGATAAGCTGTTTACTCCTCAAAAAGTAGAAAGACTATGGGAAATGCAATGAAGCTACAATTTAACCTATTTAAGAGTAATAAGAGAAAATATTTTTTCATGCAATGTATAATCAAACTCTGGAAATTGTTACCGGAGGATGTAGTAAAAACTGTTAGTGTAGCTGGGTTTAAAAAAAGGTTTGGACAAGTTCCTGTAGGAAAGGTCCATAAATCATTTTTAAAGGGGACCTCGGAAATCCACTGCTTGCCTCGGGACAAGCATTGTGGAACCTGTGTACTTTCTGGGAACCTGCCAGGTAATTGTGACCTAGATTGGCCACTGTTGGAAACAGGATACTGGGGTTGATGGACCTTCGTCTGACCCAGTATGGCATTTCTTATGTTCTTATGATAGCCATATTGCCTCAGACTTTTGGGAGTTTAGGATAAGCCTGTGTGAGCCCATCCAGTCGGAAATGTTCTCTAGGCTATTCTCCAACTTACGATGGAAGATCAAATCTCAGGTATCATGTAAAATGAAAGTTGGATGTTGTTGGCATAAAATGAGCACTAATTTCCAGATCTCTTATTAGTAATGCCAATAGTATAATAAAGATGTTGAACAATATAGGAGGCCAAAATTGACCCCTGTGGGGACCCACAGAAAAGAGGATAAGGTGCAACATGACAAATAGGAATGGAACCAATTTAGGACTATTCCAGTAAGCCCTAGTTCTTCAAGATGGGTTAATAATGCCAAAGACAGCTGTAAGGTCCAACTAGATTAGAAGGACATCCCTAAAACTGCTATGATGACAGGTTATTTCATTAAGCACAATTACTAATCTCAATACTCTGGTCACATCAAAAACCAGCTTGACACCGATGAAACAAATTGCTAGCATTGAACAACTGGATAATCTGTTGGCAGGACTGCCCGATGCATGTGCGAGAATGCTGTTTGCACAGGGGGGCCCTGCACCAACTTCATGCCGCACATACTCCAGATCATTTTCAGGGCTGGCTTCAGAGGTAGCTGGGGAGGCCTGAGGCCCTGGCTCACCTCTGCACAGCCGCCAGAGTGAAGAGCGGCGTTTTCCTTCACTCCCATGGCTGTGTTCTCATGCACTCAGCACGCGGGCAGGCTACATGAGAACATAGCTGCTGGAGTGAAGGAAAATGCTGCTCTTCTCTCCGGCAGCTGTGCAGAGGTGAGCTAGGGCCTCAGGCCTCCCCAGCTCCCTCTGAAGCTGGTCAGACAGGCGAGGGACTCTTCGGGGAGGGGGACTAGGACTGAAAATGGGCTGATGGGGGAGCTAGGATAGGACTGGAAATGGATTGATTGTGGGGGACTTGGACTGGAAATGGGCTGATGGGGGGGATGGGAGAATGGGACTAGAAGGGAGCTGATGCTGAGTGGGGCTGGAACTAGAATGGAGCTGATGTTGGGAAGGACTAGAAGGGGAGGGGCTGGGGGAGTGAGGATGAAGAGGGGAAAAGATATTTTGTGTGGAAGGGAAGAAAAATCTACAATTCGCAGGGTTTTGGGAGAATAAGTGGGGATTAGGGATGGAAGGGTGAAATCTGAATGGATGAAAAAGGAATAAAGAAAGAAATGGAGGAAAGAGCAAAAGGGGAAAGATCAGTATGTTAAATCAGATGTAGAGAGAGAATGGAAAAAAAAACTAGAGGAGAAAAAAAGACAAATGGACAGCAGACAATGGAGAGTTAGCAGAAGACACGAAAAAAACAGAAGAAAGTGACTGGAGCAATTGCAACTGAAAAATAAAAATCTCAAATAACAAAAGGTAGAAAAATACTTTTTTTATTTTGAATTTATTAACTGGAATATGTCAGCTGTGGAAAATGTGCATCGCTAATATATTTGCGTTTTGTTTAGTACAAGAGGAAATTAATTTATAGTTTTATTTTTCCAGTGTTGTATATTCCAAATTTGGCTTTTGGGGTTCCCAGTTTAATTATTGTCTTCATATTTCTAAATTGTGATCCCTTGTTCTTTGTTTGGTGAGATGAATTGGTTTAATATTTGCAGTGTTGCCTTTTGATAGGTAGGGCATGGTGCTTTATGAGTCCTGGAAGTGCTGTTATGATATAATGGGTTTGCTATGGGTTCTAAATGGGCAGGGTTTATTGTACTTCCTAATGTGCCTGGCAGTTGGCACTGGAGTATAGTAATGTAGAAATCTGGTAGCCTTTCCTTATCCTTACTGCCCATGCAAATGTTATTCAGACACTCATTTAGGCATGTTTACTAAAAGTTAAAGCGCATTCACAAATGTTAATGTGCATTAAGTGCAGGAACACCCATTTTTTGCTATTGGCACAGTGACATGTAACGCACATTAATATTTAATAAACATGCCCTTAAGTTTTTGCCAGGAGAAAAAAGAGGCTTGTAAAGGGCTCCTTTGAAAGCCGCCTAAAAAATAAGATGGGCAACATATACATTTTAAAATAAAATAAATTAAATTTATGCTAATGAAGTCCAGTGGATATGCAAATGAGGCCCCGCAATGAGTCTCTGCATATGACCCCTTATCACCCTTGGACCACCCTATCTGTTGGGCAACAGCTTTCTCAGTAAATTTTGCCACAAAAAGGATATTGGAAATTAGATTCTTAGCAGCTCTGCAATTACAGACTTAACTGTTTTTTCAGTAGTGGGTGAATTTGAGACAGTTTCTATTTTTCTATTAATAATTCTTGGTTCAAACTAGAGTTCATAAGGTCAAAGAGGACTGGAGCAAATGAGGACACGTGTTCTTTAATAGAAATGGGGGAAACGTGTTCGTAGTGGAACTAGAAGCGCTACGTTTTCCGAGGCTAAATTGAGATAACAGCTTAAAGCTGGATAGTGAATTTTTATGAATACTTGGAACATCATAATTAGAAGAGACTAATCAGGGGTCAATGGTAATGGAGGGAAATCATTAATCCTAATGGTAGCATTCCCACTGAGAATGTACATCTTATTTACCAGATAAGTAATAAATTAATCAGGGACAATTGTTTGGGAAAAGGAGTGACTTCCAGAAGGACATAGGCTGGGAACAATCTTGAATAACTGTTTAAGAAGAATTTCCTTGAGAATGAATTAAATTGCAGAAATAAGTTGACTTTACAAGTTTAATCATGTTCTTATATTTAGAATGGAGATTCTAGCCATATTCCGCTACTGAATATCCTCTTCAGCAGCATTAGCTCGGTTAGCAGATCCTACTGATCAGATTGGTGCTGCTGAATATAGACCCCTAAGAGTACCGAGGTCAATATTCAAAATTCACTGAAGCAGTCATCTATGAGATATAGGGACAAGTTATCTCTATAACTTCACACAGATATGTCATCTGTATGACATTATTTGTATAGCTTTATTTAGATAAATTACCCTTTAAATGTAGGACTATTTCTGCATTCACTGAGCATGGGCCAACATTAATTTTCATCATAAATAATTGTCTTTAAGAATATATAAACATTCCAAAAATTAGAAACTGGAGTTACCTTCAAATATGATTGAAACCACTGCTTATCTCTTGGAGTAAGCAATATGGAATCTTGCTCGTTTTTGGGATCCCGGACTGGCTACTAATAGGCCTGATTCTGATCCTGACGTCCATCTCCTTTGTACATTCGGGCCGAGCTGGACGTACAAAGGAGATTGCGATTCTGATCCCGCGGGGCACATCTAGCCCCGCAGGATTAGAATTGCAAACAGGCCTGTACGTGCAAGCCATAGCCCATTGGGGGCGATTCAGTCCCAGCCTGCACGTACAGCCATAGCCCGGCTAACTCAGCCAGGGCTTTTAAATGGAGCCGTGGCTCCATTTAAAAGCCACGATGCCAGCTGCTGCTAAAAAAAGTTAATTTCCCACAGCCCGACCCCCAATCTGGCATCCTAAGGCCAGGGTCGGGCTGCAGGGTATTGACTTTGCCCCCCCAGCCCCTTCCACACCCCGAGTCTGCCAAAACGAAATGTCCCGGGGGGGTGGAATAACATCCCTGGCCATTTCGCCGGCCCTGGACGTACAGGGCCGGCGACCACCCACTGCCCGCCCACTCTCCACCCCTGGGCCCCCTCTTTCCCGCCCCCAACTAACGTCCCCACAGAATCGGCAGGGAAGTTAGTCGGGGCATGCAGCCGGCACGAATAGCCCTCAGTGGAAACAGGAATACTTGGCCTGATGGGCTTTTGGTCTGACCCAGAATGGCCATTTCTTCTGTTCTTAAATTGTAAGCCCTGGGTGTCAAGGAGGAGTAGCCTAATGATTAGGGCAGTAGCCTGGGTGTCAGAAATGCCACTGCCACGCCTTATAGCCTTGGGCAAGTCACTTAACCCTCTATTGCTGCAGGAATATACAGATTTTAAGATTTCTGGAAATAGAAACATATTAGGACCTCTGTCTGGACAGAGGCAGAAGCTGTAAAGGGGCAACAGCTTTAGCGATACGATTTTTCCCAGTCATTGTTCTGTTCGTGGAGCTTAGGTATTTGCTTTAACAGATACCTAAGCTCCACGAACAGAACAATGGCTGCGAAAAATCATATCGCTAAAGCTGTTGCCCCCGTTACAGCTTCTGCCTCTGTCCAGACAGAGGTCCTAATGCCAGTTGAAGGACCGGTTCCATGTGCAGAGTGCCTGCATGTTGAAGCTCTGAGGAAACAAGTGGAGGAACTCAGAGAGGAGGTGGCGAGGCTGAGGAGCATTCAAGACAGCGAGAAGTACATTGACGAGATGCTTCTTGCAGCAACCAAGCTCTCCAGCAGAGGAGAAGATGGGTGCCAACAGAATGTCGATGGTTGGACACAAGTCACCAGGGCCTGCAAAATCACCAATCCAACTTCTCCAGCCCTTGAAATGAAGAACCATTATGCAGCCCTGGAAGTGGAGGAGGTGAAAGCATCCCTGGAAAGGGAAGAACCAGAACTCCAGTACCTCAAAGTTGCAGAATCAGTGACCACAAGAAAGCGAAGGGTAGTGGTGGTTGGAGACTCTCTTCTCAGGGGTACTGAGGCGTCCATCTGCCGACCAGACTTGATGTCCAGAGAGATATGCTGTCTGCCTGGTGCCAAAATCCAAGATGTTACGGAGAGTTTGCCGAGACTCATCAAGCCCACTGACTATTACCCAATGTTGTTAATCCATGTTGGAACAAATGATACTGCCAGGTATCCCTCGGAATGTATCAAAAGTGACTTCATGGCTCTGGGACAGAGGGTGAAGCAGTTAGGTGCACAGGTGGTGTTTTCTTCAATCCTCCCTGTTGAGGGTAAAGGCCAAGGCAGAGAGCCTCGCATCCTGGAGATGAATGCATGGCTGCATGGATGGTGTCATCGAGAGCGTTTTGGTTTCCTAGACCATGGGATGCTGTTCCAAGAGTTGCAGAGCAGAGAAGGCATACATCTGTCCAAGAAAGGTCAATGCGTCTTCGGTAGTAGAAAGGCTAATCTACTGAAGAGGGCTTTAAACTAGATTCATTGGGGATGGGTGAAGAAAGCCCCCAGGTAGGTGATACATTAAATACCTTTATGGAAATGGGTAACAGGGGTAACATATGGAAAGCAGTGTGTATAAATGCTTGTAGCATGGGAAATAAGATCCCTGATGTTGAAGCTTTGGTAGGAGTGGCTGACTTGGATTTAGTGGCAGTTACAGAAACATGGTTCACAGAAAACCATGATTGGGATGTAACTATACCTGGCTATACTTTATTCAGAAAGGACAGGGTAGGAAGAAGGGGGGGGGGGGGAGGAGTTGCACTATATGTAAAAACTACTATTAAAGCTTTGGAATTGCAGAGCTTAAAATGGAGAGAGGAGGCATTGTGGGTTAAACTAGAAAGAAGGAAAGAGAAATCTATTTGCATTGGTGTGATATACAGACTTCCCTCACAAGAGGAAAAGGTGGACAGAGAGTTAATTGAAGACATACGCAGCATTGCTAGGAAAGGGGAAGTGCTACTGATAGGAGATTTCAATATGCCAGATGTTGATTGGCACATTCCTGCTGCAGTATCATCTAGAAGTAAGGAGATCCTGGATTCTCTACAGGGAGAACTATTCAGACAATTGGTAACAGACCCCACACGTGAAGGGGCCATACTGGACTTGGTGCTTACCAATGGTGAAAGTGTTTCTTATGTTTTAGTGAAAGATCATTTTGCATCCAGTGATCACCAGATGGTGTTTTCAGTATTAGGACTAGGGCTGTTAGAATCCATTCAAAGATGAGGATCTTAGACTTTAGGAAGACTAACTTTGCCAAGATGGGTCAATACCTTAGGGAGTCGTTAGTGGGATTGGAACAGCTGGGGGATGTAGAAAAAGAGTAGACAAAACTGAAAGGGGATATTTTAAGGGCAACCAACCTTTTTTTAAAATGGTAAATAAAGGTAAAAGGAAAAGGAGACTGCTATGGCTTTCGAAAGAAGTAGCTGAAAAAGTGATGAAAAAGAGGGAGGCCTTCATGAAATACAAGAGATCATAGAGAGAGGAAGACAGGCATCTATATTTGGAAAAACTTAGAGAAGCTAGCAAAGTAGTCAGGAAGGCAAAGATTCAAAAGGAGGAGGAAATAGCCAATGCAATAAAATGGGGGGATAAGACATTTTTCAGATATGTTAGTGAGAAGAGGAAGGGCAAACGTGGTATTGTAAAACTCAAGGATGCAGGGGAGAAATATGTAGAAGCTGATAAGGATAAAGCAGAATTGCTTAACAAATATTTCTGTTCTGTGTTCACAGATGAAGAACCAGGAGCAGGACCTCAGAAAACACCCACAAACAGGAACAGAAGTGAGGGACATTTTGAACAATTTTCAGAAGACTGTGTTTGTGAGAAACTAGCTCAACTTAAAGTAGACAAAGCGATGGGACCGGATGGGATACACCCTAGAATACTAAGGGAACTTGGGGGTGTTCTAGCAGCTCCACTGACTGGCCTTTTCAATGCCTCGTTGGAGTCGGGAGTGGTGCCAAAGGACTGGAGAGAGGCTCATGTGGTGCCTTTACACAAAAGCGGAAGTAAGGATGTGGTTGAAAACTACAGGCTGGTTAGTTTAACTTCGGTGGTGAGTAAATTATTGGAAACGCTGCTAAAAGAGCAAATAGTGAGGTTTCTGTAGTCCAGCGGATTACAGGATCCGAGCTAGCATGGATTCACCAGAGGCCAGTCTTCTCAGACAAATCTGATTGATTTCTTTGACTGGGTGACCAGGGAGTTGTGGTGTATTTAGATTTCAGTAAAGCCTTTGACACTGTTCCTCACAGGCGACTTATAAACAAACTGAACACCCAAGGGATGGACCCTAAAGTTACTGCTTGGGTTAGAAATTGGTTGGGTGGGAGGCGACAAAGAGTACAGGTAAATGGAGCTCACTCTGAGGAGAAGGATGTTACCAGTGGTGTGCCCCAGGGATCTGTCCTTGGTCCAATTCTTTTTAACATCTTTGTTAGTGATATAGCAGAAGGGCTGTCGGGTAAGGTTTGCCTCTTTGCTGATGAAACCAAAATCTGCAATAGAGTAGACACCCAGGAAGGTGTAGATAACATGAGGAGGGATCTAGCTAAGCTTGAAGAATGGTCTAGAATTTGGCAGCTGGGATTTAATGTTAAAAAATGTAAGATCATGCATTTGGGCTGCAGCAATCCATTGGGGTATAGGGGGTGAAGTACTTTTGTCCACTAAAGAAGAGCGGGATCTAGGCGTGGTTGTGTCTGATGATCTTAAAGTAGCTAAACAGGTAGAAAAGGCCACAGCAAAAGCTAGAAGGATGCTTGGGTGCATATGGTGAGGAATGGCTAGCAGAAAAAAGGAAGTGATAATGCCTCTGTATAAGTCTTTGGTGCGACCTCATTTGGAGTATAGTGTGCAATTCTGGAGACCGCATCTTCAAAAGGATGTGAACAGGATGGAGTCGGTGCAGAGGGTGGCAACTAAAATGATTTATTTATTTATTTAGTAAACATTTGTATACCGCTGCTTCCTACGATCAGCAGCGGTTTACTCTACAGAATCATAATGCTTTGTACAGGACATTGAGATCTTTCAGATTTACATTTTTGATTAGTCAATGATTTACATAACATGGGAGAATCAGTTGGGTGCAATATACATTTGATTTGAGCACACAGATCTGGGTATACATTTGATTACAATAGCGTGGGGGGGGGGGGCCCCATATATACAATTTATACAGAATTACTTGCCAAAAAGTACAATCTATACATGATTAGCAGTTAGCTCAAGTTGTAGTGGGTTTGAAACAAGTGGGTTTTAAGCTTTCGTCTAAATTCACTCAGGTTGTTTATGAGTCTTAACTCATGTGGGAGTTGGTTCCAATGGATTGGTGCTGTGTATGTGAACGCCCTATTGCTTGTTTCGGCCTTGACAGACCTTATGCTAGTCGGTATACATAGGGTGTTGAGATTCATGGTTCTCCTGCTCCTGTTGCATGGTTGAATAGTGATTAGGTTATTGAGGTAGGATGGTGCGATGTTATGGATGAGTTTAAATGTTGTGATGAGCAGTTTGTAGATGATACGGGCGGCTACTGGGAGCCAGTGCAGTTCCATTAGTACTGGGGTTATGTGGTCTGTGACTTTCTTTTCCATGATGACTCTAGCAGCAACATTTTGGGCCATTTGCAGGATGCTTAGGGTGTTCTTCGGAAGCCCTTGTAGAATGGCATTGCCGTAGTCCAGGTGGGGAATAATTAGTGCTTGAGCAACAGACCTGAAGTCAGATTTCTCGAGGATATTGCGAAGTGGTTGTAGAATTTTCAGTTTGTAGAAGATGGCTCGGTTAACTGTTCGGAGGTGTTTGTCCATCCTAAGGTTGCAGTCCAGTAGGACACCCAGATACTTTATTACAGGTTTCATATGATATATGTTTTTGTTAAGGGTGACTGTGGTGGGCGGGATGAAATTGGGTTTCTTGGAGATAAACATGACCTCTGTTTTCTTGTGATTTATTGACATGTTATTTTGTTGAAGCCATGATTGGAGCATGTCAAGGCATTCTTCTAGCGGACTGAAGTTTGGCTGTGTTATGTCAAGCTGCGTGTACAGCAGGGGTCTCAAACACGCGGCCCGCGGGCCGCATGCGGCCTGCGAGACAACTTTGTGCGGCCCGCGACGGAGGAAAACAAAAAAACCCCCAAACCCTGGCTTCTGCCATTGCCGCCGTGGCAGCGGCAGAAGCAATTGTCAAATTTAAAAAAAAACTGACTTCTGCTGCTCAAGCAGCAAAATCAGCTGTCCTCCGGCCCCTTCCCCTGTGCCCGGAGATCCGAGTCTGCTCTATCAGCGGCGTGCTTTTCAAGCCGCGAAGAGAGTATTCCCCTCTCGCGCGGTTTCAAGCCGCGCGAGAGGGGAATACTCTCCTCGCGGCTTGAAAAGCACGCCGCTGATAGAGCAGACTCGGATCTCCGGGCACAGGGGAAGGGGCCGCAGGACAGCTGATTTTGCTGCTTGAGCAGCAGAAGCCAGGTTTTATTTTAATTTACCGGGGGGGGGGGGGTGTGGGCCGGGAAAGGGGGTATTGGTGGGGGGGGGGTATTAATGGAAATGGGCTATTGGCAGGGGGGGGGTTATGACTGGAAATGGGCTATTGGCAGGGGGGGGGTTGTGACTGGAAATGGGCTATTGGCAGGGGGGGGGGGTTATGACTGGAAATGGGCTATTGGCAGGGGGGGGGGCTATTGGCAGGGGGGGGTTATGACTGGAAATGGGCTATTGGCAGGGGGGGGTTATGACTGGAAATGGGCTATTGGCAGGGGGGGGTTATGACTGGAGATGGGCTATTGGCAGGGGGGTTATGACTGGTAATGGGCTATGGTGGGGGCTAGGACTGGAAATGGGCAGGTGGGGGTTAGGAAGGACTGGAGGTGGGCTGATGGGGGGAGTTAGGACTGGTAATGAGCTATGGAAGGGCTGACTGAAATGGGGTAATGGGGGTTAGGGCTGGAAGTGGGCTATTGGCAGGGGGGTTATGACTGGTAATGGGTTATGGGGGGGGTAAGACTGAAAATGGGGTGATGGGGGGTAAAACTGGAAGTGCGCTATGGGGAGGTTAGGACTGGTAATGGGCTATGGGGAGTCTAGGACTGGTAATGGGCTGGGGGGGGTTGCTAGGACTGGAAATGGGCTGAGTGGAAGGGGGGCTTGAACTGCAAATGGCTGATGGGGAGGGGGGCTTGGAATGGAAATGGGCTGTGAGGGGAGGGAGCTAGGATTGGAAATGGGCTGATGGGGGGCTAGGATTGGAAATGGGCTGATGGTGAGGCTAGGATAGGACTGGAAATGGACTAATGGGGGGACTAGAAGGGAGCGGATGCTGGGTGGGGCTGGAACTAGAAGGGAGCTGATGTTGGGGGAGGATTAGAATGGGATGGAGCTGGGAAAGTGAAATGGAGAGGGGAAAAATATTTTGTCTGGGAGAGAAGACAAATCTACAATTGGCCAGGTATTGGGAGAGTAAGTGGGGATTGAGGATGGAGGGGTAAAATTTGAGTGGATGAAATAGGAATGAGGAAAGAGAAAAAGGAGAAAGATTAGTATGTTAAAGCAGATGTAGAGAGAGAATGGAAAAAAAACTAGGAGAGAAGAAAGGGCAAATGGACAGCAGACGATGGAGAGTTAGCAGAAGACATGAAGAAACCAGAAGAAAGTGGCTGCAACAATTGCAACTGAAAAAAATGCACAAAAGGTAGAAAAATATCTCTTTATTTTGAATTTATTAACTGGAATATGTCAGCTCTGGGAAATGTGCATCATTAATGTTTGCGCTTTGTTTAGTACAAGAGGAAATTAATTTATATTTTATTTCTACAGTGTTGTCGTACATTCCAAGTTTGACTTTTGGGGTTCCCAGTTTAATTATTGTCTTCTTGTTTCTAAATCTTTTAGTCTTTCTTTATCCATACTCATTAAAGAGGCATGTTTACTAAAAGTTAGTGTATGGTAACATTATGCAAATATTTATGCAAATGAGGCCCCTTATGCAAATGAGGCCCCGCGTCTTATGCGGCCCCCGGGTTACTTTACAAGTCCTCATTTGGCCCTCAAAGCAATTTGAGTTTGAGACCCCTGGTGTACAGCATCACATCGTCTGCATATATGTGATATTTGATGTTGCATTTCTGAAAGATCTCGCAGACCGGCTTTATATACAAATTGAACAATAGAGATGATAAGGCGGACCCTTGAGGGATCCCTTGGGTTTGAGGGAAGGCATCAGCTTTAGTGGTCTTCATTATAAAGCATATGAGGACAGACTTAAGGATCTTAATATATACACCTTAGAGAAAAGGCGGAATAGAAGTGATATGATTGAGACGTTTAAATACCTCCATTGCATAAAATGCACAGGGGGA
The DNA here is from genome assembly GCA_033557465.1 of Ichthyophis bannanicus. Lineage (NCBI taxonomy): Eukaryota > Metazoa > Chordata > Amphibia > Gymnophiona > Ichthyophiidae > Ichthyophis > Ichthyophis bannanicus. Next base: position 214,609,233 of record CM066040.1, read on the forward strand.
GAGCCTCTTTGAATTGAAAGCAAATTCTGCTATGAGGGGACATGGGATGAAGGTGAAGGGAGATAGATTCAGGAGTGATATGCAGAAATATTACCTTACGGAAAGAGTAGTGGATCCGTGGAATAGTCTCCCAGTGGAGGTGGTAGAGATGAGGACAGTAACTTAATTCAAAAGAGTATGGGACAAACACAGAGGATCTCTAAAGGTAAAAAGGGGACTGTTGTAGTTGTTGATATGGAAGGACAGACTAGATAGGCCATGTGGTCTTTTTCTGTCGTCATATTTCTATGTATCTACTGTATGTGACTATAACTCGCCTCGCCTTGACCTACTACTGGAAAGGCATGAACTAAATATAAATAGAGGACGTAGGAAGGTTTCCATTGTGCCTGAATTTCAACTTGCCTTGTAAAGGCGAGTAATTAAACAGTTAAGTAAAAATAGTACAGAATACTATTGTTTGTTCTAAGTGTGGAGGGAATTTCTGAAAAATAGGTTGCTTATCTAGGGTTGATTTTTGTTAGTTAGGGAAACCACTTCACAGTGTTTTAGCACTATAAGATGCTTCATTTCAAAAATATAATTTGCAATTAACTTTGAACGTAATAATATTTTAAAAGAATAGGTCAAGCAATTCTTTAAAACTAACACACATCACATCAATATCAATTCTGTGAGAGAGACATTCAAATCTTTTAAAGGTATTAATGCGTGAACAACTTGGTGACAATTTGTAGGGGAATACAACAATCATTGGGTACTCTGGTAAAATTGGTTACTCAGACAACACTCTGAAGACTCAGTTTGGGGACCTCTGGTGTGGATTTGCGAGTTGGTTTGGGTGTAAGCAGGAGCTCTTCCCTACTGTCCATTTCAGTTGTACAATAGAATCTTCAAATAGATTGGAAATTTGGTTAGTGCTCAAACAAGTGACTGGAGGGATTTCCATGAACAGGGAAAGATGTCCAGGCTAATAGGCACATCTCCAACCATTGGCAGTGACATCCTCCGTTCATGAAGGGTACAAGAACCGATCATCTGGCAATTGATGGTATGGCTTCTTCCAAACCTCCTAAGTTATCTTAATGCTGCAGGTCTGGTCCAAGGGTATCTGCCGCCGCCTGCACCCCCATGGTGGTCCAGGACCTACCCTCCTGCTCCAGGCATTTATCATCTCCCCTTCCCTTTTCCCTCACTTGGGGAGGGGTGGCAGCACTATGATCCATCCATCATGCTTTGAAGTAGCAGCAGAGCAAGCTGCTTTGGCATCGTGGGAGGCTTTCAAGTATCTGCATGCAGATGGGTACTCATGGCCTTGCCACTCCTGCTCCCTCCAATATAAACGTCCAGTTGGCCATGAATGCGCACACGTGCCTAGGTGCGTCAAGGCTGGATGCAATGCTGAAGCAGCTTGCTCTGCCATCCCTTTGAAGCATGTGGAGGGGTCGTGATGCAGGCCTGGGGTTTGCCGTCCTAGGCGGATGCCTAGTTTGCTTGGTGGACAGACTGACCCTGTATGCATACACTGAGCTTGATTACTTCGAAACAATTTTGCCTTACCTAAGCACACAGATTGCAGAAAAGTATAAAAGCAGTACAGACAGTAAATGATGGATGAAAAGGCAAATAGTCTCCTTGAAAGCTGCTGTGAACATTTTGAAATGAGATAATGTTGCCTTTATATAAAATCAATAGAATGCTGAAAAAGAAAAATCTGAGAATAATTCTTTTTTTCACATTGTTCATGAGGATTCTGGGGCTGTGTTTAAAGAATATCAGCAGAACAAAAATCTACCAGTTACTCTTTTATGTAACTTTACTTTTACCAAGATATATGCGCTCTTCTAATCAAAATGTTTGTTTATATCTGTCAGTTTGCAAAGACTTCAGACAACAGTTCTGAAAGTGTTATATAGATTTTTGTCACAACATCCAAAACTCTGAAAACATCTCAACATGCCTAGAAATGCACTGTCCTGCTGATTACATGATTTTACAATAGGCCATAATTGCGTCAAGGCAAGAAAAATATCCAAAAAAAATACTCAAGACACACAGCAGAAGATGCCTTAGTTTGCATTACTCAAAATAAGTAGCTTGTCTGTTTTGGCTTGGTCATTGCCCTATTTCTCATGAGTTAGTGGCACATTCTCATGAAAGCGTGCTTTGGATTCACAGTCAACTTTCATGAGAAACTTAGCAATGGGTAGCCAGCAAGAATGACAACTGCACCCCAAAGATGTCTTTGCATACCGCTTTTCATTGAATTTTGGGTGAATGAGCTGCTTGCATAATATTCATATAACTGAAAATTTGAGTAAAATTTTACTATTTGCAAAGGCCAAAATGTGGTCTTTTTTGGCAAAAGAGGCTTTGCAAGCTAAAAAAATATGCAGAACCCAAACTTTTGGCTTTTTTATGCTTTTGCAGCATACATACCATGAGCTTTAACGCACAGTAACCATTAGCGAGGGCCTGCACTAACGACTATCATGCAGCGAAAATCCAAGTGCAAAATACAGATTGGGGTGGGATCAGGCTGGGTTCTGTGCTGAGATCAGGAGTGGCCAGCACTGACAACTATCACATGATATGTTACACTATGCTGCTGTCACAACTATCGATAGGATGGTACGGCCATGGTACTTTAAAAAGATAACATCCCGACTCCCCCAACATATAACCTCCTGAGTTTAGGTCCCTCACTTGATCAGACTCCTTCCCCAATCCGATCATTCCTTAGGTACCTCCTACCCCCTTCATCCAGACCCTTGTCATCACCACCCAGATGAAGACTCCTTCCAAGATTTTCCCCCAGAACAAATGCCCCCCAACACCCTACCCTGATCCTCCACCACCCTCCTGACCTTCTCAGAACTCATCTGGGGGTTTCCTTGTTCATCCAGTGGATCAGGGTAGGAGTAGTCCCCCTTTACTCCAGAGCTGCTGGATTCCAAAATGGTAGCTATGACCTCTAGTGGTAGTCTTGCAAGATACCACTAGGGGGTCAATCTACCCTAAACTCTCAACGAAACACCCAGGTGAGTCCTGGAGGACCATGGAATCTGGGAGGGATGTTGGAGAGATTGTTTGGAGGGTGATCTGGGGGGGAGATCTTGGGAGGAATCTTGACCTTAGGAGGGTCAGAGGATCAGAGGAAATCTGATTGCAGGTATTACCTGAGGAGGAATTGGATTGGGGGGGGGGGGTCTGATCAAGGAAGGGGTGTGCTGGGGGGGGGGGGCTCTGATTGGGAGCTTGACTCTGGAGGAGTTATGCACTGGGGTGGGAGATCAGATTGTGCCACCACAGGGCACAATTTTTTTTTAAATTTTGCACTGGAGTCCACATTCCATATCTCAGCAGGTAGCATGGGTGCACCTGGGTTATTTGCTGAAGCATGGAACACGGGCCCTGTGCTCTTACTGCAGGCGGATACTGGGCACACCTCCAACATTTAGCGCACTTATGGTGTGTTATGCTTTGCACGTAACACATGGTAAGTTGCACAGTTTAGTAAGCATACCCTTATGTGTTTCCTTCACATGAAGCCCCATTTGTCGAAAATAAAAATTCAGCTTTGTACGTCAATGTTTTGGTCTTACTCTTAGATCTCTCATCTTTTTTCCCCAACGAATCTTTAAGCATTTTTGTGAAATGTTTGCTTTAGTATTTTAACTATCTTTAAATCATAGCTGCAGATTTCTCATGGAAACTATCTCAGGATTTTCAATGGGAAAAACACTGGGACAAATCTATTTCATTAGGTTTACAGTGGAACATTTTATTTCTGCATAAAACATTTAATTTTTCTCTACCACTGCTTGCTATACAGTGTTTATGGCATCCCGGGAATATGAAATCAGAATTTTTTGAGGAGTCAGTAAATGCCTCTGTGGTTTGTCTTTTGTGTGGGAATAAAAGTCTTAAGCCACCCAAAAGGATACCGTAACAATATTGTGACACTTTTATTTTATAAAGTTTACATGAGATGTGTAGGATGGATCTACTGGTATCCGCCAAATGAGATTGTTGGGCCCTGAATTTTCATTAGTGCCATGCTGAGATGTTGAACAAATCTTTAAATATCAGTCCTTAAATCATTGTAAAAAACAAAAAAACACTATGCATATTGTCACTTAAAATGTTCAAAATATCAATGGATGCTATTTTGAAATGCTAATAGTTCATTTTTTAAAGACTTAAATAATCTTGCAATATTCTAGCTCCGCATTATGAACTCTAAATTAAAAAGATATTTAAAATCAGACATGAAATTGGATTTGCTTGCATACATAGAAACGTAAAAGGTAGGAGGAAAGGGATGTTAAATTCACAGTGGGCCTGATTCTGATCCCGACGTCCAGGCGTACAAAGGAGATCGCGATTCTGATCCTGCGGGTCACATCTAACCCCGCGGGATCAGAATCACGAACAGGCCTGTACGTGCGGGCTGGGACTGCGATTCAGTCCCGGCTTGCACGTACAGCCATATCCCAGCTAACTCAGCCAGGGCTTTTAAATGGAGCAACGACGCCATGGTGTTAATTCCCCGCAGTCCATCCCCTGATCCAGCCTCCTAAGGCCAGGGTTGGGCTGCGGGTTATTAACTTTGGCCCCCCCAGCCCCTTCCGCATCCCGAGTCTGCCTAAAAGAAATATCCAGGGAAGTTCTCCCCACCCCCCACATTAAAAGTAAACAATATTGAGTTGATAGCAAAATCAACTATCCGCTATCTCGGCATCACGCTTGACCAACGACTCGACATGTTTACACATGTGAAGAACATCACGAAAGCAATTTACCATAAGGTACGGATACTACGTCACCTGCGCCCCCTATTGACTTTAATGACTACCGAACTATCTTCCAAGCCTTGGTGCTCCCACATCTAGACTTTGCAAATATTATCCTTCATGGCCTCCCTCAGTCAACACTAGGACCTCTTCGCCTTGCAATGAATGCTGCAGCAAGGGTACTTGCAGGTACATCAAGAGCTAAACATATAACCCCAGTCATGATGGATCTCCACTGGCTTCCACTTCAGGCTAGAATCCAGTATAAGTCCCTAGTACTAACATTCAAAGCCCTAAGGAACCAGATCACCTCACCCATCAGCAAACTCATTCAAAGACGGCCGTTCAACAGGATCAGGAGATCTAATCAAGCAAACACGCTAGAGATCCCCAACATTCTAACTAAGTGCAAAAAGGCTACTGCCAATAGAGCCTTCTCCCTATTTGCACCCATGACCTGGAATGCCCTCCCCACTGAGCTCCGTTCCACCCCAGACCTATTGTCATTTAGAAAAGCCCTCAAACACCACCTTTTCCTCATCCATTACCCAGAATCCAATCCCAGAAACAACCACCCATCCTCACATCCTACACCCTACTCCACCCCACCCAAAATCCAACACCATAAAGAAAATGACTAGCTCTACCACCATATCCCCTCTTTTATTTATTATTGGTACTGATCACACATCTTATTGATTAAACCTCTTATAAATATGTTGAAACCAAGCTATACTATATGTATAATTTCTCACCATACTATATGTATAATTTCTCACCATACTCCATGAATAATTACTCTGTAATTAGTTACCCCTGTTACCTCCAGGTTATCTCGTCCATGTTCAATGTAAAAACTCAATTGTCGTGTGACATTGCAGTATGTTTTTTGTTCAATTGTAAACCGCACTGATTTTAATAGCGCGGTATATAAGAGAAGTAAATAAATAAATAAATAAATAAAATAAGTTATTCCACGCTGGGGGTGGAATAACTTCCCCGGCCATTAGAATCGGCTCTGTATGTCCAGGGCTTGCGATCGCCCACTGCCCGCCTCTTCCCCGCCCCCGATTAACTTCCCTGCACAACCGGCAGGGAAGTTAGTCGGGGCATGTTGCTGGCAGGAATAGCTGGGATGGATGTCCTATTGGGACGTCCATCCCCGCTATTCGTGCATCAGAATAATCCCCAGTCTGTTCAGTTGTTACCTACCTGCTGTTATTTAGCTCTTATTTAGTTTTTGGTCTCCCCCCCCTCCCTCACTAAGGTCACTTTGTATCTGTGCCAGGGGTCCACAAGCTAAGGCCCATAGTCTGGATGCAGCTGTTGGAGCAAATAGTTCTGGCCTTCCATCATTTTCCTGTCTTTAAATCAAACCTGGCCTCCAAATCAAGTTTTTTTTGGTCAAATGCACTCCCTCCAGCCTCTTTCTCTCCCTCCCTCCTTCCTGCAGCTCAGCTTTTTCAGCCAGCAGACTGTGAGCAGCCCAGCCTCAGTCTCAGCTGTCTTTCCCCTCCCTGCTGAGCTTTACCTCTGCTTCAATCCTCCTCTTTCCTTCTGCTGGGAAAGTGGCAACAGCCCTAGGAATAGCCACTGCTACTGCTAATCCTGCCAAAATTGAATCCAACCTACCTACTTTGATCCCTACAATTGCATCTTAGCCCTGCCTTGCGCCTGTCATGGGCTGAGCAGCATTGCTGCTCGTGGAGGAAATGCTCATTGCTCTTGGTGATGCAGGGCTGGGGGTATGTGTTTGTTTCCAAGGCTGCAACACTGGCAGTGTGCGCGAGTGCTTTTGGCTCCTGGGACTGCAGGTCCAGGGTGTGCGCATGCAGATATGGCCCATCCCAGGACCACCCGATGGGGGGGAGGGGGAGGTGTTAGGGCTCCCTGCTCTTGGTGATGCAGTACTGGTAGTATGTGTACAGTGTACCCTACTCTGAGACTGCAGGACAGGGAAAGGGGGTGGAGGTGAGAAAGAGGAAGAGAAGCAGTGAGATGGAGGAATAACACAAGGGAGAGAACTGACGGAGAAGAGGCAAAAAATATGTAATGAGAGAGGGGTGAGCAAAAGAGGAAAATTGGTAAAAGGGGAGTCACAGAAGGGGAAAAGGGAGAGGTAAGTATAAAGAAGGGTTGTGTAGAAAAACGTGCCAAAGACACAAATACACCCGCCACCATCACCTTCCACTTCTTCAGGGAAAATAGTGGAGTGATTTGCCTCACCCCTTGGAATCGTATCTGCTGTCTCCCTTCTTCCACAATATTTGAAACCACCGAAAAAGACCAGACATTTTCCTCCGTCCCGTCTACACTCCCTGCTCGGCAAACTCTTCATTGAGACAGACACATCCCTTCCATGCTTTTAAACACCCTGTGTGGCCCTTCACATGAAGGTCTCAAAGACTCCTGGTCTATCCCATCTCTGCTTGGATTCTGTTGCTGTTTTGGCTCCCATAACCTCCACTAGAAACCTATTCCAAGTGTCCACCACCCTCTCAGGGAAAATATTTTCTCATATTCCTTTCGGGGTTTTTTTTAAGTGCCATCAAGCCAATGCTGACTCCTGGTGACCCAGCTGCCCCTGGGTTTTCTTGGCAAGGTATGACCAGAAGTAGATTGCCGGGCCTTTTCTTCAGAGCAATGGAGGGTAAAATGACTTGCCCAAGCGAACCCTGATCTCTTGGTACTAGGCGGTTGCTGTAATCACTTATTTTGTTTATCTGTTTAGTTTTATTTATTTGGTTTCTATTCCATCTTCCCAGCAGCTCAAGCAGAGCTACAACATTGAAAAAGTATTTAAAATAATAATGCAGACATCTATGTTTCTTATGATGGTGTAACTCACTAGCTTCAAGGTGCGGCCCTATTCTCTCCTTCAGCAGTGCTCACACTGGTGATGTTTCATTTCATTTCTTACTTATGTAGCCCATTTCCCAGTGTTCATCCAGGCATGCCTAAAGTGGTGTACAAATAAGAATGTATCACATAATACCAGAAGCACTCCCCACAATATAAACCCCCCCACAAATACCACATAATACCAATTCCCATCCAGCCTTTTCAGTTTTCACTTCCAACCCCGTCTTAGTCTCCAGGCAAGATATCATCCTACTTTCCCCACCCCAGCATATGGACCACGTCATTTCTTCCTTTAACCAGCCCTGAGGCATTCCATCATCTTCTATTTTCCCTAAGGAAATAGCCAAACTTTAATTTCTTACAAACACTAAAATAATTTTGTTCTAGTTTCTTGTGCCAGTCCATACCACAAAACTGAGGCAGTCACAGAAAGCACCCTCATCTGCATCCTTCCCTTCAGCACTCACTACGAGGAGCTCATTTCTTGACCATGGATATAACTAAGTAGCTTCTATGCTAAGTATTTTGGACCTATTCTATATAACCTTAAAGGTCAACATTAGCATCCTAAACAGTTCTGGAGTTCTCTGCTTCCTCCTCCTTTTCACCCTTGTAGCAGAGAACTAAATCAGTTGAGCAGTTTACCCATCTAATTGCCTTTCCTGCTTCCCTTTTGGTCCTCCCCCTGCCCTCCTCCTCCTCCTGTGTCTATCTCTATTTCCAGAATACTGTTCCTTTTGTTACTATGGTCACACCACCCTGAGTGAGCCTGATCTTGTCTGATCTTGGAAGCTCAGTAGGGCCGAGCCTGGTTAGTACTTGGATAGGAGACCACCTTGGAATGTCGGGTGCTGTAGGCTTACTGTGTGGAAGAAAGACCTGGCAATCTATTTCTGGTTGAACCTTGCCAAGAAAACCCCAGAGGATAGTCACAACATGAACAGCTATCCACAGGAGCCGACAGACTTGACGGCACCTAACAACATTCCTTTTGCTTTTTCTTTTTCTTCCTTAGTGAGCCATTCTCTTCCTTTTGCAGCATGCCTCACAATGGTTTGCCATCATTACAATGTTCCTTTGTACTGATTTTTATAGTTTCTTTTTATCTTACATTCCCTACTCCTAACAACATAATAATTAATTTTCATTTAGCATAGTTTGGTTTTCATCCATTGTTTATATTGAACTAATGGATGTAGTTTGGGATGCTGAGGGGGGGGGGGGCATTGCCCCTCCAAATGAGCTGGTCCTACCTAGGCAGTGCTGGTGGAGTGGTGGTGACAAATAGATTTCAATATTTCAGTGGCTCAGACTGTCTTTTTGCTTTCTGCTTCCTCTCATGCTGCTCATTACGCAGCTACGGCTTCTTCTATTTGAAACCCTGACCCCTCTACTCCACTGTGATCACTACCACCACCACTGAGGATTGCCGGTCTCCTGTTCCCAACCTGCCACCACTAGCTACGGAGAGAAATGGATGCCTTCTTTACGCCATGCTACTGCCGCTGCCTCTCTCCCTAGGCCCAAACCTTATGATCCAGCATCTCTCTCTTTCCCTCCAGACTCAGTATTCCTCCCTTTCTCTTCCGCTCCCTCTCCCCTTCCATGGGTTTAGCATCTCTCCATCTCTTCTCTCACCTGTCCCTGAGTCCTACATCTTCTTTACCTCCATTCACTGCAGCAGCAATTCAACAAATGCTATTTCTCGCAAGGCCCAGGGTCTTCCTTCTGCTCAACATCTTGTTTCTGATGTAGGTGGGACGTGGTAGAGGGAAGGCTCTGGGGCCAGCAAGAAATAGCTGTTGTAGATTGCTGCCATGATGGATGGAAGAAAGAGAATATGCAAGACTATGGGGGTGTGGAAAATGAGATGCTGGACAACAGGGGATTTGGGGCTGGGGAGAGAGACAGTGGGAATAGTGTGGGCCAAAAACATGTAGGAGGAGTTGGGGACAAAGGGGGGGGGGGTGAAGGGGTGGAAGACAAGGCAGGGGGTGAGAGGCAACATGTTCTTTCACCCTACACATCTTTCTCGCTGCCCCACTCCTTCCCACAGTGGAAGACTAATAACAGAGCAATGGTTAAATATGGAAGCAGAGAGAGAGGACTTATGAGGTGAAGGCATGGGAGGTGGACTGCAGGAGGGGGATAAGGGTTGTGATAGTGTGGCATGTGGTGGGAAGGGGTTTTCTTTAAAACACAGGACAGACAGCAGTTCAGGGAAAACAAAAGCCGTTTTTATTCTGTCCCAGCTTGTTCTCCCATCCCTTCCTCCTGCCTCAGTTAAAATTCCTACCTCAGAATTCATTTGCACGGCTTGTCTTGGAAGGACTTCTGGCTCCACAGGCCTCTCTTCCTCCTGCAGCCTGCTGGGTTTTTAACCTCTCTAGGTGAGCCACGTCCTCCCAGCCCTGAACTCTGGACTGCAGACTTTCTTAAAGGGGACTGTTGATACTCCCTTGGAAAGGGATGGGTAACATTCTATAGACCCTATCACAAGGGTCAATACACTTTATTCTGCAGTCCTCTTTCTCCTTGAGACATTGTTCCTGCTCTTTCCCCTTGTTTGGTGCTAGCATAGTTCAGTAAAAATCTTTTCTGTTCGATATACTAGCTCAAGGGTAGTTTGCAAGAGCATAGTGGCCCGGGGGATGTTTTTGAATAGTGGCTCCATCTTCCCCTCAACAGTCTAGCATCTCCCCTGTCCCCTTACCCTTCTCCTCTCAACAGTGCAGCATTTTCACTCCCTCCCCCCAACAGTGTCACTTCTCCCCTCTCCATTGTGGCAGGCAGTGCGGCCTCACAAACTCTGATATGCTAAACTGGATGAGTTGCGCACCTTCCTTCGCTATCATAACAGCATGGGACAATTAATTTTATTTATTTATTTATTTTATTTAGTATACCGCTTATATACCGCTACTTCCAGTGATCAGTAGCGGTTTGATTATAATTTGGGGGTTGTCAAATCAGGACAGAAAAATTGGGATAATATATACATAGATTTTGACTTCAGAGGTGCACTGGAAAGGAAACCGGAGTAGGCACCGCTTGCAGCTGGGATCCAAGGAAGGAGAACAAGTTAACTCACATCCAATTAGGTGTGCTGGGGTTTGTGTGACTGCATCTCCTGCTGACAGTCTTTGCAGCCCTTGAAGCCTCTGAGGCACTGCTCTATACAAGTGCACATTCCAGCCCAGGGTTGGCTCAAAGCAATCTGCTGCCTGAGGTGAGCGATGAGCCGCTGCCCCCCTACTCAAGATACCCAAAATGAGAGGGTCTCCTCAGAGCTCCAGACAGGGAGCAGAGATTCTCCTTTCTACTAGTACTACTTATCATTTGCATAGCACTACAAGCGCTGTACAGAGACGTGTACTGTAAGAGAGAGTCCCTGCTCATAAGAGCTTACAGTCCAGTCAAGGCAGACAACGCAACAACCAGGGACAAGGATATAGCTAGGGGAATGGTAAGGAAGTGGATGTTGCAAAAAATAAAAGGAAAACATATTCCTAAGCTATATAATTAAAATGCAACAAAAATTGTAACTGTTTAATTATGTAGCCTGGCACTCTAATATAAAAAATACTGACATCTGACACTACACACTGGACCAACATGATGTTATATGTAAATATATATTCTGCAAAAAAACAAATGAGATATAAGGTGTTCACACACACCAAGGGACATAAAGAAAAAGAGAACCACAGCATAGTTTCTAACACCAAAATAAATAGTAATACATTTTATTTTGGTGTTAAAAATTCCACTATGCCTCCACTGCGGGTCTGGATGGTGGAGTCCAGTCTCCGCCTGGAGGCATTGATAACTTGGATCTACAGCAGCATTTGATGCCGCTTGAACAGCGTTCAAATCCGGCTGCCCATCGTGACAGCTGGGACCCCGGCTTCCCGTGTTGGGACTTTGGGAAGAGAGGCGGCTGTAGTCCTACACACATCTAGTCCAGACAGAGTGCTGGCTGCTGGAGGAGGGGGTCATGGTGAGGAATGCTCTGTTTTAATTACATTAAAGTCGATGGTTGTGGAGCCAGAGACTTCTGAGGTGCAGTCCTCTCCTGCTAAGGTAACTTTTCCTTCATCAGATGTTACTTTGACTGATTTGGAACTTGTTGCTTAAGTTTCATGATACTGCCTCTAAGAGTGCAGCTGAATTGAATACTTTGGTTCAAACAGTGGGCGTAATGGTCCAGAAGCAAAAAACTTTCCATCAAGAAATGAACACTAATATGTTAGATCTGGATAAAAGGGTTTCAGCAGTGGATCAAGTGACTGAGACTTCGGTTAAGAGCAGAATGATTATTCATAGGAAACTGGAAGCGTATAAGAACTGGATGAGACATTTGACTGTAAGAATTTTGAACGTTCCTTGAGTTACAGAGCTATTTAAGAAATATCTTAAGCTTCCTGAAACAGCTATGCCTTCTTTAAATAAGGTTTACTTTCTGCCATCAGGCAAAGCTCGTGCAATTGATGATACACAACAGTCTTTGGATGTTTCTGCAATACTTGAGGCTTCAAGTCTGGAATGTAAGGAGAGAGCAACACTACGAGTCTCCTCCATTTTTGAGCAGGACTTAAATCTAGTTTTGCATTTGTATTTCAAGAAAATGACTGAACCATTTATTGGTCAGCCTACTAGAATGTTTCCTGATGTAGCTTGTCCTACACAGGAGAGAGAGAAACTCTTTTTGGCAATGAGATAAGAGGCATTATCTCTGGGTGCTACATTTATGTTTAGATATTCTTGTAAATGTTTAGTCATATATCTGAATGTGAAATATGTTTTTCTATTGCCTGAATAGTTGAGAGCCTTTTTGGACCTTAAGAAACTTGAGGTTCCTACCTCTCCAATAGCTCCAGCTGCGAATGCTCTTTGCAATTTAGACGTCTATTGCCTTTTTTTCTTATTCTTTCTCTACCTGTGGGCTAATAGATAACTAATGGGTTTTGTTTTCTTGATTAGTTGTAAGTGTTGTTTCCTTTCTTGTTTTCTTCTTTTTTACCACTAGTTGTCATGTTTTCTTGCACAAGTGGATACTTGTAAAATTTGTTAAAATTCAATAGATATAAAGTTTAAAAAAAAAAACCCTCCACTATGGTTCTCTCTTTCTTTTGAATATCTATTTGCCTCCAGCAAAACCCATCCCCCAACAATAGGTGTGGAGCAGAACTAGGACATTTCACCATAGAACCCAATATACTCACAAAAAAATCTGATTCCGGCGTCAGCTCATTAACAGCAATATAAGGCCTCTCCAGTACCTGGCATATTGTTAACTAATACAAAACTCTACAAAAGTCACTGAAGACCTATAAAGCAAATATACCATTCCAGAACATCAACTTCTAAAACGAACACATTAAGGACAGGGCTGGGAATACCATTAGATGAACTAGGCAGTCGCCTAGAGTTTTACCCCTCCAGGGCACCGATTGTTGCTGTTGCTGCCACCTCCAGGGCTTGCAGCGGCAGCAATGGCTGTGAAACTGTGACATGGTGCCTATCTTAGGGCTCTGGCGCTGCACTATAGTTTCAGTCTTTTGCTAATTGCCACATCCATCCCCTCCGATGCAGACTTCTGATTTTGTGTATGAGAATTATCAGTATTCTGGTATACCCATGATTCTTAATGTGGTCCAGAGTTTCTCATGATTTACACATTCAAAGGCCTTGCTGTAGTCTGTAAAACACATATAGATATCCTTTTGGTATTCTTTTATTTTTTCAAGGATCCATCTCACATCCACAGTGATGTCATTCATTCCTTGGCCTTTCCTGAATTCTGCTTGAATTCAGACCGTTCTCATTCCAGGTATGGTTGTAGTCTTCACTGAATGATCTTGAGTAGAATCTTGCTGGCATATGAGATCAAAGTAATTGTACCATAATTTCCACAGTCAAATCACTTTTCTGCAGTATTTGTATGAACACAGATCTTTTCCAGTCCGTTGGCCATGATGTTGTCTTCCAAATTTCTTGGTACAGCCTTGAACTTATGGTAACAGACACATCTGATTGCTGTAATACTTCAATAGGAATGCCATCAATGCCCAGTGCTTTGTTCTTTGATCATGCTTTCAGTGCTGCTTCAAATTCTTTCATTACTAATGGTTCCTGATCATAAGGTATAGGTTGAAATGGCTGTTGGTTCACTTGATCTTTATTGTATAATGAATCTATGAATTCTTTCCACCTTATCTTGATCTTCTCAGCATCATCCAACATGGATCCTTGTAGCATTCCAGTTTGAGGCTGGAATTTTCTCTAATTCTTGTAGCTTTAGGAAAGCCAATCTTGTTCTTCCTCTAATATTTTCTGATTCTACGTAGTTCCTTGAATGCATCATGTTGTACTTCTCCATGTCTTGTCTTTCTGCTTGATGGAAATCTTTATTAAGTTCTGTGTTTACCTCTCTTTCTCCTCTAGTTTTAGCTTCTCTGCGTTTCTGGGCAATTTTCAGAGTGTCTTCAGTCATCCATTTTGATCATTTTTGTTTTTTCACCTTTTGTAGAGACTTCTCATTTTCTTTGAACACAACTTTTTTGAAAGGCAGTATATCAAGCTGCCAAATAACGATGGACCAGATATTGAGTTATGCTGGCTATGCGCTGCTATGGCGCATAGCTGTGTGCACTGACCCTTAACCCCGGATATTCAATCCTGTGGTCATATACCGCCCCAGCACTGAATATCCGAGTTTGTCGTACAGCCTCCCAGACACAGTAGATAACCGAGCAGCGCGATACTGCATGCTGTGTGGATAGCTGCTGCGGCTAAAAGTTAGGTTGCTGCCTCTGCTCCTCCATGGAATGCCCACGACACGCCCCGATGTTAAGCGGTTAGCATTGGGGCATGTAAGGGAGAAGATCAGGGATATTCAGCATGTTAGTGCTGTTGAATATACCGGTTAGAGGCATTTACATGGTTTACAGGGCTGTAACCATGTAAATGCCTTTCGAATATCGGGCCTGATAACAATAACTTCATGATGTCATCCCATAACTCTTCTGCTGCTCTGTCATTTGTATCTAAAGGAGCGAATTTATTTCACAGGCAGTCTTTAAATTCCAGTGGTAGATTCTCAAGGTCATATTTTGCTACACTCATGAGTGGTATGCACTTTTTCAGCTTTAACTTGAGTTTGCACACTAGTAGCTGGTAATCTGTACCACAGTCAGCTCCAGGTTTTAGCTTTGTCAATGTTACTGAGCTTTTCCATTGTTGACTTCCACAGATGTAGTCACTTGAACTTCGCCCAGTACCAAAATCAATGTGTACCAAAATCAATGTGTACAATTGCTGCTTGTGTTGCTGGAAGAAGGTTTTGAGATGACAAGATCATTGATCTTGCAGAATTCTGTTAGTCTTTCTTCAGCTTTATTTCTGTTGGCAAGTCCATATTTCCCAACCACTTTGCCACCTTCTTTGTTGCCAATGTTTGTGTTCTAGTCTCCCATGCCTATCAGGATATCTTGTTTGCAGGTTCTGTCAATGTCAATTTGTAGGTGTTCATAGAACTGATCAACTTCTTCCTCTTCTGTAGCTGTTGTTGGGACATATACTTGAATAGTAGTTGTGTTATTGGGCATTCCTAGTAGATGAATAGAAATTAAGTGTTCATTGATTGCATCATATTTAATTACAGTTCTTGCAAGTTTCATTTTAATTATACATAGTAAATGATGGCAGATAAAGACCAGTGTGGTCCATCTAGTCTGCCCAGCAATATGGCAGAAGGTGCACCCCTTCCCATGTATTTTAGGGAGTAGGTTCACCCCTACCCATGTCTTTGCTTAGTGGTGCACCCACCAGGAGCAGGTGCACCCCTCCCCATATCTTTGTTTCATTGTTTAGGGGTGAACCCACCACTCCTCTCCCCATTGCTCCATGTAGGACACCCCTATTTGTTGAGAAATTAGATGGTTCAGTTTATTTTGATTTAATCTTATTGCTGTAAAGTGATCCACTGTGTCTGTCCCAGGCCACTTTGAATTCCATCACTGTGTTTGCCCCCACCACCTCCATCGGGAGGGCATTCCAAGCATCCACCACCCTTTCAGTAAAAAAGTATTTCCTGACATTGCCTTTCAATTTACCACCTTGCAGCTTCATGTCATGCCCTCTAGTTTTACAGCTTCCCCGTCTCTGGAAGAGGTTTGTTTGTTCATTATTTCTCTTTAAGTATTTAAAGGCCTGAACCATATCTCCCCTATCCCTCCTCTCCTCCAAAGTGTACATATTTAGGTCTTCAAGTATCTCCTCATAAGGCTTCTGACGCAGACTCCAAATCATTTTAGTCGCTTTCCTTTGAACAGCTTCCATTCTTTTTACATCCTTTGCAAGATATGGTCTCCAGAACTGAACACAGTATTCCAAGTGAGGCCTCACCAGAGACTTATATAGTGGCATTAGTACCCCTTCCTTTCTGCTGGTAATTCCTCTTTGAATGCAGCCCAACATCCTCCTGGCTTCTGCCACTGCCTTGTTGCACTGTTTTGCCACCTTGAGATCTACAGAAATAATCACACCGAGGTCTTTCTCCTGCTCCGTGCACACCAACCTCTCACCCCCTATCATGTACATTTCCTTTGGATTTCTGCTACCCAAGTGCATGACACTGCACTTCTTTGCATTAAATCTCAATTGCCAAGCATCAGACCATTCCTCCAGCTTTTGCAGATCCCTCCTCATGTTCAGCACTCCCTCGGGGGAGTCCACTCTGTTGCAAATTTTCGTGTCATCTGCAAAAAGACAGACTTTTCCATTCAGTCCTTCAGCAATATCACTCACAAATACATTGAACAGTGCCGGGCCCAGGACCAAACCCTGCGGCACCCCGCTAATACCTTCCTTTCATCCGAGTGAGCTCCATTTACCATCACCTTCTGTCGTCTGTCAGTCAACCAATTTCTGATCCAGTTTACCACTTTATTTATTTATTTTACTTCTCTTATATACCGCGCTATTACATATCAGTGCGGTTTACAATAAACAGAACAATTTACTTTGCAGACGGGCCACAGAGTATTTACATTGAACAGTGATTAGAACTTTGATTCAACTGGGATAACATATCTACACATTATTTACAGTAAAGCCCATCCCCAAACTACATTATTTGGGGATGGGCTTTACTGTAAATAATGTAGTTTGGGGATGGGCTTTACTGTAAACTACTGAGTTTATTGATAAGCCTCCTATGAGGGACAGTATCAAAGGCTTTGCTGAAATCCAGGTAGATGACATCCATCGTGTGTCCTTGATCCAGTTCTCTGGTCACCCACATACAATACAATTTCTTCTTTGTCTTTCTTTTCCGGCACAGTATACCATGTGATTATCAGATTCCAAGTGCCCAATGAAAATCCATTCCAGTTCACTGACAGATAGTTGTACACATTCCGTTTCATTCTTGATCACCTCCAACTCTCCTTGATTCATGACTCATAAGTTCCATGTCCCAATATTTAAGATATCTTTGTAGCTTCTGACTCTCATTTCATGTGCAGCTATATCAACAGTCAGATGTCCCAAGGGCTTTGTTCCAATCACATTAAAAATGCTAGCTTTACTCTGAAAAGTCTTCAGCTAATCCCCAGTAGCCCATTGAGTGCTTTCTGACCTGGGGGTCTCATTTTCCAGCACTATATCACAATTTGTTTTGTTGTGACTCTCAATGGGGGTTTTGTGGCAAGATACAGAAGTAGACTGCCAGGCCTTTCTTCTGCACGGGTAATGCCAGTGTTGTTGGCACTGTCGCAGAAATGTGATCCTCTGCCGC
Source organism: Ichthyophis bannanicus (assembly GCA_033557465.1). Lineage (NCBI taxonomy): Eukaryota > Metazoa > Chordata > Amphibia > Gymnophiona > Ichthyophiidae > Ichthyophis > Ichthyophis bannanicus. Next base: position 214,626,693 of record CM066040.1, read on the forward strand.
CAACCCTATTTTGCAGCTTCCCAGATGGGTAGTTGGTCTTCATCTGGCACCTCAACTGAGACCTGTCCATCTTGAGAGACCCTGCCAGTAGTTAACCTACTGATAGCTTGGCTCTCAGCATCACTAATGTACACAAGTCCTCACAGCATGACAAGCTGCAAACTAAGAGAGGGGAAAAATATTACTTATAAGTTGCATAACTGGCTTCAGGTCCTTAGAAAGAGATTAACCAATCCTTGCTTTATAGCTCCTGCATATTTATCCATAAGAGAAACTCCCAGAATGTTTGCAAACAGGATCTAAGAGACACCCATCTATCTTCTTACAACCTAGATCTAGGCAGCGAATATGGTCCAGCTTCAAAGTCCAGCAGTGGTAAACAGGAATCCAATCCGATCTTCCTGTGATTGTCAGTTTCCTCTCTTTCTTCATTGCACTGGTCTCTTCATTAAAGCTCCTATGTTGAGCTGTCTTAAAAACGATTATTCTTCCAACACTTCAAGTTAGATGAAAGGCAAACCATAACAAGCCAGTGTCAAAAAACAGTAGGCTTCGCCAATTAAGAAAATGTCATACATCAGCTGCCAGCTAATTAACCAAGTACCTCATGTTCATTACAATTCCTTAGTTTTAAAATGCTGAACAGTTTCACTTTTATGCTTTGCAATGATACTGGCTTTTACTCCTTTGTGGTTCTCTTTTGAAATGTACAATGCAGAAGCACTGGTCTAGTGTTGTACTGCATACAGAGTCTGGTTTCTTGGGGTTTCGGTTTAATTTTGTGTACATAGTTCTACTTTTAGTTTGTGGTCACCTAGTAGTCTGTACTTAGTGAGGTTCTATCTATGCTCTAAGTGTGGGTCTGAGGCCAGGTATTCTGTTAGCATGGAGTATCTATGCTGGGATCTGTAGTAATCCAACTTGTTCAGTTTTCCCAGTAGGTGTATGAATGCAGGCCTGTACCTAGACTTAAGGGGTACATTTTAGCTCTCTACCGTTGCCTGCCGCCGTTACTTTTTCTTCTCTCAGCGGCGGCAGGCAATGACAGATAGCTAAAATGCACCCCTTAAGCCTTCTCGCCGGCATGCTAAGCAGATCTGTCCCTCCCTGCTCTTGCAGGGCGGGACAGATCTGCTTAGCATGCTGGCGACTTGCACATCGGGCACACCTCTTCTCTCCTGCCGCAGGGGAGGGGGGCACGTGCCCGATGTGCAAGTTGCACAGGGCGCAATTTACACTCAGTACGGCCCTGTATGAATGTTCTAGGGTCCACTGCAATATTTACAGTGATTCTCTTTTCTGAGTAGGCTTCTTGTATGAGCTTTGGAAATTCGTGCTGTTATGGAATGATAGATTTTCTCTAGAGCAGTGCTTCTCAATCTAGTCCTTGGGCACACCCAGCCTGGTGGGGTTTCAGGATTCCCACAATGAATATGCATAAGAGAGATCTGGCAGTGCATGCAAATCTCTCTCATGTATATTCATTGTGGAAATCCTGAAAACCTGACTATCTAGGTGTGCGCCAAGGACTGAATTGAGAATCCACTGCTCTAGAGGTCCTGTGCTGCTGTTCTCACTTTTTCTTTTTGTTCCTTGTGTGGAGTCCACTGTGGCGTGTTGGAGGAGGGTACATGGCATATGGATTGTCTCTGAGATTTGCAGTTTTGCGTTCCTGATGCTGCCATCTGAATTTAAAATATTTTGTCAGTTCAGATTCAAGAAAATCTCAGATTTTAAGGGAGCATCTTAGTTAAAATTTTGTTTGCGGTCTGATAGCTTCACTGTTGCTGATTTCTGGGCTTTTCCAGCTCTGGCACAGTCTAATCCAACCTGTGCACCATGATCGTGAATTCACAGCTACCATTTTCGTTGTTATATCTTCCCTTCTCATCGTTAACCTGGTCTTAGCACTGACCAAATAAATATGGCATGCAAATGAGGCCAGTGGATATGCTAATATTTATACGAGGTCTATCCCCCAAAAAACCAAACTTGCTAAAGAGGGCGCCAGTGAGCCAACACAGCAGACTTGTGATAATGGTGATGTGTCGTGGTGACCTTGAGCTTTAGCCTCCCACTTGCTCGATCACGCCACCTGAATTAGTTATGGACTACATGCAATAGAGTGAACTCATCTCATTTGTCTTTTGCTATTTCTGAAGCATTGTTGTAAAAGGCGATCTTTCAGAGTGGATTTCAACTTCAGGAACAAAAAGAAGTCTGCAGAGGCCGAATCTGGATAGTAGGGAGGCTGCGGGACTAGAGACATCTCGTCCTTTGCCAAAAATTCAAAGATAAGGAGCGATGAGTGATTGTGACATGGTTCACCTTTTGCTCATCTGTTTAGAGACGTGGGACAAATTTTGCAGCAACACGACGCATCTGAAGTTTTCCAGTCACAATTGTGTGACACAAACTTTTACTGATGCCTATTTCTTCAGCAACTTCACGGACAGTTAGGCGATGATTTTCAAGAATCAAAGCATGCAATTTCTTAACATAACCATCATCCATTGACGTGGATGGCCATCCAGTTTTGAGATAGTCTTCGATGGACGTTCTCTTTGATTTGAAACTTTGGTACCATTCATAATATTGTTTGCGGCTTAAACAATCCTTTCCATAAGCTTGCTGCAACATCTGAAGAGTCTTGGTAAAAGTCAATTTCACACAGAATTTCACGAAAATGCATTGCTCTTCAAGATCCTTCATATTTCAACTTGCAAAAAATAGCAAAAGGCATATGAGACGCGTTCACTTTACTGCATGTAGTCCATAACTAATTCACGTGGTGTTATTGAGCAATTGGGAGGCTAAAGCTCAAGATCATTACTACACATCACCATTATCGCAAGTTTGCTGCGTTGGCTCCCTGGCGTCCTCTTTGGCAAGTTTGGTTTCTTTTTAGGCATACCTCGTACAATTGAAGCCTCATATTGAGTCTCCAAACATGGCAATGGATTACCCTCCATTGGAGAAAATATTGTTTTTAACTTATTAGCATTAGTTGGCAAGTTGCTCCTGGAAGCTGTCAAATACTAAATAAGGTCTAGTAGTTATACTTTCATTGTATCTCATTTAATAAGATAAGGAGTTACATTTTTCACCTCTTCCTTTAAGTGTCTCCTTCACATCCCTTCAAGTTTTCCTACAAGCCCTCCCAAACTTTCTCAGAGCAATGGACAAGAATGACATAATTTGAATAACCTATAACAAAAATCATAACTGCATGGTAAACCTCTTGGGTCTTGACTAGGCTTCTTGAAAAATGAAACGGTAATAACTTCTCTGTATTCTGCAGGTAACTCCACTTTTTACAGTAATCTTTTGATTATATTAGTTCCTGTTTAATATCTCCTTTGCCACTTGTTCCGTAGCATGTAATAAGATTCCCATTAAACAGAAGAGCTTGCCTTCTGCCTCTCCAACTATATACTGTAATAGCACTCTATCTGACTTCAAATTCTTCACATGCAAAGCTTCTCACCTTAAAAGTATTTCAGGTTTTACCCTGCAACTCTTTAGCTATTTTGATCAGCTCTTCTTGATAATCTTTGACATCTATAAACTTAAAATCGGGATGGAAAACCTATCAACAATGAATGGATGGATGCTGAGAATTGTAATATCGATCATATGTTTGTGTTTATTTAATAATATTTTTCTCTTTTCTTATAAGAAGTTGATGTGCAGTATCTCTAGAGTTTTCTCTATTTTAGTGTCACAAATATTTTTATAATAGTGTTGCCTCTTGATCTGGACAACAGGCTCAACCTAATCAGGAGCTAAAGTGCATTGCCCTATTTTATCTACCCCCCCCCCCCTTTCTGGATCCCTTCACACTCCTCCCCTCAAACCAAGATCTAGGTATAGGCATCTGTTTAAGAGATTAGTCTTTGTGTGGATGGTTCATGGCCACAGCATACCACCATGACAGCATCACATAAAATGAATTTTAATTAAAATATTGAACTTCAAAGCATTTTAAACATAACCATTATAGCTCAGCTGGAGAATGGCCAACGCCTTTGCTGGGCATACAACTCATATGAGCTGTACTATGGTTTATCTTTCATAGATGCAACATCTTGCTCTAAGGAGTACAACATAAAAGTCACCTCCTTTTACTGCTGGCAATGAAATAGGACAACCGGCAGTGCAAGTCTTGCTCCTGAAATTGTTTTGTAATAAGCTCTTTGATTGTCACAAAGAGTAACTTGTTCATGAGTTCCCACTCCAATCTGTGAAAAAGCAAGAGTGGACACCTCTTGCACGTTAGCCGCCATATGGTGGAGAGTAGGTTTGCAATGACTGTAAAAGCTGCTACTTGCCCTTATTTTGCCACCATTCATTCCAATCATTTTCTCTTTCAATAGGGGTCAGGGGGGCTATTTTCTTGTCGTTTTTGCCCAAAGTGACTCAAAACATCACTTGTTGTTGCCTTATGCTGCGACTAAGGCTGCCTCCTTCTCTAAGGTTACCAGATTTTTTGCACGCAAATCTGTGACTAGATCCTTCATAGCCATTCTGCCAAGAGCAATGCATTGTCTGATTTTTAGACTTTTTGTCATTTCTTTATTGATTATTGATCCAAGCAGGTTAAAATTGTCAACTATTCAATTTCTTCTCCATCAATGATGAACTTATTAATTTTGTCAGCTGTCAGGATCTTGGTCTTCTTTATGTTAAAGTGCAGGTCCTTTTTAAGACTATGTTCCTTGATATCAAGAAGCAAATGTTTCAGATCATCTTTACGTTCAGCCATTATTGTGCTATCATCTGCATAGCGAAGGTTGTTGCTGAGTCTTCCGCCAATCTTCACACCTTGGTTGTCTTCATACAGTCCTGCTTCTCTGTTTGTTCTGCATTTAAATTAAACAGAAGGGGGAAGGTATGCAGCCTTGTCGTACAGCTTTGCTAATTTTAAACCATTCTGTTTCTCCTTGTTCCATTCAAACTGTTGCTTTTTAATCAGTGTAAAGTTTGTGCAAGAGAACTGTCAGATATTCTGGTATATCCATGCTGCTTAATGTGGCCCAGAATGTCTCATGGTTCACACAGTCAAAAGCCTTGCTATAGTCAATAAAACACATATACAGATATCCTTTTGGTATTCTTTTGTCTTTTTAAGGATCCATTTCACATCGTCTCTTGTTCCTTGCCCTTTCCTGAACCCTACTTGCACTTCAGGCAGGTTCCATGTATAATTGTAGGGCCCGATATTCGAAAGGCATTTCACAGTTTATAGCCCTGTATAACATGTAAATGCTGCTGAATGGGATTTTCAACGGCACTAACACGGTTAGTGCCACTGAATATTCCCGATTATTTCCCCTACACGCCCCGATGCTAATCGCTTAGCATCGGGGCATGTCATGGGCCTTCCGGGGTGGAGTGGAGGCAACATCACTGCTAACCGGGCAGCGGCGATATTACACCGCTACCTGGTTAGTGACCTGTGGGTAAAACTAGGCAAAGCAAAAGCTGGCCTAGTTTTACCAAAGGGAGCTAATCAGGCATCGGCGCAATATCACCACTACCTGGTTAGCTACTGCAGCTCTGGGGCATGTGTGGTGATCCTGAATATTCAGTGCTGGGGCTGCAGATGATCCCGACATTGAATATCTGGAGTTAGAGGTCGGTGGGGACAGCTATGCGCTGTAGCGGTGCATAGCCAGCTTAATTCAATATCAGGCCCGTAGTCTTTGTTGAATGATCTCATCTTGCTTTCATGTGGGAACAGAGGGATTGTGCGATAATTTCCACAGTCAGTCTGATCACCTTTCTTCAGTATTGGCATATACACAGATCTTTTCCAGTCAGTTGGCAATGGTTGCTTTCCAAATTTCTTAGCAGAGCCTTGTAAATATAGTAACAGCTTCATCCAGTTGCTGTAATATTTCAATGGCAATGCCATTAATGTCTAGTGCTTTGTTCTTTGATAATGTTTTCAACTTCTTTCATCACCAGTAGTTCCTAATAATAAGGTACACGTTAAAATGGCTATTGGGCCACTTGATCTTTATGGTATAATGACCCTGTATATTAGGGTGGTCCATAAAAATGAATTCCTGAATTCCTTTGCTCCCTGGCCTGATTCTGGTTCCATTTAGGTAGAAAACACTGTGTACAAAGTTTGAAGCCAATCACATAATATTTAGGGGTGGCTCAACAAGTCTTGAGATTTCCCCCTGGGAGCAGATGATGAAATGTTGCATCATCTTGTATCATCCACTCAGTTCCACGCTCATTACATTTGATTGCGTCATATTTGAACTAATCTCGTCTCTGAGAGGTGGCAAAGACATTGTACTATTATCTTTGTATCTTTATTCTTTTCAGATGGCGAAAAAACATGGTTTTTATCTCATTGAAGATATGTCCACCACAATTCTAGGGGCCAAGCTCCCCAGCAAGGAGCAAGTGTTAAGTGTATTTTTACATCACCATATGACATTAAACAAAGGCGTTAGTGAAAGTGCATCTATTGTAACAAGTGAAGTAGAAGCTTACTGGGAAAAGGCCAGGCTTCCTGTTCAAAGAAATGACAAAATTCAAGAAAAAGTAAAGAAATTGTTCAATCAGTGGAAACCTTTGAAGAAAAACAAAGGGAGAGGAGGGAAACAAGAGGCAAATGAAAAAGAATTCCAGGTTGCAATGAAAAACCTATTTGATGTGGCGCATGCCAATGCAATGTCTTTAATTCATATTCAAGAAGACAAAGAATTCTTAATAGCGCAATGAGAACCAGGGCGCCGCGGCTCAATGTGTGCGATGGACAAGAAACTTGCCAACACGGAAGCAAGATCGCAACAGCGAGAAGAAGAACTGAAAAGGCGCAGACAAAAACATGTTGCCGAAGCCGAGGCAACTACAAGCCAAGTTCAGCTGGAAGGATCTTCTTCCTCAGCAGAGTCAGGTGAAGACTCGTCGACATCTGCGACGGGCAAGAATAAAGCTGCAGCAGTTTATGAACTGTTACAGGAATGGTGTTTGGATGAAAAGGTTGCAGGCTTCTGCTTTGATACAACTGCATCGAACACAGGACGTCGATCAGGAGCGTGCATTCTTCTAGAACAGAGACTCCGTCGCACACTTTCATTTGGCATGCCGCCATCACATTTACAAAATAATTCTTGGTGCAGTATTCTCTACATGCTCTGGAGCTTCATCGGGTCCCGATGTCCAACTCTTTCGCCAGTTCCAAAAGAATTGGGGCTCCCTTGACAAGTCCAACTATCAAACTGGAAAAGACTTGGAGGTGCTGCAACCTGACAGGGATCGCATCATGAAGTTTGCGGAATCCAAGTTGGCACAGGGCAATCACCGAGATGATTACCTGGAATTCTTGGAGTTAACGATTGTCTGCCTTGGAGGGAATCTTCCTAGTTTCAATTTCAAGAAACCCGGAGCTTTCCATCATGCCAGATGGATGGCAAAAGTCTTGTACTGTCTCAAGATTTGGATGTTCCGAGGACAACTCAAAGATCTTACCCAACGGGAGGAGTCCTGTGTTCGTGATGTGAGCATTTTCTCCATCCTGATTCATGTGGAAGCCTGGTTTTCTGCCCCTGATGCCGCAGTTGCTCCTCGAACAGATTTGGAGATGCTGAAGAAACTACACTCTTACCACAATGACCGTGTTGGAAGAGCAGCCAGAGACAAACTGCAACAGCATCTGTGGTATGTGTCAGAGGAGCTTGTGGCACTGTCACTGTTCGATGAAGCTGTTTCAGCACCGACAAAGCGGGCCATAGTGTCGGCCATGATCCCGGCAGAATCAGATGAAAGCGATGAGGATGATGACGAAGACGAAGATCCCCCAAAGTGGGTCGAATTGAAAAGTTCCATGATTCCACCACTTGAATCTTTTGCAACTCGCAAGTCAATCCGTTTCCTGAAACACCTCGACATCAACAGTGATTTTCTTAATGCAGACCCAGAAGACTGGGAAGAGAATGCATCATTCAAAGACGGTATGAAGAAAGTAAAAAATCTTCCAGTGATCAACGATGTGGCTGAGTGAGGGGTCAAACTCATTGAGGAGTTCAACGGCTGACACACCACAAAAGAAGAGCAACTCCAGTTCCTTCTGGGTGTTGTCTCGCAACACCGTAAGATGTTCCCCACATCGTCAAAGTCCTTACTAGCATCTGGACCACATTGAGTGCTTGGCAAGGATGATACCCCCGTCTATGAGCGGATAATACCCAGTGGTCTGACGAACCCTGGGGGGGATCCAGGGGCCTGATAGATAGGGACCTTGAGCCACCCCTAAATATTATTTGATTGGCTTCAAACTTTGCACACATTGTTTTCTACATAAATGGAACCAGAATCAGGCCAGGGAGCAAAGAAATTCCTACTTTTATTTTTTCCCCTATGGCAGTGGACCACCCTACTGTATATTCTTTCCACCTTTTCTTGATCTTCTCAGCATCATTCAGCATGGATCCTTGAGCTTCTTCTAGCATTCCAATTTGAGGCTGGAATTTTCTCTTTAACGCTTTAGGAAAGCCAGTCTTGTTCTTCCTTTAATATATTCTATTTCCTTGCATGCATCATTGTAGTAGGTCTCCTTGTCTCATTTGGCTGCACTTTGGAAATCTCTATTGAGTTCTGTGATTAACTCTCTTTCTCCTCTGGCTTTAGCTTCTCTGCATTTCTGGGCAATTTTCAATCATCCAATTTGGCCATTTTTGCTTTTTCACCTTTCGTAGAGACTTCCCACTTTCTTTGAACACAACTTTCTTGATGTCATTATTATTATTATTATTATTGATTTTAATGAGCATTTATAAAGTGCTACCAGGCATACGCAAAGCTGTAGAGACAAAGAAAAGATAGTCCCTGTTTGTCAGGCTTACAATCTAAAAGGACAGACTTACAGGAGTGGGACAAAAGGGGCAATAAGGACCTGAAACATAAGGATGGGGATTATGAGCCAAAGGTGGTCTCAAAGAGGTGCGTCTTCAGCTTAGACCTGAAGAGTATGAGGGAAGGGATTTGATGCAGGGAAAGGGGTAGGTTATTCCAAGCAAAAGGGGCAGCAAGGTCAAAGGAGCGAAGCCGAGAGCTAGCAGAAGCAGAAGCAGCATGGAGAGAAGAAAAGCAGAAGATGAACGAAGATTATGGGAAGAGAGTAGAGGTAAAGAGGAACAGCAGAGTGAATGCACTTGTGTGAGGGTAAGTAGTTTGAACTGAATATGGTTTTTTTATTTGTATCCAAAGCAACAAATCAATTTCGCAGGCAGTCTTTAAATTCCAGTGGTATATTTTCAAGGTCATATTTTGCTACATTCATGAGTGGCTTGTTCTTTTCAGCTTGAGGTTGAGTTTGCATATTAGTAATCGGTGATCTGTACCACAGTATACTATGTGATCATCAGAAGCAAAGTGCCCGATGCCAGTCCATTTCAGTTCACTGACACCCAACAGACTGAATTGTACATGTTCCATTCCATTCTTGACCACCTACCACTATTACTACTACTTATCATTTATATATTTATTATTTATTTTTATTTATTACAAATTCTTATATACTGCGCTATTTAGCATCAGTGCGGTTTACATAATAACAACATTTTGCATTAGAAACAATATCTTTTGCTTACATTGTAACAGGGATTGAAACTTGGAAGTAACAGGGTAACTATATACAGTTCAAAACAAAGGAAGTACAGGGTAACTACATACAGTTCAAACAAAGGAGCTTATAAATTATGTAAGTTATATTATGTATTAGAGACATAAAGTAATCATGCTACAATGCTATATAATGCTACAAGGCATACGCAGCGCTGTACAGGCACATGTAAAAGATGGTCCCGCTCATAAGAGCTTACATTCTACTCAATACAGCTGAGGACAAGAATACATCTCTAGGAGATGGTAAGGAGGTAGAAAAGAGACTAAGTGGAGAATCCAAAGGCAGCCTCAAAGAGGTGAGCCTTCAGCATGGATTTGAGAAGGGTCAAAGATGAAGCCTGATGTATAGACTGTGGAGTTTGTTCCAGGCATAAGGAGAAGCAAGGTGAAAATAATGAAGTCTGGAGTTGGCAGTGGAGAAAAGGGCACATACAGAAGCAATCCGCCAGAAGAGCGGTGTTCGAGGAGGTGTGTAGGGAGAGATGAGAGAGGAAAGACACTGAGGAGCAGCAGAATGAGTGCATTTATAGGTAAGTAGGATAAGTTTGAACTGGATATGGAAATGGATAGGGAGCCAATGAAGGGACTTGAGGGGTTATATGAGCATATTGGGGCTGGCGGAAGATAAGCCGCACAGCTGAGTTTTGAACAGATTGAAGGGGAGAGAGATGATTCAGAGGGAGACCAGTAAGAAGGAGGTTGCAATAGTCTAGACAGGAGGTGACTAAAGAGTGCATACGTGTTTTGGTAGTGTCTCCAGAAAGGAAGAGGCAAATTTTGCTGATGTTAGAGAAAGAAATGACAGGTCTTAGCTATCAGTTGAATGTGTGTGGAGAAGTAGAGTCAAAGATGACCCCAAGGTTGTGACCTGAGGAGACAGGGGGTAGTAGAGTGTTATCAACAGAGATTGAGAAAGGAGGAAGGGAGGAGGTGGGTTTAGGGGGAAAAATAAGAAGCTCGATTTTAGCCATGTTCAATTTCAAATGCGGTGAGACATCCAGGCAGCAATGTCAGATAGGAGAGGTAGAGATCCGGGCATGGATTTCTGGAGAGATATCAGGTGTAGAGTGGTAGATCTGAGAGTCATCAGCAGAAAGATGGTACTGAAAACCATTGGAGGAAATGAGTGAATCAATGGACTGGGTATAAAGAGAGAAAAGGTGTGGGCCCAGGACAGACCCCTGGGGTACACCAACTGAGAGAAGGACAGCAGTAGAAGAGGATCCACCAGAATAAACGTGATGGGAGAGGTAAGAGGAGAACCAGGATAGCACAGAGCTCTTAAAACCAAGTGAGGACAAGGTGTCGAGGAGAAGGAGGTGGTCAACAGTGTTAAAAGCAGCAGAAAGATCAAGAAGGATTTAGACAGGAACAGGTCGCTGGAAACTTTGGCAAGAGCAGTTTCAGTAGAATGAAAGAGACACAGGTTTCCTGCTAACCTCTCAGCCCACTGTATATAGTTGCATTTGTTAACAACCTTATAATGTTCTTTGTTATGTGTTCCCTATATTTATTGTACAAGTTACAATGTTGATCGAAATCTGTTCCTTATAAAAACTGTTTTATGTAAACCGCTTTCACTGGTAGAAAAGCGATATATCAAAATCTGTTAAAAAAATAAATAAAGGGCATGAGAGGAGAAAAATTCAAGGCAATAGTGGTGAACCACATGTTCAAGTAGTTTAGAAATATGGGGAGGTGGGAGATGGGTCAATAATTAGAAGGGCAGGTAAGATCAAATGAGGGTTTCTTGAGGAGAGGTGTGACCACAGCATACGTGAAAGCTGTAGGAACAGTTGCAGTGGAGAGTGAAAGGTTGAGAACGTGAGAGATGGAAGGGATTATCGTGGAGGAAAGAAGCTTAGGAGATGGGTGGTAATAGGATCAGAGGAGCAGGTAGGGGAAAGTGCTAGGTACTGTCACCACCAGGTGGGCAGACTGCCTCCTGGCTAGCAGGGCTGCGCCTGATGGCAATGAATATAGTTGCACGCCTCGAGTGGTAAAGGCAAATTAGGATTTATTCCCCTCCCGGGGTCGGATTATTCAAATAACAAACAAAACACAAGTACTCAAAGGAAATAAGCCATGTGCTCTGGCAAAAACATAAAGAATATTAGAACAATTTCTTCTTGCTTCAAAGTAAGTAATAACGTTATGCATTCAACTGCAGCACACAGTCTCACTGTGTGAAAACCAGCCTTTATCAGTTGTAGTGTTTTCCCTTAACACTATGCTCAGCTATGCCTAGCACAGAGACATTATTCTGTCGGATAAAATCAGTGTACAGTCCATTGGGTCACAGATGGACGAACACTCACTGAGTGTATCAATTATCATTGGTTCTTGCACGTATTCAGAACCCTCCTTATTTCTATCCTCAGGTTGGGATAGATAAAATCCTTTTCCCCTCTTGCTCTCAGGTTTTAGCCTGCGGGGTTTTCTCTGAGGTTTAGAGATTTCTACAAGGTCCTCTTCTGACATACATACGTCCTCAGGATAATATCTCTCCTTCTCTGGAGGTTTCACTGGCTCCTTGCTCAGCTCTCTGCTTAAATCTCTTGGTTGGGAGTTACAGCCCTTCCCCCACCTTAGACTTCCTGCATGAGGCTGCTCTGCATTCACACTGTAGGAATTTCTATCATTCACAACTTTTAACTTCCCATTATAATCATTCCTCAGGTCACAGCTTCCTGATACATACAGTTTTGTCTTTGGTTTCCACTCACTCCGGCTGGAACGTAGCCTCCGTGTTCCAAAGTGTTTGCAATCAGCAGAACATTCACACCTGTTCTGTGCTCTTGCTATCTGCTTCCTCCTGTAGGACTCTGGGTAGTTACTTGTGTGAATGCTTCCTGTCTCTGACTCACTTCCTAGGTCAAAGTAAGAAACTCCTCCTGCTTCCTCTCGGCCAGCTGCTTCAGGTGAGCCAGCCTGTTCGCTTCGTTCTCCTTGTTCTAACCCTGTGTTCCCTGCACTGTCCTTATAAGGGCTGTAAGCTCTTCCCCTTCTCAGGTGCAGGCTAACAGGAACTAGGGAATTTCTCTCAGCTGAGTGTTTTTTCAGACCTCGTGGCTGCATTTGTTTCTGTTGTCCCTGACAACAGCTGCTCACATGGTCTGTTTCCCTGTCAGCTTCAGGACTAAACTGCCGTGAATCTTGTGCTTTTAAGGTAGAGAATGGGGCTTCTTCATCACAGTACGTATGACCTAGATTGGCCACTGTTGGAAACAGGATACTGGGCTTGATGGACCTTGGTCTGACCCAGTATGGCATATCTTATGTTCTTATGTAGGTAGTGAGTTAGGAGGAAAAAAGATGTGTGATGTCATTCTTAGAGATCATAGAAAAGGAAAAGAGGGTGGTAGAGGTGGGAGGAGTTGGGAGTGAAGAGGGGGGGAAGAGCTGATCTCATGAGGAATTGGAGTGTAATCTTATGGATTTTGTCATGGGACTAGTTGACCAAGATTTTGGCAGAAAGGGAAGGAGGGGTCAGAGGTGGAGGCACCTTGAGCAGAGAGCTGAGGTTGTAAAGAGGTGGCAAGAGTCAGAAGCAAGAGAGTTAGTCAGGTTGACATAATAGTTTTGTTTGGTGAGGGCTATGGCTGACTGGAAAGAGATAAGCATGAATTTGAAGTGTAGAAAGTCCACTTGGTTCATATGTTCCATGTCCCAATATGTAAGACATCTTTGCAGCTTCTGACTCTCATGTCATGTGCCACTACATCAGCAGTCAGATATTCTGAGAGCTCTGATCCAAACACATCATAAATGCTGGCTTTACTCTGAAAAGTCTTCAGTTCATCCCCAGTAGCCAGTAGAATGCTTTCTGACCTGGAGATCTCATCTTCCAGCAGTATAGTGCAGTTGGTTTTGTTGTGACTAGCCATTGGATTTTCATGGCAAGATAAGAAAGTAGATCGCCAGGCCTTTCTTCTGTGCAGGTAATGCTAGTGTGGCTGTTGTCACAGAAATGTGATCCTCCACCACCAACACCATCCCATTCTGCTGCTGCCCAGATGGGTGGTTTGTCTTAGTCTGGCATCTCAGCTGAGACCTGTCCATTTTGGGAGACCCTTCCAGTAATTAAGCTACCGATAGCTTAGCTCTCAGCATCATTGATGCACACAAGCCCTCACAGCACGACAAGCTGCAAACCAAATGAGAGTCCCTGTACTATGCAAAATATAAAGATAATGGATGTAAATTCTAAAAGCTGACATATTTAAATCACTAAGTTGAAATTTTTTTTCTACCACTTCTGTTCCCATTGCTGGAAGTAGGGACAGGAGACTGCCAAACAGGTGGGAGTCAGGATAATACCCCAAAATTAGGGACTTCCGGTAACCTTATTCTTCACTCAGCTCAAAGATAATTCAGCAGTCATCCTGGTGCTGGGTGGGATGGGTGGGGAAAATGGGTGAGAAAGGAAGAGCACAGGATCAGCTGCAAGCAAAGTGGCTAATCTGTCCAATCTAGGGTTGCCAATTTTTTGAAAGAGAAAAACCCACCACCTGTGGCTAGTCATGCTCCACCCATGCCCATCCCTAACCTGCCCTTTCCCTGCCCTTTCCCTGCCCCCTATCCCACCCCATGTACCGCCCCCACCCCCTGTCCTCAAAAAAATTGCAGAGAGGGCAATGTGCAAACTGAACAAGCAAGATTGCTACACATTCTTAATCAGAAATTCCATACTAACAGAATACCTAGAAATACACACACAATACAGAAATCAATAAATGAGCACAAAATGAAAACAGAAATATATAGACAAAAATTAAACCGAAACCCCAAGAAGCCAGACTCCGCATGCAGCGCAACATCAGATAAATAAGAGATGCAGTTCCCATACTGTGTAAAATATAAAGATAGCACAAAGTCCAATCATTTTCTACCTTTGTTGTCTGACCATTTGATCATGCTGGTCCTGATCTGAGACTTAATGTTTTTCTGTCTTCTCTTAGCTCTCTTTCTATGGTCTATAATCCATCTACCATTTCGTGTCTCGTCTTTTGTTTTTTTCACTTCCTTCCATCAGCCTATTTCCAGTCCCAGTAACCCTCTCCAGTATCAGTCCCCTTTCCACTTGTCTCCTCCCATTACATTCCAATGTCAACCCCCTTGCGTTCCCAGGACTGCCAGTGGTGTCCATTCCCTTCTAGTCCCCCTCCTTCCTCACTGTCCAGCCCCTTCTAGTACAAATACAATCCCAGGTATCAGCTCACTTCCACACCCAGTGCCATCCCCATGTCAGCTCCCTTCCAGTCCCAGTGCCCCTCCTTTCCAGCCTCCTCCCCATTACCCAGTCACCTACCAGTACCATTCCCAGGTGTCAGCTCCCTTCGAGCCCCTTCCTTACCCCCTCTATCAGCTCCCTTCCTGCCACCTCCTTCCTCTCCCCTGCGTCAGTTGCCTTCCAGACACCTCCTTCCCCCCTATTTCAGTTGCCTTCCTGCCTCCACCTAGTGTCAGTCCATTTCTGCCACCTCCTTCCCCCCTCTCTTTCAGCTCCCTCCAAGCCACCTCTTTCCCCCTGTGTCAGTCCCTTCTGCCATCTCCTTCCCCTTGCAGCCGTGGCTCCTGCTTCTTACAAAGCAGCAGCTGCAATAAAGCTAATTTTAAAACAAAATGAAACCAGTGAGGAGCCCTCCAGCCCCCCCCCCCTCAGTGCAACCTCACCTTCCCTTTGCAGCTGCTGCTCCTGCTTCTTAGAGAGCAGCAGCTGCAATAAAGCTAATTTAAAAACAAAATGAAACCAGTGCGGAGACCTCTGGCCCTAAGGGACCCCTGCTGCAGCGCCCGCGCTCAAAAAGAAGTGATGCTACAGGGGGCAGGACGCTGCAGCAGGAGTTCCATAGGGCCAGAGGACTCTGCACCGGTTTCAGATGAAAAGCCAGTTTTCTGCTCTGGCTGCTCCCGGTCTCAATGCCAGAGCAAAAAAACAGCTTTTCAAGGGCCGGTCTTCAATCTCTGCCAGCAACCGGTCTGGCCACGGAAAAACTGGCCAAGCTGGCTGAAAACCGGCTGTTTGACAACCCTAGTCCAGTCCCTGTACCTGACCACCTGGAGCTGGCTTGTCAACCAGCTTAGGCCTCCACCCAGCAACAGTCCCTTTCCATCCCACCACTCAGCAAGCTAATGTGGCAGTGGGGCAGAGAGAGTGGCTGATGCTGAATTAGGAATTGGGCCTGCTATTGGGTAGGTGCCTGATTGCCTCCCCTATTGTGCCCTTCCCTCCTCATCCAGGAGTTGGATGACACCTTATCTTGGTTTTCTTAAACTCCCTTTTATTTTATTTTAGGATTCTGATTTTCATAATCCAGGAATGCTCATAAACGGCCTTATTATATTATTATTGCTCTACGATAAGTAGCCTTTCTGACACTGCATCTCTTAGAAATGCTAATGAAAACATTACTTAGCTTCTCACACCTCAAGTGGGTAATTCTATAAGTTACTTCTAAATGGGCATTTACATGGGAGTTGACTGCTGCTTTTCTGAAATTATGTACATCAGGCTGATCGTGGATACTTTCGCTTTGGGCAATTAGAGGGACAGAGTTTGGCAGGGGCATAAGTGGAACGCTAAGTTACAAGTGTAAATTATAAAATACTATAATTCATGTGTGTTCTTGAAAAAAATCTAACTCCGGATATTTACACCAGTCATAGGGCTGGCACAGTGTCAATACTGCCACCAAAAGCATGCTGCAGTGCCAGTCATCCTCCAATGCCATTTCTGCAGAAAGCCTTTCTTTGACTCAGATGAGTCCTTAAGTTCTCATTTGAGAGAATCCAACAGCCCACTGCAGACCTGCTGGAGTCAAAGGCCTAGCATAGGATTATTGACAGCAAAGATCAGGAGAATAATGTACCTTAAATATTTTGTCTATAAAACATACCTGCACAAAAAGCAGGTACAAGTGCCTGCAGGTACTTTGTACCCAGGGTAAGCTCCAGAATGAAAGTATGGAGCTTACTTTTGCTTTGAAACTAGCAGCAAAGCCTGAAAAAAGGTATCTGTGGACTTTGTCCCAGTGTGGACATTAAGAAAATGGCATCTTTATTCAACATTTATGAGGAGAATATCCTTTAGTGGATGTTGTCCTAAATCTCATCTACTTTCTAATTACAACTATTATGTGATTTAAAAATGGTGGTGTTATTATGTGCCATCGAGTCGGTGTCGACTCATGGCGACCCTCTGGATAGTTATCCTAAATTGTGTTCGGTCTTCAGTCAGGCAGCTCATTGTGACAGACTGGCACCCGTAGCTGCTGTTGTATCGATCCATCTCATTGTTGGGCTTCCTCTTTTGCGTTGACCTTCTATCTTGCCAAGCATGACATCTTTCTCTAATGATCTCTCTTCGCATGATGTGTCCAAAGTATGAAAGATGAAGTCTTGTCATCTGAACTTCTAAAAAAAGCTTAGTTTTGATCTCCTCTAGTACTGACTGGTTTCTCTTCGGGCAGTCCATGGTATACGCAATATTCGCCGCCAGCACCATAATTCAAAGGCATCAATTTTCTTCCTGTCTATCTTTTTCAACGTCCAACCTTCACATCCATATGACATTATACTGAAAATACCATGGCTTGAACGAGTCGAATCTTTGCATGGAGAGAGACATCTCTGCTCTTGAGAATCTTGTCTAGGTCCTACATAGCCATTCTGCCAAGAGCAATGCATCATCAAATTTCTTGACTGCTTGTTGCTTCTTTATTGATAGTTGATCCAAGTAGGTTGAAGTTGTCCACAATTTCAATTTCTTCTCCTTCAACGATGAGCTTATTGATTTTGCCAGTTGTCATAATCTTTGTCTTCTTTACATTAAGGTGCAGGCCCATTTTAAAACTATGTTCCTTGATCGTGAGAAGCAAATGTCTCAGATCATCTTCACTTTCAGCCAGTAATCTGGTATCATCAGCATAGCAAAGGGTGTTGATGAGTCTTCCACCAGTCTTCACACCTCTGTTGTCTTCATACAAACCTGCTTCTCTGATGACTTGTTCTGCATATAAATTAAACATGTAGGGGGAAAGTATGCAGCCTTGTCGTACACCTTTGCTGATTTTAAACCATTCTGTTTCTCCTTGTTCCATTTGAACTGTTGCTTCTTGATCAATGTACAGATTGTGCAAGAGAACGATCAGGTGTTCTGGTATACCCATGCTCCTTAATGTGGCCCAGAGTTTCTCATGGTTTACACAGTCAAAAGCCTTGCTGTAGTCAATAAAGCACAAATAGATATCCTTTTGGTATTCTTTAGTCTTTTCAAGGATCTATCTCACATCCGTGATGATGTCTCTCATTCCTCGCACTTTCCTGAATCCTGCTTGCACTTCAGGTAGTTCTTGTTCCAGGTATGGTTGTACTCTCTGTTGAATAATCTTCTGTAGAATCTTGCTGGCACATGGGATTGGAGCGATTGTGTGATAATTTCCAGTCAGTTGGATCAACTTTCTTTAGTATTGGTATAAACACAGATCTTTTCCAGTCAGTTGGCCATGATGTTTTCCAAATTTCCTGGCAGAGCCTTGTAATTATGGTAACAGTTGCATCAGATTGCTGTAATACGTCTATGGGAATGCCATCAACACCTGGTGCTTTTTTCTTTGATAAGGCTTTCAATGCTGCTTCAACTTCTTCTTTCATCACCAATAGTTCCGGATCATAAGGTACAGGTTGAAACGGCTGTTGGTCCACTTGATCTCTATCATATAAAAACTCAGTATATTCTTTCCACCTTTTCTTGATCTTCTCAGCATCATTCAACAGAGAACCTTGAGCATCATGTAATATTCCAATTCGAGGCTGGAATTTTTTCTTTAACTCTCATAGTTTTAGGAAAGCCGATCTTCTTCTTCCTCTAATAGTTTCTTCTTCTATTTCCTTGCATGCATCATTGTAGTACTTTTCCTTGTCTTGTCTTGCTGCACGTTGGAAATCTCTGAGTTCTACAATTGCCTCTCTTTCTCCTTTGCCTTTAGCTTCTCTGCGTTTCTGGGCAATTTTCAGAGTTTCTTCCATCATCCATTTTGGCTGTTTTTGCTTTTTCACCTTTTGTAGAGATTTCTAGCTTTCTTCCAACACAATCTTCTTGATGCCATTCCATAACTCTTCTGGAGCTCTGTCATTTGTATCTAAAGCAGCAAATCGATTTTGCAGGCAGGCTTTAAATTTCAGTGGTATATTCTCAAGGTCATATTTTGCTACATTCATGAGTGGCTTGCTCTTTTTCAACTTTGGCTTGAGTTTGCATACTAGTAGTTAGTGATCTGTACAACAATCAGCTCCAGGTCTTGTCTTTGTTGACATTATAGAGCTTCTCCATCATTGACTTCCACAGATGTAGTCAATTTGATTTCTGTACAATCCATTGGGTGAAGTCCATGTGTATAGTCCCCACTTGTGTTGCTGGAAGAAGGTGTTTGAGATGAATAGATCATTGGTCTTGGAGAATTCTATCAGTCTTTCTCCAGCTTCATTTCTTTTGCCAAGTCCATATTTTCCAACTACTTTGCCTTCTTCTTTGTTGCCAACCTTTGTGTTCCAGTCACCCATGTCTATCAGGATATCCTGTTTGCATGTTCTGTCAATTTCAACTTGTACTTGTTCATAGAATTCATCAATTTCATCCTCTTCTGCAGCTGTTGTTGGGGCATATACCTGAATTATAGTTGTGTTGATAGGCATTCCTCATAGACGAATAGAGATTAAGCGTTCACTGACTGCATTGTATTTCATTACAGTTCTTGCAAGTTTCTTCTTTATTATAAATGCAACACCATTTCTTCTTTGTCTTTCATTTCCAGCATAGTAGACCATGTGATCATCTGATGCAAAGTGCCCGATGCAGTCCATTTCAGTTCGCTGACACACAACAGATCAAGTTGTACATGTTCCATTTCATTCTTGACTACCTCCATCTTCCTTTGGTTCATGCTTCATACATTCGATGTCCCAATATGTAAGAGATCTTTGCAGCTTTGGACTCTTCATTTCATGCGCAGCTTCATCAGTAGTCAGATGTCCCGAGGGTTTTGATCCAACCACATCATAAATGTTGGCTTTACTCTGAAAAGTCTTCAGCTCCTCCCCAGTAGCCAGTTGAGTGCCTTCTGACCTAGGGGTCTCATCTTCC
Organism: Ichthyophis bannanicus; assembly: GCA_033557465.1. Classification (NCBI taxonomy): domain Eukaryota; kingdom Metazoa; phylum Chordata; class Amphibia; order Gymnophiona; family Ichthyophiidae; genus Ichthyophis; species Ichthyophis bannanicus. Next base: position 214,646,488 of record CM066040.1, read on the forward strand.
AGCACTATAGTGCAATTTGATTTGTTGTGACTATCCATTGGGTTTTCATGGCAAGATACAAAAGTAGATTGCCGGGCCTTTCCTCCGCGCAGTTTAAGTTTAGTGTTGTTGCCAATGTCACAGAAATGTGATCCTCCGCCACCAACACTGTCTCATTCTGCTGCTGCCCAGATGGGTGGTTTGTCTTGGTCTGGCACCTCAGCTGAGACCTGTCCATCTTGGGAGACCCTGCCTGTAGTTAAACCACCGATAGCTTAGCCCTCAGCATCACTGATGCACACAAGCCCTCACAGCATGACAAGATGCAAACCAAGTGAGGGTTAAAAATGGTACTGTGTGGGTTTTCAAAATGTACAATGAAGTGTTAAACTAGAAAGGAAGGAGAAAGAGTAGTGTGCAAGACAGGGACATAGAACCAGGACAGAGAAAGCAAATGACTGAGAGTTATGGGGAATGGTGAAGAGAGAATCGACAGAGGAGGAAAAGTAATAAGGAAAATGGACATAAACCTTTTGTTAGAATCAGGGCAATCAACAGTACAATAACCTTAATCAACTCATGCTAAATTGAAAAGATATATCAACTAAGATGAAGAAGCATGACAGGTAAAATTGGATAGTTTGGACTGATAGCAGCTAGGGATGCATATGAAATTATTACTGTACAATTACTGAGACTAGGTGGGAGCAGTTTTATGACTAGACAGTTAATATAGCCAATTACACATTATTCAGAATAGATTGCAGGGATATGAAAGGTAGCAAGGCCTTTCTTTATACCAAGCCTGAATTACGTACAAATTTTTGGGGAGGCCATTGGGGGAGATTTGGGCAAGGAAGCACTACTACTACTGCTACTTCTTATCATTTGTATAGCACAAGGCATACACAGCACCGTACATATAAGGGTTCCTGCTATATAGAGCTTACAATCTAATTAAGTGAGACAACACGGCAAACAATGGACCAAAATAAATCTGGGGGAATGATAAAGATACACATAGGTTGTGAACTGGAGAAGAGGATCAGGATCCAAAAGCAGCTTTGAAGAGGAGAATTTTTAGCCTGGAATTGAATAGGGTCAGTGATGGAACGTGATGTATTGACTTGAGTAGTCTGTTCCAGGCATATGGATCAGCAAGGTGGAATGAACAAAGTTTGGAGTTGGCAGTAGCAGAGGAGGGCACAGATAAAAGGGATCTGCCAGAGGAGCAGAGTTCCCAAGGAGGGGTATAGGGTGCGATAAGAAAGGAAAGGTAGTGAGCAGCCGCAGAATGAATGTACTTATAGGTCAGTAGGAGAAGTTTGAACTGGAAAAAGATAGGGAGCCAGTGAAGTGACTTGAGAAGAGGGGTTAAATGAGCATAGTGACACAGGCTGTGCAGCAAAGTTTCAAACAGATTGAAGGGGAGAAAGATAATTCAGGAGAAAACCAGCGAGGGACAGGTTGCAGTAGTCTAGATGGGAAGTGACCAGAGAATGGATAGGAGAATGCTAGGAATCATAAAGGAAAGAAATGGTGAATAAAACAAAGGATATTATAATGCCTCTGTATCATTCCATGGTGCAACCGCACCTTGAATATTGTGTGCAATTCTGGTCGCCGTATCTTAAAAAAGATATAGTGGAATTAGAAAAGGTACAGAGAAGAGGCACCAAAATGATAAAGGGGAAGGAAGGATGCCCCTATGAGGAGAGGCTTAAAAGATTAGGGCTTTTCAATCTGGAAAAGAGACGGCTAAGGGGGGATATGATAGAGGTCTATAAATTAACGAATGAAGTGGAATGGGTAAACGTAGATCGATTCTTTGCACCATTAAAAAGTAGAAAGACTAAGGGACATGCAAGGAAGCTACAATGTAACCCATTTAGGACTAATAAGAGAAAATATTTTTTCACTCAATGCGTAATCAAACTCTGGAATTCATTACCGGAGGATGTAGTAAAAGCTGTTAGTATAGCTGGGTTTAACACAGAACATAGAAAAATGACAACAGAAAAAGACCACATGGCCTATCTAGTCTGTCCTTCCATATCAACAACTACAAAAGTCCCCTTTTTTCCTTTAGAGATCCTCTGTGTTTGTCCCATGCTTTTTTGAATTCAGATACTGTCCTCATCTCTACCACCTCCACTGGGAGACTATTCCACGGATCCACCACTCTTTCCGTAAAGAAATATGTCCACATATCACTCCTGAATCTATCCCCTTTCATCCTCAACCCATGTCCCCTCATAGCAGAACTTGCTTTCAATCGAAAGAGGCTCTCCCACTGTGCATTTATGCCATGGAGTTATTTGAACGTCTCAGTCATATCACCTCTATCCCGCCTTTCCTCTAAAGTGTACATATTAAGATCCTTAAGTCTGTCCTCATATGGTTTATAATGAAGACCACTAACCATTTTAGTAGCCACCCTCTGTACTGACTCCATCCTGTTTATATCCTTTTGAAGGTGTGGTATCCAGAATTGCACACTATACTCCAAATGAGGTTGCACCAAAGACTTATACAGAGGCACTATCACCTCCTTTTTTTTGCTAGCCATTCCTCTCCGTATACACCCAAGCATCCTTCTAGCTTTTGCTGTCGCCTTTTCTACCAGTTTAGCTACTTTAAGATCATCAGACACAACCACACCTAGGTCCCGCTTTTCTTTAGTGGACAAAAGTACTTCACCCCCTATACTATATTGCTCCCTTGGATTGCTGCAGCCCAAATGCATGACCTTGCATTTTTTAACATTAAATCCCAGCTGCCAAATTCTAGACCATTCTTCAAGCTTAGCTAGATCCCTCCTCATGTTATCTACACCTTTCTGGGTGTCTACTCTATTACAGATTTTGGTGTCATCCGCAAAGAGGCAAACCTTACCCGACAGCCCTTCTGCTATATCACTAACAAAGATGTTAAAAAGAATCGGACCAAGGACAAATCCCTGGGGCACACCCCAGGAACTTCCTTCTCCTTAGAGTGAGTTCCATTTACCTTTACTCTTTATCACCTCCCACTCAACCAATTTCTAACCCAAGCAGTAACTTTAGGGTCCATCTCTAGGGTGCTCAGTTGTTTATAAGTTGCCTGTGAGGAACGGTGTCAAAGGCTTTACTGAAATCCAAATACACCCATCTAGGGCTCTCCCTTGGTCCAACTCCCTGGTCATCCAGTCAAGACCTGCCTCTGGTGAATCCCTGTTTGAACACATTCCCGGAAGAAAGATCCAAAAAACATTATTAAAGAGGAACCAGGTAATCCACTGCTTGCTCCAATACAAGTATTACGGAATTTGTGTGTCTTTTTGGGAAACCGCCAGGTACTTATGACCTGAATTGACCACTGTTGGAAACAGGGTACTGGACTTGATGAACCTTGGTATGACCCAGTATGGCAGTTATGTTCTTATGTTATGTTCTCTATATAAGGAGTCCTCCTTTTACTTTGCTCTTGTACCAGGATGGTGCAACAGAACCCTACCCTAGTAAGACAACTGTGAACTGCATTTGTCACTTATTGCTAGATAGCAAAAAAGAGGCATAAGACAGTTGCCCTCCAAAATCCTGACCTTAAACATCCTAAGGAGCCCACCTAACACCTCCCCTGGGTGAATCCCATTTTTGGGTACCTACTTAGAAAGAGCTTAGGTGTTTCCTCTCTGTGCTGATTATTGGGCAGTATACCCTTGAACGGGCACAAAAAAATACTCCCAACATTCACTATAAGGCAAGATGCAACAAAGCCCAGGTGCTAGGTCAAATTGCCTCCCTCTCCTAGTCATCATTCAATATATCTCACCATTCCTGCAGCATGGCTGCATTCTTCCACACGACTCGCTCTCTGCATGCAGCTTGAGCTGCACCATGGAGGAGGTTTGCTGATCTTGTGATTTCAAATCTAGGCTTCTGGCTCCGAAATATTTCAGCTGACTCCTAGATTCCAAGAAAATGTGTCAAGGTACTTAGTGGAATTTGGGTCACACTAAATTTAGGGGGGGGAAAAGGTGTTCAATCTGTGTGATGAAGTAATCTGTTTGTTATTTTTCCATCAGACTGACGGTTTACGTGAATGACACCAAATATTCAGCTAGTCATTAGGAAATTTATTTGGAGGTTCAAATTCCATTTATTTATCAATGCAATAAGTAGTCTATCTTTCCCACCCTCCCATTTCAGAGAAGTGTACTATATATCTCCACACCATCTTGGTCATCTTACTCTACTTGCTCCTAATTCCTACCCATTTAGCCTTTACTTGATCTTCATCCTTCTAGACCTTTCTGTTGCTTTTGACACTATTGATCACCATCTTCTCCTCAATTCCTTGTTCTCGCTTGGATTTAAGGGCTCTGTTCTGTCCTGGGTTTCTTCTTATCTCTCCCAGAACACGTTTAGTGTATGTTCTGGTGGATTCTCCTTTACTGCTATCCTGCTTTCAGTCATTGTGCCTCAGAGCTGTCTTAGGAACTCTCCTTTTCTCCTTTTACACTCGGTGCACTTATCTCCTCCCATGATTTTCAGTACCATTTCTGTGCCTCTCAGATCTACTTCTTTGCACTTGAAATCTCTCCAGGAATCCAGGCCCCCACCGCCTTATGAAACTGAACATGGTCAAAACCGAGTTCCTTATCTTTCCCCCTAAACCTACTTCCCCCCTTCCTCTAATTCTGTGGATAACACAACCTTGAGAGTCATCTTTGACTCCTCTTTCTCTGCACATGTCCAACGGATAGCTAAAACCTGTTTCTTTCTCTATAGCATCAGCAAAATTGGCCTCTTCCTTTCTGAGCATACTACTAAGACCCATGAAGCGATACAGAGGCATTATAATATCCTTTGCTTTATTCTCCATTCCTTTCCTTATGATACCTAGCATTCTATTTGCTTTCTTTGCCGCTGCTGTACGCTGCATGGAGGGTTTCAATGTGTTATCCACGATGACACCTAAATCATTTTCCTGGATGGTGGTTCCTAATGTGGAAGCTTGCATCATGTTACCTTAGTTTGGGTTATTCTTTCCTAGGTGCATACCTTTGCACTTGTCCACATTAAATTTAATCTGCCACTTGAATGTCCAGTCTTCCAATTTATCAAGGTCCTCTTGCAATTTTTCACAATCATCTTGGGTTTTAACAACATCTGCAAATTTGATAACCTCACTTGTTATTCCCATTTCAAGGTCATTTACGAATATGTAAAAAAGCAGAGGACCCAGCACAGATCCCTTGGGTACTCCACTATTCACCTTTCTCCATTAGGAAAATTAGCCATTCAGCCCTACCCTCTTCTTTCTATCTTTTAACCAGTTCCTGATCCACAATAGTATACTGCCTCCTATCCCATGATTTTTTAAACTTCGCCAAGAGTCTCTCATGAGGGACCTTGTCAAAGGCTTTCTGAAAATCCAGATACACTATATCTACTGGCTCACCTTTGTCTACCTGTTTATTCACACCTTCAAAAAATATAACAGATTAGTAAGACAAGACCTTCCTTGGCTGAAGTCATGTTGGCTTTCTCCCATTAAACCATGACTATTGTCGCCCCCACCTGGTCGGGTATATAGCCCGATACCAGGGTGAGTCGCCTTTTTACCTTGAATAAGTCTTTCCCTCAAAATGGCCGCCAGGAGGGCTGCTGGGAGTTGTAGTATTTACTTATTTAGGCAAAGGAATTGTAGTCAAGTGGTCAGGCGAAAACAGAGAAATTTATTTATATATTTTCAGGGGTCCCATTATACAGGATTCAAATGGGAAACAAAAATAGGATACTTGCTCCAACGCAAAAGCTTTTAACTTTCAATAAAGTAAGCACAAGGCTGCCTGGGTTGAACAAAAACAGCTCCCTCAAACTTAAGCTTCACAAAAACTTCTTTACTACAAAAACAACTTTTTCTAAAGCAAAAACAGCTTTTAAATTGTCCACTGACTGTTTCTTTCAGCTTTCAGCTTTACACGATACCAGTTGAGACAATAGCATTCAGCTGTTTCCCTCTGCCGTGTCTTTCACACAGGTTAGGTTTCTTTCAGGACATTCATACTTTAAACAGCTTTTAAAGTTTAGCATTCTTCTGAGTCAGATGCTTTGCAATAAGCACATTGCATTTCACACGGGTTATCCTCAAAACAGTCTCCAATTTCCATCTCCTCGATACTATCCCCTTCACACTTCTCATAGGGTATCTGTCTGGAGAGCTGACTGTTTTCTCTCTGAATCATATCATTGAGGTTTTTGAGTAGAACCTTCTTCTGTTCTAACTCCTCTGCAAGCTGAGCATATTGATAGTCAGTTAAAACATCCTTCTTTCCCTTAGGGTTTAACTGATAGCTAGAATTAGCCTTTATCTCTGGAGCTAATTCTCTTAAACTTTTTATAGGCAGGAACTGGGGAGGACACACTTGCCTTAAGTCAGGAGTATTCAGCAATTCTCCTTTCTCCTGGTATAAGTCACGCTGCCTTCCGTCCGCAGAGACTTTCCTTGGTTGAAACAGCCTTTCTTTCAGCCGGGACTGCCTTGGAGTCTTTCCAATCAGTTCCCCCTGTTCACCTGGAAGCTTGAGCTCAGCAGCCCTTGTATCTCTTAAAGTTACTGGCTGTCTTCTTCCCTGGCTGTAACTCTTCCCGGAGCTGCAACTAGAATTGGCATGGTCTCTTTCTCTCCAGCTGCCTTCTCGCAAATGGTCAGCACCAGCTCCAGCTTTTTCTCCTCGCTCAGCTGCTCTCCCTGACTTCCTAAAAGCCAGCGTTTTAAACTGCTTTCCTTTCTGTGCCACGCCTTGCTCCCAGCACATGTGAGAAGAGTCAGGCTTCTCTCTAACCCTGACGTGCTGCTGTGGGCGGGGCTTAAGGGTGACTGTGTTGTGAGTCAGAGACTCCTGGTTACCGGGGAAACCCTGAATGCTTTCGTTTTTAAAGGTACAGGGCTCATTTTCCTGTGTATCCATAGCCTCAATAGTGGTTTCCTCACCACACTATCTAAATATTCTGTAATTTTGTTCTTTATAATAGTTTCTACCATTTCGTCCAGTACTAATGTCAGGCTCACTGGCCTGTAGTTTACCGGATCACTTATGGCAGGGGTGTCAAACTCCAGTCCTGGAGGGCCGCAAACCAGTCAGGTTTTCAGGATGCTCCTAATGAATATTCATGAGATATATTTGCATACAGTGGGGCAGTACGTGCAAATATATCTCATGCATATTCATTAGGGATAACCTGACTGGTTTGCGGCTCTCCGGGACTGGAGTTTGACACCCCTGACTTATGGAACCCTTTTTAAATATTGGCGTTACACTGGCCATTTGCCAATCTTCAGGTACTACAGATGATTTTAATGATAGTTCACAGATTACTAATAGTAGGTCTGCAATCTCATATTTCACTTCTTTCAACACCCTTGGATGTATACCATCCGGTCCAGGTGATTCGCTATTCTTCAGTTTAACAAACTGTTGTAATATATCTTCCCAATGTATTGATATTTCTTTCAATTCTTCTGCGGCATTACCTTTAAATACCATTTCAGTCATGGGTAACATCCCTACATCTTCCTCAGTAAAGACCAAGCAAAGAATTCATTCAGTCTCTCCGCTATGGCCTTGTCCTCTCTTAGTTCCCCTTTTACCCCTCTATCATCTAATGGTCCAACTGACTCTCTTACAGGTTTTTTGCTATGAATGTACTTGAAAAAGTCTTTATGTATTTTTGCTTCCACTGCAAGCTTCTTCTCAAATTTTCTCTTTGCCTGCCTTATCAATGTCGTGCATCTAACATGCCAGTGCTTATGTTGTTTCCAGCTTTCGTCATTTGGCTCCTTTTTCTATTTCCTGAAAAATGCTTTTTTGGCTACAACAGCCTCTCTGAACTCACCTTTAAACCATGCTGGCAGTTTTTTGGACTTCCTTCCATCTTTCTTAAAGCATGGAATATAGTTGGCCTGGGCTTCCAAGATAGTATTTTTAAACAACGCTCATGCTTGATGTAAATCTTTAATCTTTGCAGTTGCTCCTTTTTAGTTTTTTCTTAACTATTTTCTACAGTCTATCTGGCCTGGAGGAGTTTGTACAGATCACAATGATGTCATAACAGGACAGTGTTCTCTGGAGAAAGAGGGAAGCTGGTACCTTGAGTCCTGCTTCTTAAGAAGCAGACTGGGCTCTGATCAGGATAAAGAGTTGCAGATACTATGAGGGTAGATCCCTTGATACCAAAGAGTTAAAGGACAAAGCAACCCAGGGATCACCCTGCACCGGTACCCAGGACAGAGGAGGAATGCAATAGGGGGGAATTTTTGGTGCTAGCCAAAATCCATAGACTCGAGAAATAGACTGGTAGGATTGAAGGGCAGAGATCTGGAAGGAGCCTACACAGCTGGTGCTGGGAGAGGGATGCTTTCAAAAGGGCATCAATGAAGTGGAGTCAAGAGTGAAAGACTATGAGGTATAGGGGAATGGAGAACTACGAGCTAATTAATCAGGGAAAAGATTGTAAATACTTTGTGAAGAGACTGCTATAAAGATTGTTGTACAAAGTTAAACTGCCCCAAAGTTTGGAGTAAAGTTGGAGTTCAGCAATACATCACTGTGTGAGTAAAAGATGCAAAAAGAAAAATATGTGAAATAATTTTTCACTGTGTATTCTGCTGGAATTTGTATTTTCTTCTTTTGGGTTTGATCAAGTTCTCAGTAAGACAGATTCAGATAGTTTTCATTCAAGCACTGAATGAGGATAGATGGACCATTCCAATAAGTAAGTGAAAAAGAGAAGGATTAGTAAGTGGTGGCTGTTTATCTATGAGGTTCATTCTAAAAGGTTTAGTTGTGGTTTGGACCAATGTTCCCTCTAATTTTCTGTAGGCTGTGAGCGCATAAAATATCAGCTGTGCAGCTTTTGAAGGAAGGTTAAATTTTTGTGCGCCACATAATGACACTTGGAGTTATATACTTTAAAATTTGACTACACATCAGAATACAGTATGTACACCACATTGATTTTAATCAAATTAAATGAAAATAGACAATTACTAAATGAAGCGGAAAATTTCTAGTAATTACAATCACAACTTTTAAATTTTAAGATGTCTGTGTTATCTTCTATCAGAATCGGAACTGTAATTTTTGTGCGCTCTGTTGTAAAGTATGTGCGCTCGCTCAGCGAGGTGTGCGCGCACGCACACGCGCACAGCTTAGAGGGAACAGTGGTTTGGACGTCTGCAGACATGCACTTGTCAAAATCATGGATATATCTCCGTAACCATTTCATAAATGCAGTTCTCAGATGTCTCAAGTATAGGGACATTCAAGTAGGCACTGGGTGTGGCAGAGGCATGTCTGAGGAGGGGTAATGGACTTACACATCCTCGTTTGATCCCAGAAGCAGTGGAGCCATCTGTAGACACGTGCATGTTTATTCCTGCTCCGGGCACAAATAGGTATCAGGAAAATGTTTGTTTTCATCTTAAAACATCCAGAGTGTATAGAAGATACAGAATTAAGGGACTAACTTTAGATTACAAAGTCCCACACTAGGATTTGAACCCTGGCCACCCAGCTCTTTAACCATTATGCTATTAGACGTTTTGGTTCTGAAATATTCTCCTGGGGACGTCTATATAGACATCTGATACATGTGCATATCGGGCATGTCCACGTTTCTGGAATTGTGCCTGAACTTGCACGTGCCTTCCTTTCTTTTCAGACGTTCTGGTTTGACCTCCCAGATTGCACTTGGACGTCTCATTTGGAATGTGCCTCTATGGGCCCGATTCTGAGAGGCGAACAATAGGACTGTACGTCCCAGGAGGACATGCAGCCCCGCTATCCGTCCTGACTCTATGCCGGAACATGATCTCCCCGCATGCATACAGCCCTAGCGTGGGGAGATCTGGATGGCGGCGGCATAGAGGAAGAGAGTGGATGGAGCGGAGATGGGCCAAGCACCCAGACATACAGGGCTGAGTAAGGTCATAACCCTGTACGTCTGGCGGTCACCAGGAGGGCGCCGAGCTTATTCTACCTCGGAGAAGGAGGGGGAGGTCAGGAGAATATAAATTCCTCATAATGTACTTAAACTCAAGATGCACTTACAAACAACAAAATGATATTACAGTTTATTAGTGAAATTTCCATATTATAGAACAGAACCATGCTAAGTGAGCAAAGACTACAGGTTATTCACGGGGAGCCCGATCCAGGAAGGGGTACATCCAGGCCATCCAGATGTCCCAGAACAGGACTGGCTCCATTGTACCCGATTCTGCATCTCAGAGGTGGAATAAGCACTGGGTGCCATTGTGAGCAGCCCCGGCAGCCACCCAATGGATATGGGGCTATGGGAGGTGAGGCCCTGCCGCCCAAACCCAGTCCTGGTGGACCCCGCTGAGGGTTGCACAGAGGGAATAACAGTCTGGTGGACAGTCTGGCCTTCAACGCACCAGTGGGAGCAGGGGAGACCTGGCCATGCTGCTTCCAGGACGTTTCCTGCGGCTGCTGCAGGGGTACACCGGGCCATCCCCTTGCCCGATCCTGCAGAATCAGGTACAACGGAGCCCATCTTGTTCTGGGATGTCTGGACAACCCAGACGTGCCCCATTCCTTCTCCATTCTGCCTGGATCAGAGATTAAGTTTTTTCCTGACTTCCTTCATTCTGTCTAAGCCTATTTGTTGGGTTTTGGTTAAAGAGCTCAGGGATACGCTGGCCTTATTATTTTATTTATTTAACGAACACTTATATACCGCACTTTCCCATTGATCAGGTGCAGTTTACAAATAACAATTAAAAGAGACAGAAACAATATAAGGCCTGTTCTTCTTACATGAAACAACAACGAACTATGTACAATAGGCTTGTGCCTTAATACAATAAAATTTGAACTATTGCATAGGTCCAACTATTTTATGCATAACAACTTTGTAGGGTGCTTCACAACTATGTACATTTCATCTGTAACATTGTGTTTAGATTATAGATATTACAGTACAGTTTGCAGTTTAGTCATCATATGTTAGAGTTATATGTTTACAAGAGAAATGTGCTATGGTATGGCTTTCTTCTTTTATGTGTTAAGCAAAGAACCCAATATGATCACCTGATGTGTTTTCTGGAATTTAATGTTACGTACTAAGAAGTTTTTCCTGATTTCTGATCAGAAGCAGCAAATAAGCTCCTGCTGATGGTAACAGCCTGGACTGGTGATTGTGTACGTGTGGAGAATAGCTGAAGGTGCTGCGGGGAAGAACCTGTGAATGTATTTCCCTTCTCCCTCAGTTAGGAGGGCAAACAGGGGACTTCAGCAGACAATGAGCAGGTATTGATGTAAAGCCTTGAAAGAGTCTCCCTCCACACCCTCTGGGCCCACCAGGAATAAAATTGTTTTGTAGTCCCACCGAATCTGCCAACTTCTAAGAGTACTGCTACATTAGTAATACGAGATCTCAGTACTGGAGGGATTGCAGACAGATTGGTTTTCATATGCATATGTGATGGTATTGTCAAAGGAATATTTTTTTCCTTTCATTGGTGGATATTTTTCACTTATCTTTTTTCTTTTTTTAATGCTATCAAGTCCGTGCCGACTCCTGGTAACCCAGCTGCCTTGGGGGTTTCTTGGCAAATCTATCACTAGACGTAGATTGTCGAGCCTTTTTTTCCAAGGCAATGGAAGGTAAAGTGACTTGCTCTAACCATTGGGCTACTTCTATTATAGTGCATATTATTTTTCAGAAGAATGTACTAAAATGTTTTAGTGTGTGCTATTGGCAGCATGACTGCCAGTTCTGTCGTCCTTGCCAGCTAAACTCACACATTCAGCTTTTTAAAAAGACCCCTCTGGGCTTGCCCTGTCCCTACCCACTGGATCTTACCCCATCCCTTTGGGGCTAATAGGGAGCAGCGATAATCCCCAGTTGTTCCTGCACACTGGTGCCATTTCTGAGTATGACAATCAGCAGGGCAGGAACAAGTGAGGTTGACTCCTGTTCCCTCTGGATCTCCCTTTGGATGACATGAGATGAAGAGTTGGGGGAGAGAAGATGGGGCAAGGTTGGTGGTCTTTATAAAAAGTTTAATACATGAATTTAGTCCACAGGGGCTACCAGCTACTATAAATGAAATGAAAGGAAATGTAAATAACATTTCCTATTTCATGTTTTGTAAAATTGTAGTTTTCTATTTCCTTTTAAAGGAAAGCATTTTAGTAATTACACAGATTACAACTGAGATATATAAGATTTCCTATGCATACACACATCTATATGTTTATTGGACTATTGGTGGGATCACTCTCTTCTCTTTGCTATTCATAGGCTGCCAAAACAGTTGTTACACATCACCTGCCTAACTGTATATTTTTGACTGCAGTTTGGGTTTTGGAAAAACAAGATGGTAGAGCTAGAAAATTTGCTGTGCACTTTAAGAGGGTAATTTTACAACAGATTGCCTAGGTAGGAAGTCAAAGTAGGCCTCTATTTAGGGGCTATGAGAGTAATTTTGGAAGCCTTATTCGTGCTCTGGACATCAGAAAAATGAGCACAGAAGCCAGCTCTGGGGATGTTCTCAGTGTCTGAACAAGGCCATGGTGGAGGCAGGCCTGTGGCGTTTCCAGGAACCTGGATGCCCCCACCTGATCTTAGAAATGTCCCGCACGTCTGGTATCGTGTCAGAGTTTAGAACTGCTCCAGGCACAAACAGGCATCTGAAAAGTAATTTGTTTTGGCTGAAAAACAACCAGAGGGTGTAGAAAAATATATACTCCGTCATTCCCAGTACTCAGCACAATGTCAATGATAGCATCGGTGGGATTTGAACTCTAGCTTCTCTGTTCCTAGACCACTACTCTAGCCATTAAGCTATTCCTAGACATCCAGGTTCCAAAATACTATTCTGGGGACATCTATGTGCTGTAGCTGCACCCGCAGACATCTATATCAGGCACGTCTATGTTTGTGAAATTACATCTGCACCATGACGTGCCTGATTTTTTTTTCAGACGTTCTGGCTTAGAAGTCCCAAAATGCACTTGGATGCCACTTCTAAAATCCCCCTCTATGAACCTGATGCAGAGACTCGAATAGTGGGGTTGGACGTCTTGGTTGGATGTCCAATCTCCTCTTTTGCCCGGCACTCAATTCTGAGTCCAGCCCTCCCCGCACATATAGAGGGTTGGTGCAGGGAGCGCTGGAAGGGGAGAGCCAGAGGCGGGTAATGAGCAGAGCAGGGGCAGGCCAAAGCACACAGACATACAGTATCTATTCAGATCACACTCTAGACACCCAGTGTATACCAGCTCCAAGGTGATATAAGCGCTGGGTGCCCTTGTGATCGGGGCCTTCTTCCACCCCCAGGATGATGTAGCCGTGGCGGGTGAGCCCCCACCGCCAGAGCCCGGCCCTGGCCAACCCTGTCAAGGGTCAGGAGGTGGGGAAAAAAATGTTTGGGGCACTGTCGGGCTTTCGGTGCTCCTGCTGGACATCCTGGTGCCATGGCAGGAGCAGAGGGCGGGCTGGCCGTGCAGACTGGGGACATCTACCACGGCAGAATCAGGATACACTGAGCTGTCTAACTGCTCGATTCTGCACTGTGGTTATGTCTAGCTCCCGCAGTTGCAGAATCGGGTACAATTTGGCCCATCTACGTTTTGGATATCAGGATGGCCTGGACGAGCCCCTGTTGGAATTGGGGAGGGCACATGAAATTTAACCTGTGCTGTGGGCTTAGTGTGAAACATAGTAATGACTAATGAGGTGATTACTAGACCATGTTACATATACGGTTGTGCTTTCAATAGATTTGCATATGTGTTAACTAGTGTCAGATTTTGCTCACATTCAGACCTGTGCTAAATGAACACTCTGTTAGGATATAAACCCGAAAGAGAGGAATGTGAAGTACCGACAGGTCCCAGACTATTTGGGAAACAATGACCCCAACAAGATTTTTATTAACACACAGATGATCCAACAGTATGAAACGAAGAAGTTACACTTAAAAGGATTAGCTTTAAACTCAGGCACATCTTACTGACAGACATTCAGAAAAATACTAATTAAAACAGGGGCAGCTCAAGCTTCAAAATTTAGTTAATTGAAAATGTTTTTTTGTTGCTTCTACTTTTTTCTGTGCTTTAATGTTAGGTTATCTGTTCAGGGAGGGGAGAAACGGGGTAAAATAATATCTTAGGAACTGCTGCTGTGTTGACTATGATCATTATCTTGTCATTATTCAGAACATACAGTGTTATTCGTCTGCAATGACATTTCCTCAGTATACTCCTCTGATAACCAATAAATAGTTGGATAAAAATAAAACAGGAAAAAACAAGAAAATTCAGGGATAGCCTTCATTGTGGTAAGGTCCACACAGCCTTTAGTAAATGCCTATCTTATACCTAATTAAAAAAGGTAGATTAGATGCTATGGGATCCAAGATGGCCGCTGTCTATGCTGGCTGAGCGGGCTGTATTTCCTGATGCCGAAATGTAAGGGGAAGCTTCGGGGGATTCCCCCCCAACTGTCGCAGTCCCCTTCGCTTCTTCCCTTAGTTGGTCCGATGGATTCCTTTTTGCAGCTGTGCCCGGAACACTTGGAGGAAACCGGGGGTAAAGGCTCGGCTGTGTTGACGCTGGGACTGGGTAGTCCGGCCTCGTCTTCAGGCTGCGGATCTTACCCCGCCTACTATTCCCGCTGATTTTTTGTGCTTGAGCTCGCCCGAGGTAGCAGGTCCCATTGTTGGGAAGGCTGTGTCCTCATTTGGAAGGAGCACGCTGGAAGCGCCTTCAGCGGAGGTGAACCCCGGGAGATTTTCTGTGGTTGCAGGCATGGAAGAGGGGGCAGGACTTTGTGACTCCCAGGGCAGCAAGTCGGTGGAGCGGGAATCAGGTGTTTTGGTCAATCCTGCTGCGGCTGAGATTGAACAAGTTGTTATGGCTCCCTTTTCTTTAGTTAAACCTGAGAATATTACTTTGGGCTCGATTTGGACGGCACTTACAAAACTTGGTGAGTGTTTGGTCGCTCAAACAAATACCACTCTACAGCTTATTAGTATGACTGCAAGGGCGGTGCAGAATTGTATGAATTCTATGGCTGGGACTCATACTCAGATTTCCTCTTTGGAAAATAAGGTCTCCCAAGTGGAGGAACGCTGTTCTATGGTTATTAAGGATCTGACTGGCCAAAGAATAAAGCTTGAGATGTTGGAAAATCAATTTAGATCTACAAATTTGAGACTGTTGAATTTTCCCCGCACCCCCATGATATCAGCAACGAGATAAGTTTAAAGCTTATTTGGTGGAAGTTCTTGGGGTTCCTCCTGAATCCCATCCACCGCTTTCTTAAGTTTTTTTATATTCCTACTAGGAAGAAAGATGTGAAATCTAAGTTAAAAGTTCCTCCAGAATCTGGTTCTTTGGATATATTGAAAGTATCAGACCTGTTGGACACCTCAATCTCTGACTCAGTTGTTCCAGCCACTCTGGTGATTCCATTGGCACTGGTTTCAGATCAAGAATGGCTGTTGAAGATGATCTTTATAAACAATAAAGGGAAAAAATACAACAAGTACATAAACCAAGAATTACATCCATGTCATTTTATAACCCCCCTTCCTACCTATCCCCCCATCCCCCTCCCCTCCCACCACCCATCACACAAAATACAGATTTCAAAGGAGTATGGCGTCCCACAGTACATTACGTTGCCAAACACTGGAGCTTATAAGCATTTTCCCTGACAATCCCATCTGGCCATAACCTTCTTTAGCCATATCATTCCATATCATCAGATTCACTGGCATATGAGCCAATATCCGATTATTCATATCACATTGTTCAATGTCAGAGGCCCCTGCTCCACACCAATCCTCCCTTTCCTATTATTCATGCATTTACCTCTTCTCTCCCAACTGGGTCCCTCCACTTAAGGTATGGGTCCCATGTATTTTGGAAACACACCATACTATGTTGATGCACAGCTGTAAAGCGATACATTGAACATAAATGTTCTACCTTCCCCTAGACCTCCACCAGGGTCGTCACCAATCTTTATCTTTATTCACATCATTTGATAAACCGCCCAGGCCGAAGCGTCAGGGCGGTGTACAATACAAAAGGGCAGGCTACTGAAAACAAAGTTGGAAAAGAACGCCAAATGATAACAGGACAGGGAGAGACAGTTAAAATCAGGTAGAGGACAGAAAAGGCCAAAAGAGGGACGAGAGGATGGGGGAAGGGAGGGAGAAGGGAAGGTAAGAGAGGACGTATGGGAAGATATCATGGAGGGTGGGGGGCGCGACTGGGGGACGAGGCACCATCGACTTCCACCTTTTCGCTATCAATTGCCGGGTCACCGTGCACACCAGTCCACACCAACCCCGGCTATTCTTTCTCAGCCCTCCAGCCTCGCTATTAAGCAGCACTAGGCAGGGCCCCAATCCAACCTCTCCCC
Source organism: Ichthyophis bannanicus (assembly GCA_033557465.1). Lineage (NCBI taxonomy): Eukaryota > Metazoa > Chordata > Amphibia > Gymnophiona > Ichthyophiidae > Ichthyophis > Ichthyophis bannanicus. The sequence goes on from CM066040.1 coordinate 214,662,918, forward strand.
ATAGACCTCCTTTAACCATCCTGCCACCTCTTGCCACAATGGGTCTAATCTTGGGCACTCCCACCAAATGTGGAGGAAGGAGCCCACCCTTCCACAGCCTCGCCAACACTCCGCTTTACCCCCTGCCACTTCTGCAGACGCTGCGGAGTCATGTACCAACGGTACAACATTTTATAATTATGTTCCAAAATGTTACTCGAGATTACCCCTTTAAATAGCCCCTTACATATCTGTTCCCACTGTGATCTATCCCAGCTTTTATTCAAGTCAAGCTCCCATGCTTGCCGGTGCGCACAGACCGGCTCCTCTTCCATTGCTTTATATAGGTGGGAAATAAGCCCCTTAACTTCTCCTTTCCCAAAAAGCCCATCTATCACCTCCCCCTTGGGACCATTGCCCCTCTCCGCTATCACCTTACAGTAATGCAAGGCCTGAATATATTTAAACCGATCTTTATTCGGTAATTGATATTTCTCCTGTAATTCCTCAAACGTCACCAAGTCTCCACTTTCTTTAAATTGTACCACTACCCGTAGCCCTCCCTCTGCCCATCTCTTGAAGACAGGTTCTGTCATACCTGCTGGAAACTGAGTTCCCCACGAAGGGTATAAATCGAGATCCTCCCAATGCCCCGTACCACCTCCTTTACCATTTCCTCCAGTGCCGCAGAGTTAGTGTAACATAGGGATTCCTCTGCCCCCCTTGAAGAGGGACTCCCCCCTTTAATCCAGATATTCTTTTTTAATACTCCCTCAGAGTTTAGACCTCCTTTCTCTAACTGCACCCATTCCGCTGATCCTCGCAGTTCCCATTCGAATACTGCCCTTACCCGTGCCGCTTCATAGTACCGGGCCAGCATGGGAACCCCCATTCCCCCTGCACCCTTACTGGCGCCCAGGATCCTCTGGGCCACCTGCGGTCTCCTACCCTTCCAAATAAATTTCATAATCTGATCCTGCAGCTGCTCGAAAAAACCCCTAGGTACATCCACCGGGAGATTCATAAACAAATACAACAACCTACTACTACTACTACTACTACTATTTATCACTTCTATAGCGCCATGCACGCAGCACTGTACAGCTACCCTACAAGAGGTAGCCCGCATACATGAGACAGTCCCTGCCCATCAGAGTCATGCTCATCGGAGCTTGCAATCTAGTTAGAATAGAAGTAATTTAGTTATACAGTGCAGAGCATCAATCATCATCATGCCACTTTTAAGTGTAACCTAAAAACCCATCTCTTCTCACTTGCTTTGGACCTTCCCTCCCCTTTTGTATCATCCCCTTCCTTCTAATTGTTGTCTTGTGTTCTTTAGCTCCCCGCTTTATACTTTGAGATTGTAACTTCTTTTCTTCCTTTCTGGCTATTGTTTTGATTGTTTTTATAAAATTTTATTTGTTTTATACTGTACACCGCTCTGGTCTTTTTGGATGAGCGGTATATCAAATTTTAATAAACATAAACATAACATAAACATAAACAATCGGTTCTACGCAAGCATTAAACGATTATACGCAAGGTACGGTGAGGTACAGTTAGATCTGTAGCTGGTCATGAATGTTGAGGGGGTTGGGGTGAGATGAGGAAAGAGTCAGGATCTGAATGCAACGGTGAAAAGGTGGGTCTTCAGCCTGGACTTGAAGAGGGCCAGGGAAGGTGCCTGGTGCACAGACGTAGGTAGGCTGTTCCAGGCATGAGGTGCAGCAAGGTGAAAGGAGCACAGTTGGGAGTTCACGGTGCAGGTGAAAGGCATTGATATAAGTGATTTGTGAGCAGAATGCAAATTTCGAGAGGGAGCGTAGGGAGAGATAAGAGATGAGAGGTATTGAGGGGCCATCGAGTGAATGCATTTATAGGTCAACAGGAGAAGCTTGAACTGGATGCGGAGCTGGACAGGGAGCCAGTGAAGTGATCTGAAAAGAGCAGTAACATGGGCATGGCGAGGCTGACAGAAGATTAGTCGAGCAGCGTGATTTTGTATAGATTGAAGGGGAAGGAGGTGGCTCACAGGAAGACCAGCAAGGGGTAGGTTGCAGTAATCAAGGTGGGAGGAGATTAAGGAGTGGATAAGCATTTTGGTAGTGTGTTCAGAGAGGAAGGGGCGGATTTTGCCGATGTTGTAGAGAAAGAAGCGGCAGGTCTTAGCTACAAGCTGGATCTGCATGGAGAAGGAGAGAGAGGTGTCAAAGATAGCCCCTAGGTTGTGGGCCGAGGGCATAGGAAGGATAGTAGATCCATCCACTTGGATTGAGAGAGGGGGAAGTGGGGGGGAGGAGTTAGGTGGAAAAACAAGGAGTTCAGTCTTGGCCATATTCAATTTCAGTCGTCGATGAGACATCCAGGCAGCGATATCCGAAAGACAGGCAGAGATCTTGGATTGGGTTGCCGGGGAAATATTAGGGGTAGAGAGGTAGATTTGTGAATCATCGGCATAGAGATGGTACTGAAAGCCATGGGAGGAGATAAGCACACCAAGGCCTTGGGTATAGAGAGAGAAGAGGAGGGGGCCCAAGACAGATTCCTGGGGTACACCTACATGGATACACCTACATGGAGTGGGGTAGGGGAGGAGGAGGAGCCACCAGAGCATACGCTGAATGAGCGATGGGAGAGGTAGGAGGAGAACCAGGATAGTACGGAGTCCTTGAAGCCAAGCGAGGAGAGGGTAATGAGGAGAAGGTCATAATCAACGGTGTCAAAGGCAGCAGAAAGGTCAAGAAGGATGAGGATAGAATAGAGGCCCATGGATTTAGCCAGGAACAGGTCGTTAGTGACTTTTGTGAGTGCCGTTTCAGTGGAGTGTAGGGGACGGAAGCCGGATTGAAGTGGGTCGAGGAGGGCCTGGGAGGTGAGGAAGTTGAGGCAGCGACGGTGGACTGCTTGTTCTAATAGTTTGGAAATGAAGGGAAGGAGGGAGATGGGTCGATAATTAGAAGGGCATGTGGGATCAAGTGAGGGTTTCTTGAGGAGGGGTGTGACAACAGCATGTTTGAAGTCATCGGGGACAGTTGCAGTGGAGAGTGAGAGGTTGAGGATATGAGTGATGGAGGGTCAATGGTGAGGGGGATGGAACGCAGGAGATGGGTGGGGATAGGGTCTGATGGACAGGTGGTGGGTTTCGAGGAGGACAGAAGGAGAGCAGTTTCTTCCTCAGCGATCGGAGGGAAGGAGGAGAGGGTGGCAGAGGGAGTATGGGTGGGGGAGGAGAATTGGGGAGGAGGGGAGGTAGATGGGGGGTAGGGAACTGGAGGGTAATCTTGTGGATCTTGTCATGGAAGGCCCGCTGGTTCACCCCTGACCTCCGGAAACTAAAAACAAAACTTAGAAGAGCAGAAAGAAAATGGAGGAAAACCAAAAATGAAATGGACAAAAAGCAATACCTCTATGAACTCACTACCTACCACTTGGAGACCGACAATGCGAAGAGAAACTACCACACCAAAATCATCACGACAGCTGTAAACAAACCTCGAGAACTCTTCCAAATTGCCAAAAAACTGACAAAGGCACCGACCACTTCCGATCAACTCCCAGATATCCCCTCTGATCTCTTGGCCCGACAATACAAACAATTTCAGCAACCTCAACAACCTCACCTCTGCGCTACAACCACAAAGACATATCCCTGCACCACCATAAACGCAGACTGGAATACATTCAATGAAACCTCAAAAGAAGAGATCTTCCACCATCTCCTGTCTGAACACCACTACCTCCCTGCTAGACCCCTGCCCTACGGAATGGATAAAGAAAACCAAGGAAGACCTGAGTGCCCCATTAACCCACATCATAAACGAATCCTTTAAACAAGCATACATACCAGATGCCCTCAAAACATCAATCATTCGACCAACCATAAAGAAGAACAACCTGGACCCCCTGGACCCCACCTCCTACAGACCAGTTGCAAGCCTCCCCCTCGCCACCAAGATAATAGAAAAGATAGTCCAACGCCAGCTTCAAGATCATCCGGACACCAACGACATACTTGACCCGCAGCAACACGGTTTCCGGCCACTACATGGAAGTCGAGACCCTCATGACCATTCTAATGAACACTCTCATCATTGGAACCCAAGAGAAACAATCAGGATACATCCTGATCTTCCTAGATATATCAGCGGCCTTTGACACAATCTCCCACGAAATCCTCATACGCAGACTACAATCAATTGGAATCAAAGACACTGTACTCCAATGGTTCAGATCCTATTTAACCAACAGACAGCAACGGATCCGCACCTTCTCCACAACCTCGCCCCCCTACCAACAACTTCAAGGAGTACCCCAAGGATCCACCCTATCAGCCATGTTGTTCAATATATATCTCCGTCCGCTATGCTCAATCATACGCACCCACAACATCAACTTCCACATATACGCAGACGACATAATGCTCTACGCACCAATTACAACCACCAACCCAAAAAACGACCAGCTATCAGCCTGCTTCACCGACGTGGCCAACTGGCTACAGGAGAACAATCTATCCATCAACATAAAGAAAACCGAAGCCCTTATAGTGACAAAAGAACCCGACTTCAAACCACCTACCCACCTCAACATGGGAACCACGCAAATCCAAATCCAGCCCCAAATAAGATACCTAGGCGTCATCATTGACCAAGCTCTCACCTTTAAACAACAAATCAACAAGACTGCTGGGACGATATTCCACAAAGCTAAAACTGTTCAACGCCTCCGACCCCTCCTAGAACCTCATGACTTCAGGACAGTAATGCAAGCTGTGACACTCCCTCATCTGGATTTCTGCAACATAATCTACCATGGACTTCCTGCCTCACACACCAACCCCCTCCGAACTGCCTTAAATACTACAGCAAGGATTATTCAGAATGCAAAAAAACGGGATCACATCACCCCAATCCTAAGAGACCTCCACTTCCTTCCAATACAAGCAAGAATCAAGTACAAAGCTATCCTACTTATCCACAAGACTATCCACCAAACACGGAACACCTCACTCCATCCCCTACTGCCTCGCCCATCCCACAACAGATCAACCAGACATTCCTCCAATAACTCCATCGCCGTCCCCCACAAAAGAACCAAATCCACACAACGGACCTGCAACAGAGCCTTCGAACTTTATGCTCCATCCCTCTGGAACTCTCTACCGAACCACATCAGGAACAACGCTGACATCACATCATTTAAAAAACAGCTGAAGACAATCCTATTCCGTGAACATCTCTGAACAGAAATACCACCCTATCCGCATGATCTAATACTTAGATTCAGCAGAAGTATACATGTCTATGTCTACCTAAATCATTAATTGTTGCCCCTTGGTGATGGTCCCACCCTGAAAAATTGCCCCCCCCCCCTTATGTTATATGTTACACCGCTTTGACCCGGTGAAAAGCGGTATATAAATGCAGTTAAATAAATAAATAAATAAATAAATAAGTAGTCGGCTAGGGTTTGGGCAGAAAGGGCAGGATCGGGGGTGGGGGACCTTGAGGAGAGAGTTGAGGGTATTAAAGAGACGGCGAGGATCAGAGGCAAGAGTTGGTCAGATGGATATAGTAATCTTGTTTGGCAAGTGCTAAGGCTGACTGGAAGGAGCCAAGCATGAATTTGAAGTGTAGAAGGTCTTCTAGGGAGTGGGATTTGGACCAAGCCTGTTCGGCAGAACGGGCGCAGATGCGTAGGTGACGGATTGTGGGTGAAAGCCAGGGTTGGGGAGTAAGATCATCTTTACCAAATCTCTCCTTCCTAACCATGACACCTCGTATTTCCCCCAATCTTTTAACTCATGGAACATTTTGTTCCGCGCAACCACATAGTTTTCCCGGAACTGCACTCCCAGATACCGAATACTAGTGCTCGCCCACCTAAAGGGAAACTCCCGTCGCAAGTTAGCCTCGTCCCCTTTATTTATGGTGAGGTTCAAGATCTCTGATTTTGCGGCATTCATCCAGAACCCGACACTTCCCCATACTCGCTAAGTTCCTCTACTATTGCCCTCAGAGTCCTCTGAGGTTCTGAGACAAAGAACAATACATCGTCTGTGAATAAAGAGATCTTATGTGCCCGCTGTCCCATGGTCACCCACACCACGTCCTCCCTATCTCGTATCCTTTGCGCCATGGGTTTCATTGACAGTACAAATAACAGGGGTGACAGGGGGCAGCCCTGACGTGTACGTCTAAACAGTTCAAACCCCCTAGAGACCGAACTGTTCACCTTCAAACATGCCATCGGCATTCGGTAAAGGGTCTGAGTCCACTTCAAGAAATTCCCCTTTATACCTACTTTCTCCAACACTTTAAAGAGATAGGCCCAGTTTAACCCTATCAAAAGCTTTTTCAGCGTCAACTGCCAGTAATGCTATCCCATCCCCCTTCTCCTCCCCCTGCCACATTACAATAAGAGCCCCTTCTTATATTATCTGACGTATATCTCCCTGTGATAAACCCAGACTGATTAGGATGGATTAGCTTCTCCATGAGCGGCCCCAGCCTATTTGCCAGGATCCTAGTAAAAATTTTTAAATCCCCCCCCCAACAATGATATGGGCCTATATGACCCGCACTCTGCAGGGTCCTTCCCTTCTTTATGTAGAATGCTAATGCCCGCCATCTGCAAGGAGACCGGCATCGTACCCGCTGCACTAAAGGAGTTATACATGTGTACCAGAGGGCCCGCCACCACCCCCGCAAAAACCTAATAAAACTGGTTGGAGAATCCATCCAACCCTGGTGCCTTATGCTCAGGTAACCCCTTAATCACTGCTAGGACATCCTGCTCTCGAATTGGAGCAGACAGCTCCTCCCCTTTTTCCTCCATAAGGGTGGGTAGCATAGATCCAGCCAAATACTCCTGTATTTTATTTTCCTCCACTATCTTCTCTGGTGTGTATAATTGCTGATAAAACTGGATAAACCGTTCCTCAATGGCACTCCCATCCCATAGATCCTTCCCTTGCGTATCCTTAAAGGATGTATTCAACAGATCCTTGGAAACAGGAGAGGTTCCTCAGGACTGGAGAAAGGCTGATGTTGTACCTCTACACAAAAGTGGTGACAGGGAAGAAGTGTCAAACTACAGACCCATGAGCCTTACCTCGGTGGCGGGAAAAGTAATGGAGGCGCTCCTGATAGAGCAAATAGTGAATTTTCTCAAAACCAACAGGTTGCAAGATCCGAGGCAACATGGTTTTACTGAAGGACGGTCTTGCCGAACAAATCTGATTGAGTTCTTTGACTGGGTGACCAAGGAACTAGATCAGGGGCATGAGATGGATGTCATCTACCTGGATTTCAGCAAAGCCTTTGATACTGTTCCTCATAGGAGGCTTGTCAATAAACTCAGTAGCTTGGGGATGGGTCCCAAGATGGTAAACTGGATTAGAAATTGGTTGACTGACAGCCGACAGAAGGTGATGGTACATGGAGCTCACTCGGATGAAAGGAAGGTGATTAGCAGGGTGCCCCAGGGTTCGGTCCTGTGCCCGGCACTGTTCAATGTATTTGTGAGTGATATTGCTGAAGAACTGAAGGGAAGGGTCTGTCTTTTTGCAGATGAGACAAAAATTTGCAACACAGTGGACTTCCCCGAGGGAGTGGATAACATGAGGAAATATCTACAAAAGCTGGAAGAATGATCTAATGCTTGACAATTACGATTTAATGCGAAAAAGTGCAGTGTCATGCACTTGGGTAGCAGAAATCCAAGGGAAATGTATGCAGTAGGGGGCGAGAGGTTGGTGTGCATGGTTCAGGAGAAAGACCTTGGTGTGATTATCTCTGATGATCTCAAGGTGGCAAAACAGTGCGACAAGGCGGTGGCAAAAGCCAGGAGGATGTTGGGCTGCATACAAAGAGAGATTACCAGCAGAAAGGAAGAAGTACTTATGCCACTGTACAGGCCGCTGGTGAGGCCTTACTTGGCATACTGTGTTCAGTTTTGGAGACCATATCTTGCAAAAGATGTAAAAAGACTGGAAACTGTTCAGAGGAAGGCGACCAAAATGATTTGGAGCCTGTGTAAGAAACCTTATGAGAAGAGACTTGAAGACCTAAATATGTACACTTTGGAGGAGAGGAGGTATAGGGGAGATATGATTCAGACCTTTAAATACTTAGAGGAACGATGAACAAACAAACCTCTTCCAAAGACGGTGAAGCTGCAAAATTAGAGGGCATAACATGAAGCTGCAAGGTGGTAAATTGAAAGGCAATGTCAGGAAATATTTTTTCACTGAAAGGGTGGTGGATGCTTGGAATGCTCTCCCGATGGAAGTGGTGGGGGCAAACACGGTGATGGAATTCAAAACAGCATGGGACAAGCACAGCTGATCCCTTTACAGCAACAGGATAAAAACAAAATAAACTGAACCATCAAACTTCTCAACAGATAGGGGTGTCCTACATGGAGTGGTGGGTCCACCCCTAAACAAAGACATGGGGAGGAGTGGCCTGCACAGAGCGACAGGTGCACCTACTCTTGCCGTATTGCTGGGCAGACTGGATGGACCGTGCTGGTCTTTATCTGCCGTCATTTACTATGTTACTATGTTAATTCAAACTATAGCGTTCCTAGATCTTAATTTTTGAACTTTGCTAGCTAGCATCCTCCCGGCTTAATTGCTAAAAGCAAAACTCTTCTGTTGCAACAGATAATTTGATATTTAATATCCTGCATGTGCAAGTCACTCAGTTCCTCTCGTAATCCTCCAAGCTCTTTTTTTAACCCCCTATCCTGTGGGTCCTTCTTTAATTTCTTCTCCACCTTCCCAATCGCTGCTAGCAAGTGTTCTTGCTGCTGCATTTTCATCTTTTTCCGATACGTTCCGACTGCAATCAACTTCCCCCTGACTACCGCTTTCAGGCAATCCCAAACCGTCCCCGGGGAGCATTCTCCTGTGTCATTTAACAATATATAGTCTACCATTCCCTCAGTAATCTGACTTACCACCTCTGCATCCTCCAGGAGGGATTTGTTCAGTTTCCACCACCCTCTATTCAATCTCGGGCCTCCGATTTGAATCTCGCAGGTCACTGGGGAGTGGTCTGACCATGTCCGCTCTCGTATATCACACGCCTTTACAGCTGGCATCAGGGTATTGTCTACAAAGATCATAACTATTCGGGAGTACACCTCATGCACCCCCGAGTAGAAGGTATAATCCCTCTGCCCTCTATTTGTTTCCCTCCATACATCAACCATCCCAAGGCCTGTGATTAACCTCTTCAGCCCTATCCTGTGCTGCCTTGGTGAGGACACCACCCCTTTGGAAGTATCCATACTGGGGTCAAGCACCACACTGAAATCTCCCCCCATCAGTAGGCACCCCTCCACCAATCCAATTAGTTTGTTGTGTAACTCCCGAAAAAATTGAGCTTGCTGAACATTCGGGGCATACACATTGACCAACGTGTATAACTTCTGATCCCATTTCAATTTTACAACAATAAACCTTCCCATTTTGTCTCAAATTACTTCCCCCACTTGCCCCAAAATCCGTGTCGATAGTAAAACCCCCACCCCACCCTTCTTTTTTTCTAATCTGTTGGAAGCAAAGAACTGCTGAGGATATTGAGGGTGTCCCACCCGGCCTTCATCCTTAATCAAAATTTGTGTCTCCTGAATAAAGACAATATCACCTCTCAATCTAGTACATTCTTTCATTAACATCTGCCTCTTAGCATATGAATTGAGGCCTCTAACATTCATACTCATTATCTTAATGTCAGGCATTGTACCTTACCTCCCCTCCCTCTTTGCCCTCACCCCTATCGCGCCACGACCCATCTCCTCCCCCTCCCCTCCCTCCCACCCTACCTCCCCACCCTCACCCCTACCCCCCATCCCTTCCCCCTTCCGGTACTTCCACCGGTTCCAACTTTGGAACCCTTCAAGTGACCTCCAGCCGACCGCCCATCCTATCACCTTATCTAAACCTCCCCCCATAGTTACTTATCCTCCCCGTCCATCCCCCCCACCCTAGCAACGTCTATCACTTATCCTCTATGTTCCCCCTACATACCCCTTCCAATCCCCCCCTTACACCTCAAAATTATCAACCCTGGGGAAGGGCAGGCATGCCGCCCCCACACAACCCTCTCCAATTGAGCTCCCCCAAGTGACCCTTACCCCCTTAACATCAATATGGCAACAATCATCTACATCAGACTTCACTCATTTTAACAGTCTCTGACTTATTAATCTTTTTTCCTTGCCCGGTACTCGACTCCACTGGTGTGTCTGCTCCTTCTCCGCCTCTCCATCCTCCGGCTGATCCCAATCAGTCCCGTGCACCACTGGAAGATCAGTCCAGCCAGCTTGTTGCATACTCCTGATCGCCGCTTCCACAGAGTGTACTGTCATTGTTTTCGTACTGATAGTATATTGTAATCCCACCGGGAACAGCCATCTGTATCGCACGTTCTCCTCCCTTAGCCTCCTGGTCGCCGTTTGATATTCTCTGCGTTTTTTTATAGTAAGGCTGGATATATCAGCAAACACCCCTACTTCAGATCCTTGCCAATCAATTTTACCAACCTTCCGTGAGGCCCTCATCACCAGCTCTTTTGATCAGAAGTCATGCAGGCAGACTACCACATCACGCACCTCCGTGGTCCCAGTGCTCTATGTGCTCTGTCCACCGTCAGACACACTCCTTCCACTTCCATATCTGCCACCCGGAGTGTAGCTCCACAGAATTCCTCTGCCAAAGAGATATAATTCACTGTTCCATCACTCTCGGGCAGGCCCCTTATCCTGATATTTGATCTCCGTGACCTGTTCTCTAGGTCTTCAATCTTTTGCCATATCTCATCGTGAGCGCTAAACAAGGTGTCCATCCGTCGATCCTTGGTAGCCCATCTGCCCTCTTGTTCCTCAATCCGGTTTTCCACCTCATCTAAGCAAGTTCCTATATTTTCCATATACGATTTTATATCCTGGAGCCAGCCATGTACTTCTTTCTTTAGTGCTCCCAGCTCAGATCTCGTTGACTCAAACCACTCTTTCAAATCATTTCTTAGAGCTTGTATATCATTAGGCGTACCTCCAGTCGCTCCGGCCTCCTCCATATCTTTGAGTGCACCACCGCTCCCCGCCGGCTTTGTCGCAGAGTTCTTGCCACTCCCTGTACTTTTAAAAGAAGAGGATTTGAGGTCTACGGCGGACTTTTGCGCCACCATCTGCTGCACACTCTCTGCTCCCTCCAAGCCACTACTGAGACCCGCTTTCCTCTTTCCTTCCCCCCCCCCCCTTGCAAATAGCCACTGTTGGAAACAGGATGCTGGGCTTGAGGCAGGGCCGGCCCGTCCATTGAGCAAGAATGTTTTTTGCACAGGGCCCCGCGTTTCAGGGGGCCCCGCGCAAAGAACATTCTGCTTTTTTTTTTTTAAATTACATTAAAAAAAAAAAACCTGTCTCTGGCTGCTGCCGCTGCCGCGTCCGTCGCAGCAGCGGCAAAATGGAGTGTCCCGCGGGGCCCCCTCTCCTCGTTGAGCCCTCTGCAAGGGCTTTCAGATTCGCGAAGGGAGAGTGCTCCCTCGCGTCTCTGTAAAGCCCGCAGGGGCTAATGGGAAATTTCCCATCAGCCCCTCGCGTCTAAAGGGGCAGATGGGAAATTTCCCATTAGCCCCTGCGGGCTTTACAGAGACGCGAGGGAGCACTCTCCCTTCGCGAATCTGAAAGCCCTTGCAGAGGGCTCAACGAGGAGAGGGGGCCCCGCGGGACACTTCATTCTGCCGCTGCTGCGACGGACGCGGCAGCGGCAGCAGCTAGAGCCAGGTTTTTTTTTTTTTAAATTTGCCAGAAGGGAAGGGAAGGGAAGGGAAGGGGGGGGGGGTTAAGACTGGTAATGGGCTGGGGGGCTGATGGAGGCTGTCTGGAAATGGGGTGATGGGGGGTTAGGACTGGAAATGTGCTGGGGGGTGTTAGGACAGGAAATGTGCGGGGGGGGGGGTTTAGGACTGGAAATTTGCAGGGGGGGGGTAGGAAAGGAAAAGTGGTGGGGGGGGTTAGGACGGGAAATGTGCTGGGGGGGGTTAGGACTGCTAATGGGCTGGGGCTGATGGAGGCTGACTGGAAATGGGGTGAGGGGGGGGGTTAGGACTGGAAATGGGCTGGGGGGGTTAGGACTGGAAAGGGGCTGGGGGGGGGTCAAGACTGCTAATGAGCTGGGGCTGATGGAGGCTGACTGGAAATGGGGTGGGGGGGTTAGGACTGGAAATGGGCTGGGGGGGGTTAGGACTGGAAATGGGCTAGGGGGGTTAAGACTGGTAATGGGCTGGGGGTTGATGGAGGCTGACTGGAAATGGGGTGATGGGGGGTTAGGACTGGAAATGGGCTGGGGGGGTGGTTAAGACTGGTAATGGGCTGTGGGCTGATGGGGGCTGTCTGGAAATAGGGTGATGGGGGGTTAGGATTGCTAATGGGCTATGGGGGGGTTAGGACTGCTAATGGGCTATGGGGGCGCTAGGACAGGAAATGGGCTGATGGGGAGGGGTTAGGACTTGAGGTGGGCTGATGTGGTTAGGACTGGTAATGGGCTGTGGGCTGATGGGGGGTTAGGACTGGCAATGGGCTATGGGGGGCTGACTGGAAATGGGCTGATGGGGTTAAGACTGGAAGTGGGCTGATGGGGGGGTTAGGACTGGTAATGGGTTATAGGGGGGGCTTAAACTGAAAATGGGTTGATGGGGGGCTAGGACTGGTAATGGGTTGGGGGATTGCTATGACTGGAAATGGACTGAGTGGACGGGGAGGCTTGAACTGCAAATAGCTGATAGGGAGGGAGCTTGGAATGGAAATGGGCTGTGAGGGAAGGGAGCTAGGACTGAAAATGGGCTGATGGAGCAGCTAGGATAGGACTGGAAATGGGCTGTTGGGGGGGAGCTAAGATTGGAAATGGGCTGTGGTGGGGGCTTGAATTGAAATGGACTCATGGAGGGGCTAGAACTGGAAGTAGGCTCATGGGGGGGCTTGGACTGGAATTGGGCTGAGTGGAGGGGAGCTAGGATTTGACATGGGCTGATGGTGGGGCTAGGAAATGACTAGAAATGGGCTGATGGGGGGGCTAGGATTGGAAATGAGCTGATGAAGGGACTCAGACTGAAAATGGATGGGGGAGCTAGGACTGGAAATGGGTTGATGGGGGGCTAGGACTGGAAATGGGCTGATGCAGGGACTAGAAGGGAATGGATGCTGGGTGAGACTGGAACTAGAAGGGAGCTGATGTTGGGGGAGGATTAGAATGGGATGGGGCTGGGAGAGTAAAATGGAGAGGGGAAAACTATTTTGTGTGGGAGGGATGAAAAATCTACAATTGGCCGGGTATTGGGAGAGTAAGTGGGGATTGAGGATGGAGGGGTAAAATTTGTGTGGATGAAATAAGAATGAGGAAAGAGCAAAAGGAGAAAGATTAGTATGTTAAAGCAGATGTAGAGAGAGAGGATGGAAAGAAAACTAGAAGAGAGAAGAAAGGACAAATGGAAAGCAGACAATGGAGAGTTAGCAGAAAACATGAAGAAACCAGAAGAAAGTGGCTGGAGCAATTGCAACTGAAAAAAAATGCACAAAAGGTAGAAAGATATCTCTTTATTTTGAATTTATTAACTGGAATATGAAAGCTCTGGGAAATGTGCATCATTAACGTCTGCGCTTTGTTTGGTACAAGAGGAAATTGATTTATAGTTTTATTTCTACAGTGTTGTTGTACATTCCAAGTTTGGCTTTTGGGGTTCCCAGTTTAATTATTGCCTTCCTGTTTCTAAATTGCGATTCCTTGTTTGGTGATGGTCTATGTTCTGCATGTGTAACTGAGCTGAGGTATTCTGTTTATGTAATTCCTATTTGACATTGCCACTTGTTCTCTTTCCCCAGTATTCTCTGAAATGTACTGGTTTAATATTTGCAGTGTTTCCTTTTGATAGGTAGGGTCTGGTGCTTTGTGAGTCCTGGTAATGCTGTCAGGATACAGCGGGTTTGCTATGGGTTCTAAATGGGCAGCGTTTGTAGTAGTTCCTAATGTGCCTGGCGGTTGGCACTGGATTATAGTAATGTAGAAATCTTTTAGTCTTTCTTTATCCATACACTCATTAAGAGACATGTTTACTAAAAGTTAGTGAATGGTAACATTATGCAAATATTTATGCAAATAAGACCACTTATGCAAATGAGGCCCCGCACCGAGTCTCCGCACATGGCCCCGCACCCCCCTTGGGCCGCCCCTGGCTTGAGGGATCCTGGTCTGACCCAGTATGACTTCTCTTATGTTCTTATGTTCTAATTACCCCTCCACAGGGCCCTGGGCTCCACTCGCCGACGGTACACCTGCTCCTGCTGACTCTGGGTACCTTGTGGCCGCAGATATGCGCCCTCACTCTGTTCTGCTCCCACCGGGTACTCTGATTATCCAACAAGGATCCTGTAACCTGTCCTCTTAGGCCAATCTTAATTCCCGGGCCTCACCACCATGTGCACTCTGTCTGCACGTGTTCCTGCTCCTGCAGCAGGCTCTCCGTGCACAGGCTGCCCTTTCGCTGCCACTCCACCGCTGCTGACTTCCTCGTAGGAGGCTACCGGGCTTCACTGCCCGTCCCGTACAGCCACTCTCTGCTCTCTCCGACTTCCCTGCAGTAAGGGTTCCTGGGCCTCCCCTCCCCGTGCGATCACACAATCAGCGGCTTGAGGAGGTTGAGTCGCCCACCACTCCACCAGCTTACTACGGTCTCTGCCTTTACATCAGAGGGTTATCCTCCGTTTGCTCTTCCCCCTTCTCCGCAACCATCCGGCTCTTCACCGGGGTACTTTTAACTCTTCACGGGGGGGGGGGGGGGATTTTCCACTTTTGATGGGCCTCAAGGCGGAGCCTGGTCAGAACACCGACATCTAATCAGCCAGCGTCACCGGAAGTGTCGTTGAAGATGTATTTTAAGAAAAGATCTGTTTTGTTTAAGGGACTGTCCATCCATATGTTTCCAGATTTCAGTCGGGATACTCAGAAAAGGAGAAAGGAGTTCCTGGTTCTTGGGGTGACTCAGTTGGGGGGGGGGATTTTTCCTTAAATTTCCTTGTAAATGTTTAATTAAGCTGAATTCTAGTTCCTATATATTTTATGACCCATCCAATTTGGCCATCTTTATTAGTTCCCGCCCTACCGCAGCCCCTGTGAGGGATGTTGTTTGATCTGCCTCTATACAACTTAGTGTTTAAGCATAGTTTGATTTCCTGTATATTGATATATTTTTTTTGTTTTCCTTTTGTCTTGGATCCCTTTAGTGTGAGGACTTGTGAGCAATGGGCATATGTCTGTTACCTCAATTGTATTTTTTCGTTTTACAAGATTGGTGTTTCATTTCTCTCTACAATCAAGTTATCTTTTTTGCTTGATATGCTTATTGTAAAATTGCATAAATAAAAAAAAGGTACATTACCCAGGCAAACATTGCTTATGAGGCACCTGTGCACAGCATACTTGCAATACTTTGTACTTGTTACTTGCATGGCAGCTGATTGGAGGTAAAATAGCGAGTATATCTTTGAAACGAGAAATGTATATATGCTGTTTTTACCACTGACTAGTCCCTCCCCCACCAGAAAACCCTCTTTTAATAAATTTTAATTTTGCTATTTAAAATATTCTGCAATCAAAGCATCTACAACAGAAGCATAACAGATCAATATTTATTTATTTATTTTATTTTTTTTAAAAGGATTTATATACTGCTTTGTCCTAAAATCAAAGCGGTTTACACTTCAAACAATCAAAAGTCAGTGTCAGTAGGGGTAGGCATGCAGTGTTAACACGGGTGAGTGTTTGTGTGAGTGAAGGCAATGATTTCTTGGAGTGCTATATACGGGATGAGCTATGTACAGTGGGTTATATAAAGAGAGGGTAAGGGAGTACTTAGGTGGGTCAATTAACATTTAACCCCAGACGGTTAAATTAACATTAACTTCTACAAAGAACTTCAATTTTAAACAATAACATATACAAAGAACTTTCAACTGTAAATGGTAACGTCATATTTTAACAACCTAAATAGACTAAAATAGAACTTGTAACTTCATGTTCCTTTTACAAGGAGCATTCAGTTGTAAATAGTAGCATTGCATTTCAAAAATGTAAACAGTTTTGTGATTTCCTACATAAAATGTGAACAGTCTTGTAATATCATACCAAATGGACACCCCTCCATGTTCAAATTAAAAATTATGCATTATAAAACCAAAAAATTAATTATAAAAAACAAAAAGCAAAAATCATTAAATAAAGTTAGAAAATAAGAAAAATCAGACCAGAAATGCAGTCACAACACAAAAAAAATCCCAGAATTATCAAATTATTTATTTAGCTGCATTTATATCCCGCTTTTCACTGGGTCAAAGCGGTTGGGGGATACATTTAACACGAGGGAATATGAGACACATACACTAATACAGGGAACATGGGCAATGGAGGGTTAAGTGGCTTGCCCAAGACCACAAGGAGCACCTGTGGGACTAGAAACCCCAGTCCTTCCGGCCCAAGGTTGCTGTCCTCTAGTGGGATTTGAACCACCGACCTTCTGGCCTGTAGTACCTTGCCCCAACCACTAGGCCACTGCTCCCTCCACTACTTCACTACTACAGTTATGTGTAAATAGAAAACACAGACATAAACATAATCTAGACTCATTGTTCACAATATATGAACCAATGGACATTAATTAAATATAACCTATACCAGTGAAAATAAACTTTCTATGGAACACTAAACAATATTTTCTGAATGCATATCAACAGAGGGACTAAATAATATTTTCTGAATTCATATCAACTGAGAATGCCCAAACCCTAAATAGTGCTTCTTGCATGGATAGTAATGCTGACTGGTTAGATCTCAGATCCCTACGATGTGTATACCAAGTTACTTTATGTTTGTTGGTTATTTAAATTTGCTATACCGCTCTTCGTTGCTGTTTCAGGGTGTTAGCACACAGTCAAATCACCGACAGAACAGAGAGAGAAAAAATAATTTAAACGTTACAATTTCTAATGGGAATAGGGTCCCGAAAACATAGGATAGAAATTAATTTTAATTAAGTTAATTTAATAACAGCGCTTATATTCCGCTTTTACAATATACAGATGTACAAAGCAGCGTACAAAATTACAAATTAAAATATAGACAATTCACATTAGGTATGATTAAAAAATTTATCCCATAACCATGTTTTTAAAACTTTTTGAAATTGCACATAGTCTTTGACATCCCTAATTATAACAGGTAAGTCATTACACAATTTTGGAACCATACTTGAAAAACATCTTTCCCTGATGCTCTTTTGTCGAAAGGCAGAAGCAGAGGGCAATATCAATGAGTCGGTGAATGGAGTGAGTTAATTGATGAACAACGAAACAGTCTATTAGACAAATAAATAGGGCCAATCTGATGAATAGCTTTAAAAGCCAGGCACAACACCTTAAACAAAACATGGACTTCTATTGTCAGCCAATGAAATTTAACATTAAGGGAGTCATTCTGAACAACGAATATGGGGAAGGTAGATGGGGCAGGAAAGGGGAGGATCGGGGGCAGCGTTAGGGCGGGCAGTGGGCGGTCGCTGGCACTGGTCATACAGGGCCGATTCTAATGTCGGCCCTGTACGTCTGGGGCCGGCTACTTGAATGGGGAAGTTATTCCAACTCTGAGGTGGAATAACTTCCCCGATGCAGCAGGAATGGCAGGACTGGGATGCAGGGGGCAGAGGACATTCCCTGCAGCCCGATCCTGGCCCTGGGAGGCCAGATTGGGGGTGGGGCTGTGGGGAAAGCACTTGGGGAGCCAGCGGCCGGGGACTGCGGCTTTTAAAAGGAGCCACGGTGCCATGGCAACTGGACGCCATGGCTCTGCAGCTCCATTTAAAAGCCATGACTGAGTTAGCCGGGCAAGGCCTGTACGTGCAGGCCGGGCTGAATCACAGTCCCGGCCTGCACGTACAAGCCTGTTCATGATTCTGATCCCGCGAGGCTAGACGTGCCCCGCGGGATCAGAAGCGTGACTCCCTCTGTGCGTCCGGTTCCGACTGGGTGCACAGAGGGCCTTTACGTTCTGGATGGAATTGGACCCTAAGGGAGTAACCCTATCCTTATGACTCTATGCGTGATCATTGTTGCAGCAAGATTTTGAATCCATTATAATTTATGTAACAACGCTTTTGGCATTCCTAAGAATATCAAATTACAATAGTCCAAATGACTGAAAACTGTCAATTGAACCATCATCCGGAAATCCTGTGGCTTCAACGCTGACCGCAATTGTCTCATTGTCTTCAACTTATGCCAAGCTCTATTTTGAATATATTGTACATATGCCTCAAGAGTCAAATTAGAATTGATGATGACCCAAAGGTACATAACTTTGAAGATATTTTAACTTTCTGTCCGAAAAGCTGGATAAATTTGGTATCATCTAACTTCCCCACCCATGTTGTTGTTGTTAAGTGCCGTTGAGTCGGAGTCGACTCATGGCGACCCTCTGGATAGCTATCCTAAATTGTGTTCGGTCTTCAGTCAGGCGGCTCATTGTTGACAGACTGGTACCCGTAGCTGCTTTTATTGTATCAATCCATCTCATTGCTGGCCTTCCTCTTTTGCGTTGACCTTCTATCTTGCCAAGCATGATGTCTTTCTCTAATGATCTCTCTCTTCGCATGATGTGTCCAAAGTATGAAAGTCGAAGTCTTGTCATCTGAGCTTCTAAAGAAAGCTTAGGTTTGATCTCCTCTAGTACCGACTGGTTTGTTCTTCATGCAGTCCATGGTATACACAGTATTCACCGCCAGCACCATAATTCAAAGGCATCAATTTTCTTCTTTTTCACTGTCCAGCTTTCATGTTATTGAAAATACCATGTCTTGAACAAGTCGAATCTTTGTATGGAGAGAGATATCTCTGCTCTTGAGAATCTTATCTAGGTCTTTCATAGTCATTCTGCCAAGAGCAATGTGTCATCTGATTTCTTGATTGCTTGTTGCTTCTTTATTGATAGTTGATCCAAGTAGGTTAAAATTGTTCACAATATCAATTTCTTCTCCTTCAACGATGAACCTGTTGATTATGCCAGTTGTCATGATTTTTGTCTTCTTTACATTAAGGTGCAGGTCCATTTAGAGACTATGTTCTTTGATTGTGAGAAGCAAATGTTTCAGATCATCTTCACTTTCAGCCAGTAATGTGGTATCACCAGCATAGCAAAGGTTGTTGATGAGTCTTCCACCAATCTTCACACCTCTGTTGTCTTCATACAATCCTGCCTCTCTGATGATTTGTTCTGCATATAAATTAAACAGGTAGGGGGAAAGTATGCAGCCTTGTCTCACACCTTTGCTTATTTTAAACAATTCTGTTTCTCCTTGTTCCGTTCGAACTGTTGTTTCTTGATCAATGTACAGATTGTGCAAGAGAACGATCAGGTGTTCTGGTATACCCATGCTTCTTAATGTGGCCCAGAGTTTCTCATGATTTACACAGTCAAAAGCCTTGCTATAGTCGATAAAGCACAAATAGATATCCTTTTGGTATTCTTTAGTCTTTTCAAGGATCCATCTCACATCTGCTATGATGTCTCTCGTTCCTCGCCCTTTCCTGAACCCTGCTTGCACTTCAGGTAGTTCTTGTTCCATGTATGGTTGGAGTCTCTTTTGAATAATCTTCAGTAGAATCTTGCTGGCATGTGGGATCAGAGCGATTGTGCAATAATTTCCACAGTCAGTTGGATCACCTTTCTTTAGTATTGGTATAAACACAGATCTTTCCCAGTCAGTTGGCCATGATATTGTCTTCCATATTTCTTGGCAGAGCCTTGTAAGTATGGTAACAGCTGCATCAGATTGCTGTAATACTTCTATGGGAATGCTATCAATGCCTGGTGCTTTGTTCTTTGATAAGGCTTTCAATGCTGCTTCAACTTCTTCTTTCATCACCAATGGTTCCTGATCATAAGGTACAGGTTGAAACAGCTGTTGGTCCACTTGATCTTTATCATATAAAAACTCTGTATATTCCTTCCACCTTTTCTTGATCTTCTCAGCATCATTCAACATAGAACCTTGAGCATCTTGTAACATTCCAATTCGAGGCTGGAACTTTTTCTTTAACTCTCATAGCTTTAGGAAAGCCGATCTTGATCTTCCTCTAATAGTTTCTGCTTCTATTTCCTTGCAAGCATCATTGTAGTACTTTTCCTTGTCCTGTCTTGCTGCACGTTGGAAATCTCTGTTGAGTTCTGCAATAGTCTTTCTTTCTCCTCTGGCTTTAGCTTCTCTGCGTTTCTGGGCAATTTTCAGAGTTTCCTCCGTCATCCATTTTGGCCATTTTTGCTTTTTCACCTTTTGTAGAGACTTCTCGCTTTCTTCCAACACAGCCTTCTTGATGTCATTCCATAACTCTTCCGGAGCTTTGTCATTTGTATCTAAAGCAGCAAATCGATTTTGCAGGCAGTCTTTAAATTCCAGTGGTATGCTCTCAAGGTCATATTTTGCTGCATTCATGAGTGGTTTGCTCTTTTTCAACTTTAGCTTGAGTTTGCAACTAGTAGTTGATGATCTCTTCCACAGTCAGCTCCAGGTTTTGTGTTTTTGTTGATGTTACAGAGCTTTTCCATCGTTGACTTCCACATATGTAGTCAATTTGATTTTTATACAATCCATTGGGTGAAGTCCATGTGTACAGTTGCCGCTTGTGTTGCTGGAAGAAGGTGTTTGAGATGAATAGATCGTTGGTCTTGCAGAATTCTATCAGTCTTTCTCCAGCGTCATTTCTGTTGCCAAGTCCATATTTTCCAACTACTTTGCCTTCTTCTTTGTTTCCAACTTTTGCGTTCCAGTCACCCATGCCTATCAGGATATCCTGTTTGCATGTTCTGTCAATTTCAACTTGTACTTGTTCATAGAACTCTTCAATTTCATTCTCTTCTGCAGCTGTTGTTGGGGCATATACTTAAATTATAGTTGTGTTGATAGGCATTCCTCGTAGACGAATAGAGAATAAGCATTCTCTGACTGCATTGTATTTCATTACAGTTCTTGCAAGTTTCTTCTTTATTATAAATGCAACACCATTTCTTCTTTGTCTTTCATTTCCAGCATAGTAGACCATGTGATCATCTGATGCAAAGTGCCCGATGCCAGTCCATTTCAGTTCGCTGACACCCAACAGATCAAGTTGCACACGTTCCATTTCATTCTTGACTACCTCCAACTTCCCTTGGTTCATGCTTCGTACGTTCCATGTTCCAAGATGTAAGACATCTTTACAGCTTCTGACTCTCATTTCATGCGCAGCTACATCAGCAATCAGACTTCCCGAGGGCTGTGATCCAAGCACATCATAAATGCTGGCTTTACTCTGAAAAGTCTTCAGCTCTTCCCCAGTAGCTAATTGAGTGCCTTCTGACCTGGGGGTCTCATCTTCCAGCACCATAGCACAATTTGTTTTGTTGTAACTATCCACTGGGTTTTCAAGGCAAGATACAGAAGTAGATTGCCGGGCCTTTCTTCCATGCAGTTTAAGTTTGGTGTTGTTGCCGCTGTCACAGAAATGTAATCCTCCGCCGTCAACACTATCCCATTCTGCTGCTGCCCAGATGGGTGGTTTGTCTTGGTCTGGCACCTCAGCTGAGACCTGTCCATCTTGGCAGACCCTTTCAGTAGTTAAACTACCGATAGTTTAGCTCTCAGCATCACTGATGCACACAAGCCCTCACAGCACAACAAGCTGCAAAACCACCCATAAAACCTCAGTATTTCCTAGGTTCAAACTTAATTTATTTCCCTGTAGTCAACCCTGCAAAACACAAAGTCTGGATATTAATCGATCCACCAAAACCTAATAAGAACTCTTCATTAGTATAAAAATTGGACATCGTCTACATAGATATACAGTGGAAAACCCCAATTTCCTAATGTGTTGAGCTAAAGAGCTAAAATAAATATTAAATAATAAAGGAGATAAAGGCGACCCTTGAGGTGCCCTTGTTGTACAAGAAAATATTTTAGACACTTTCCCATTAAATTCTGCTCTAAATGATCTGTTAGTCAAAAAAGACTCACACCATTTTAAATCAACCCCCATACTCCCAAAGAACGCTATCTGGCTACAAACAAAGAGTGTGAAATAGTATCAAAGGCTGACGAAAAGTCTAAGAAGACTAAAAATCCACAGCTTCCAGAATTTTTCCATCTTTGCATTTCATCCAATAAGGCTACTACAACAGTTTCAGTACTAAATTGTGCCCTAAATACTGATTGGCATTCATCTAACCCTTTAATTTCTTCGATATACCCCTGCAGCTGAGAGGTCATTATGGATTCCAAAATCTTCGCAACACAAGGCAAATTGGACACTGGCCTATAACTTTTCACATCGTCTATCGGCAAAGAGGTGGTTTTTTTTAACATCGGCCGAATCAAGGTCTGTTTCAGCTTTGATGGGAAGACACCCTCCTGCAGAGATTGAGCTACCATCACGCGGAGATACAAAAACAACTTTCCAGTAAAGTTCTCAAAAGCTGCGCTGGACAAGGATCAACAGATGCCTCTGTCCTGAATGCAACCCCATATCTGCCAGTTTCCATAGTTGTGTCAGAAGAATCTGGTGATTAAACAAACCTGTTCAAACTAAAAAGTTTTAAATTTTTAATTTGGATAGAATGTCTCTAATTTTAATATCCTGGGCTACAGAATTCAACAATGCTGGAGCTAGATAATAATAAGCAGTCTGACTAGTAATATTTAGGTGTGCCCTATTTTATTGAAGCGATTGAAGATTCCTTCTTGTGACATAAGGTATCAATAAATTGGAGAGATAAAGGCGAAACCCCACATAAAATGCCTTATGTGCTAGAATCAATATCTTAAATTTTACCCGATAGTAAAT
This sequence comes from Ichthyophis bannanicus, assembly GCA_033557465.1. Classification (NCBI taxonomy): domain Eukaryota; kingdom Metazoa; phylum Chordata; class Amphibia; order Gymnophiona; family Ichthyophiidae; genus Ichthyophis; species Ichthyophis bannanicus. Next base: position 214,685,829 of record CM066040.1, read on the forward strand.
GGGCAACTAATAATGGTCTCTCAACAATAGAATAACACTATCAAACTTCTTAGAATTATCACTACCTTAATGGCCATTGCAGTGGCATATCAAAGGCGGGATAGTTGGTGTGGCCCGCCCCAGCTGCTAGTCGGGAAAGGGTGCACCCCCTCCGGGTCCATGAAGGCAGTGCGGCAAATGTACAATTAAGCTGGCTTGCCATGGTATCTCATGCTCCAGGGGCTAGACGCTCTTTTCTCACATCTGAAGTTTCATGAATCGCAAGACTTCAGCTGTGATACAAGAGCATCTGGCCCCCGAAGTGTGAGGTACCATGGCAAATCAGCTTAATCGTAAGTTCGCCATGTTGCGTACGTGGGCCCGGCTGGGAGGGTGTATCGTGGCACATGGCTACCGACTGAATGGTTGGCAAGCACTTTAGTGAGGTTTGAGGAAATCCACAGTATAAAGAATTGCAGTAGTCAGGCCGACTAACTACATGTATTAGAGTCAGTATTGCTGGCTTATCCAAGTATGAGCAGACAGAATGGATTCTTCATAAAGCTAAAAAACATGCTTTGGAAACTGTTACAATCTAAGGTTAAAAGTTTAATTGAGAGTCTAGAACTCACCCAAATTCCTTCAGAGTAAAAACCAGAGGTACCTGCTGTCCCTGAATAATAGAGGCTACCTTAATGAGCCGAGAGTGATCAAAGATCCACATTGCTTGGGTTCTTGCAAAATTTAATTTAAGGGAATTGTCTGTTAACTAGGCTGACATTGATAACAGGCATTTATTAAAAGTAGTTAAATATGGATTAAATGGATTCAATAGGATAAAATGGATCAATCCCCCTATAAAGGCCAAAATACAGTGCTAAAACTTTAAAGTTCACATGATTAACCAATGGAAGCCAACCCAGGCTACACAGTAGAGAGGTAGCATATGTTCGTAGACAACAACTCAATATTTCTCTAGCAACAATATTTCTGCTGTCTATAGTTTGTTTAAATCTCAGTTGGAGACCAGTTTATAGATTATTACAGTAATCTAGTGTAGGTGTGACATATCAAAGCTTGCATTATAGATTTTAATGCATTTTAACTACTTAACAACTCTAAACAATAAAGCTCGCTAATACAAAGATGCAGACAGCAGTCCAGCAGCAAGATGGGGCTATCCAGTCTTCTGTATTGAGTGCCACATGTGATTATACATGTGTGCACTTGTGGCAAAGATCTCTGGAAGCTGGTGTAGCAAACTTGAAGGAGCTGAGACAGACAGAGAAGTACATAGAGGAGACCTACAGGGACATAATAGATAAGTCCCACCTCCAGTCTGGCAGCCTCAGTGCTGCTTTGGAGGAGAGACATCACCTGAAAGGAGGACATCATCTTGGTGTGGAATGAAATGATCCTGTAGCTAGGATCTGTCCTTCAGGAGAAGCAATATCCTCTCACACCAAGGATTTGTCTCCAGGGGCCTCTGCCCAAGAAGGAAGGGTTATGATGGCCATTTTAGTTGGTAATTCCATCATTTTGAATGTAAATAGCTGGATGGCTGGTAGGTGTGAAGATCAATTGGTCCCTTCCCTTCTTGGTGCGAAGGTGGTGGACCTCATGTGTCACCTAGATATGATTTTAGACAGTACTGAGGAGGAGCTGGCTGTCTTGTACATGTGTGAATCAACAACATAGAGTGTGGGAGAGAGGTTCTGGAAGCCAAATTTAGGCTTTTAAGTAGAAAGTTGAAATCCAGGACCTCCAGGGTAGCATTCTCAGAAATGATCCCCGTGCCATGTGCAAGACCCAAGAGGGCTTGAGATTTGTAAAGAACTAGAAAACTCATCTAGGCAGCAGCAGAATGGGATGGTGTTGGCAGCGGAAGATCACAATGCTGTGACAATGGCAACAACACTAAAATTAAACTGCACAGAAGAAAGGCCTGACAATCTACTTCTGTATCTTGCCATGAAACCCCAATGGATAGTCACAGCAAAACAAATTGCACTATAGTGCTGGAAGATGAGACCCCCAGGTCAGAAGGCACTCAACTGGCTACTAGGGAGGAGCTGAAGACTTTTCAGAGTAAAGCCAGCATTTATGATATGGTTGGATCAAAGCCCTCGGGACATCTGACTATTGATGTAGCTGGCAAATGAAATGAGAGTCAGAAGCTGCAAAGATGTCTTACATATTGGGACATGGAACATACAAGGCATGAACCAAGGGAAGTTGGAGGTGGTCAAGAATGAAATGGAATGTGTACAACTCGAGCTGTTGGGTGTCAGAGAACTGAAATGGACAGGCATTGGGCACTTTGCATCTGATGGTCACATAATCTACTATGCTGGAAATGAAAGACAAAGAAGAAATGGTATTGCACTTATCATTAAGAAGGAACTTGCAAGAACTGTAATTAATCAATGCATTCAGTGAACTTTCAATTTCTATTCATTAATGAGGAATGCCCATCAACACAACTATAATTCAAGTATATGCCCCAACAATAGCTGCAGAAGAGGATGAAGTTGATGAGTTCTATGAACCAGTACAAGCTGAAATTGACAGAAAATACAAATGGGATATCCCAATAGTCATGGGTGACTGGAATGCAAAAGTTGGCAACACAGAAGAAGGCAAAGTGGTTGGAAAATATGGACTTGGCGACAGAAATGAAGCGGCGACTGTACACATGGCCTTCAGCCAATTGATTGTACAAAAGTCAAATTAACTACATCTGTGGAAGTCAACAATGGAAAAGCTCTATAACATCAGCAAAGACAGAACCTGGAACTGACTGTGGTACAGACCACCAATTACTAGTATGGAAACTCAAGCTAAAGTTGAAAAAGAGCAAGCTATTCATGAATGTAGCAAAATATGAGATTGAGAATATACAACCGGAATTTAAAGAATGCCTGCAAAATCAATTTCCTGCTTTACTGTAGATATGATAGAGCTCTAGAAGAGTTATGGGATGACATCAAGAAGGTTGTATTGGAAGAAAGTGAGAAATTTCTACACAAGGTGAAAAAGCAAAAATGGTCAAAATGGATGATCAAAGAAACTCTGAAAATTGCCCAAAAACACAAAGAAGCTAAATTCAGAAGAGAAAGAGGCAATTGCAGAATTCAACAGATTTCCAACGTGCAGCAAGACAAGACAAGGAGAAGTACTACAATGACCCATGTAAGGAAATAGAAGCACAAACTATTAAAGGAAGAACAAGATTGGCTTTCCTAAAGCCACGAGAGTTAAAGAAAAAATTCCAACCTCGAAGGATCCATGTTGAATGATACCGAGAAGATCAAGAAAAGGTGGAAAGAATATACAGACGAAAGTGAAGATGATCTGAAACATTTGCTTCTCAAGATCAAGGAACATAATCTTAAAATGGGCCTGCACCTTAATGTAAAGAAGACAAAAATTCTGACAACTGGCAAAATCAATAAGTTCATTGTTGATGGAGAAGAAATTGAAATAGTGGACAACTTTAACCTACTTGAATCAACTATAATTAAAGAAACAACAAGCAGTCAAGAAATCAAACAACGCATTGCTCTTAGCAGCATGGCTATGAAGGACCTGGACAAGATTCTCAAGAGCAGAGATGTCTCTCTCCATACAAAGATTCAACTCATTCAAGCTATGGTATTTTCAATAGCATCACATGGATGCAAAAGTTGGACAGTGAAAAAAATAGAAAGGAAGAAAGTTGATGTCTTTGAATTATGGTGCTGGCAACGAATACTGTGTATACCATGGACTTCCCAAAGAATAAATCATTCAATACTAGAGAAGATCAAACTTAACATTTCTTTAGACGCTTAGATATCAAGACTTTGACTTTCATAGTTAAACCAGGCTGCTGGCATTAACCTTTAAAAAGGAGATAGAGCAGCTTTTAAACTAGATAATAGGGGAAAGCCGACAGTCGCCCAAGAGCGGATGGTTCGGAAGAATGTATCCTTGAAGGATACTACCAAAAGCAGAGAGGTTCCAAAAAAGAGTAAAGTAGCCCAAATGCCCTCGAGTACAGAGCAGACAGAGCTTAAAGATCCCAAATTACCCATGTCTACCAATAGCCAAATTAATATGAATAAAATGCAGTCTCTAAAATGCTTGCATGCAAATGCTAGAAGTCTAAAAAATAAGATGGGAGAGTTAGAATATATAGCACTAAATGAGAGGTTAGATATGATTGGAATATCAGAGACATGGTGGAAGGAGGACAACCATTGGGACACTGTGATACCTGGGTACAAACTATATCGTAATGATAGAGCTCATCAAATTGGTGGAGGGGTTGCGCTCTATGTTAGAGAGGGCATTGAGTCAGAAAGGATTAAAGTTTTGCAGGAAACAAAATTTGCTGTACAATCTCTATGGATTGAAATTCCATGTAAAAAGGGGAAGGCGATGGCAGTGGGGGTGTACTATCGACCGCCTGGCCAGAATGAACAAATGGATGATGAAATGCTGAAAGAAATCAAGGAAGCTAACAAAAGTTACAGCGCAGTAATAATAATGGGTGATTTCAATTACCCCGGTATCGACTGGGTGAGTGTCATGGCAGGACATCAATCAAACAGAAGTATTATCATGTCTAGCTACCTTCCCATTGGATCTTCCCTCTCGTATTCCGAGAGTTTTTTTGCTGGATCTTCTTGATCTGGTTCTCAACAATTATTTTCTTTACCAACAGCAATATTATTTACAGATATTTGGAATAGCTATGGGTGCCACTGTGCCCCCTTCCATAGCTACAATTTACATGGCCCAGTTTGAGAAGACATATATATTCAGCCCCTTTTTTCGGTTACATCCCCTTCTGGCGCAGATTCATGGATGATATTTTTTTCCGTTGGACTGGAACCAAATTGGAGTTGGATTCTTTTTTATCATCACTTAATACACACAAGTCCAACATCCAATTTACTGCCCAGGTAGAATGCACTCAAATTCAGTTTTTGGATATCACCATCACAATGATCTCTGAGGGTTTCACCACCTCATTATTTCGGAAACCGGTACAGCGAAACACTCTCTCGAGATATGATAGTTACCATCCATCACCATTAAAACGTGGGTTACCGTAGGCCAGTTTTTACGTTTACGGCGCAATTGTTCTACGTTGCAGGAATTTCATCATCCTGCTGATGATTTAAAACAAAGATTGCTTTCGAGAGGATACCCTTATAGGATAATAATGATAGCATACAAACGCGCCCGGTTTACCCATCATGAATGGTTATTATCACAGACCAAGAATACACAAATATCCCAATCATTGGAGGACAAAATCACTGGTATTTTTCCCTACACAAATGGCATATCTAAAGTGGTAAACATACTGCATCGCTTTTGGCCAATTCTTGGCCTACATGCCTGTTTTCGAGGAAAACATCTACAGGTGGCTTTCTCCAGGGGTGCAAATCTACAAGATTTTTTAGTTAAATCTACCTCCCTCTGGATCATCCAGAATATTACCAGAAAAAGCCTGGTCACTTTCAATGTGGTGTTTGCCGGTTTTGAGCAGCCTCTATAACGGGCAATGAATGGTTGGACACTCACATTTCTTATGTGTATCGTTCTAAATGGAATACAACCTGTCAATCCACCCATGTGGTCTATCTAATCATATGCCCTTGTTCTCTTTAGTACATTGGCCGCACGATCAGAGCCATGAAAGTTCGTTTAGGCGAGCATGCTTCTTGCCTTCACACCAAAACCCTAACGGCACCAATAAGGCATTGTCTTCAACACAGACACACTTTTGATCAGCTGCCATGACGCGTAATAGACTTTGTCCTGCTGACCCAAGAGGTGGCAACCGCATTTTGAGGTTGCAAACGATTGGAGCAAAGATGGATCTTCAGGTTAAACACTGTACATCCGGCAGGTTTAAATGCTCAGATGGAATGGCACACAATAATATGACAATTATTACTTTTGTCCTATCAGAACCATAGATACAACTTCTCGGCCAATCAGTTTTGGAGATTCCCTTGACAGTAGGGTATTCCCCATTCTGATAGGCTGTTTCATGATCCTAAACCATTTTGATTGGTTACAAGTCTAGGTTTCGTCAGTATTAACGTCAGACGCCAATACTTTATATTTTGGATGGCTTTTTTCTCTGGATTTATTGAAGCTTTGATAACTACCGGAATTTCATTAACCTGATGCAGGGTCGGCGTGTCGAGACCCGAAACGTGGCATGTAGTTATTTTGAATTCTTGGTGGTTCAAAAGCTTGATGAAAAGCTTGGCGAAAAAGCTAAGTGTTGATAAGTTGTTCATTCACTTATAATCTTATTAAAAAGGAGAGCCCACAGCGAGGGGGACGGATTTCATTCCTCCCACTTTTGCGGGGCAACTCCAACAAAAGGAAAAAGAGAAATTCACTATTTTTTTCTTAAGAGAGACTATTAACATTAGCAAAAAACAAACTTTGAAATGCCTGTATGCAAATTCTAGGAGTCTATAAAAGTAAGATGGGAGAGTTAGAATATTTGGCAATGAAGGAAAAGTTAGATATAATTGGCATTTCAGAGACCTGGTGGAAGAAGGATTACCAATGAAACTCTGATACCAGGCAACAAACTATGTTGCAATGATAGGGTAGGTCACATTAGCGGAGGGGTGGCTCTATATGTTAAAGAGGGCATCGAGTCCAACAGGCTAAAGGTTTTGCAGGAAATAAAATACACTATAGAATCTCTATGGATAGAAATTCCATGTAGAAAGGGGAGGGGAATGACAATGGGATGTACTACCATCCGCCAGGACAGAATGAACAGACAGATGATGACATGCTAACAGAAATTAGGGAAACTAGTAAAGTTTACAACAGAATAATAATGGGAGATTTCAATTACCTGGTATTGACTGAGTCAATTTCTCATCAGGACATGCTAGGGAGATAAAGGGGTATGTTTACTAAACTGCGTTAGTGTGATTCGCGTTAGGAGCCGCATTAGTGGAAGAAATGCCAAAAAAGGACATGGGCGGTACATCGTTAGTGATAACGCGCGCTATAACGTGCCGCGCAGCAACGATCGTTACAGGGCGCGTTACTGCGCGTTAAGCGCAAGATGGCGCGCAGACACCCAAATACAGAAACAGAGCTGTAGCACAATGGTTACTACACAGACTGATGGTACAAGGGTCATGGGTTCGATTCCCCAGTGTGCCTAATGAATAAGGCTGGCTGAGGCGTCCTGTGTAACCCTTTGAAAGCCGACTATAATATTTTAGTCTGCAGCCGGGTTAAAGTTTGCATATGTCAGGAAAATTGTACCTGTCTTATGCAATATGTTCCAATAGTGACGTTCCCTCTGACATGGTCATGTATTATATACCATTTGATAGGAATATTTAGGCGCTCCCTATAGGGCGAAGTGTAAGGCGCGCCCTATAGGGCGAAGTGTAAGGCGGGCCCTATAGGGCGACTTGTAAGGCGCGCCCTATAGGGCGACGTATAAGGCACCCTATAGGGCACCTTATGAGCCACCCTAAGGTGACAGTACCCTGAGGGTGGTTCTGCTGGCAGCACTAATATACAATAAAAATAGACAATGCCTAAGACAGCCCTATCGATGAACCCCACTGTGGGTTGTGAACCTATGACCTCTGGCTCCATGGGCAGTGAAGTAACCAGTGGGCTAGAGCTGCTAATAAACACCTGGATGGCTACAGGAGGACTGCACGGCACCACACTCACATTCTGCTGTGGTTACCAGGGAGATTACATATCACCACCCAACGCACCCTCTGGGGCTCAGGGTGGGGGACAGGATCTCCCGCCAACAGATCTACTTTCAACCCCCTGCAATGGTGGCAGTAGAGGGGACCATCACCCCAGTCCTGCTAGGGATCAAACACCCTACAGGGCAGGCAATGCAGAGCAGTACACATCCATAATGCAATAGCAGACAGACGGCAGGTCTGGAAATGCTCAGCTGCCCCCCACCATTATCTGACATTCTCCAGCAGCAAGCCTCCAGCCGCTGCACCCTGCACGGTGTTCCAGCAAGACACATACTAGCTGCAGACAGTCCACCAGCTAGTCCATAGTGCATGGTCCTGGAGGAGATGCATGTACCTAGAACGGGGATATCAGCATACACACCAAGCAGATAAGTCAGTGATTGGACCCCAAAAGGAAACCCATAAATATCACATAAGAGAAATACTATATAGCACTATGGGGAAACCTAGCCATGCCATGGTCACTGCTCAGTCAGGGTGAGAGTGACCTCCCAGCAGGACATGCTATGGCCACCCTGTCCGTGCAGGTGGTACCGGGCACTACAATGTCCGGCCATTGCCCTATGCCCTGTGCAGATGCGGACAGGACAGGCCACCCTATCCAGGCTATTCCCACAGTACCTTGCTCCTCAATATACACATTGGCAGGCCAATACTGGCAACAGTGCTAGCAGTGTGGGCTGTGGAGGGTGTTGGCAGCCACCACACACTGGATAGACAGACACACACTCCCCACACCTATGCCAGCATTGTGCAACTATAGAGGTGTTGGGCAGCCCAGGCCACCACACCAGTCCTGGGCACAGTGCAGGCATGGCTATGGTACGCAATACTGTAGGAGTCACTCCCCAGATTGGTAAACACTGTCAGACACAAGACCTGTAGCACACTCCACAGACATCAGAAAGGTTGCTATGATGCAGCTCACTCCGAAAATTGTACTTAACCTAGGAATTGCTATCTGCCAGTACTCATAGCAACCTTTTGATAGCTGTGTACCATATTCCCAGGTTTAGGGTGGCATTACTAAGGTATGCAAGTGCTAGTATTGGGAGATGCACGTAGAGCCCAAAGTCCTGCCTCTCCAGGAGGCTTTGGATAATGGGGCCTGTGGGTGCGGGTGTGTGTCTGCCCCTGTTGGCTGCTGCTTTACGGCAGAGGTTCCCAACTCCAGTCCTGCGGTGCAAAACACTGTTCGGGTTTTCATGCTGTCCCTCATGAATATGCATGAGATACATCTGCATACCATGGGGGTGGCGCATAGAAATGCAGCACAGGCATCTTTATCAGAGGCAGCATGGAACCTGAATGGTGTTTGGCCCTCCAGGACTGCATTTGGGAGGCTCTGCTCTAGGTAATGTGCATGTTTATGGTGTCTGTGCTCTGTAGGGTAAAATGTAGGTGTTTTGGGCATGTTCACGTCATCTGCAAGAAAGGTTCTGTCTGTATTAGCACGTTATAGTAGTGGGTAAAATATGAGGACTGGGTTGGCAGAAACCACAGCTGGGACTTGAACCTGTGACCTTCTGCTTCTGAATACACTGGTTTTGTGCACTGCACCACCATGTTATCACAGAGATGGTGCCTTCCCTGGTGATACCATGACTGTTGGTCAGACAGGGCCTGTCTGTTGCAGTGCATGGCACCCACCTACACAGGGCTAGGCCACGGTCTGCTCTGGGCAGCTGCCACTGCCCCCTCCACCACCAGTATCCCTCAGCCACCATGCTGACATGCCCTTCTGCTGGTGGAGCTGGTGGTGCGCAGTCTCAGGCCATCCAGTATGCAGGTAGGCGGCTGCCTATGGTGTGGATTCTGGGGTAGGGGTGCCTGCATAGACGTCCATGCTCCCCCCAGCCCCGCCTGCAAATGTTCCGTGCCCTTGGGGGTAGCTGTTGGGTACTATCCCCTGTGACACTTTGGGAAACCCACTCGTGCACATGTTGGGCCTTCAGAAGTTGCTGTCTGGCTGCTCCGCTGTTTCAGCATTCGTATGGGCCACCTAGGCATCACCTTAGTCCGCACTGTGCCCAGCTCCACCACAGCATGTGCCGCCTGCGGCCCTCTGTATCCCCTTCTCCGGCATCTGTCCAGTTTCCATTCTGACATGCCCGCCCTGCTGTTGCGGGACATGTGCATGCCATAGGAACCCTGTCTGATGGTGGAGAAAACCCTGAGCAGCGCTATTTCACTGTGGGCCCATTCACTTTGTATGGGGACGGAGTATAGACCCTTCCACGATTTATATCTGTTCTATGGTGCTTACTTGGGGGGGGGGAGGGGTTGATGTTTCTCATTGATACCACTATTGGCCAGCTTGGTTATTGTTTTTTTCCAGTTTGTTGGGGTCATTTTCAGTGTTTCTGTGCCCTTTTGTTCTGTGCACATGTATCACACTTATCACTTTTTTTTGGTTTCCCTGCCTGGGCTGTACATTGCTGACATTTAAATGGTTTCTCTCCCCTTTAATATGCCTTTAACGGCAGGTTTTCATTCGTGTTGGAATTCAGCTCTGAAAATCAGCGCGTTAGTGTGAAGGGAGCCTCTCCCCGCCCACTCTCCACCCATTGACCCCTTCTCTCCGCCCTCTCTCCACCTTCTGCGGTGTTTTAACGCGCCGCGGGGCATTACGATCGTTAGCGCGTCATAACGCGCGCTATGATGCGCTAACGATCGTTAACGTTACATAACGCGCGTTATTCACGATTACCGCAGTTTAGTAAACATACCCCAAAGTTTCTAAATGACATAAATAGCTGCTTCATGGAGCAGCGATTCAGGAACAAACATGCGGAGATGCTATTTTAGACCTAGTTCTCAGTGGTACACAGGATCTAGTGCAAGAGGTACTGGGGCTGCTTGGCAATAGCAATTATAACATGATCACCTTTGATTTAATAAATGGAGAGAGGATAGCAAGGAAATTGCGCTAGCATTTAACTTTCAAAAAGGAGACTATAATAAAATGAGGAAAATGGTTAAGGAAAAACTAATAGGAGCAACTGCAAAGGTTAAGAATTTTACATCAGGCTGGGGTGTTATTTAAAGACACCATTGTGGAAGCACAGACCAGATATATTCTATGCTTAAAGGGTGGAAGGAAGGCCAAATGACAGCCAGTATGGCTTAAAGATGAGGCCAGAGAGGCTGTTATAGCTAAGAGAGAATCTTTTAGAAAATGAAAAAAAAGCCAAATGGCAAAAACAGGAAACACAAATACTGGAAAGTTAAATGCAAGGCATTGATAAGACAGTCAAAGAGAAAATTTGAAAAGAAGCTTGCCGTGGAAGCAAAAGCACATAATACAAACATTTTCAAGTATATTCATAGCAAAAGATCTGTGAGGGAATCAGTTGGGCCATTAGATGATGGAGGGCTAAAAGGTGCACTCCGAGAAGACAAGGTCATAGGGGAGAGACTAAATGAATTTTTTGCTTGTCTTTACTGATGTAAGAAACTAACCCATGCCAGAAATGATATTTAAAGGTGATGTATCCAAGGAATTGAAACAAATCAGGACAATGTGATACAGCTAACTGATAAACTAAAGAACAGCAAATCACTTGGATTGGATGGCATTCAGCCCAGGGTGCTGAAAGAACTGAATCATTAATAATCAGTGATCAATCATTAAAATCATCTGTAGTACCTGAAGACTGGAGAGTGGCCAATGTAACACCAAGTTTTAAAAAGGGTCCCAGGCGTCATCTGGGAAACTACAGACCACTGAGCCTGACTTTAGTACTGGGCAATATAGTAGAAACCATTATAGAAAAAAAATTACTGAACATGTAGATAGTCATGGTTTAATGGCAGAAAGCCAACATGGATTTAGCCAGAAAAGACTTGTCTCGCCAATCTTTTTTTTGTTTTGTTTTGTTTTTAAGGTGTGAATGAACAGATAGCTAAAAGTGAGCCGGTTAATATAGTGTATCTGGATCTTCAGAAAGCCTTTGACAAAGTCTCTCATGTGAGACTCTTGGAGAAATTAAAAAGCCATGGGATAGGAGGCAATCAGCCAGATTCCATCCCATACGTAGATCCTTTGTATGTCTGGTCTGAGTCGGAAGTATAGAGGGGAACGCAATTCTGATCCCGCGGGGCACATCTAGCCCTGTGGGATCAGAATCGCGATCAGGCATGTATGTGCAGGCCGGAACTGAGATTCAGTCTGGCCTGCACTACATGGACAACCTGACTAACTCAGTCAGGGTTTTTAAATGGCGTCATGGCGTCCTCTTGCCATGACACCATGGCTCCATTTAAAAGCCGTGATGCTGGCCGCCTGCAACAAATGCTAATTCCCTGCAGCCCGACCCCCGATCTGGCCTCCTAAGGCCAAGGTTGAGCTGCAGGGAATGTCCCCTGGCCCCCTTTCCCCATCCGCACCTCGGCAGCCGCAAAACTAAATGTCCAGGGCCGGCGACCGCCCACTGCCTGCCCAGACTCTGCCCCCAGGCCACCTGTTGGGATGTCCATCTTCGCTATTCATGGCTCAGAATAACCCCGAATGTACTATTATGGATTAGGAACTGGCTGAAAGAAAACAGAGTAGGGCTAAGTGGCCAATTTTCTCATTGGAGAAAAGTGAATAGTGGAGTACTCCAGGGATCTGTACAGGGCCTGCAGCTTTTTAACATGTTTATAAATGACCTGGGAATGGGAATAACAAGTGAGGTGATCAAATTTGCAGATGACACCAACTTATTCAAAGCTGCTAAACCACAAGAGGATTGTAAAAAATTGCAAGAGGAACTTGATAAATTGAGAGACTGGGTGTCCAAATGGCAGATGTAATTTAATGTGGACAAGTGCAAAGTTATGCACTTAGGGAAGAACAACCCAAACTACAGTTACAGAATGCAAGGTTCGACATTAGGAACCACCAGTCAGGAAAAGGATTTGGGCATCATCATGTGTTGAAACTCTGTCCATTGTGCAGCCGCAGCCAAGAAAGCATATAGAATGCTAGGAATCATAAATAAAGGAATAGAGAATAAAATCAAGGATATTATAATTCCTCTGCATCGCTCCATGGTGTGACCACACATTTTATGTTGTATACAATTCTGGTCACCACATCTTAAAAAGGATATAGCAGAATTAGAAAAGGTAAAGAGAAGAGTGTCAAAAATGATAAAAGAGATAGAAAGATATCCCTATAAGGAAAGGCTTAAAAGTTTAGGGCTGTTCAACTTGGAAAAGAGATGGCTGAGGGGAGATATGATAGAGGCCTATAAAATAATGAATGGCATACAACGGATAAATATAGTTCAGTTGTTTACCCCTCCAAAGGAAGGACAACTAGGGGACACGCAATGAAGGTACAGTGTAACCCATTTAAGACTAATAGGAGAAAATATTTTTTCACTCAATGTGAAATCAAACTCTGGAATTCATTATTGGAGGATGTAGTAAAAGCTGTTAGTGTAGCTGGGTTTAAAAAAGGTTTGGACAGGTTCCTGGAGGAAAAGCAGAGGTTATCATACTTACCTGGGGATCATACTTCCCTGGGGATCGCCAAGTGGGATCGGGGCTTGGAGGTGGGGCTCACCACACCAGATCGCAGCCACACAGTGAATACCAGCACACAGAATCGGGGTTCTCCGCACTAGATTGAACCACAGTACTAATCGCTAGCCGGCTCTCTAGTTGCTTCTTGCTACAACTCCTCCATCTGCCTAAAGGAACAGATAAAAACAACTGAAAAGCAGGCATGCTCTCGCCTGGCAGGCCCACACGTGAGGCGTGGACTTAAAATAGCTACTCAACAATTCATCCCACCACCTTCTATAGACAGGTACTTTTGACTACTGAATATCGTCATTGAATTTACTGTTGCTAATCCTTCACTACATATCGTTCTATACCAATGTTATATATCTAAAATGATCTGCATATAACACTATTGATGTAATACAATGTAACAGTCTCCTGCAGTAGGCAGCAGATATTTCTATACCTCTCTCTGTGCTAACTCATAAAAAGAAATAATATAGATTTACAGTACTTGCTAAAACCATCTGAATTATAATTAGGTCAGGCTTTATTTTTTACGCCACAAGCCTAGTACATTCTCGATCAGAGACAATCCACAAAATAATTAAATAAGTAATGAAACTCCATCCCTTTAGCCACTTAGTTTAATTATCATACGCAATCATACTGAGAAGCAAAGACTAATCATTACTGGATTAATAAAAAAAAAAAATCACCTGCTCATAGTTAGCCCACTTCCTCACTATAGGCTGCTCCTATCCAATTTAAACCCTCCAATTTTCTTCACAATGGATATCAGGAAAATAATTGTAGGCATTTTCCTACTGCTAGCTATACAATCAAAGTATTCCCTATCCATCAAAAACTGCACTACATCCCAATTTCAGGCACAATTTACTCAAGCTACCACATAAAAATACCCATCAAGCTAAACATCCCCACCAGCGACTAATTTACATTACACCTCACAATCCACACTCATTCCAATTACCTTCAGATCAATTAACCCCAACCAAATACATACTCTTGAATACTAGATCCATTAGAAATAAAATCCCAATTATCATTGACCTTGTCCAGGATAACAAACCAGATGTTTTATGCATTATTGAGACATAGCTATCAGAATCAGATACCGTGGTACTTAACCAGCTAAACTTAAAAGGTTACAACTTATTCCATTGCCCCAGACAATCCAAGCGAGGTGGAGGGGGTCCTCATATTAATAAGGCAAGAGCTGATAGCCTCCCTCTGCCTAAGTAACAGTCTAGATGAAATGAACACTGTGGTGAACAGCGCCCTCCTGAGCCTATGAAGACGGATGAAAATCCTGAGGTTCAGCAGGATTTATGCCTATTTGAGAAACCAAGGAAGAAAGAGAGACTCTATTCCACAGAGCTGAGCATGGAGACCAGCCCAGGGGAGGAGTCCTGCAGTCCTGATTGGGCACACCCTGCTCTTGGAAGGGGCGTGTCCAGGAGAGAACGTGGTTTTATACCAGAGCATGGCTTTGCTAGTCAGAATGAGAATGAGATTAAGATTGAGGAGAAGAAGGAGAGACGGATAAAGAAGAAGAGGAAGAATGATTGGAAGTCCAGAAAACAGTATGCTGATACTTGGGAACCTGGCCTTGGAAGGAGACCTGCAAAGTTCTATTCAGAGGCAGTGAGTAGAAGTCCCAAGGAGAGAGGACCTAGCCCTGAAATAGATAACCATTGGAAGGCACAGCCCTGGGAAAGGAAGCCTTCAAGGCAGGCACAAGAAAGAAAACAATCATTCTGTGAAGTATCGTTTGAGCCAGAGAGCAACAAACATTCTAACAGCTGGAGAACGTTGGAGCCATCTGAAGTCAGAACGGCATGGCAACAAGTAAGTGAATGGCCACAAAGTTTCCAGGCTGAACGTAAAGCTAACTCTCCTGTGTGTGAAACAATAGCAAAAGAGACTAGCAGTTACTCTGATACAATTAATGTAAGAGAGGAGAAAATAAACAGCCTTAAGCCAGAGGGAAGTTGTATAGCTGATAGCAATTCCCTATCTCCCAAACAGCAGGCTGAATTGCTCCTACAGAGTTTTAAGCAGTTTTTAGAGTTGCAAGCTAGAAGACAGCCAGTGTTTCAAGAAGCCAGTAATTCCATACAGCTTGAAGAATTAACACAAGATAATACAGACTTACCAGATTAAGAACATAAGAACATAAGACATGCCATACTGGGTCAGACCGAGGTCCATCAAGCCCAGTATCCTGTTTCCAACAGTGGCCAATCTAGGTCCTACGCACCTAGCAATATCCCCAAAAGACCACAGGTTCCACAATGCTTGTACTGGGTCAAGCATTGATATCCTGGGTACCTTTTCAATAGTGGTTTATGGACCTTTCCTCCAGGAACTTGTCCAAACCTTTTTTAAACCCAGCTATACTAACAGCCCTTACTACATCCTCCGGTAACAGATTCCAGAGTTTGATTACACGTTGAGTGAAAAAATATTTTCTCTTATTTGTCTTAAATAGTTTACCCTGTAGCTTCATTACATGTCCCCTAGTCTTTCTATATTCTGATAGCGTAAACAATTGATCCACGTTTATCCGTTCCACTCCATTCATTAATTTATAGACCTCTATCATATCTCCCCTCAGCCGTCTCTTTTCCAGGTTAAAGAGCCCTAACCTTTTTAGCCTCTCTTCATAGGAGTAGCCTTCCATCCCCTTCACCAATTTGGTGGCTCTTCTCTGTACTTTTTCTAATAACGCTATGTCCTTTTTAAGATACGGTGACCAGAATTGCACACAATATTCAAGGTGCGGTCGTACCATGGAGCGATACAGAGGCATTATAATATCCTATGTTTTATTCTCCATCCCTTTCTTTATGATACCTAGCATTCTATTTGCTTTCTTGGCCGCCGCTGCACACTGGGCGGAGGGTTTTAACATGTTATCCACGATGACTCCTAAGTCCTTTTCCTGGGTGGTGGTTTCTAATGTGGAGCCTTGCATCGTGTAACTATAGTGTGGGTTGTTCTTTCCTAGGTGCATAACTTTGCATTTGTCCACATTAAATTTCATCTGCCATTTGGATGCCCAGTCTTCCAATTTATCCAGATCCTCCTGCAGTTTTCCACAATCCTCTTGGGTTTTAACAACTTTAAACAGTTTTGTGTCATCTGCAAATTTGATAACCTGACTAGTTATTCCCTTTTCCAGGTCATTTATGAATATGTCAAAAAGTAGCGGACCCAGTACAGATCCCTGGGGTACTCCACTATTCACTTTTTTCCATTGGGAATATTGGCCATTTAGCCCTACCCTCTGCTTTCTATCTTTTAACCAGTTCCCGATCCACAATAGTACACTGCCTCCTATCCCATGACTTTTTAGCTTTGCCAAAAGTCTCTGATGGGTGACCTTGTCAAAAGCTTTCTGGAAGTCCAGATACACTATATCAACCGACTCACCTTTGTCTACCTGTTTATGCACACCTTCAAAGAAACATATCAGATTAGTAAGATTGTGAGAGCATGGATTGCACGGTCTGCTGTGTAGAGATGCCAAGCTGAAGGAAACTGCTTTTTACCGTATGTGAATTGAATGCTACGGAGCTGTTGTATTGCCTTGCTGAGAAAGCTCTAATTATGTGCACCTGATTTTCCCCAGCACTGTGAAGGTAACAGTGGCTGAAAGAGGCTGCAGTGAATCTAACTGACCTCTTGGGGCAAAGTGAGTAATTTGTTGAGAAGTGAAAAGAAGCAGTTATACTTTAAGTTGCCTTTATCCTAAGTTTTCCTGTTAGCATTTGAAGCACCTATTTTGTTTGCATTTATTTGCCATGTGATGGAACAATATCCTTTACTATAATAAATATACTGGAAACCCCATAACTACAACTCTTTATTTCGGAGCGAGAGGAGCAGGAACTACAATACCCAGCATTCCCTGGATACAGGTTACTCTCCTTCCTCACGAAGCATCAGACCGCCGCTCCTGTCTTTAGCCCCAAGGCCGGGCAGGAGCGCCGCAACACACAACTGAGAACAAAACCATGAAAATCTGTCTAATATATAGACCGCCCTATTCAAATATAGACAACATCACATCAATATTGGAAATTGCCTGCAGTGCACCATTAAAAAAAACACAAATAATACTAGGTGATGTCAACATACCATCCCTTCACAATTCACAAGCTTCTTCATTCATCAATTTGATGACTCATATGGGTTACCAGCAAATAGTTCATACTCCAACCCATTCTAAAGGTAAAAAACTAGACTTAATATTCATTCCTTCTACCACCAAAATAGATGCCCTCCACTCGACCCCAAAAGTATTGCAGGTACCCTGGACGGACCATTCTATAATTGAGTTCAATTTAACATCATCTGCCTATCCACACCTAATCAAAACTCTACATCATTCAAAAGGAGATATAAAACATTTAACAAGGAATCCTTTCTGAATGAAACCCTTCCCCAATTTGACAAGTCTCTACATGACCTAGATACGATTTTAAATAACTGGAATTCTGTAATTATCAATGCTGCTTCCGCTCCAAGCCCCCAGTACAGAACCTCACACAGAAAAGTGGTACACAAAAGACCCAAGAAACCTAAAACAACAACTAAGGAAACTCGAGCACAGGTGGAGATCAACAAAAGCAGAAAATGACAAATTATCATATACGAATGCTCTCCAATCTTACAAAGTAGCGATCAATAATAGAAAAAAAAAGAATACTGCACAAGGGCACTGTATATCAATGGTTTCAGTCTTATATGTATATCAGACCACATACAACAGGTACAGATTGGCCAACAAACATCTTCAACCTTTAAACAAGAACAAGTTATTCCATAAGGGTCTTCCTTGTCTGCACTACTATTTAATCTATACCTTCTATAATCTATAATTTGTAATATCTTTAAAAAATTCAGAGTTGGATACCATATATATGCGGACAATATCATGAGATACTTCCCCACAGATATAACTAATCCTGCTAAAAATCAAATCAGTGAAATGGTTGAAGTCACGCAACTTAAAAAATCAATTACAATACAACTGAAGTCTTATACATTAGCCAGAACCAAAACATTACCATTCCCACCAAAAATTACAAGACATAGAAGTAAAAAATGAAGTTACGCGTTGGGGAACTCAATAAAACCTCTTGGATCAAGCATCTGTGTCATCACACTCTCTCGCTTCTTGTGTTCTCTGGTTGGTGTTGCGAGAGTTGCTTTGCTCTCCTTGCTCTGTTAAATATTTTGGGGTCATCATAGACCAAACTCTCAATTTGTCTTCACACATAAAATTAGTCACTAGATCTATCTTCTTTAAGTTACGAATGATCCAAAATGTAAAGTCACTACTTGACAACCTCAAATGGCACAAAACAATGCAGCACGTCTATTATGCAAGGCACACAGCTCAGAACATATCACCCCCATTTTTTATAGACTTCATTGGCCACCAATTACAAGCAGGATAAAATATAAAACACTAATGATCACCTTAAACTCTTTAATAACACTGTCATTTCATACCTTTCCACCCTAATTAACACACCCACTACTGATAGAAGTGGATGCTCTTAAAATACAATAATTGTTCCCACTGACTTTTGTAAAATGAACAGATCCACAAGTAACAGGGCCTTTACCTATGTCGCTCATGCCCTGTGGAATGCCCTATCAGACTCATTAAGAGCTATTAAAGACCTACAGACTTTCTGAAAAGAAATAAAAACATACTTATTCACTGAACATTATGGTAACACTCTTGAAAACAGTGACGTACCCAACTTAGTTACAACCACAAACATACCTATTTTACACACAGAAGCACAACTAATCAATGAATAATACCATAACATTGCAAGGTGTACAATCATATTTGCACATGTAAATAGTTACTCTGTAAATAAATAATTTACCTGTAAATACTTTTCGTGTAAATAGTTCGCTGACAGTTAATGTAACATTGTTCACTGAGTTTTATGTAATTCAGTTCTGTTTTATTGTAAACCGCCCCTGATCTTGGGAAGGGGTGGTATAGACAAAACAATTCACAAATAAATAAATAAAGTCCATATACTGAGAATATACAAATTTTATCCCCAATGAATAGGAATGAGGATGTGACTTATAGGAAAGTAAGCTGCATTAGGTCCTGAATATGTGTTTTAATGTGCATTAAAAATCAGCTTAATGCATGAGTCAAACCACTAATGTGTGTTAAATCCCATGTTAACCCCCCAAAACAGAATTTTATGAAAATGCAGAGAAGGGAGTTGGAAAAAGGCAAGGATAGGACAAGGAATGACCCTTCCGATTAACATGCATTTACCATAAAACATGTTAATTGCAAATATGGCAGGTAATGTGAAACAATTAACTCAATAGTTTATAGACTTTATTTATTTATTTGTGAATTTTTTTTTGTTAAAAATGTTAAACAGTATAGGAGATAATGCTGATCCCTGGGGTACTTTACAATCTAGAATGATGGGTTGCGAAAGGCTGCCACCCATAGTTACTGAAAAATCTATTAGTACAAAGGGAAGAAGTTGAGCTAAACAGTGTACATGATAAGACAGCTAGTGCATAATTTTAGTCAATCTGAGGGGGCAATTTTCAGACAAGACAATCTACTCAAGTAATTACCTAAATAAACACAGTTTTGGAAAATGTTTGAAATAAATTCTCATTTGGAGCCACTTCTTAAAGCTTTTATATAGATAGTTGATTGTATAGTGGCATTCACAATCTCTAACCTACTGCACAAGCATCATAATAACATAAGAACATAAGAAATGCCTTACTGGGTCAGACCAAGGTCCATCAAGCCCAGTATCCAACAGTGGCCAATCCAGACCATAAATGCCTGGCAGGTTCCCAAAAAAGCACACAGGTTCCAAGCAGTGGATTTCCCGGGTCTTCTTTAATAATGGTTTATGGACCTTTCCTCCAGGAACTTATCCAAACCTTTTTTAAACCCAGCTACACTAACAGCTTTTACTACATCTTTCAGTAATGAATTCCAGAGTTTGATTACATGTTGAGTAAAAAAATATTTTCTCTTATTAGTCTTAAATGGGTTACATTGTAGCTTCATTGCATGTCCCCTAGTCTTTCTGCTTTTTGATGGCTTAAACAACCAATCTACATTTAGCCTTTCCACTCCATTCATTAATTTATAGACCTATATCATATTCCACCTCAGGCGTCTCTTTTCCAAATTGAAGAGCCGCAACCTTTTAAACCTCTCCTCATAGGGCTATTTATCCATTCCCTTTACCATTTTTCTCACTCTTCTTTGTACCTTTTCTAATTCTGCTATATCCTTTTTAAGATATGGTGACCAGAACTGCACACAATATTCAAGGTGCGGTCGCACTATGGAACAATACAGAGGCATTATAATATCCTTTGATTCATTCTCCATTCTTTTCCTTATGATTCCTAGCATTCTGTTTGCTTTCTTAGTTGCCACTGCACACTGAGCGGAGAGTTTCAACTTATTATCCATGATGACACCTAAATCTTTTTCCTGGGTGGTGGTTTCTAAGATGTTACCTTGCATCATGTAACCATACTCAGGGTTGTTGTTTTTCTAGGTGCATAACTTTGCACTTGTCCACATTAAATTTCATCTGCCATTTGGATGTCCAGTCTTCCAATTTTTCAAGGTCCTCTTGCAATTTCTCACAATCCTCTTGCGTTTTATCAACTTTGAATAATTTTGTGTCATCTGCAAATTTGATTACCTCACTCGTTATTCCCATTTCCAGGTCATTTATGAATACATTAAAAAGCAGTTGGCCCATATCACATTATCCACATATACAGTATCCCTTGCCCCAACACCCTTATTCCATTCATAAACAAGTGTAAACTATTAAGATCACTCCTGCACACATTCACTCACATTTATCATTCATCCACGCATACCACTAAATATAGTAAAAAAAAAAAAAAAAGAAACCCACACAAAAAGACACCACTTGTCAAACTAAAAGAGCAATACATTTTTTTTCTTTTCTCAGGGGCCTGCAGGAGAATTGTGTAGGAGTAACCTCTGTATATCTCTAGAGACCCCCCCCCCCCCCCACTCTGTGCCTTTTACTTTGGGTTGTAATCGCTGCTCTGTGACAGCTATCCCTGCTCTGCCTTTTTGAAACATGAAAGTCATGTAAGTTTTGCTCTGAACAGGAATACTCCTCTTTCTATAAAAGGAACCTCTGTGCTTATCCGATGCCTTTTGAATTCTGTAGTGTAACTGTCAGGTTAGTCTAAGATCTAGGCAAGGTGCCTTGTTATATGTTCCCTCCACTAAAGAAATATCAGAAGTACAGAACCGTAATACATTTTTTTCTGTGACTTCCCCTATGGGATGGAATTATTTGCTTGCACTATTATATCAGAAACAGAGTTTTGTAAGGTTCTGAAAATTTTTTAAAACGGTTCTGTTTCCTGGGACTTTTTGATTTACAATGTTGTCGCAAACAGGTCCAGTGTAAAGAGTGGAAAATTATGTAAAGAAGGAATAGCTTGTATGATGTCCATCATTTTTATTTTATTCTTATAATTGTATTTTATTGTTTTTCTGCTGTATTTTACTTTGTGCATCACTTTGGACAAAACCTGTTGGATTCGGGAAGGTGATTAATAAAGAAATATAACTAAATAAATAAACAATGTCAGCTGTAGTAGTGGGTTTAATTATGCTGTGGACAGATTTTCATTGGAAATTTTGAGTCCATGAGCTTATTTACCACAAGCCCCAAACAACTTTAGATTCTATTGAAGTTTGACACTACTAACCTGTGCCAGATTTGAACCAGTGATCTAGTTATGAAATGCCTGTGCCAATCCGCCAAGCCACCCAGTCTCTAAAATTGCTATCAGCTACCGAAATGGGTTAGAAATTAAGCATAAGGAATTATCTAGTTTCCTCCTCCACAATACCAGCTGTATAGAATGTAGGATGCAATCCACTCAGTCATACTCCTAATACAAGCATTTAACCACCAATACTTTGACATCTGCACACGTCCTACTCCACCCCCATTTTCTGAACAGATAATGTATTTTTCTGAAATCAGGTTTCTGTTCTCTAGAGGATTGCTTTTCCCACAGAAATTGCTCGTCTTCTCTATAATCTTCTAATAGGGCCACTTTAACAATCAAGAAGTGAGGGGAAGGGGTTAACGAGGGTTAATGGGGGGGAGGGGACAGAGGTAGGTGCGCAGTATTGTTATGCTGCGTCTTCAGAGAAGCATGCTGTAAATATATGAGTCTTTAGGTCTTTCTGAATGATAGTACGTCCTTTGTAGCCTGGAGCTTGTGTGGGATTGAGTTCCAGTGGGACGGTGCGTATAATGAGAAGGCTCGCTTAGATGTAGTGGTATTGGATCCAAGATGACATCTAGTCTTTTTTAGCATTATATGAAGTAAAGTGATTTCCACTACAGAAATGGGCTACAAAAACTGCAAAGATCTAGGACTAAAAACTGATTGTAATCAGAAATTGCCCTCAATTCTATTTCTTTAATTTTTTCACGAATGCGAGTGAAAACAATTGCTTTGTGGTGGTAGAAATATTGCAGTAAACGGTTTGCAAAGACACAAAATACTAATGCCTTGGCACCTTGTGGAACACTGCCAGTGACCTAGATAAATTCATAGAACTGCAGTGCCTCTACGTCAGGGCTTCCCAAACCTGTCCTGGTGATCCCACAGCCAGTCAGGTTTTCAAGATTTCCACAATAGGATAATGTTTAAGCAGCTGCCTAAATTTAGAGGCAAGTATGTGCCTTAATGTAGGCGAGCCTTCCGCCAGGAGAGAGAGACTGGGCCTGGATTAGAGGCAGTGCAGTAAGCCACCTGGCTTTTAGGTCAGCTTTCTGCGCTGCCAGGGAAGTGTGGGCCCAGTGGGGGCGCACCCTCCTCCCGGCTGGCATCCAGGACAGGCTGCACTCACCACCCCACCCTTGGTACGCCACTAGGTGTAAGTGATCGTGCTTTAATCTATGCATGTACTTTCAGATACTTGACTTTATAAAACAGGTGACGAGTACATGCGTGAAAATGCACATTAACTAGATATGACAGTATAAAATGATGCTCCACATGTGCAGAGGTCTTTGGTGTATAGCAAGTCCATCTCCAGTGTAGTCATTGTGGATATCGTGAAAAGTTGATTGGCTATGGGGTCACTAGGACAGGTTTAGGAAGCCTTATCCTATGCTAAAGAGTTCAATATTGTTCACTGGAACACAGAAAAATTGAGTGGCTTTTTAATGTTACATGGTCTGCAAACTAGTATCAGTAGGTTACAGTCCAGGATCTTTAATGGTTCCATGTAAGAACTCCCAAAATTATGCTCCCTAAAATTTGCAGTCAAATATAAACATTTCCTTTCATTTGCCAGAACATTGCTTTTCAAGATAGTAAAAACAGTAGCCTAGTGGTTAGAGCAACTGCCTCATGCCTTAGAAATCAGGGTTCAATTTCCACTGACATTCCTTGTAACCTTGGGCAAGTCGCTTTACCCTCCATTGCCTTGGAAGAAAAGACCTGGCAATCCACTTCCAGTCCTACCTTGCCAAGAAAATCGGCAGCTGCTGGGTCTGCCAGGAATCAGATTTGAGGGCCCCACATGACTTAATAGCACTTTTTTTTTTAAAAGATATGTATTATTTCGGATTGATGGAAGACCACCCTGGAATGTCAGGTGCTGTAAGCTTACTGTGCAGAAGAAAGGCCTGGCAATCTATTTCTGGTCACACTTGTTAAGAAAGCCTAGGGGCAGGGCTGTACCAAGGGCTGTGCGAGTGATGCGGCCACACATGGCGCAAGCACAGAAGAGGGCTCTGAGATCATCCCTGGACTTCCAGGAAGCTCAAAAAGAGTGCATTACTGAACATTGCTGAGTGGAGGGGGGCATCAGATTCGTTAGTGCACAGGGTGCATTTCTAGCTTGGTACGGTCCTGCCCAGGGGATAGTCATAAGACGAACAACTATCCACAGGATCGCCAGGAGTCGAAATTGACTCAAGAGCACAACTATTTTTGATACATGACTCCTTAGGAGCTGAATTCTAAAATCATTTTTACAGAGGTGCCAAGGGTGAATCATCCCAAAAGTGAGATTTATCAGCCCAAAAGTGAGATTGAAGACAAAGAATATTTTTTTTCAGACTGTATGTCTGGAGTATCAATCTAGAAAGATATAAGTGTCATGTTCCTTTACAAAGTAAAGAAGCAACTGAAGATGATATTTAGCTTCCTTGGTGCCTCTGAATGGAACTAGACAGAGTGGAGGCAATCTAAGGACAGTTTTCAAAGGAATTTGCCCAGATAACCAAGCAGTGACCTGGGTAAATTCTCACAGCATATTTAGTTTCAGGGGAAAGAAACATGGCAGGGGGAGGGCAAGAAAAGTTAATACAAATCTTCCTACAATTCTGTCGCTTTACGCTTGCCATAAACACTGTACCCCACAGCAATGCAGCTTCTTGCAAAAGTAACTGGAGGCTACTGGGTACACAAAGGGGATTATTTTAGAAGCCTTATTTGCAATTTTTACTTGTAAAATCAAATATTTACACTTAGAAATGGCATCCAAGGGTAAATGGCGATTTTAGAAAGGGCTGAGTTTATACATGGATGTCTTACTACATAGAAATTGCAAGGGGATCTGTCGGGGGCATGGAGTAGCCTAGTGGTTAGAACACTGGCTTGGTAACAAAGCAACCAGGGTTCAATTCCCACTAGCACTCCTTGTGGCCTTGGGCAAATCACTTAACCCTCCATTGCCTCAGAAGAAAGGCCTGGCAATCTACTTCCGGTCACACTGCCAAGAAAACCCAGGAGCTTCTGGGTCTCCAGGAGTCAGGACTGACTCAAAGGCACACATTGCATTTTGCATGTCGGGGGCGTAGTTAGGGAATGACCTGGTAGATCAAAAATTGACATGTTTATTCCCCATTTCATATAGGGAATACATGTGTATGACCTCTGTTGTTCAGGTCAGGATGTACAGCTCCTCCTTGGCATATTTAGATTTTTAAAAAGTGCTCCTTTCGGCCAGCCCATTAATCCCCTATTATTTATGTCCCCCTCCAAATGGAAATTAAATAAAGAAAGTAGCCTCTGTAGTTAATTGGTGGCATTTGTACATGTAGATGTACATTTTATGCTGATGACTCTCAAATCTACCTATGTACTCCTCTCCTTCGCTCCAAACTCGTATCTCTACTTGCTTATCTGACATCGCCACCTGGATGTCTCACCGTCACCTAAAATTGAATATGGCTAAAACTGAACTTCTTATTTTTCCCCCTAAACCCTCCTCCCTCCTTTCTCTATCACTGTTGACAACACACTTTTTTTCTTCCTGTTTCCTCAGCCCACAACCTTAGGGTCATCTTTGACTCCTCCCTTCTCCACACATATTCAACATATAGCTAAAACCTGTCGCTTCTTCTCTACAACATTAACAAAATTCGTCCCTTCCTCTCTGAACACACTACTAAAGTTCTTATCCATTCTTTGGTCACCTCCCATCTTGACTATTGCAACCTCTTCCTTGTTGGTTTCCCTCAGTATCATCTCTCTCCTCTTCAATCTATCCAGAACTCTGCTGTGCGGCTAATCTTTCACCAGTCCCGAAACACTCATGTAACCCCTCTTCTAAAATCACTTCACAGGCTCCCCTTCCATTTCCGTATCCAATTCAAACTTCTCCTTCTAACATATAAATGCATTCACTCTACTGCCCTTCATTACCTTTCCTCTCTTCTCTATACTTACACCCCTCCTCGTGAACTCTGCTCCTCCTCTGGCTTTCTTCTTTCTATGTGCTTTTCTTCTGCAAACTCCACACTTCAGTCTTTTCATCTTACTGCTCATTATGTATGGAACAAACTTCCTCTGTTGTTATGTCAAGTCTCTTCTCTCCCCCTCTTCAAATCCATGCTAAAGGCTTACCTCATTGAGGCCGCATTTGGATCCTAATCCCTTGAACCCCCTTGTTTCTCTTGTATTGTTCTGTCTGTCTTGATTAGATTGTAAGCTCTACGAGCAGGTACTGTCTTCTTTATATGTATGTACAGCACTGTGTATGCCCTGTAGCGCTATATACAGGGTGGCCCAAAAAAGTGAGAACATCTCGTAGCATATAAGTTATTTAAAAATTCAAAAAGACAGACGTAAACGATTGACAAATTTTTTAAAAAAGATGGTGACCGGAAATTGTCGAAATAAAGACGCTATATAGCTAAAAAAAGGTAAATAAGTAAACTATTTAAGCTTTTAATTTACGAGATGTTCTCACTTTTTTTGGGCTACCCTGTACATGATTAATAGTAATAGTAGCAGTAAATTTGTCAGCAGCATTTGACACTCCACCATGATACATCATTGCAGTGTCTTTCAGCAGTGGATCTGGCAGGAAAGGTGATGTTTTGGTTTCTACAAGTTCGGGTTCAGAGGGTACAATTGGGCACTGAATATTCTGTTTTTCTCTTTTTGAAATATGGGGTGCCACAAGGTACTATTTTGTCTCTTATGTTATTTAACATCTATTTGGCTCCAATTTGTATGACATTTAGGAACTTGGGGTGATTTTATGTTTCCACAGATAATATTCAAATTTTGGTACCATGAGCAAAGAAAGGAGAGAATGTGGATAATGGACTTAAGAACATAAGAACATAAGATATGCCATATTGGGTCAGACCAAGGTCCATCAAGCCCAGTATCCTGTTTCCAACAGTGGCCAATCTAGGTCACAAGTACCTAGCAGTTTTCCCAAAAGACACACATGTTCCACAATGCTTGTATTGGGGCAAGCAGTGGATTTCCTGGGTCCCCTTTAATAATGGTTTATAGACCTTTCCTCCAGGAACTTGTCCAAACCTTTTTTAAACCCGCTACACCAACTGCTTTTACTACATCCTCCGGTAATGAATTCGAGTTTGATTATGCATTGAGTGAAAAAATATTTTCTCTTATTAGTCTTAAATGGGTTACACTGTAGCTTCATTGCATGTCCCCTGGTATTTCCATATTTTGATGGCGTAAATTAATCGATCTACATTTACCCGTTCCACTCCATTCATTAATTTATAGACCTCTATCATATCTCCCTTCAGCCATCTCTTTTCCAGGTTGAAGAGCCCCAACCTTTTTAGCTTCTCCTCATAGGGGTATCCTTCCATCCGCTTTACCATTTTGGTAGTTCTTCTCTGTACCTTTTTTAATTCTGCTATATCCTTTTAAAGATACGACGACCAAAATTGCATACAATTTTGGTTGCACCATGGAACAATACAGAGGCATTATAATATCCTTTGTTTTATTCTCCATTCCTTTCGTTATGATTCCTAGCATTCTATTTGCTTTCTTGGCCACTGCTGCACACTGGGCAGAGGGTTTCAACATATTATCCACGATGAGGCCTAAATCTTTTTCCTGAGTGGTGGTTCCTAATGTGGAACCTTGCATCATGTAACCATAGTTTGGGTTCTTTCCTAGGTGCATAACTTTGTACTTATCCACATTAAATTTCATCTGCCATTTGAACATCCAATCTTCCAATTTATCAAGGTCCTCTTGCAATTTTTCACAATCCTCTTGGGTTTTAACAACTTTGTATAATTTTGTGTCATCTACAAATGGGATTACCTCACTCGTTATTCTATATTTCCAGGTCATTTACAAATATGTTAAAAATCAGCGGACCCAGGACAGATCCCTGGCGCACTCCACTATTCACCTTTCTCCATTGGGAAAATTGACCATTTAGCTCCACTCTCTGCTTTTTATCTTTTAACCAGTTCCTGATCCAGAATAGTAGACTGCCTCCTATCCCATGACTTTTAAATTTCGCCAAGAGTCTCTCATGAGGGACCTTGTCAAAGGCTTTCTGAAAATCCAGTAAACACTATATCAACCAACTCACCTTTGTCTACCTGTTTGTTCACACCTTCAAAAAAAACATAACAAATTAGTAAGACAAGACCTTCATTTGCTAAAGCCATGTTGGCTGTCTCCCATTAAGCCTTGGCTATCAACAGGTTCAGTAATTTTGTTCTTTATAATGGTTTCTACCATTTTTCATGGTACTGACGTCAGGCTCACCGGTCTGTAGTTTCTCGGATCACCCCTGGAACCCTTTTTAAAAATTGGCGTAACATTGGCCAACCTCCAATCTTCAGGTACTACAGACGATTTTAATGATAATTCCCAGATTACTAATAGTAGGTCTGTAATCTCATATTTCAGTTCTTTCAAAACCCTTGGATGTAAACCATCTGGTCCAGGTGATTTGCTACTCTTCAGTTTATCAAATAGTTGTAATATATCTTCCCAGTTTATCAATACTTCTTTCAATTCCTTTAAATACCATTTCAGTCATGGGTAGCATCCCTACATCTTCCTCAGTAAAGAATTCATTCAGTCTATCCACTATGGCCTTGTCCTTTCTTAGTGCCCTTTTTACCCCTCTATCATCTAATGAAAACTGTCACTCTTTTGTACCTTTGTTGTCTGATCATTTTATTTTTCTAGTTGGTTTGTCCTGGTCTCTCTTTTTCAGTTCATCTTGTTGGTTTTCTTCCAAGTCATTTTCCTGGACCTCATTTCCATTTTCTGTTTCTTCACACTTCCTATTTTCCTATTTGTATGATCTTGCCCCTGCTTATTTGAGTGAGTCAGTTCGGTGATATGTTCCACGGTGCTCGCTTTGTTCCGAAGAGGCTTTCCAGTTGGAAGTACCCTCTGAACATGTATTACATACAGAGAGCTTACAGCAACATGCATTTTTTGTACAGGCCCCATTATTGGCGAATGCACTTCCATTACAACTGTGGATACTTTGGAAGTGAAAGAATTTCGTTGGGGCTTAAAAACGTATCTTTTCTGTCTGTCTTAGTATAATATGAAATATTTTTGATAGTAGATATTTTAGGTACAGATAGAGGGGGAGGAATTTTTGATATGTACTGAAATTTGTCATATTTTAATATTATATACCGCTTTGAGTGAATTGTGTATAGCGGTTAATCAGTGGCATAGGTTACAATAAGGAGCCCTCATTGTCATGGCGGTGGTGTGCGCCCTTGTGTGGCCCACCCTTTCGTGGCAGCAGCACAGCAAACTTACTTTATCATGTTTGCTGTGCTGCTCCATTCTTGTAAGTTCGCCATGGGCCCGGAGGCTGTTCCTTGCTGGGCCGAAGTCTCGTGGTGTGGATGCTATTGCCAGAATTTGGCCTGCTGAGGAACAGCTGCAGACCCGCGGAAGACTTACAAGGGCGAAGCAGTGTGGCAAACATGATAAAATAAGTTTGCCATGCTGCTGCCACCTCCGCCACTGCTATGTGGACCCCCTTTCTGCCTGTGCCCCTCCCCCGCACTGCAGGGCTGCTTGGGCAGAATTTATGCCAATGTGGTTAATAAATGTGAATAAATAAATCAATAAATAAATCCAGGGGCTGAGAAGGAGCACAGATATTTTAACAAAAACTAGCACTGAAAACCTTTCCTTTGGATGGAGAAAGCGTAGTTACTCACCTGTAACAGGTGATCTCCAGGAACAGCAGGAATTTAGTCTTCAAATATGGGTATCGTCAGCACTGACAGAGCCTGCGCGGGAACGCTCCCCAGCATCCAATAGGAACACTTTTGGGAGCATCCCTCAGCACATGCGCGCTGCCTTCCCGCCTTTCCAACTGTCCCTCTTCAGTTAAGTTTGTAGCTGAGTGAAAGGATAGAGGGAGAGAGGAAAGAGACAGAGAGATAGAGAGACAACTCCTAGGGGAGGTGGGTGGGTTGTGAAGACTAAATTTCTGCTTGTTCCCGGAGATCACCTGTTACAGGTGAGTGACTACACTATCTTCAGGAACAAGCGGGAATGTAGTCTTCACATATGGGGACTCCCTAGCTGAAGATGCCAGGGAGATGGCCCCAGGAAGCTGCCACCTTTAGTGAGGTGGGCCATGCTTCCTCCCATGGATCTCTGGCATCCTACCAGGGTTGGTGGGTAGGAGTTGAATGAAGTCTGAAAGAGATGTTGAAGAACAGCCTGGTCAAAGAAGGCATCCCGACGGGAGGCTTTATCTAGGCAGTAGTGGGCTGTGAAGGTGTGCACCAAAGCCCAGGTGGCTGCTCGACAGATGTCATCAATAGACACAGAGTAAAGGTTAGCCATAGAGGCTGCTATGGCTCTCACATTATGTGCTGTGACATGGCCTTGAAGAGGAAGACTCTTACTCTCATAAGCAAAGCATATGCATTGTGCAATCCATTTGGATAGAGTTGTTTTGGAGACTGGAAGTCCCAAATGACTAGAATCAAAAGCAAGAAAAACTTGAGAAGACTTTCTATGTTGCTGTGTTCTTTGTAGGTAAAAAGCCAAGGCTCTTTTACAGTCCAAAGTATGAAGGTTTCTTTCTGCATTAGAGGCATGAGGCCTCGGAAAGAATACAGGAAGGTAAATCGATTGGATTAAATGAAAAGGCGAAACCACCTTTGGCATAAAATGTGGATGAGTTCTGAGAACAACCTTATCATGGTGAAACCTTGTATAAGGGGGATCAGCCACTAAAGCTTGCAATTCACTAATGCGACGTGCGGAGGTGATTGCAATTAGGAAGATGATCTTCCAGGATAAAAACTTTAGGGTTGTAGTGGCTAAAGGTTCAAAGGGTGGTTTCATGAGCTGTCCAAGAACTAGATTTAAATCTCATGCCACCGGTGGTGGCCTGATGGGAGGCTTTGTTAATAGAAGACCTCTCATAAATCTTGCTATGAGTGGATGAGAGGAAATTGGCTATCCATTTAGAGGCTTATAGGAAGCTGCAATTGCACTAAGATGGACTCTTACCGAATTGTTCTTTAGACCAGAATTTGATAAATGAAGTAGGTATTCTAGTACCGATTCCAAAGGTATCACAAGGGGGTTTAAGCCCTTTTGAGAACACCATATAGTAAAACGTTTCCACTTAAAGGCGTAAGAATGTCTTGTGGAAGGTTTTCTAGAAGCCTGAAGGATATCCTTTACCTGTTGGGAAAGGTTAAGATCCTGCAGGTCTAGGCTTTCAGCAACCAGGCCCTGAGATGCAGGGACTGGGGATTCGGGTGCCATAGCATCCCGTTCTCTTGGAAGAGAAGGTCTGGAGCACACCCTAACTCCAGAGGTGCAGCTTGAGAGAGATGTAGAAGCAGGGGATACCACGTTTGTCGTGGCCACCATGGCGCTATGAGGATCATACGACCTCTGTCTCTCTGAAGCTTGAAGAGTGTTTTGGGGATGAGGGGAATGGGTGGGAAGGCATAGAGGAAGTCCTGACCCCAGTGAAGGAGGAAGGCATCCCTTGCCTGGCAATTGTGAGCCGGAATCCTGGAACAGAACCGGGGAAGTTTGGCATTCATTGGACTTGCAAAGAGGTCTATGTCTGGGGTTCCCCAGATTTGAAATATCCTTGTCACCTGGTCTAGGTGTACAGACCATTCGTGAGGCAGCAGTACTCGGCTGAGTTTGTCTGCCCAAAGGTTTTGAATGCCTGGAAGATATACCACGAGAAGGTGAATTTGATACTCTCTGGCAAGGGCCCATAGTCGTTAAGCTTCGTTGCATAATGATAGAGAGCCCGTTCCGCCCTGCTTGTTCACGTAGAACATGGGTACTTGATTGTTCATTTGGACTAGGACTGTCTTGTAGCTGAGCTGGGCATGGAATACTCAAAGAGCT
This sequence comes from Ichthyophis bannanicus, assembly GCA_033557465.1. Taxonomy (NCBI): domain Eukaryota; kingdom Metazoa; phylum Chordata; class Amphibia; order Gymnophiona; family Ichthyophiidae; genus Ichthyophis; species Ichthyophis bannanicus. The sequence goes on from CM066040.1 coordinate 214,717,841, forward strand.
AGATAGATTGCTCTGAGTTCTAGGAGGTTTATGTGAAGACAAGCCGCCTGTGGAGTCCAGGTACCCTGGGTAGAGAGATGGTGCAGGTGTGCTCCCCATCCCACCTTGATGCATTTGTTGTTAGGGTGGCCTAAAATAGGGGTTGTTGAAAAGGAGACCCCACTAAAAGATTCTCCAGTGATTGCCACCATTGTAGGGACAAGATCAGTCGTTGTGAGTTTGATATCTTGTCCGACAGACGTCCTGTGGCCTGTGGCCACTGTGTGGATAGGGTCCACTGGGCTGCTCACATGTGGAGGCGAGCATAAGGAACTACATGAACTGTGGATGCCATATGTCCCAGTAATTGCAGCAGCTCTCGAGCAGTTAGGGAGGACTTTCCCGCTCTTTGAGAAGCTATTTGCACTATTCGAAGACAGCGGGTCTGTGAGAAGAAAGCCCTTGACTGTCTGGTATCTAAACAAGCTCCTATGAACTCTAGGGTCTGAGAAAGTTAAAAGTTGGGATTTTGGGAAATTTCTGACCAATCCCAAGTATTGGAGGATTCGCATTGTGCGAGACAGTGCAGAGCTGGCTTCTGGAACCGTGGGGGCTCAAATGAACCAGTCACCCAAGTAAGGGAAGACGAATATCCCTAGGATTCGCAGGAATGCAGCTACTACTGCCATGCATTTCGTGAATACTCTTCGTGCCGAAGCCAGACCAAAAGGAAGAACCCTGTATTGGAGGTGTTTTCCCTTGAAAGGGAATCGTAAGAATTTCCTGTGATCTGGATGGATCAGAATATGAGTATATGCATCCTTTAGATTTAGAGAGCAAAGCCAATCTTGACTTTGAGGGTATGGCAGAAGAGTTCCCAGAGAAATCATTTTTAACTTTTCTCGGAACAGATATTTGTTCATTTCTCTGAGGTCTAGAATGGGTCTGTGTCCTCCTGTTTTCTTTGGAATAAGAAAATTGGGGGGAGTAGAACCCTGTACCCTGTTGGGGAATGGGTACTCCCTCTATTGCTTCCTGAGCAAGGAGTGTTGAGACGTCTTGATCCAGTAGATTGTCTGGAGAGGTTTGGGACTTGAACTGTCTTACGATTGTAGGAGGGGGCATGCTGTGAAAATGAAGCTTGTACCCCTCCCCTACAATGGACAGAGTCCAATTTTCTGCTGTTATTTGGTGCCATCTGTTGACAAAATGACACAACCTGCCCAGAATGTTTAGGGGTTCTGGACCCTTCAGAGGCAGGAAAGCTAAGCTCTCTAGGCAGGAGTCAAAGCCCTTGAGGGGGCTGAGCCTGTGGAGCTGGTTGAGCTCTCGGGCCTTTTGACTTCTTTTGTTGTCTAGATTGTTGCTGTTGTCCCTTTTGGGCAACTTGACCCTGAGCTTGCCCTTGCTGGGTATAGGATGGCTAAAACTTCCTCTTTTTGTTGAAAAAGTGTTTTTATAGGGTTTCTTTTTGGCTGGAGTGGCTGTAGATTTTGGCACTCTGTCTAAAGTGAGATTGTCCATATCTATCTCATTAGCCTTTTCCTGCCAATTCTTGCCAAAGAGGTTTTCTCCTGTGCAAGGGATGTTTCCTAATTTGTCCTGTACCCAAATCTCTAAGTCTGATGCCTGAAGCCAGGCAATCCGACGTGTACCAATGGCAATAGCAGAAGTTCTGCACTCAAAGCAGTCCAAGGCTGCACGGTTTACAAACTTGGAAACGTCTTGAGCATGCTTGACAAGAGTAAGGAAGTCTTGTCATTTGTCATCAGGGAGAAGGGGGCTCATAAGCTCCAAGTCTTCTGTGACTTCTTTGAGGAACATTCCCATATATAAAATATATGAGCTGATCCTAGCTGAAAGCATGGAAGCCTGAAATGTTCGATGCCCAAAGGCGTCAAGAGTCCTGCATTCACGACCTGGAGGATTGCATGCATGTCTTTTTGCACTTTTCCTCCTATGCATGGCTGATTCCACTACCATTGAATGGTGTGGCAGCTGAGTCTTTTGAAAACCAGGACATGGTGGAACTCGATACATGGTATCGAGTCTCCTAGAATGAGGAGATGTGGTCAAAGGTGTTTCCCACATTCTGAGCATCAAATCATGAAGAATTTCATGAATGGGCAGGGTAGCTGCCTCTTTGGGAGCCCTAGGGTATTAGAGTATTTCCAGTTCCTTTGCTCTAGGTTCTTTTTCAGGAGCTACCGTGATTGATAGGCTTCGGGCCACATCACAAATAAAATCCTGAAAAGACATGTCCTACGGAGGAGACATTCTGCGTTGAGGAGAAGAGGAGTCTTCCGGAAGAAGTACTCTGGTACCGGCAGAGTTATCCAAGTCATCGGAATCAGAAGATTTGAAGCATCTCTGATCCCGATGTTCATGCAAAGCACGGTATTGGTATCGATCGAAGTCGGCACCGAGTTGGTCCGGTACCGATCTGTCGATGCCCGAAAAAGTCGGCATGGGCAGAATTCCCACCGGGGCCGGTACCGTCGGTGCAGGTATAGTTCATGCTATGTGATCAATGTGGTCCTCCTCCCCCACCCCCCCATATTCTCTTCCACCCATATTCTGGTTGCTGTGTAGCTTGAGATATATGTATATACCCAAACCTTAATTGTGAGAGACTGCAAACCAACCATGTCGTTTGAAGAATGAATGTTCCTTCCTATCACCACCATTACTACCATTCTTTCATGTTCATTATGAACAATCCCATCACCTAAGACCAAACACTACTGGTATTACTGTGTCCCATTCAGCAGGCTAGTCAAATCTTCTAATAAGGTCCTACCAGCAACCTATCCCAGCCATGGTTGATGGATGCACCATAGAAGTCTAATTATGCGTGGAATTGTATACTGCTGGCTGAAGTCCCCACTGTTCAGTTCTTCCTAAGTTCCAGATGAATTCCTATTTCTTAGTTCTCATACCTGGCTCTGGCCGTCTCCTTCCCCTACTGGCTCTACATCCCCCCACTCCATGCTTCTGTTTTTCTGGTCTCTATTTCTTTGTTCTCCTAAACCAACAATAGAGTTTCTTTCCTTTTTCACTGATGTTTTTACTGTAAACCACTTTGATTACATAAAAGCAGTATTTATCAAAGCTAATTAAACAATTAAACCATAACCCATACCTACAGATGGGTATACGGAATATGAAAAGGAAACATTCCTACCTTCCTTTTAATCTATGTTGCTGGTTTAATTCTTCAAGAACAACGACATCAGTTACCATATATATGCTGATGACATTATGCTCTATACCCAATTGGATGTAGATCACCCAAACATCAGCCAGCTCGAGAAATGCCTTGACGAGCTACAAACCTGGTTGCGACACAACAATATGTCCATAAATCACAAAAAACTGAAGTGATGTGCATATCCAGGAAAACGGACTTCAACCCACCACCAACAATAACCATGAACGGCAATGTATACGCAACAAAAAAGAAATTAAATACCTTGGAGTGACGCTGGACTGCAACTTAAAGATGGAGAAGCATCTTAGAATTACGAATCGGATCATTTTCCATAAGTTAAGAATTCTACAACCTCTCCGCTCTATCTTAGATCATGCGGACTTCCGCACCGTAGCGCAAGCCCTCATCATTCCTCACATAGACTATTGCAACGCCATACTTCAAGGGCTCCCTAAAAAGACCATCAGTATCCTCCAGTTGGCGCAGAATGTGGCAGCTAGAATCATAACGGGAACAAGACTAAAGGATCACATCACACCTACTTTAATTGACCTGCATTGGCTCCCAATCAGTGCCCGAATACAGTACAAAATCATAGTCACCACATTTAAGCTCCTCCATAACATCGCGCCCTCTTACCTCGGCTCACTTGTGTCAGCCCAAACAAATAACAGGAGCAGACGTTCCCCGAGCCTCAACACCCTACTGGTCCCCGGCCGCATGAGGCACGTCAATGTCCAGACCAGCAACCGAGCATTCTCGTTCATAGCACCTCAACTCTGGAACAAGCTACCAGTAGATCTAAGAGCGTGCAGTGACTTAATGGTCTTCAGAAAACAACTCAAGACGTACCTATTCCAGTCACACTTCAACACTATATAATCTCAATCCACAAAGCAAATTGTATGAATTCATGTCAGCAATGAGATCGCCACCAATAGACTCACTGTTGTGTGAATATGTATCTGCTTATGTAAATTGTAAATTCTTTTGTAAATACTAATTGTAAATATTTCCCTTCTCAATGTGTCTAAACCTTATCCCTGTGTGCTGTGAACTGTACTATGCCCTTTAATCATACTGTGTGCTGTGAACTGTACCTCTTCCACTAATCATCCTGTGTATTGTAAATTATGGCCAGTACAGCCACTCTTTTTCTGTGGTCGAATACCGCGGCTGATCGCTGGAAGTGGCGGGATATAAGTGTACACTAAATAAATAAAATAAATAAATAAAGTGATCACACCTTAAATTCACACAGATTACACCACATATTCTAGTATTTTATAAAGAAAAGAAGGTATATATTTTTCTTTATTAAATAGCACCTAAATAGGAGCCTATTCATAAAATTACCCTCCATATGGCCTTAATGGGAGGCGACTTGATATCTTCTGCTGACCCTTGGGTCATGTGGGACCCATAAAGGCACAATTTACAAAGAACATCCAAGTGCAATCTGGAGCATCCAAACCCAAACATCTGAAATAAAAGTCATGCACATTCAAGTTCGGGCATGATTCCACAAAATTCGATGTGCCCGATATGGATGTCTTTATGAGACATCTACGAAAGTCATCCCTGGCATAGTATCCAGGACCGGGACATCTAAGAGACAATCAGTGGCAATGCACACACAAAACACGTGCACTGTACCAATTACACAAAAACAAATATTGCGTTTGTGTAGCATACTGAGGATAGTGGCGTGCCATTTTCTCTACACTCTCCAGATGTTTTTGGGCCCAAACAAGCACTTTCCTGATGCTTATTCATGTCTGGGGCAGGTTTAAAGTTGGAAAAGGTCGTAGATGTCTCTGAGGTTTACGAAATCATTTGGGGACATCTATGTTTATCACCCTGCCCGGCCACACCTCTGGCACAACCCTTGCCTATTTGAGATCTTAAAAAGCCATTTGTAAAATAGCGCCAGGGATGTCTAAGTGATCTGAACATTCACATGCAGGTTTTCAGATGTATAAGTGGAGGGCAATTCTGAAAATGTGCACATCCAGGCAGTGAGCACATCCAAATGGAAACGCGCAGAAATAGAGTTGGATTCCGCATCACGTGGGGATAGATGTAGCTCCGTGCATAGAATCGCCCACATACATGTGCTAGGCATGGCCCACACATAGTGCTATGTTGTACGAAGATGGGTATATGCTGACAATGGCATTGTATGTCCCTGTGCTCACCGTATTCCAAAAAGATGTAGGTCTGCAGCCCTATCTGTCTCCGCGAAATACCCGTTAACGGCCACACCCCCTTCAAAACAGGTAGCTGTGAAGCTGCTGCAGGCATGGACAGAGCTGTTCTAAGGCTGAATGATAATGTAAGTTGACGATACCCATAGAAGAATGAAAGTTAGAATATAGAAACTAGTCTGTGGCATACCCAGAACACTACATAGCAATTGCAGTGCACTGTAATGTAGCAGGAAAACAGGTAGAGAAGCAGTGCAGCACTATGTACATGGCAGTAGACGACCTCCCTAGGTATGCATGGTGTGGACATCTCAGGAACACATCTGTACAATGCTAAGTAAACACATGAACCCAGCAGAACAGGCCCCCCCATAGCGAACCAGCCAAACATTTCTCTATTACTAATAAAGGGCCAGTGGAATGACAGCAGTCAGCAGTGCAAGCACCACACAGACATGCCCAGAGACACCAACGTCACTCCCTGCAACTATGCACATTGCGTAGAGTAATGCGGGTGCACCTTGGCATGGCGTACAGTGACAGGGAAGTGTATGGACAAGTATGTGAATGCAGACCTGTCCTGCACACTGCTGCCTGTTCTCACTTGCACCTGGTGATGCTGCAGTTAGCCCTACGGTCCAGGTACCTGCCAGGCATACCTGTCCCCCCCTGGATATGTGGATGAGCAATCTAGATTCCCCCTGTGCAGCCCTCCAACCATACACACACACACGCCCTCTCACTTGCAGTCCCACAGAAGCAGATGTCTGCCAACAGCATGCCCTGCACCGAATAACATAGATGATAGAATGGGAACCATGGATATCAGTACTTCCAACCCATCATCATACCTGATCACATACAGACATACACGATACCTACACAAGTGGACCTCAAACAGTCACAGAGTTGCTTTAGGCCAAAACAGTCCATCAGGTTTTGGCCTAAAGCTTACCAATGGTGAAAGTGTTTCTGATGTTGTAGTGGGAGATCATTTTGCATCCAGTGATCACCAGATGGTGTGGTTCAGTATTAGGACTAGGGCTGTTAGAATCCATTCAAAGGTGAGGATCTTAGACTTTAGGAAGACTAACTTTGCGAAGATGGGCCAATACCTCAGGGAGTCGTTAGTGGGATGGGAACAGCTGGGGGATGTAGAAAAACAGTGGGCAAAACTGAAAGGGGATATTTTAAGGGCAACCAACCTTTTTGTTAAAATGGTAAATAAAGGTAAAAGGAAAAGGAGACCGCTATAGCTTTCGAAAGAAGTAGCTGAAAAAGTGAAGAAAAAGATGGAAGCCTTCATGAAATACAAGAGATCACAGCGAGAGGAATACAGGCATCTGTATTTGGAAAAATTTAGAGAAGCTAGCAAAGTAGTCAAGAAGGCAAAGATTCAAAAGGAGGAGGAAATAGCCAATGCAATAAAATGGGGGGCATAAGACATTTTTCAGATATATTAGTGAGAAGAGGAAGGGCAAAAGTGGTATTGTCAGACTCAAGGGTGCAGGGGAGGAATATGTAGAAGCTGATAAAGATAAAGTGGAATTGCTTAACAAATATTTTTGTTCTGTGTTCACAGATGAAGAACCAGGAGCAGGACCTCAGAAAACACCCACAAATAGGAACAGAAGCGAGGGACATCTTGAACAATTTTCAGAAGACTGTGTTCGTGAGAAACTAGCTCAACTTAAAGTAGACAAAGCGATGGGATCGGATGGGATACACCCTAGAATACTGAGGGAACTTGGGGACGTTCTAGCAACTCCACTGACTGACCTTTTCAATGCCTCGTTGGAGTCAGGAGTGGTGCCAAAGGATTGGAGAGAGGCTCATGTGGTGCCTTTACATAAAAGCGGAAGTAAGGATGTGGTTGTAAACTACAGGCTGGTTAGTTTAACTTCGGTGGTGAGTAAATTATTGGAAACGCTGCTGAAAGAGAAAATAGTGAGGTTTTTGGAGTCCAGCGGATTACAGGATCCGAGGCAGCATGGATTCACCAGAGGCAGGTCTTGTCAGACAAATCTGATTGATTTCTTTGGCTGGGTGACCAGGGAGTTGGACCAAGGGAGAGCCCTAGATGTTGTGTATTTAGATTTCAGTAAAGCCTTTGACACTGTTCCTCACAGGCGACTTATAAACAAACTGAGGCTTTCCTAACCAAGGCTCCACACATCAAACAGTAAGTAAGGATTTGAGGGTTTCTTTGTTTGGTTTTATTTTTTATTACATTGCTAGCTCTCTGACTGGGAGCTCTTAAAAGGGTTTTGTGTATACTTTTTAAAAGCAAGGTTACTTACATTTTTGCTGTTTTAGGGGAACTTTACTGGAGCACAGTAGGCTGCTGAACTCTGTAACCTCCTCAGATTCAGAAACTGCGAACACCTAATCAGGAGTTAGTTCCCTCCCTACCCACTCCGACTCCCACCCACCCCTAGTGAGCAGTCTTGCTTTATAGGGCACCTCCCCCTTTAGCAAATCACAGTGAATTGGACCAGCACATATTGAATATAATTAAAGAGATTTAACTGCTTTTTCTCTGAAAGGACAGCTGCGAAACCAGCTGGTACTTGGTAGATCTCTCTCTTTTTCTTTAACAGATACCTAAGCTCCACAAACAGAACAATGGCTGGGAAAAATCGTATTGCTAAAGCTGTTGCCCCCGTTACAGCTTCTGCCTCGGTCCAGACAGAGGTCCTAATGCCAGTTGAAGAACCGGTTCCATGTGCAGGGTGCCTGCATGCTGAAGCTCTGAGGAAACAAGTGGAGGAACTCAGAGAGGAGGTGGCGAGGCTGAGGAGCATTCAAGACAGTGAGAAGTACATTGATGAGATGCTTCTTGCAGCAACCAGGCTCTCCAGCACAGGAGAAGATGGCTGCCAACAGAATGTCGATGGTTGGACAAAAGTCACCAGAGCCTGCAAAATCACCAATCCAACTTCTCCAGCCCTTGAATTGAAGAACCATTATGCAGCCCTGGAAGTGGAGGAGGTGAAAGCATCCCTGGAAAGGGAAGAACCAGAGTTCAAGTACCCCATAGTTGCGGAATCAGTGACCAGAAGGAAATGAAGGGTAGTGGTTGTTGGAGACTCTCTTCTGAGGGGTACTGAGGCGTCCATCTGCCGACCAGACTTGATGTCCAGAGAGGTATGCTGTCTGCCTGGTGCCAAGATCCAAGATGTTACGGAGAGTTTGCTGAGACTCATCAAGCCCACTGACTATTACCCAATGTTGCTAATCCATGTTGGAACAAATGATACTGCCAGGTATACCTCGGAACGTATCAAAAGTGACTTCATGGCTCTGGGACAGAGGGTGAAGCAGGTAGGTGCACAGGTGGTGTTCTCTTCAATCCTCCCTGTTGAGGGTAAAGGCCAAGGCAGAGAGGCTCGCATCCTGGAGATGAATGCATGGCTGCGTGGATGGTGTCTTCGAGAGCGTTTTGGTTTCCTAGACCATGGGATGCTGTTCCAAGGGTTGCAGAGCAGAGATGGCATCCATCTGTCCAAGAAAGGTCAACGCATCTTTGGTAGTAGACTGGCTAATCTACTGAAGAGGGCTTTAAACTAGATTCGTTGGGGATGGGTGAAGAAAGCCCCCAGGTAAGTGAAAGCCCCCATGTAGGTGATACATTAAATACCTTTATGGAAATGGGTAACAGGGGTAACACATGGAAAGCAGTGTGTATTAATGCCTGTAGCATGGGAAATAAGATCCCTGAAGTTGAAGCTTTGGTGGGAGTTGCTGACTTGGATTTAGTGGCAGTTACAGAAACATGGTTCACAGAAAAACATGACTGGGATGTAACTATACCTGGCTATACTTTATTCAGAAAGGACAGGGTAGGAAGAAGGGGAGGAGGAGTGGCACTATATGTAAAAACTACTATTAAAGCTTTGGAATTACAGAGCTTAAAAGGGAGAGAGGAGGCATTGTGGGTTAAACTAGAAAGAGGGAAAGAGAAATCTATTTGCATTGGTGTGATATACAGACCTCCCTCACAAGAGGAAGAGGTGGACAGAGAGTTAATTGAAGACATACGCAGCATTGCTAGGAAAGGGGAAGTGCTACTGCTAGGAGATTTCAATATGCCAGATGTTGATTGGCACATTCCTGTTGCAGTATCATCTAGAAGTAAGGAGATCCTGGATTCTCTACAGGGAGAACTATTCAGGCAATTGGTAACAGACCCCACACGTGAAGGGGCCATACTGGACTTGGTGCTTACCAATGGTGAAAATGTTTCTGATGTTGTAGTGGGAGATCATTTTGCATCCAGTGATCACCAGATGGTGTGGTTCAGTATTAGGACTAGGGCTGTTAGAATCCATTCCAAGGTGAAGATCTTAGACTTTAGGAAGACTAACTTTGCGAAGATGGGCCAATACCTCAGGGAGTCGTTAGTGGGATGGGAACAGCTGGGTGATGTAGAAAAACAGTGGGCAAAGCTGAAAGGGGGTATTTTAAAGGCAACCAACCTTTTTGTTAAAATGGTAAATAAAGGCAAAAGGAACAGGAGACCGCTATGGTTTTCGAAGGAAGTAGCTGAAAAAGTGAAGAAAAAGAGGGAGGCCTTCATGAAATACAAGAGATCACAGAGAGAGGAAGACAGGCATCTGTATTTGGAAAAACTTAGAGAAGCTAGCAAAGTAGTCAAGAAGGCAAAGATTCAAAAGGAGGAGGAAATAGCCAATGCAATAAAATGGGGGGATAAGACATTTTTCAGATATATTAGTGAGAAGAGGAAGGGCAAAAGTGGTATTGTCAGACTCAAGGATGCAGGGGGGGAATATGTAGAAGCTGATAAGGATAAAGCGGAATTGCTTAACAAATATTTTTGTTCTGTGTTCACAGATGAAGAACCAGGAGCAGGACCTCAGAAAACACCCACATATAAGAACAGAAGCGAGGGACATCTTGAACAATTTTCAGAAGACTGTGTTCGTGAGAAACTAGCTCAACTTAAAGTAGACAAAGCGATGGGACCGGATGGGATACACCCTAGAATACTGAGGGAAGTTGGGGACGTTCTAACAGCTCCACTGACTGACCTTTTCAATGCCTCGTTGGAGTCGGGAGTGGTGCCAAAGGACTGGAGAGAGGCTCATGTGGTGCCTTTACACAAAAGCGGAAGTAAGGATGTGTTTGAAAACTACAGGCCGGTTAGTTTAACTTCGGTGGTGAGTAAATTATTGGAAACGCTGCTGAAAAAGAAAATAGTGAGGTTTCTGGAGTCCGGCGGATTACAGGATCCAAGGCAGCATGGATTCACCAGAGGCAGGTCTTGTCAGACAAATCTGATCGATTTCTTTGACTGGGTGACCAGGGAGTTGGACCGAGGGAGAGCTCTAGATGTGGTGTATTTAGATTTCAGTAAAGCCTTTGATACTGTTCCTCACAGGCGACTTATAAACAAACTGAGCACCCTAGGGACGGACCCTAAAGTTACTGCTTGGGTTAGAAATTGGTTGGGTGGGAGGCGACAAAGAGTACAATTAAATGGAGTTCACTCTGAGGAGAAGGATGTTACCAGTGGTGTGCCCCAGGGATCTGTCCTTGGTCCGATTATTTTTAACATCTTTGTTAGTGATATAGCAGAAGGGCTGTCTGGTAAGGTTTGCCTCTTTGCGGATGATACCAAAATCTGTAATAGAGTAGACACCCAGGAAGGTGTAGATAACATGAGGAGGGATCTAGCTAAACTTGAAGAATGGTCTAGAATTTGGCAGCTGGGATTTAATGTTAAAAAATGTAAGGTCATGCATTTGGGCTGCAGCAATCCAAGGGAGCAGTACAGTATAGGAGGTGAAGTACTTTTGTCCACTAAAGAAGAGTGGGACCTAGGCGTGGTTGTGTCTGATGATCTTAAAGTAGCTAAACAGGTAGAAAAGGCGACGGCAAAAGCTAGAAGGATGCTTGGGTGCATACGGAGAGGAATGGCTAGCAGAAAAAAGGAGGTGATAATGCCTCTGTATAAGCCTTTGGTGCGACCTCATTTGGAGTATGGTGTGCAATTCTGGAGACCGCACCTTCAAAAGGATGTGAACAGGATGGAGTCGGTGCAGAGGGTTGCTACTAAAATGATTAATGGGCTTCATTATAAAGCATATGAGGACAGACTTAAGGATCTTAATATGTACACCTTAGAGGAAAGGCGGGATAGAGGTGATATGATTGAGATGTTTAAATACCTCCGTGGCATAAATGTTCAGGGAGAGAGCCTCTTTCAATTGAAAGCAAGTTCTGCTACGAGGGGACATGGGATGAGGGTGAAGGGAGATAGATTCAGGAGTGATATGCGGAAATATTTCTTTACGGAAAGAGTAGTGGATCCGTGGAATAATCTCCCAGTGGAGGTGGTGGAGATGAGGACAGTGACTGAGTTCAAAAAAGCATGGGACCAACACAGAGGATCTCTAAAGGTAAAAAGTGGACTGTTGTAGTTGTTGTTATGGAAGGACAGACTAGATGGGCCTTGTGGTCTTTTTCTGTCATCATGTTTCTATGTTTCTATGTTTCTATGAGCACCCTAGGGATGGACCCTAAAGTTACTGCTTGGGTTAGAAATTCGTTGAGGAGGAGGCGACAAAGGGTACAGGTAAATGGAGCTCACTCTGAGCAGAAGGATGTTATCAGTGGTGTGCCCCAGGGATCTGTCCTTGGTTCGATTCTTTTTAACATCTTTGTTAGTGATATAGCGGAAGGGCTGTCGGGTAAGGTTTGCCTCTTTGCGGATGATACCAAAATCTGCAATAAACACCCAGGAAGATGTAGATAACATGAGGAGGGATCTAGCTAAGCTTGAAGAATGGTCTAGAATTTGGCAGTTGGGATTTAATGTTAAAAAATTCAAGGTCATGCATTAGGGCTGCAGCAATCCAAGGGAGCAATATAGTATAGGGGGTGAAGTACTTTTGTCCACAAAAGAAGAGCGGGACCTCGGTGTGGTTGTGTCTGATGATCTTAAAGTAGCTAAACAAGTAGAAAAGGTGACAGCAAAAGCTAGAAGGATGCTTGGGTGCATAGGGAGAGGAATGGCCAGCAGAAAAATGGAGGTGATAGTGCTTCTGTATAATCTTTGGTGCGACCTCATTTGGAGTATTGTGTGCAATTCTGGCGGCCACACCTTCAAAAGGATATAAACAGGATGGAGTCAGTACAGAGGGTGGCTACTAAAATGGTTAGTGATCTTCAATATAAAGCATATGAGGACAGACTTAAGGATCTTAATATGTACACCTTAGAGGAAAGGCGGAATAGAAGTGATATGACTGAGATGTTTAAATACCTCCATGGCATAAATGCATAGGAGGAGAGTCTCTTTCGATTGAAAGCAAGTTCTGCTACGAGAGGACATGGGATGAGGGTGAAAGGGGATAGGTTCAGGAATGATATGCGGCAATATTTCTTTACGGAAAGAGTAGTGGATCCGTGGAATAGTCTCCCAGTGGAGGTGGTAGAGTTGAGGACAGTATCTGAATTCAAAAAAGCATGGGACAAACACAGAGGATCTCTAAAGGAAAAAAGGGGACTGTTGTAGTTGTTGATATGGAAGGACAGACTAGATAGGCCATGTGGTCTTTTTCTGTCATCATATTTCTATGTTTCTAAGTTTATCAGCCTCAAGGGTCAGATCTCGTATGCGCATTGCAAATCATAGGCCCACATATGTAACCAACCGTAACAGTGACCTGTGCACACAATATGTGCCATAGGGCCACTGGCGTATACTTTCCCCATTATTGTGTTTACATCTGACCTTCTCTGCATCCGGGGACTGTACACATTGCATAGGGCATACTGTAAAGGTCCACTGTTTGGAGCGCAACAATCCAGCTGGCAGGGTGCTGCAGATGGCACCGATGGCTGGGATTACATTTTCACATGGAGTCCTAGGGCTCCTTCACCAGTATCATTTCGAGGACATGACTATTGTTAGGGGATCCACACTTTGCCCCTTTAGCTCACTCAGCAAATGCCAGCAAAACCTGTAAGCACACCCGTGCTCCTCCCTATACATTTGTAGAGGTGTTATTTTTTTGTTACTGCAACCTCAAACCTCCCTCTCCTCTGCTTTCTGTTCAGTAACACTGCATGCTGTGGTTTCCCAGCCTGCAGACACAACAGTGCACAGCGTAGGTTACACATCCATTCACCACTATGGGCTGCAGTAAGGTGCAGGGTAGAAATATTTCTAAGTCCTACCTTTATTCCACCTTTCAGTGGGTATAACCTGGATGTCTGCAGGAACTACTGTGGATGTACATGGGTAGTGCCAGAATATGTTTTAAACGTCTCCGTGGCTGGCCATGCCCGTTACACCTCCTCCCGCCCACCTTCTGGGATCCCCATTTATGTGCCGTGTACGTGCAGGGCCGTGAATATACAGAATATGGTTTTAGACATTTTCTCGGGAGATACGTACATCCCGCATGTATAGGAGGCTTATTCATGGTTCAGAATGACTCCCATAGTGTTTAAGCATTTTAAAATGACCCTCATAGTGTGGCAGGTGCAGGCCTGTGATCCACGGTGTCTGACATAAGCAGGCAGGCCTAACTAGCTTGACCTGTAAATGAAGCCTGTGGAGAGGCTCATAGGAATTGCACATCCCCCAACATGCTGCTATTGTAGGATAGAACTCTGCAAGAGTACTAAACTAACTTAGATAAGCAAAACTGAGAGATGGAAAAATACAGAAAAATAGGTTTAAAAGTTACTGATAAGCAAAGTACATCTGCAAGGAATATAATTGGGAGTGCTGACAGATGAGTTGCAGAGCCCTGCTCCCCTGCATGCACAAATTGGCTCTATGGCCTTGAGAGTATGAAAGTAACAAGTTGATGAACTGGCCATTGTAATTGGGACTAGAAGGGGGGTATGCAGGTGCCGAGCCCACTGAAGGAACATAATTGGATAATCTTATCAGTACCGGGACCAATGAAAGGGGTACGGGAGGTACGGGAGAGTACCGGGACCAATGAAATGTTTTTCTATACCTAGAATGGAACAGAAGTCTATAAAAGTTGTTGTAATGCTAGAAAACTTTGCTCAGCCATTTTGAATTTGATTCTGCTTGAGACTTGTGCACAAATAAATGATTTGGACCTTCTGAACAGACTCCTGGTATCATTGGTTTGTCTGCGCTTTGCTGCTACAATAGTGTTAGTCCTAGCAGTCCCCTCAGGAGGTGAATCTCTAGACCCTATCTGAGTTCTCAGCCACCCATTGCGGAAACACCTACCCTGCTAGTACACAGTAAGCGATGTCAGAATTAGGTCATCATGATTCTCTTCCTCCCTCATTCAGGACAGCCCTGATCATCTGTGTTTCTGTGAATCATGTCCTAAGTCTACAAGTGAATTTTACATAGTGTTGAATCTTCCTGCTGATACCAGTTTATTTTATTTTGTTTTGTTATGTTTTTAACAAAAAGGAAAGCATATAAAGCTTCTTTAGAGTTTTCTTTAGCCTTTATTCCTTAAGTAAGATGCTTTCTATAGCCATACCCATGATTCAGTGCATGTTCAATTCACCATTATGCTTTAACTCTGACAATAATAATACTGTATGTGCTAATCAGGCTATTTTATGCTTTATGCAATACTGAAGAAATTATTTTTTTACTTTCCACCTAGCCCCCTTTTTCTTAAGTGCAGTAAGCAGTTACCATGGGAATTGGCATGCTCTGTTAGTGTGTGCAACGTCGATAGTTATGTCAGCAGCTTGACACATAGCGGGGTAGATACTAACGTGCATTAAGGGAATAAGGCACAGTTCTTTTCATCTTAACGCATATTAAAGGCAACACTATGCATTATTTTACTGTAATGTACATTATTTTATTTTACCCCAGTGTGCATTCCATCATAATGCATGCAAATGCATGCAAAACGCCTCATTATTGTGTAAATCAAATAATGCAGTTCAGATTGAATTTCGCAAGCTGCATTATTCGCTGGAAAGATAATGCCAACTCAAAGCTATTGTTATTTTCCTGGCCAGGAGCACTAGGCCTCCAACACATAGCCCAATGCTGCTGGCTGCCATGTTAAAGGGGCCAGTACACATTCAAATTCCTTGGACATCTCCACACCCAGAAGACTGCCTCCCATAAGTGCATTATCTACAGTGCAGTTAACATGCAGTAAGTGCATTGTCTCTGAGTTAACTGTATGGGAAGATGCTGGGCATGCCCCCAACAATTAACATAAAGGTTTTACAATTGCAACGTGTTCATTTTGGCCATTAACATGCGGTACCTGCAAAATCTGAAAGCACTTCAGAAAAAGGGGGCCTTTATTTTGTTACTGTATTTTCTTACTTTGCCAATGAATAAAAAATTTCAATGCAACATCAGATTCATAATGTTAGAAACATTATGCAATACCTTTTACTCAAACATAGGATTACAAAACTCCAGAAGGTAAATAAGTAATCCTTTTGTAGATGGGAGTGTTAGCCTCTTGTAATTCATCTGGAGCATGGCAACAACAGTAAGATCAGATTGTCTTCATGCCATTGAAAAAGGTTAAATCCACCATGTGAGCTTTTGCCGCTGTACTTTGCTTAAGAGCTTACCTCCTCGCCTTTGCTATGATTGACTAAACTGGCTTATCAGCTCTTTCCTCCCTCCTCTATTCAGTTCCCTCCCCATCCCCTGTGTGGCCTTCACAACAAACAGACAGACAGACACATACTATGTATACCTTAGAAATGAACTTTGGCAAAATCAGGCTCCTTGGTACCAGCAGTTTAAAATCTTTACTTTAAGTTTGCAAAACAGCAAGTTGTAGATTCAGATACATTTCTAAAGACTGGTGTTTTGCTGAAACACAGAATACTTAGAATCACTATTACATAGAGCTCCAGATAACAGATCCAGAAGGACAAGCATGCAAAACACCTTCACCGTCTCCACACTCAGAATAAGGAGTAATCAGTCGACCTCCAATCGGGCCTTCTCGTTATTTGCGCCAGCCCTCTGGAACAGCCTCCCTGACAATATACATACAATAGCCGATCTTAAGGAGTTCTGTAAGGGCATTAAACCCATCTCTTCATGGAATACTTCAATAGCAAAACAGAAACAGACCGTCTCTCCCCACTGCCTCCCAGGTTTCCCCCTTCCTCACTTAAATAATGTACACATTCCCCACCCTCGTTGCAAGAGTTTGGACGTTCAATGTATAATATGCCTGTTTCCCCTCCAAGTTTATAACCCTGTTCCATGGAACAATTTGTTGACCCGTTAATTGTAAATTGCCTTGGCTCTAAGATAATTTATTTATTTTCTCTTATATACCGTGCTATTCTGCATCAGTGCAGTTTACATTGAACAAACTGAAATTACATTGAACAGGGCATTATAACTTGGAGATAACTATTTTACAGGGAACATGGGCTATGGAGGGTTAAGTGGCTTGCCCAACACCACAAGGAGCACCTGTGGGACTAGAAACCCCAGTCCTTCCGGCCCAAGGTTGCTGTCCTCTAGTGGGATTTGAACCCCTGACCTTCTGGCCTGAAGTACCTTGCCCCAACCACTAGGCCACTATTCTACTCAAGGTGGAATATACAAGCAGCTAAGTAAATAAATAAATACATCATTTTGAAAACATGGTATAAATAAAATAAATTAGTCATATGAATCTTATCCAAACTGGTTCATAAATTTGATGGAGATCTGTTAGACGCATCTGTCAAATCTCTGTTGACATTGAAAAAACAAATCACAAGCCAGCCAGTGTCACTGTTATACACTGCCATACAGAAGGTCCCTGCTCAAGTCTCCGAGCGGGGTCTTGTGCCGGGCATGAGGATACTGTGGTGACAGTGTTCACAGCGCTTGGAGGATATATATTCTAAAATATGCTCAATCTCTTGCTTATTTAGCCAGAATTTGAAATTGTGTTGGAGATTTTTATAATCTTATATGGACAATCCTTCCTTTTATCTTTTCCAGGTTTCCATGATTTTCAGTAGTTCTCGAACAGGTTTAGGTTCTCTTGTACACTGCCTGGATTAGGTGGTAAAATGACATCATCTGCATATAGCAGACACTGGAGTGCTGAGTCATTCAGCTTTGGTCCTGGGTCCGAGGATCTCTCCAGTACTGTGGGGAAATCATCGATGTAGATATTGAAGATGAGCCTTGTCTCATCGCTCCTTCTTATCTGTCTGCCTATTGTTTATTTTCACCTTACAGCTGATGGATGAATGCATAGATTTAAGTATATCATAGACTTTACCCCCAGTTCCAGTTTGCAGTCATTTAAAATTGAAGCCAGGTTTCTACATAGAATGTAGAACATTTATAAAGTCAATAAAATATGCAGATAGTCTCCCTGAGGGAATGGGGTTTATTTGCAAGTTTGTTAATCAGCGAATGTAAGATAAATAGTGTTGACACAGATCCTTCTATAATTGTTTGGATGACTAATTTCTCTAAGGACAAGCAAGATAGCAAATTCTCACATCATGGGTGATATCACCAACAGAACTAGGCATGGGATACAACTCTCCAGCTTCTGATCTTTCTTGAAGCTTTTGAGAGGTTCACCGTGCATGCACATCATTTTCTGCCTGCCGTCGTTGCATGGGATCACCTGAGTCTTCATCTTTCTACAGAGCTGAGAAGTCATGTTACCATGGCTTACATCAAGACTTTTGTTTTTCAGTTTCTTTCATGATTTTTTCACATAATTCTCTTTGAGTGTCTCGCTGTTGTGCAGTTCCCGATCCCTAATAGCGTCTTATGTATATTTTTGGCCAATTTTTAAATACCTTTAATTTTTTGCATTCACCCTGAACAAACTTCGGTAGAAGATCTTGGATGTCCTGTTCAGGTCATCACCATTACTAAAGTTGCTAAAGCTACCACTACTGAAGGGGATACTGATTTTCTCTTTTTGCGCAGTGCCACAGTGAGACAAAATGATTTGGAGCCTGTGCCAGAAGACATATGAGAAGAGATTTGAAGACCTAAATATGTATACCCTAGAGGAGAGGAGGGACAGAGGAGATATGACACAGACCGTTAAATACTTAAAGGGTATAAATGAACAAACAAACCATTTTCAAAGAAAGGGAAGCTGTAAAACTAGAGGGCATACAATGAAGCTGCAAGGTGGTAAACTTAAAAGCAACATCAGGAAATACTTTTTCACTGAAAGGGTGATGGATGCTTGGAATGCCTTCTCGATGGAGGTGATGGGGACAAATACAGTGCCAGAATTCAAAATGGCATGGGACAGATACAGTGGATCCCCTTTATAGCAAGCAGATAAAATCAAAGCAAAGTTAAATATCTTTTATACTTCAATAAATAGAGGGGGCTGACCTGCATGGAGCGGCAGATAACAACCCTAAACACAGGCATAGAGGGGGGCGACCTGTATGGAGCAGCAGTTACAACCATTCTTGCCACCTTACTGGGCAGACTAGATGCATGGGATCACCTCAGTCTTCATCTTTCTACAGAGTTGAGAAGTGGGGGTGTACTACAACCACCTGGCCAGAATGAACAAATGGATGATGAAATGCTCAAAGAAATCAAGGAAGCTAACAAATATTACAACACAGTAATAATAATGGGTGATTTCAATTACCCTGGTATTGACTGGGTCAGTGTCATGGCAGGACATGCTAGGGAGATAAAGTTCCTAGATGAAATAAATGACTGCTTCTTGGAGCAGCTGGTTCATGAACCGACCAGAGGGGATGCCATATTGGACCTAGTCCTTAGTGGAACACCAGATCTGGTGAATGAGATAAGGGTGTTGGGGCCACTTGGCAATAGTGATTATAGCATGATCGCGTTTGATTTAATTAATGGAGGAAGGATGGTAAGGAAATACACAGTAGTACCTTTTAACTTTTGAAAGGGAGACTATGATAAAATCAGGAAAATAATTTAAAAAAAAACTAAAAGGAGCAGTTGCAAACGTTAAAGACTTACATCAAGCTTGGGTGTTGTTTAAAAATACTATATTGGAAGTCTAGACCAGCTGTATTCCATGCTTTAAGAAAAGTGGAAGGAAGTCTAAAAAACTGCCAGCATGGTTTAAAGGTGAGGTCAGAGAGGCTGTTGTTTCCAAAAAAGCATCTTTCAGGAAATGGAAAAAAGAGCCAAATGATGAAAACTGGAAACAGCACAAACACTGGCAAGTTAAATGCAAAGCATTGATAAGGCAGGCAAAGAGAGAATTTGAGAAGAAACTTGCTGTTGAAGCAAAAACACATAAGAAACACTTTTTCAATTACATTCGTAGCAAAAAAACTGTGAAAGAGTCAGTTGGTCCATTAGATGATAGAGGGGTAAAAGGGGCAGTAAGAGGGGACAAGGCTATAGCGGAGAGACTGAATGAGTTCTTTGCTTCGGTCTTTACTGAGGAAGTTGTAGGAATGTTACCTATGACTGAAGTGGTATTTAAAGGAGATAATGCAGAAGAATTGAAAGAAATATCGCTACACCGGGAAGATGTATTACAACTATTTTATAACCTGAAGTGTAGCAAATCACCTGGACCGGATGGTATACATCCAAGGATGTTGAAAGAACTAAAATATGAGATTGCAGACCTACTATTAGTAATCTGTGAACTATCATTAAAATCATCTGTAATACCTGAAGATTGGAGGATGGCCAATGTAACGCCAATTTTTAAAAAGGGTTCCAGGGGTGATCCGGGAAACTACAGACCGGTGAGCCTGACGTCAGTACCGGGAAAAATGGTAGAAACCATCATAAAGAACAAAATTACTCAGCATGTAGATAGTCATGGCCTAATGGGAGACAGCCAACATGGCTTTAGACAAGGAAGATCTTGTCTTACTAATCTGTTATGTTTTTTTGAAGGTGTGAATAAACAGGTAGACAAAGGTGAGTTGGTTGATATAGTGCATTTGGACTTTCAGAAAGCCTATGACAAAGTCCCTCATCAGAGACTTTTGGAAAACTAAAGAGTCATGGGATAGGAGGCAAAGTACTATTGTAGATCAGGAACTGGTTAAAAGATAGAAAGCAGAGGGTAGGGCTAAATGGCCAGTTTTCCCAATGGAGAAAGGTGAATAGTGGTGTACCCCAGGGATCTGTGCTGGGTCTGCTGCTTTTTGACATATTCATAAATGACCTGAAAAAGGGAATAACGAGTGAGGTTATCAAATTTGCAGATGACACAAAACTATTTAAAGTTGTTAAAACCCATGAGGAATGTGGAAATTTGCAAGAGGATCTTGATAAATTGGAAGACTGGGCATCAAAATGGCAGATGAAATTTAATGTGGACAAGTGCAAAGTTATGCACCTAGGGAAGAACAACCCAAACTATGGTTACACGATGCAAGGTTCCACATTAGGAACTACCACCCAGGAAAAAGATTTAGGCGTCATTGTGGATAACATGTTAAAACTCTCTGCCCAGTGTGCAGTGGCAGCCAAGAGAGCAAATAGTATGCTAGGTATCATAAGGAAAGGAATGGAAAATAAAACAAAGGATATTATAATGCCTCTATATTGTTCCATGGTGCGACCGCACCTTGAATATTGTGTGCAATTCTGGTCGCCGTATCTTAAAAAGGATATATTCCTACAGTGGGCTGGTTTTTCTATGTATCTTCTGTGTATATGATTCCATGTAGTATGTTTTGTAAATAGTTACCCCGGTTATCCAAGTTATTTATACCCTGTTACCTGTAAACTCATACGTGTTATATGTACTGAGCATTTTGTTCCATGTGAACCGCGCTGATGATGAATAGTGCGGTATATAAGAGACTGTAAATAAATAAATAAATAAATAAAAATATAGCATTATTAGAAAAGGTTCAGAGAAGAGCCAACAAAATGGTAAAGGGGATGGAAGGATACTCCTATGAAGAAAGGCTAAAAAGGTTAGGGCTCTTTAACCTGGAAAAGAGACGACTGAGGGGAGATATGATAGAAGTGTATAAATTAATGAATGGAATGGAACGGGTAAACGTAGATTGCTTGTTTAAGTTATCAGAATATAGGAAGACTAGGGGACATGCAATGAAGCTACAGGGTAAACTATTTAAGACTAATAAGAGAAAATATTTTTTCACTCAACATGTAATCAAACTCTGGAATTTGTTACCGGAGGATGTATTAAAAGCTGTTAGTGTAGCTGGTTTTAAAAAAGGTTTGGGCAAGTTCCTGGAGGAAAGGTCCATAAACCATTATTAAAAAGGGACCCAGGATATCACTGCTTGACCCAATACAAGCATTGTGGAACCTGTGTCTTTTGGGGAAACTGCTAGGTACGTATGTCCTAGATTTGCCACTGTTGGAAACAGGATACTGGGCTCGATGGACCTTAGTCTGACCCAGTATGGCATATCTTATGTGCTTATGGACCATACTGGTCATTATCTGCAGTTATATACTATGTTAATATGAGTCAGCTCTAACTTAGCTATCCAGGCCAGCCTCTGACTTTGTGGTCATTAGGGCTGTATTAGATGGCCTGGCAAGCAGTGGGTCAATTAGTGCATGCTCCTGTGTCCAGAGCTGCTGGATAGTCTCTAGATCTCATGCTCAGTATGCCCTGGAATGTGGAGCTGCAATCTGTGAACTCCAAAAGAAGTACAGCAGAGAATGGGACGATAAGAATTGTTCCAGGCAGCCATCTGTGCTGGGATTTTGGGAACTAAGAACAGGAAAATGATCTGTGCCTGTTGAGAAGGGGGAATAACAAACTGAGATGCGGGCTAAATCTGCTGAAGGATGGGAACCAGTGAAAGGATCGGTGAGCCTGGCTGAAGGGGAAGGAAGTTGGCTAAGCAGGGGTAAAGTGGAATTTATTGGTGAAAGAACTGGAAGTGTACGCTTTGCAGTTCTTTGCCCAGAATTGTAAATGGAGCAGATTATAAATATTTTAAATATATGAATAAATACAGTGGAGGATCTCAGAAGGTAAGATCAAGGGAAAGTGAGGAGCAGAGAAGTGGAGCAGGAAGGCAGATATTGAGCACTCCCCTCCTAAATATAAGTCAGCTATGCATATGGAGTAAAAAGTGAGTTAAAATACAATAAGAAGGAGAGGAGAAGCAAGAGAGAAAAAGAAAAAAGTGCAGTTGATCAGGGATAGAAGCTTCCAACCAGTGTGTTGGGATACACTGGTGTGTTACCAAAAACTGTGTCATGTGTCACCAAAATTTTGACATCAACAGCAAGCCCCCATGAAGGACCATACAAAGCTAGAAGTGCACCATAGGCAACTCACAATTCTGACGCCCTCATCCCCCAGAAGTGTACAGGAACTCACTCTTGTCATGCTTCCTAGAAGCTCAGGGATGACATCAGCAGCCCTTCTGTACTTGCTCCCTGTGTGGCCACAACACTCACACAGCCCTTGCTATCACTCTGAGCCCATTGCTTCCATTAACAACAACATCCGCCTGCAAGTTAGGGAGAGCTCAAAGCAGGGAGCCAGCTACTTGAAAGCCCCATGACCACTCCCTATTTCTGTGTCGTCGTCCCCCCCCATCCCCAATGACAACTGTTGCTGCCAGCCTAATCTGGAAATGTTGCAGGATTGCTTCCCTCCCTCTTCCTCCTCACCAGCAATCAGCATCACTACATCCTGAACCTATCTGTGCTTCCACTGCCATCACTGCTACTATCAGCCCAGGCTTGAAATGTTACATCCAGCTGCCTTCCTGTGACCATGATCACTGCTGCCAGCCTAGCCCAGAAACGTGAGGTTGTGATCCCTCTCTGGTGGTCATAGTTACAGTCATTGCTCACTACAGATAAGGAAGAGATGGCCTGTAGCCCCCACCCCCACCTCATCCCTTCCCGGCACACTCTCTCCTTCTGTCAACTCTGATTATTGGGTTG
Source organism: Ichthyophis bannanicus (assembly GCA_033557465.1). NCBI lineage: Eukaryota > Metazoa > Chordata > Amphibia > Gymnophiona > Ichthyophiidae > Ichthyophis > Ichthyophis bannanicus. The sequence continues at coordinate 214,741,101 of CM066040.1, forward strand.
AGAGTTTTAAAAGGGGGATCTGTGGGCAAAGGGAGTTTGAAAAGGGAAAGAGAGAGAGAGGATATACATAAAGATGTGCAGCATGGGCATGGGAGGTTGAGAGAGATGCGGTGAGCCTAGGGGACATGAGAGAGCAAGTATAAACCTAGAGTATTTCTCTTTCTACAGGAGAAGAACCATAGGGGTGGCAAGTGCCTCCCTCCAGCAAAATGGCTTTCAGAATTGAGATTAGGTTGGGACTTAGTGATAAAGAAGAACAGAGATTCAAGGGTTAGGTGAGGGGCTCAGGAGATTGGGTAGGAGTATGGGGACTCTGTAATCAAGTGGGATGGTGGGAGTGAGGACAGAAAGATTAAATATGGATGCAGGACTGAGTAGTAGTGAGGTCAAATCAACTAGGCGGGGGGGGGGGGGTGTTAGAGTATGTTAGATGGGTTGGGGTATTTGAGACAAGGCATAAAAAGGTGGATTGAGCTGAGAGATGGTGTGAAACTGTGAAGGACTTGGAGGCATTGGAGAAGGGGTATAATAGAAGAAAGGGAAATGTCTGTGAAGGGATGATAGAAGGTGGAAATAAAGGAGATGAAGAGCAGGTGAAAGGCAGCATGGGAAGTTAGATAAGGATAAGAAAGAGAATAAAGGGTGAGAGGCCAGGAAGTGAGTGAGTAACAGGGAAGAGTTGAGGCTAATGGGGGACAGGAGGAAGAGGAAGGTATATGAGGGCTGGGCAGGGGCGGCCCAAGGGGGGTGCAGGGCCATGTGCGGAGACTCGGTGTGGGCCTCATTTGCATAAGGGGGCCTCATTTGCATAAATATTTGCATAACGTTACCATACACTAACTTTTAGTAAACATGCCTCTTAATGAGTGTATGGATAAAGAAAGACTAAAAGATTTCTACATTACTATAATCCAGTGCCAACCACCAGGCACATTAGGAACTACTACAAACACTGCCCATTTAGAACCCATAGCAAACCCGTCGTATCCTAACAGCACTACCAGGACTCATAAAGCACCATACTCTAACTATCAAAAGGCAACACTGCAAATATTAAACCAATACATCTCAGAGAATAATAATACATGATCTACTGGGGAAAGAGAACAAGGGGCAATGTCAAATAGGAATTACATAAATAGAATACCTCAGCTCAGTTACACATGCAGAACATAGACCATCACCAAACAAGGAATCACAATTTAGAAACAGGAAGACAATAATTAAACTGGGAACCCCAAAAGCCAAACTTGAAATGTACAACAACACTGTAGAAATAAAACTATAAATTAATTTCCTCTTGTGCTAAACAAAGCGCAGACGTTAATGATGCACATTTCCCAGAGCTGACATATTCCAGTTAATAAATTCAAAATAAAGAGATATCTTTCTACCTTTAGTGCATTTTTTTTTTTCAGTAGCAATTGCTCAAGCCACTTTCTTCTGGTTTCTTCGTGTCTTCTGCTAACTCTCCATCGTCTGCTGTCCATTTGTCCTTTCTTCTCTCTTCTAGTTTGTTTCCATTCTCTCTCTACATCTACTTTAACATACTAATAATTGTTCTCCTTTTGCTCTTTCCTCATTCCTGTTTCATCCACTCAAATTTTACCCCTCCATCCTCAATCCCCACTTACTCTCCCAATACCCAGCCAATTGTAGATTTTTCTTCCCTCCCACACAAAATATTTTCCCCTCTCCATTTCACTCTCCCAGCCCCATCCCATTCTAGTCCTCCCCCAACATCAGCTCCCTTCTAGTTCCAGCCCCATCCAGCATCTGCTCCCTTCTAGTCCCCGCATCAGTCCATTTCCAGTCCTAGCCCCCCATCTGCCCATTGCCAGTCCTAGCTCCCCCATCCATTTCCAGTCCTATCCGAGTCCCTCCATCAGCTCATTTCCAATCCCAGCCCCCCCATCAGCCCATTTCTAGTCCTTTCCTAGCCCCACCATAAGCCCATGTCAAATCCTAGCTCCCCTCCACTCAGCCCATTTCCAATCCAAGCCCCCCCATGAGCCTACTTCCAGTTATTGCCCCTCCATGAGTTCATTTCATTCCAAGCTCCCACCACAGCCCATTTCCAATATTTGCTCCCCCCAACAGCCCATTTCCAGTCCTATACTAGCCCCTCCATCAGCCCATTTCCTGTCCTAGCTCCCCCACCACTCAGACCATTTCCAGTCCTAGCTCCCTCCCCTCACAGCCCATTTCTAGTCTTAGCTCCCTCCCCTCACAGCCGATTTCCATTCCAAGCCCGCTTCCCCATCAGTTATTTGCAGTTCAAGCCCCCCTTCCACTCAGCCCATTTCCATTCCAAGCCCCCCCTCCCCATCAGCTATTTGCAGTTCAACCCCCCTTCCACTCAGCCCATTTCCATTCCAAGCCCCTGTCCACATCGGCTATTTGCAGTTCAAGCCTCCCCTTCCACTCAGAACATTTCCAGTCCTAGCAACCCCCCCAACCCATTACCCATCCTAGCCCCCCCATAGCCCATTACCAGTCTTAACCCCCCATCAGCCCACAGCCCATTACCAGTCCTATCCCCTCAGCCCACCTCAAGTCCTAACCCCCCATCAGCTCATTTCCAGTCCTAGCCCCCATCAGCCCACCTCAAGTCCTAACCCCCCTATCAGCCCACAGCCCATTACCAGTCCTAACACCCCTCCCCCCCATCAGCCCAGGGGAAGTTTGAAATATTTTTAAAAAGCTGGCTGCTGCCGCTGCCGCTGCCGCCGCCGCCATGGCAGCGGCAGAATTGAGTGTTCCCTAGCCCCCCCCCCCCCGCCCGGCAGAACCCTCTCTCCCTGCATCAGTCCCTTTGGTGCGGCTTTCAGAGCCGCAAAGGGAGAGTTTCTCCCTCGCGGCTCTGTTAAGTCCGCCGGGGCTGATGGGAAACTGGCATTTCCTGTTTTCCATTAGCCCCGGCGGGCTTAACAGAGCCGCGAAAAGGAAACTCTCACTTCGCGGCTCTGAAAGCCGCACCGAAGGGACTGATGCAGGGAGGGAGGACCCTGGGGGGGGGGGGCCTGCAGGACACTTGATTCTGCTGCTGCCGTGGCAGCAGCCAGCATTTTTTTTTTTTAAATTTACTTTTAAAGCAGAATGTTGTTTGCACAGGGCCCCCTGAAACGCGGGGCCCTGTGCAAAAAACAATCTCGCTCAATGTACGGGCCGGCCCTGGGGCTGGGATGGGGGAAGATTACAGAAGATTGAAAATGGATTTCTAGGGATTGAGTGAAAGACGGAGGGGGAATAGAAAACTAGGGAAGGAGCAAGAGAGAAGATGGAATAGGTGGCCTGGGGAGCAGTGAGAGTGGAAAATGGAAAGCTGGTAGGTAGGTAAGAGGTGAAAAAGCCTACTATTCTTAGCAGATATTACAAAGTACCAACCCAGGAAAATAGCTATTTAGAATTCTTTCAGAACATCAACTGTATATCATCCACCCTATTTCCTCAGCTTGCAACCTTAGGGTTATCTTTGACTCCTCTTTCTCTTTCTCTGAACACATCCATCAAATAGCTAAAACTTGTCATTTCTTTCTGTATAATATCAGTAAAATTCATCCCTTCCTTTCTGAATGCACAAGACCCTTATCAACTCTCAAATCACCTCCCGTCTAGTCTATTGCAATCTGCTGCTTTCCGGTCTCCCACAGAATCATCTCTTTCCCCTTTAATTTGTTCAAAAATCAGCCCCATGACTAATCTGCCATCAGTCTCGCTATGCTCACATAACCCCTCTTCTCAAGTCACTACACTGGCTCTCTATCCGTTTCCACATTCAATTCAAATTTCTCCTACTGACTTCTAAGTGTATTCATTTTGCAGCTCCTCACTACCTTTCCTCTTGCCACTCCCTACACCCCTCCTGGGGCAGATCCTTTTTATCTGTGCCCTTCTCTGCCGCTTCTAATTCCAGACTTCATTCATTCCATCTTGCTGCTCCATATGCTTGGAACAAACTACCAGAGTTAGTACTTTAGGCTCGTTCACTGGCTCTATTCAACCTGGGCTTAAAACCCACCACTTCAAGGCTGCGTTTGGCTCCTGATCCCCTTATTCTTCCGCTTATCACCTATCTGTGTCTTGCCATTTCCCTTGATTTACCCTAGTCCCCATTTGTTGTGTGGTCTGGCTTGATTAGATTGTAAGCTCTGATGAACAGGGACCGTCTCGTACTTGTACATCTACAGTGCTGTGTACGCCTTGTAGCGCTATACAAATGATAAGCTGTATTAGTAGTAGATTGTTTCTGCTGCAGAGGATTTGGCTCAGTTTTTTATTGCAAAGGCGAAACAACTAAAACTGACTCTCCCCATCATTAGTGCAAATAATATATGACCAGCTCTCTTTTCAAATTTCTAGCTCTTCATTTTCCCAGACTAAGACATGGTCCTATTTTAACCCAGTCTCTGCATTACTTGGAAAGGATTCCTGCACAATTCCATTCTACAACTTTCCTATGTGACCCTCTCCTTTCAGTTTATCTAAAGTCCTAAGACTTACTGTCGCATAGTCTCTCGATGGTTAACTCTTCCCTATCTTTGCGAATCCTGCCAAAAGCTTGTAAGCTAGCCTCTATTAAACTGATTCCCAAAAGTTGCCCCAAAGATTTTAGCCTTCCACACAATTATAGACCAGACTCCTCACTGCCTTTCTTGGCTAAAACTTGTTTATGTTCAACTTTGTGACCTTGTGTAGAAGAGAAATTTGTGTCATCCTTATCTGTGTTGGTCGCATGCTTTCTTAAATTCACATACTGTCCTGGTCTCTACTACCTCCACTATTTCATGCATCTACTACTCTTTCTGTAAAGAATTATTTCCATATATTACTCCTGAGTCTATCCCCTTTCACCTTCATCCTATGCCCCCTCATTGCAGAGATTCCCTACCGACCAATAAAAAGTCTGTTATCTTTGCTAAGAAGCTAATTGGCGAGTTGCCCTATAGGGCAGTGACGTCAAAGAGCTTGCTTTCCTCTTTGAACCTGAAGTGAAATCTGGCCAATCTGGATAGTCAATGATAGAGGCCGGATATGACCCTGCCATTGAATATCCATGTTCAACTTTCAGCGGCAACAGCTAGCTGCTGTAGTCTACTGCTGCTGAATATCCCCCCTCCCCCAAATTTCTAAGGCACCCAAAAACTGGGGCACAGAACCCTACAATATCCGGGGATTCCTCTTCCCACTTGTCCTCTGCCTATGAGAACCATACTTTTAAATCCAGTCCTGCATGCAACCACATATTCCCCAAATATCTCACTGGTGAAATAAGTGAAGATTCCAATTTTTGTGAAAAAACAAAAAACCTTAACATTGATTACAATAACAATTTATTTAAAAAAAAAAAGTAAATTCTGTTACAAATAGTTTATATCTTCCTTGCATTATTTTTAACTGCAATAAAATATTTGGGATCTTGATTCTTCAGCCCCAGATTACAGTGTTCAGATTGTCATGGACATGAACATGGTCTGTCGGGTGCATCACAACAGAAGAAAGGTTGAGAGCCACTGATTTGGGAACAGAGAAAGTATATGGTGTGGACAGGCTGAGTAGGGAAGAGAGTGCTGAGGACTGGCTAGCACAGGGAGAATGTGGGTGGGAGAATGGACTTTGCTGGGCTGGAAGGAATAAGCAGAGTTTGGTGTAGATGAGATGGGGGAGAAGATTGAGAAGGAGGTAAACTGGTGGAGTTGGGCAGGACCAGACTAGTGGGACTTTCAGTTCTTCTCTAGCTTTTCTTCTGGTCGCATGTATAAGTACATAAGAACATAAGATATGCCATACTGGGTCAGACCAAGGTCCATCAAGCCCAGTATCCTGTTTCCAACAGTGGCCAATCTAGGTCACAAGTACCTAACAGTTTCCCAAAAAGACACAGGTTCCACAAGGCTTGTATTGGGTCAAGCAGTGATATCCTGGGTCCCTTTTAATAATGGTTTATGGACCTTTCTCCAGGAACTTGTCCAAATCTTTTTTAAATCCAGCTTTTACTACATCCTCCGGTAACAATTCCAGAATTTGATTACACGTTGAGTGAAAAAATATTTTCTCTTATTAGAAACATAGAAACATGATGACAGAAAAAGACCACATGGCCTATCTAGTCTGTCCTTCCATAACAACTACAACAGTCCACTTTTTACCTTTAGAGATCCTCTGTGTTGGTCCCATGCTTTTTTGAATTCAGTTACTGTCCTCATCTCTACCACCTCCACTGGGAGACTATTCCACGGATCCACTACTCTTTCCGTAAAGAAATATTTCCGCATATCACTCCTGAATCTATCTCCCTTCACCCTCATCCCATGTCCCCTCGTAGCAGAACTTGCTTTCAATTGAAAGAGGCTCTCTCCCTGAACATTTATGCCACGGAGGTATTTAAACATCTCAATCATATCACCTCTATCCCGCCTTTCCTCTAAGGTGTACATATTAAGATCCTTAAGTCTGTCCTCATATGCTTTATAATGAAGCCCATTAATCATTTTAGTAGCAACCCTCTGCACCGACTCCATCCTGTTCACATCCTTTTGAAGGTGCGGTCTCCAGAATTGCACACCATACTCCAAATGAGGTCGCACCATAGACTTATACAGAGGCATTATCACCTCCTTTTTTCTGCTAGCCATTCCTCTCCGTATGCACCCAAGCATTCTTCTAGCTTTTGCCGTCGCCTTTTCTACCTGTTTAGCTACTTTAAGATCATCAGACACAACCACACCTAGGTCCCGCTCTTCTTTAGTGGACAAAAGTACTTCACCTCCTATACTGTATTGCTCCCTTGGATTGCTGCAGCCCAAATGCATGACCTTACATTTTTTAACATTAAATCCCAGCTGCCAAATTCTAGACCATTCTTCAAGCTTAGCTAGATCCCTCCTCATGTTATCTACACCTTCCTGGGTGTCTACTCTATTGCAGATTTTGGTATCATCCGCAAAGAGGCAAACCTTACCCGACAGCCCTTCCGCTATATCACTAACAAAGATGTTAAAAAGAATCGGACCAAGGACAGATCCCTGGGGCACACCACTGGTAACATCCTTCTCCTCAGAGTGAGCTCCATTTACTTGTACTCTTTGTCACCTCCCACCCAACCAATTTCTAACCCAAGCAGTAACTTTAGGGTCCATCCCTAGGGTGCTCAGTTTGTTTATAAGTCGCCTGTGAGGAACAGTGTCAAAGGCTTTACTGAAATCTAAATACACCACATCTAGTCTTAAATAGTTTACCCTGTAGCTTCATTGCATGTCCTCTAGTCTTTCTATATTCTGATGACGTAAACAATCGATCTACGTTTACCCGTTCCATTCCATTCATTAATTTATAGACCTCTATCATATCTCCCCTCAGCAGTCTCTTTTCCAGGTTGAAGAGCCCTAACCTTTTTAGCCTCTCTTCACAGGGGTATCCTTCCATCCCCTTTACCATTTTGGTGGCTCTTCTCTGTACCTTTTCTAATAACGCTATATCCTTTTTAAGATACAGCGACCAGAACTGTACACAATACTCAAGGTGCGGTCGCACCATGAAATGATACAGAAGCATTATAATATCCTTTGTTTTATTTTCCATTCCTTTCCTTATGATACCTAGCATTCTATTTGCTCTCTTGGCCACAGCTGCACACTGGGTGGAGGGTTTTAACATGTTATGCACGATGACACCTAAATCTTTTTCCTGGGTGGTGGTTCCTAATGTGGAACCTTGCATCGTGTAACAATAATTTGGGTTTTTCTTTCCTAGGTACATAACTTAACACTTGTCAACATTAAATTTAATCTGCCATTTTGATGCCCAGTCTTTCAATTTATCAAGTTCCTCTTGCAATTTTCCACAATCCTCATGGGTTTTAACAACTTTAAATAATGTCGTGTCATCTGCAAATTTGATAACCTCACTCGTTATTCCCTTTTTCAGGTCATTTATGAATATGTCAAAAAGCAGTGGACCCAGCAAAGATCCCTGGTGTACTCCGCTATTCACCTTTCTCCATTGGGAAAATTGGCCATTTAGTCCTGCCCTCTGCTTTCTATCTTTTAACCAGTTCCTGATCCACAATAGTACGTAGGACTGTACTAAGCTAGCAATGCGCCCTGTGCAACTGATAAACAGTGCCCCCCCACCCCCACCCCACCCCACCCAACTACATGTAGGAACTCCCTTTTGTCAAGCTTCCTGGAAGCCTAGTGGTTACATCAGCACCCTTGTGTACATGCACCCTGCAGGGCTGTCCGCCCCCATCGACTCTGGCCCAATGTCCTGTTTATCCTCGCAACCTGGTCTCTGAGCAGCAGCAGCAAGATCATTAATTAAATTCAGTCTGTGGTTGCCTAGGCCCTGTAGCGTCCCTTCCTTTCCTCTCACAGGGGTTCCTGTTTATGTTTATGTTTAATCATTTGATATACCGCTCAGGCCAAAGCATCAGAGCGGTTTAGAATACAATATAATTATAGAAGATACGAAAAGAACGCCATATATAAGGACAGAATAAGAGATACAGTACAAGACAAAAGGACAGAAGAGACAAGAAGAAAGGAGAACAATAGATTACAGCCGTAATATAGCAGCATAATAGTTGCATACACAAATATAAAATAGGTTTTACTCACACGCCACGGACCCACGCCTAAGGGCCACGCCAAAGGGCCCTCTGGTGAGGCCCTCAGGCGCGGGCCCGCAAGGCGTGGGCGCGCCTCAGAAGCGGCGGTTTTTGAGCCGTTGTAGAGGGCTGCTTAGGGCTGCTGATTGGTGGTTAATGGAGGTGAGGAGGAGCTCCTGCTGTTACCATAGAAACTCTGGAGAGGAAAAGGAGAAAGCGGGAACTGGGTTGCACCGGTAAGCAGGACATCAGGGCAGAGCCGATCAGTGACGTGATCCACTGAGCTGCAACATCAGCCTCAGATCAAGGCATGGCAGTTGAGCCAATACTCTGGTGCCGATCAAAATTTGACACCAGAGGCAGTTGCCTCATTGCCTATGCTTAAATCAGGGCCTGGTGCCCTGTAGTTTATAAAATACTATAATTTATGCACATACTTGAAAAATGTAGGCCAGGGAATTTACACCACTTCTAGGGCTTATGTAAATGTGAATGCCTGCAATGTAGGGGTGCATTAGGTCACTTACCCTACTTGTCTTTTATAATATAGGCTAAACAGAAGCACCTTAAAACGCAGTTTAACTAGGTACCCCCCCTTATAAAATAACCCTCCACATATGTATGTATTTTTCTCTGCTATCACAGGCAGTTCTTTCAAAGAACTGAGGATGGTTTGGAAATGGAAAAGCTACTAAAATACTTTAAACAGCTCAGAAAATGATTTTTCTTCTCTTTCTAATCTAGGTAATACTGATTACAGGATCACTGTTTCTAATTTCAGATAATAAATATTACCTTTTATTTTTTACAGTGTTGATAGCTCTTATTTGCAACTTCACACCCCGATTTTCAACTGGCATAGTCATGGATCTGTTCAGATATACAGGCTGCAGAAGCATTTAGGTCAAAATGTAGAACTGAGACTATCTATAATATTGCATATTTATCAAATTTAAAAAAACGCCTTAGTTTATTTTTTAAGAAGTTCTTATGTTGTATGGGGCAGGTTTACTAAAGGATAATGCATGGAAAGCATGGGGTTAGCGTGTAGTGTCAGTGCAGCTCTGGAAAGTACCTTAGGGCTCTGCGTTAAAAAATCTCCTTGTAGTGTGCGTCAGGGTAGCTATTGGGCAGGATAAGCATGCTAGCGCAGATGTTTGTAGCATGTGCCACGTTTACCATGTTGAAGCATGGTAACTGCAGGGGGGAGCTGTAACCGCCCCCCCCCCCCCCGTAGTTAGCTTGCAGCCCTGAGTTAGTAGCATGGCTCACATGTGCATTACCAGTGCAGGCCTTAGTAAACATGTCCCCAAATGAGCCAAATATACTTATAATCTAGTTCATTATGGTGCCTAGTGTCATGAGGCGTGTGTCAATACAGATGAGTGTTTAAAAAGAAATCCTGTTTCTTTTAAGGAACTAGGTGTGCAATTACCCCCAGGCACAGCTAGAGGGAGCAGGAACAGACATTCGGGAGTTAATGAGCCTGGGAACTCTGATGACTTGCACCTGGAAATGAACCCAGAAGTCATCCCAAGGAGTTTGCTTTATAAATCAGAACAGAATGCTTGTAGAGCAGAGAAGGCTGGGAAGTACCCAGAGAAGGCTGAGAGGCACCCAGAGAAGGCTGGGAAGTACCCAGAGAAGGCTGGGAAACACCAAGAGAAGGCAGAGAAGACTGAGAAGAACTTGAGAAGGAACAGACTTCACAAGGCTGGGAGCCAGGAGGCCCAAACTGACCCTGCTGCACAAGGGAAGTTTGCTAGAGCCAGCTCTAAGGTGAGAGTGTCTGCCACGCCCTGTTCTTACAGTCTGCCTGAATCCAGAACAGAGAGACAGAAGCCAAGAACCAGGGAGAAGGGTTCTGAGAAGAGCTTACAATCTCTGAAGGATTATTATCAAGTTTTACCAGGTCAGAGAGGAAAGCACGTTTATGGTCAGCTGGAGTTCTTACCCAGAGAGAGAGGGGAATCCAGGACAAGTTTTACTCAACTGCCCAGAAGCACGGCTATATCCAATGCTGGCAGGCAGAGGCTCTGCTACCAAAGGAAAGTGGCTGGAGGAGAAAACACTGTTGGTTCCAACTCGTCCAAATCCAGGTATGAATCACTAACCAATGACTGTGAATACTGTGCTCCTAAAGGCTCTGCTAAAACCCGTACCCCTTGTGTGAGAGAAAAGAAACCAGATTGGTTTAATCAAATTCCTGCAGCCTTGAGAACCCCTGGCTATGGGAAGCCAGACCCCAGAGTCCTAACCTACAAGTCTGGGTCAGACAGGGACAGTGAATATTCCTCTACTGAGTATAGCGAAGGAGACTCTATGGCAGGGGTCTCAAACTCAAATTGCTTTGAGGGCCAAATGAGGACTTGTAGAGTAACCCGGGGGCCGCACAAGACGCAGGCCTCATTTGCATAAGGGCATCATTTGCATAAGGGCATAATTTGCATAAATATTTGCATAATGTTACCATACACTAACTTTTAGTAAACATGCCTCTTAATGAGTGTATGGATAAAGAAAGACTAAAAGATTTCTACATTACTATAAACCAGTGCCAACCGCCAGGCACATTAGGAACTACTAGAAACACTGCTCATTTAGAACCCATAGCAAACCTGCCGTGTCCTAACAGCACTACCAGGACTCACAAAGCACCATACCCTAACTATCAAAAGGCAACACTGCAAATATTAAATCAACACATTTCAGAGAACAACAATACATGACCTACTCGGGAAAGAGAACAAGTGGCAATGTCAAATAGGAATTACATAAACAGAATACCTCAGCTCAGTTACACATGCAGAACATACACCATCACCAAACAAGGAATCACAATTTAGAAACAGGAAGACAATTAAACTGGGAACCCCAAAAGCCAAACTTAGAATGTACAACACTGTAGAAATAAAACTATAAATTGTTGTACCATATAAACCTGGAGCTCTTCTTTAGTGTTAATCCTTTAAGAATGTCTCATGACTTGGTTGCACCTTAGTGTTTCACACAAATATTTGTCAAAAGGAATGTTTGTGTTTATTTCTATTTGCTATACTGCCCTTCATAGTTTTCCAAATACTTATTTTTTTTTATATTTGGCTCCCACAAAGCAATTCTGCTCTTTTCTGAGTCACCTCACCCCACAGACATATATTCAGTGCTTGCCTTCTGTCTCCCCCGTACCTCTGCTGTCTTCATGAGCCCCTTCATTCTCTCACACTCTCTCAAGGACTCATCACGGGACTGGACTGCCAGAGCAAAATCTTCTTCTTTTATCACCAGGGCAGACTGTGTCTCCTGCAACCTGAGAGTTATTTGATTATTTGTAGTCCTTAGCTCCTCTGCAGCAATTGCAACATCTGACTTTGTGGCTGTGGTGATCTCCAGGGCAGCACTCAATCTCTCCTTTTCATCCTGCGCCATCTCCTTCTCCTCAATCTCCTCATGCAACTTTTGACGTAATCGCATCATTTCCAGCTGCACCACTTTCAGCTCTTGTGCATGCTCCTCTTGCAACATATTCAGACGCTCCTCCAGCTGAGCTGAGTTTTTCGGGTTCAGTTCCTTCTCCGTATGCAGCCTGAAGATGCTCAGCTTCAGAGTCTGGATGCTGCTTTCCATGTGGCAGACACGGCTTACCAGAGCTTCACAGGAACGGAGGCGGAAGTGAAGTGCTTCATTACAGAAACGACGATAGCGCTGGTCTAGCGAGTGGCCACCGCCGCGCGCTTCTCCGTCTCCATGGAAACCCCGTTTTTGTTTCCTCTGCATCGCGGGCCGCACAAAGGTCTCTCGCGGGCCGGGCCGCGTGTTTGAGACCCCTGCTCTATGGAAATTGAATACCCAAATACTGTTCCCTTATCTCTGCCAGAACTTATGGAATGTGACTTGTGCACGGCCTCAGCTCCAGAGTCTGTGTGCTCTGTATAGTGAAGGAGAATTAATGAAATTTAAATGCTGTTTGCTTGTACTGAATTCCGGTAGTGAAGCCTGCCTTAATTGTGAAGCAACAATTAAGCAACTATTGTAAATACTGGTACCTTTTTGACACAAAAGGACTTTCTGTTTTCAATGATTATCTCTTATGTTGAACCTTTGCATATAACGGGGAATAAAAGCCTTATTTCCTTCCACCTGGTCTCATTAATGAGTGCTCCTAGGTAGATGGAATCTGTGAGGTCACTTCTCTCAACTACGCCGAGTGAACTTACATTCCCTGGACTGCCTAGTATAATCTTTGCCCGAGGTCACCCCAACATTCTTAAGGCGTAGACGGGGCAGCCCCGTGACACTAGTTACTAAGATGCATTTATTGTTAAAATGGTGATTAATGTGCGCTGGCAAGTGCCACACTAAAGGTTCATGTGGTGCCTTAGCAGTTAATATGTGGTAATGTCCATGTTAACAATTAGGGCCATTTTACTAAACAGCGCTGAAGACATGGTGTGTTAGGGCAACACCACAGCGTTAACTGTTGGGAGCATCAAAATCATGTTCCTGGTAGTTATCACAGTGTATACAGCTCTGCTGCAGCACAGGGGCACTCAATGCCACATATGGAGGTGGCGGCAGGTGCACGTATGCTTCTAGCATGTTGTGCAGGTAGCTCATATAAACAACACAATGTGTGCCTTTGAGTCAATGCTGACTCCTGGTGACCCAGCAGCTCTGGGGTTTTCTTGGCAGTGTAACTGAAGGTACAGTGCCAGGCCTTTCTTCTGAGGCAATGGAGGGTTACATAACTTGCCCAAGGCCACAAGGAGTGGTAGTGGGAATCAAACCTTGGTCTCTTGGTTATCAACCCAGTGATCTAATCACTAGGCTACTCCTCTACTCCTCAGGCAGCTCATAGAAACATAAAAACACGAGGGCAGAAAAAGACCATATGGCCTATCTAGTCTGCCCTTCCATGTGGTCTTTACAGAAAGAGTGGCAGACTATTCCATGCATCTATCACTCTTTCTGTAAAGAAATATTTCTGCATATTACTCCTGAGTCTATCCACTGCGTGTACGGTGCTTATCCTACCCACATAAGAACATAAGAATTGCCATACTGGGTCAGAACAAGGACCATCAAGCCCAGTATACTGTTTCCAACAGTAGCCAATCTAGGTCACAAATACCTAGCAGGTTCCCCAAAAGACAGGTTCCACAATGCTTGTATTGGGTCATGCAGTAGATATTCCAAGTCCCTTTTAATAATGGTTTATGAACCTTTCCTCCAGGAACTTGTCAAAACCTTTTTTAAACTAGGCTACACTAACAGCTTTTACTACATCCTCCGGTAACAAATTCCAGAGTTTGATTACACGTTGAGTGAAAACATATTTTCTCTTATTAGTCTTAGGTTAACCTGGAGCTTCATTGCATGTCCCCTAGTCTTTCTATATTTTGATGGTGTAAACAATCAACCTTAGCCTCTCTTCATAGGGGTTTCCTTCCATCCCCTTTACCATTTTGGTGGCTCTTCTCTGTACCATTTCAAACAACGCTATATCCTTTTTAAGATACGGCAACCAGAATTGCACACAATATTCAAGGTGCTTCGCATCATGGAACGATACAGAGGCATTATAATATCCCTTGTTTTATTCTCAATTCCTTTCCTTATGATATCTAGCATTCTATTTGCTCTCCTGGATGCTGCTGCAGACTGGGCGGAGGGTTTCAACACATTATTCACGATGGCGCCTAAATCGTTTTTCCTGGGTGTGGTTCCTAATGTGGAACCTTGCAACGTGCAACCATAGTTTGGGTTGTTCTTTCCTAGGTGCATAGCTTTGCACTTGTCCACATTAAATTTCATCTGCTATTTGGATGCCCAGTCTTCCAATTTATCAAGGTCTAGCAATTTTCCACAATCCTCTTGGGTTTTAATAACTGAATAGTTTTGTGTGATCTGCAAATTTGATTACCTCACTCGTTATTCCCATTTCCAGATCATTTACGAATATGTTAAAAGGCAGTGGACCCAGCACAGATCCCTGGGGTACTCCACTATTCACCTTTCTCCATTGGGAAAATTGGCCATTTAGCCCAACCCACTGCTTTCTTTTAACCAGTTCCTGATCCACAGTAGTACACTGCCTCCTATCCCATGATTTTTTAATTTTGCCAGAAGTCTCTTATGGGGGACCTTGTCAAAGGCTTTCTGAAAATCCAGATACACTATATCAACAGACTCACCTTTGTCTATATGTTTATTCACACCTTCAACAAAAACATAACAGATTAGTAAGACAAGATCTTCCTTGGCTAAAGCCATGTTGGCTGTCTCCCATTAAGGCTTGATTATTTACATGTTCAGAAATTTTGTTCTTTATAATGTTTTCTACCACTTTTCCTGGTATTGACATCAAGCTCACCAGTCTGTAGTTTCCCAAATCACCCCTGGAACCCTTTTTAAAAATTGGTGTTACATTGGCCATCCTCCATTTTTCAGGTATTACAAATGATTTTAATGATAGTTCACAGTTTACTAATAGTAGGTCTGCAATCTCATATTTTAGTTCTTTCAACAGCCTTGGATGTATACCATCCGGTCCAGGTGATTTGCTACTCTTCAGTTTATCAAATAGTTGTAATACATCTTCCCGGTGTATTGATATTTATTTCAATTCTTCTACAGCATCATCTTTAAATACCATTTCAGTCATGGGTAACATCCCTATATCTTCCTCAGTAAAGATCGAAGCAAAGAATTCATTCAGTCTCTTTATGACCTTGTCCCCTCTTAGTGCCCTTTTACCCCTCTATCAACTAATAGTCCAACTGACTCTGTCACAGGTTTTTTCCTACAAATGTACTTTTAAAAAGTCTTTATTATGTGTTTTTGCTTCTACAGCAAGCTTCTTCTCAAATTCTCTCTGCCTGCCTTATCAATCCCTTGCATCTAACTTGCCAGTGCTTGTGTTGTTTCCTGTTTTTGTCATTTGGCTTCTTTTTCCATTTCCTGATAGATGCTTTTTTGGCAACAACAGCCTCTCTGATCTCACCTTTAAACCATGCTGGCAGTTTTTTGGACTTCCTTCCACTTTTCTTAAAGCATGGAATACAGGTGGTCTGGGCTTCCAAGATAGTATTTTTAAACAACACTCATGCTTGATGTAAATCTTTAACCTTTGCAACTTCTCCTTTTAGTTTTTTCTTAACTATTTTCCTCATTTTATCAGTCTCCCTTTTGAAAGTTAAAAGGTAGTACTATGGATTTCCTTACCATCCCTGCTCCATTTATTAAATCAAACGTGATCATGCTATGATTACTATAGCCAAGTGGCCCCAACATCCTTATTTCTTGCACCAGATCTTGTGATCCACTAAGGACTAGGTCCAAAATGGCTTCCCCTCTGGTCAGTTCATGAACCAGCTGCTCCAAGAAGCAGTCATTTATTTCATTTAGAAACTTTATCACCCTAGCATGTCCTGCCGTGACACTGACCCAGCTGATACTGGGGTAATTGAAATCACCCATTATTATTACTGTGCTGTAACGTTTGTTAGCTTCCCTGATTTCTTGGAGCATTTCATCTTCTATTTGTTCATTCTGCCATCTCCTTCCCCTTTTTACATGGAACTTCAATCCATAGAGATTCTACAGTGAATTTTGTTTCCTGCAAAACTTTAATCCTTTGTGACTCAATGCCCTCTCTAACATAGAGCGCAACCCCTTCACCAATTTGATCTGCTCTATCATTACGATATATTTTGTTCCCAGGTATCACAGTGTCATACTGGTTGTCCTCCTTCTACCATGTCTCTGAGATAACAATCATATCTAACCTCTCATTTAGTGCTATATAGTGCCACTCTCCTCCCATAGCCCTCCCACATGCAACCCTAACACTCCATGGACAATTAGATCCATAATCCAGCAGTGCTGTCAAGGCCCGTCATTAGCTGTCAATGCAGGCCCAACACAAACCTTTAACGCGCATCATTTCCGTGCTCACAGCTAGCATTCTTTAGTAAAAGACTCTCTTAATATGACATTGGGTGGAGAATGGAATGTAGCTAACTGCATCATACTATCTGCCGTTCGGTTAGCAAGCAGTAAAGCTTTTTTCTCTGTGTTAATTGAATAGCAAACTGCTGGCAACACCTGTAACAGTTAATTGTGGAGGCTTTGTAATTACTATGCACTGATTCTGGCTACCATCCTGCAATAAGTGCAGAATCTTATTACTTTACTGAGCAGTAAAATACTTTTAAATATTATACAAAAATAAGCATTCTATATTTCTAATTTTCCTATATTTTTCAGTTTCTATTTCTCATCTCTATCCTGCCCCAAGGAGTCCCTCTTTTAAATGTCCATCAAAGAATGAACTACATACACATTTTGACCTGCAATTTTCAACAGGTAAACAGCATTTTACCCATAGTATTGGCTTTTAAAATTGCCCTAAAAATGGAGGATAAATTTTGTAACTACCTTCCGAAATTAATAAATCCAATACATGCTTACTTTACACCAGTTTTTAGAGGAAAAGTACGTGTGAACTTCCTTTTTTCAAAATTATCCCACTTAAACTATCCGTATACAATTACAGCTACTAATTTGTGCAAACATTTTTTCAGGAAGATTTACACACATACCTTTTTGAATGTAAACATGTGAGTCAGTATTAACCTCTCCCTAGCCTTGCTCTTAGAACACCTATGCTCACTGCAGGTGCAAAATTTATTCTTGGTGTAATTTTACCCATACCTATACGTCAGGTGGGCAATTTTATAAAAGGCCATTTCTGCAAGTAAGTTTAGTTTAATTTAGGGGCATGTTTACTAAGCTGCGTTGGTTGTTAATGGCAAGCTTCAATGTGCGCTAATGGGCCACAATAACACTGAATGTGCACACTAAAACAGACAGCTCGGGATTAATTCCAACCTATCTGCTCAGCACATGACGGGAAGGGAAATAGGTGAAGTAGAGACAGAGCTTGGGCAAGTCTGCGCATCACGGATAGCTTGGGGATTGACAACGCAATTCACTGTCAATGTTGCAGTTAGCGCAGGTCCACTTCACATCATTCAGTGCATGATATCTACAAAGCCTTAGGGCACTTTAGTAAACACATACCTTGGTTTATTACCATGCTTGTTATACTGCTCTTCTCAAAACTGCATCGGAGTCGTTTAGAATGCCTTGTTAAAATGTATTAGTGAAAAACAAAGGCACCGTTTTACCTATGGAAGTAACTTTTATTGGTTTAGGCTTCCTGCATACAGTATTGTATCATAAATTTGAGCAAGCAGACATAGATCTTCATCTGCCACCAGCCGCCATCAGCCAGTCTACAGCATCAACACCAGCATGAGCACCATCACCAGAAACTATAATCAAGGAATATGGTGTACTTACACTACTTTAAGTGGTTACACTAGCAACAATATAAGTTAATGTTCCAATCAGATTTCAACCCAAGCAGTATTAAACAGTAAGGTTGACTCATAGCAGTAAGACAATCTTCTGATGATGGATTTGGAGAAACGTTCCTGTTTCTACTTCCCCCACAAAATTACAATGGAAAAAATATGTAGGGTAGTGGTTCACTGGAAGAGAACCTGGATTGAACTCCTGGAACAAGGCTTCAGATCTTGTAGAGTTAAGATCTACTGGGGATGGGAGTCTCTGTCATCAGTGACATCTACAATGAGTTTCAGATAGGGTTACTAGATAGCTCCAGATCCCCAAGGACAGGATGAGCCAGTCCTGGGTTTTCTTCCATTGAATGCATCAGAAAGGTATGTTAGAATGCAATGAAAGTAAACCTAAGACCACCCCAGCCTGTCCTTAATGACCTGGACAGTCTAGTAACCTCAGAGATGCCAAGTCTCACTCATTAAGAGTGTATCACACTCACATTCATTGAGCTCCTTATCTCAGGCATTGGAGCCTCAGTGCCGGCGCCCTGATCCTGATCACTGCTTTCATGAGAGACAAGCTTAAGAGGAGTAAAACTAAGTGCCCAGCCAGTAGGAAGAAATCTGATCTCGCCTTCTGGTGCTGTGAAGTTCTGCATGTACTTTTAACCACTGAATGTAGAACAATGTTTAGCACAGAGAATTTACCCATATTGTCTCCACTATGTCTGTACCCTTTCAGAGAAACATAGAAACAAAATCACATGATGGCAGAAAAAAGACCATATGGCATACATGCCGCCCCCTCCCCCCCCCCCCGAATCCATCTTCTCATCTTGTGGCGAGGGGGGGCAGCAGCATGTATGTGTGACGTCGCTTTAAAAATGGAGTCATACCGCTGCTGCTGCCGCAAGATGAGATGTATTTCTATTGAATGCTCCTCAGCCTCGCCATCTCTTCTCTGAGTTCCTCCACTTGTTTTCTGAGAGCTTAAGCATGCAGGCATACTACACATGGAACTGGTCCTTCAACTGGCATAGGAATCTCTGTCTGGACAGAGGCAGAGGCTGTAACGGGAGCAACAGCTCTGGCAATACGATTTTTCCCTGCCATTTGTCAATTGGTAGAGCTTTAGTACCTATTGAAATAAAAGAGAGATCTTCCAAAGATCAAAGTCCCTGCCTGTCCCTCAGCTGTCCTTTCAGATAAAAAGCAGTTAACCTCTTTTAAGTGTGTTCTAACAGTGCTGTTCTAAATCCCTATATATGTGTAGCTAATTGGGAAGCTGTCCTATAAAGCAAGAATGCTCAGATGGGGTAGATGGGAGATGGGGTGGGTAGGAAGGGAACTAGCACCTGATGAGGTCAGTGGCTTCAAAGAGCTATCCGTGAATGGAACAAAAAACGATGAGCTTTTTGCCCAACACCACTAAAAAATTCCCCCTTTGCAGTAGAGAAAAACAAACAAAAAGAATTGGCTTTTACAGATGAAAACCAAAACCCCTTTAAGAGCTTTCAGGCAGAGAGATTGTAGTTAAAAGCCACACAGTATTACCTTGCTTGCAAATGAGTCCCTGTTAGGAATGTCAGTGCTTGCAAGGCCCTGTAGACCTTTATACAGCACTCAGGTACCCAGCTCCTTTGCAAGCTAATTAAGGACCACTAACACCTGATGAGGTCAGTGACTTCAAAGAGCTAACTGTGAATGGAACAAAAAACAATGAACTCTAACAGACGCAGCTTTTTGCCAACACCACAAAAATGTCTCCCTTTGCAGTTTAGAATGGGCTTTTACAGATGAAAACCAAACCCCTTTAAGAACTTTCAGGCAGAGAGATTGTAGTTAAAAGCCACACAGTATTACCTTGCTTGCAACCCAGTCCCTGTTAAGACTCTGCACTAAGAGAATAGCACACAATTTTTGCCGTGCTTTTCACTCATGCTTTCTCCCTCATCAACTAGACCTTTCCATTAATGTGTATCAGTGCCAGGGCAGAGCTCATAGCCATGGTCTCACTTTGTGGCTGCTTCCTGATGTGTCCCAAGTTTATGTGGCTAATTATTTTTAATGGACTTTTCCTGGAGGAACTTATTCATACTTTTTTTTGAATCCTTCTGGTAGTTGCCTTGACCACATCCTCCAGCAATGGATTTTGCAGCTTAATTTATGCGCTGTATGAAAAAAAAAAAAACTATCTCCTACTACTTATGTACTATTGTCATTTATGTATGGCACTGTATCTATGTTAGCTAAACAAATAATTCAATAAACGTCTGATATAGTTAATTGACAACATAAAGTAAATTTAATTTATAAAGTGGTACACCAAGTGGACAATTTTTAAAGTTTTTGATATCTTTTTATTAAACATTAACACAAAAACATTGTTTTTCAAAACAAGCACGGCCAACTGTATATAACAGTAAAAAGCTTGTTGAAAATTCTTCCATCCCCCAATACAATTAAAAGTATCCCTGCTGTTCAAAACTTTTATATGCCTCATAAAAGGGGTAAGGCTACATCAGAAGAGAGAAAGTATGTGTGAGACTTTCCAAATGATATCCTGAAAGCAGGCATTAATGTACATGAACAGCAAAGTACTTGTGTGCTGCTGGCCCAATTTTAAAAGGGAAATTTCAGGAGACTGTGAGCCCTGTATTGAATTTATGAATTACCCCCTTTATTTATAGTTTCTTTTCTTTACTTGAAGTAACATTTCCCATCATTTTGGCTTAGTTCTACTGTAGTCAATCAGAACGAGCATAAAGTCTTGCTTTGCAGGAAGTATAGGGACAATCCTGGTCAAGGTAAATTGTCAGCTCCCAGAGACTAATCACCAAAATCTTCTTTGGATTAAAAGTGCCTATCAGAATGGTTTCTTTTTAAAAGAAAATACTGTATTAGTTGCCCTGCTACTGTATCTTATCCCTTGTGTCTCCTGTCTAGTCAGTCCTTTAAGGATTAGTCTAATTGTCTAGTATTCCCTTATACTGTAAACAGTTCTCGATAATCTCTGTACGTTGTACATTAAATAGCAACATTGTGTGTTACCTTAACTCACATTTTACTGCAATGCAAATTATTTAATAATGAGATACAAAACATGCAAATGTATGTAAAGTACCTCATTATGCAAACCAAATAACAGAGCTGGCATTAATTTTCCTCCCCCGGAGCATCAGGCATTTAATGCCTTGCCTGATATTCCCAGACAACTATTTGAAAAGGCTGATGCCTAAAACATCCCCTGATTCCCCCATCACGGACCTCTCATGCCTTCATTTCCCCAGCACAGATCCCCCCTAGCACAAGGCTCCCTCTCCAGTAGCCTGACCCTCTAGTGGTACTATCGTGAGACTACTGTTAGATTATCGGAGGCACCATTTTGAACACAGGCGCCCAATGGGAGAGGGGATCTATTTTCTTCTTCCTCCATTTGAGAAGGGAAGTTAGTTACAGAGAGGGAGAGCCAGGAGGCAAGACGAGGGGGGAGGAGTGAAGGGAGGAGCAGCAGCAGGCATGGGGGGAGGCGAGAAAAAGGGAGTTGTAGAAGCAGGGCTGTACCAAGCCATAAATGTGCTCTGTGCGACTTACACATCTGGTGTGCCCCTTCCCCTCTCCCCAAATCACAGGTTTGTCATTTGCCCCATGCATCTCCTCATCTTACCTCCATATCCAGCCGGCTCTCTCCTGTGCTGCCTGCCCTTGCTCAGCCGTCGCCGCCGCAGCTGCTGCTTTTAGTATTGCTTTGGCGGCGATGGTGGCGGTTGCAGCAGCAACATCCAAATGAAAAAAAACACGGGTCTTTCCATATCCACACTCACATGCAGATCTGATCCCTCCCCCTCTTTCGTATGTTCGTGTCAAAGAGGGAGAGACCAGACCAGCCATTCGAATGCAGGTCTTTGCAAATCTGTACTTGAATGGATGGTCTGATCCCTCCCTCCACTGACGTGAGCAAACATCAGAGGAGGTAGGGATCAGGCCAACATGTGAGCAGGAAGTCGGAAAGACCTGCGGGGTTTTTTTTTTTCAATTCAATGTCGCTGTTGCCAACTTCACCTTCACTAAAAAGGCAACACTAAAAGCAGCGGCGGCTGGGCAAAGGCAGGCAGTGTGTGGGGGGGGGGGGAGGGGAGGGGAGCCGAGACTGGCAGCCCTAAATGTGCCCCTATTTCTTTGTGCCCTGTGTGGCTGCACCACTTGCACAGGGCTAGGTACGGCACTGGGTAGAATGTAGAGCTGGGGATGGGGTAAGAAGCAGAGAGAACATCTTTTGGGAGGAGGTAGGGGCAGATGCCCCTGAAAAAATAAGTGGAAACATTAATTTAGATTCCATGTGGGTTCCTGTCTCTGGCCTTCCCCTTCCATGTCCTGGTGGAGACTACAGCTCTGTGCCCTTAACCCAGACTTCTCTCCTCTGCATGCACAGTGCAATAATCAGCAGTTTGAACCATGTGGGTTCTATACCAATTTAAACAATTTATCATTTAACTGAGCAAGCTGAAGAGGAGAAAGGTAGGAGCTAGAGGAGCAACTGAGTTAGGGGTATAGATCTATAGATTGCCATAGCCAGAGTATGGAAGGGAGATATAATGTAGAGAGAAGAGAAGCAGTAGGCACCTAAAGCTGGGTAGAAAAGAGTGGGGATTAAGAAGAAAGCAGAGACTTGGGGGGGGGGGGGGGAGAAAAGTGAGGAATTAAAGGGAGAGCATAATGTAGAAACTCAGGGATTGGGAGAAGTAGAGTGGGAGAGAGAGCAGGAACCTGGAGACTGAGGGTGGGAAAATAGGTTACTCTGGGTTGGAGGATAGTGAGGACTCAAGATCAAATGGGAGAGTGGGATTGGGGGAGGATAGCGATTGAGTAGAACAGAGGGAGAAAAAGGGATTCAGTAGTTGGGTAAGAAAGTGATGATGAAATTGAATGAGGGGTAGAGCAGGGACCCTAGGAGGAGAGAATATGGACTCAGAATGGGAAAGGGGGGCAGTAGGGACAGAAGTTGGATAGGGAGTATGAGTGCAGTATGATAGGCTAGGCTTAGACTGGGAGGGTAGGAGTGGGAGATTTGAGAAGGGGCTATAGACATGAGAGGTATAAGAGAAAGGGGTTACTTGGTTTGGAGAAGTTAAGAGACGATGTGAAAGGCCTGGAAAGCTGAGGTGAGGATTAGGAAGTACAAGGGAGGGGGAGGGGTGAAAGGCAATGGAAGGGATGGGTCTGTGATGAGGTGTGAGAGCATCGAAATAGAGCTGGGTTAAAGGGATAATGGGACACTGGGTGAAGACAACAAACAGAAGACATGTGCTGATGACAGGTGACAGGGATAAGAGGAAGAGTAAAGTAGATAGGGATTGGCAAGAGAGTGAGTAGAGAAGGTGGAAATGGCATAATAAAGAGTGAGTGAAAGACTGAAGGGAATAAGAAGTTGGGAAAAGAATGAAAGTCGGGGAATATGAGGGCTGGGGAAAGGTTAAGAGCATGGGGTGATTAGGAGATGAGAACTAAAAAAGAGAATATTGAGAATTGAAGGGTAAGCAGGGAGTGAAATCTGAGAGGATAGAAATGCAGAAAAGTAAAAATGCAAAAAGTTGAAAGGGAAAGATAAATGTTAGTGATATGTGTAGGGGGGAAGTGTAGGAGCAATTAATAAGGGTAAACTTTATGGATATACACTCTGGCTTACCAGTCCCCAAAATCCAGATCAGAACTATTAGCAATGAATGGCTTATGCAAAAGACCTTTGGTTGTTTACATCATCAAAAGGTTTTGGTTATATATGCCATGAAAATGTACAAAGACTAAGGGACATACAATGAAGTTATAATGTAAAGCGTAGTTACTCACCTGTAACAGGTGATCTCCGGGAACAGCAGGAATTAAGTCTTCACTTTCGTCGGTACTGACGGAGCCTGCGCGGGAACGCTCCCCAGGGAGTCCTCATATGTGAAGACTACATTCCTGCTTGTTCCTGGAGATAGCGTAGTTACTCACCGGTGATCTCTGGGAACAGCAGAAATTAATTCTTCACAACCCACCCACCTCCCCTGGGAGTTGTCTCTCTCTCTTTCTCTCCTTTTGTCTCAGCTATAAACTCAACTGAGGAGGGAGAGTTGGAAAGGCGGGAAGGCAGCACGCAGGTGCTGTGGGATGCCCCCAAAAGCTTTCCTATTGGATGCTGAGGAGCGTTCCCGCGCAGGTTCCGTCGGTACCGATGATACCCATATGTGAAAACTACATTCCTGCTTGTTCCTGGAGATCCCATTTAAGACTAATAAGAGAAAATATTTGTTCACTCAACGCATAATCAAACTCTGGAATTTGTTAACAGATGATGTAGTAAAAGCTGTCAATGTAGCTGGGTTTTAGAAAGATTTTGACAAGTTCTTGGGGGAAAGGTCCATAAACCATTATTAAAGAGGATCCGGGAAATCCACTGCATACCCAGGACAAGCATTGTGGAACCTGTGTACCTTTTTGGGAACCTGCTAGGTACTTGTAACCTGGATTGGCCACTGTTGGAAACAGGCAGGGCTGGCCCATCCAATGTGTGAGAATGTTGTTCGCACAGGGCCCCGCGCAAACTTCATTTGCACACAATGGATGGCTTCAGAGGTGAGCTAGGGATGGCCACATGAGGCCCTGGCTCACTTCTGCACAGCCGCCAGTGTGAAGAGCGGTGTTTTCCCTCATGCTGGTGACTGTGTTAGTGTGAAGTGCCGAGTGCCGGGAAATGCCCTTTAACCTTTCCCGGCATTCAGCGCGCTTCACAGTAACACAGCCGCCAGCGTGAGGGAAAACAACGCTCTTCATGCTGGCGACTGCGCAGAGGGAGCTGGGGCCTCTCGCGGGCTTCCCCGGCTCACCTCTGAAGCCCCTTAGACAGCCACAGGGCTCTTCAGGGGAGGGGAGAGTCTAGGATAGGACCGGAAATGGCCAATGGGGGGCTAAGATTGGAAATGGACTGATGGGGGGGGGCATGGATTGAAAGTATCTACACTTTCGCTACCATCATCATTAGCTCTAGTGGGTGGGTACCTTTTTATCCTGGGCTATGTGTGGCCAGTATGCATTTTTCTTTTTCTTTCCTACTATACATCAATTGTCGTGTCACCTGGATGGGATTTAGTATAGATTTTGTACACCACGTGAGGTACCCAGCAAGACTTGGAGAGGGAGTTATATTCTCTCCTCCTGTGAGATGCACAGCAATTCACCAATGGCAGCTAGTGAATTTTATGCTGCACTTCCCTTTGACCTGGAATTCCATAGGTACTGTAGTTTGTGTCCAATCAGGGATGGCAAAAGGGCTTTTTCTTTGCTGCAAGCTCTGCCCTAACTCCACCCCAAGCCTTACCTCGTGGGCAGAGACCCTTCATGTTCTGCCCATAGGGATCCGATCTCCCACAGGCAGACAGGAAGAGTCTTTTCTGCGATTGCGACTTCTCTTCTTCTTCTGGTGTCATCTGCAAATTTGATCAGCTCACTCGTTATTCCCATTTCCAGGTCATTTATAAATATGTTAAAATACAGCGGACCCAGCACAGATCCCTGCAGAACTTCACTATTCACCTTTCTCCATTGAGAAAACTGGCCATTTAGCCCTACTCTGTTTTCTATCTTTCAACCAGTTCCTAATCCACAATAGTACACTGCCTCCTATCCCATGACTTTTTAATTTCCCCAAGAGTTTCTAATGAGGGACTTTGTCAAGGCTTTCTGAAAATCCAGATACACTATATCAACCAACTCACCTATATCTACCTGTTTATTCACACCTTCAAAAAAATATAACAGATTGATGAGACAAGACTTTCCCTGGCTTAATCCATGTTGCCTTTCTACCATTAAACCATGACTATCTATATGTTCAGGGGCCCGGTTAATTAATTATATTATAACTATATGACTCAGCATTTTTGGTCTTGGCTGACAACATACAATATTAATTATGATGGAATTTTTCATATTCAACCTTTGTTTACTGAAACAAAACTGTAACGGACAATTTACAGTAATGTACACACTTTACTAGATGATATGGGTGATAGAAAAATTCTGATACCATATTTGTAAACAATGGGAAAAATTACATATGAAACAGGTCAGAGCGGGTCTGTAACAAAAATTGTGTTGACCAGTGATAGTCTATTTTTTGAAAGCCGAATGCTAGAGCAGTCAATTTCCTTGCTATCTTCCCTCTATTTATTAAATCAAATGTGATGATGTTATGATCACTATTGCCAAGCGGCCCCAACACCCTTATCTCTTGCACCAGATCCTGCGTTAAACTGAGGACTAGGTCGAAAATAGTGTCCCCCTCATGTCAGTTTCTGAACCAGCTGTTCCATTAAGCAGTCATTTACTTCATCTAGAAACTTTCTCTCTCTAGCATGTGTTGATGTGACACTGACTCAGTCAATATTAGGGTAATTGTAATCTCCCATTATTATTGTGTTGTAAATTTTGCTAACTTCCCTAACCTCTGTTACCATTTCATCATTTGTCTGTTCATTCTGTTCAGGTGGACGGTAATACACACCCACTGCTATTCCATTCCCCTTTTTACATGGAATTTCTATCCATAGAGATTCTACAGTGTATTTTGTTTCCCGCAAAAACTTTATCCTGTTGGACTCAATGCACCCTTTAAAATATAATGCCACCCCTCCACCTATGTGATCTAGCCTATCATTGCGATATAGTTTGCAGCCTGGTATCACAGTATCCCATTGGTTGTCCTCCTTCCACCAGGTCTCTGAAATGCCAATTATATCTAACCTTTAATTCATTGCTATATATTCTAACTCTCCTTTATTTTTAGACTTCTAGAATTTGCATACAGACATTTTCAAAGTTTGTTTTTGTTAATATCAACAGTCTGGCTATTTGATAACAGAGTTAATTTTGAATCTTTCAACTCTGTCTGAATTTTACTTAGACACCTGGGTTACTTTCACCTTTATTGGAACCTCTCTATCGGGATGCCCTGACTTTCCTGCTTGCTAGTATCCTTCAAGGATACTTCATTCTGAACCATGCACTCTTGGGTAACTGTCAGTTTTGCCCCTATTATCTAGTTTAAAAGCTGCTCGATCTTCTTTTTAAAGGTTAATGCTAGCAACCTAGTCCCATGCTGGTTAAGGTGGAGCACATTCTTTCAGAAAAAAATCCCTCCTTCCCCAGAATGTTGCCCAGTTCCTAACAAATCTAAAATCCTCTTCCTTGCACCATCGTCTCATCCATGCATTGGGATTCCGGAGCTAAATACTATTAAATGTAACTCACCTTGAACTACACTGCTGGAAAGGCATGAGCTAAATACTACTATATAAATCAATTTGAGCTGTATTTATACCACCTTTTCAATTATCTGTCCTAAAACCAGAAAGTTAGCATGACAGTCGTTCATTATGCTGGGGATGAAGGCTCCACTTTTTATAATTGCTCCTTTCAAGGTGGAAGGAAAATTTCACTGGCCCAGGACTGAATTTACAGTAGTTAAAAGCCATAACTGCAGCAGTAATCAATTCCAAGGAAAAGGATTCTGAAATGAGGTGGTGCAATTCAGTGATTTAACAATCGGGACGAGTTTACTAGTTGACATAAGGCGAAAAGCATCAAGATATTTTAATTGGCCAGAGATAGACCACATTGGGTTTCAGAAGCACTAAACTGACTACCAGTGGATCTATTTGTCCTTGGATGGAGTTTTTAATTGGATAGTCAGTTATACAATCAGTAAATGTTTCAGCTGATATAACAGCTAAAATGTTCAAATTAAACATTCCCCAGTTCAGAAGCAACTGAGACATTAGGAGCAGGCAGCTTTTAGAGCAATCAAGTCAGAACGAATGATATAATCGTAGACTCCAAAAATGAATGAATATGACTGGAGTAACAATATAGAAGGATCATCAAGAGTGTTAACAATACTAAAGAGCTCTCTTAGATGGATTTAAAAAGAATGTAAGCACGGATGAGAAAAATGTCTTTTTGCCTATTTAATGGCTTTTGTCGGTTTAGCACCATCTTTACTGTTCTCAACCCTATCAATGGTTCTCCATTCTGTTCAGCTGCTGCACAGTAGACAGCCATTATATTCATTAGCAGTTAGAAAATTAGTGATTAGAGCAGATCAAACTTCCCTAAACTTTGACCCCACAGGGCTGTGTGCTGTGAGCAATGGGATGGCGTTCATACTGTACGTGTAATCACAAACTGCTATTGAAGCAGCCCCGAGCGGCAGCGGTCACACTTCAAACACATTTTCAGCGAAAGGGTAAAAAATACATAAAGCTTTCAAAACAAATCGACTCAGACTCCCCATGGCTGGTGATCCTCTCTGCAAAGTTCAAGAGTGGTGAGAGAGCAAGAACTGCACAAAGACAGTCTGCAGGTATGCTCTCCCCGACAATCCTAAAAAGATCAAATGCTCTTCAAAGCTTTTATAGTCCGTGCTAAAGGACTAGCCTTCCTGTGGCCTTTCCTGGGAGACAGGACTGATGCACTCATGAAAGCATCAGTAGGAAAAAAAAAGAGCAAACACATACCCTGAGGATCGAAATATACCACAGGAAAAAAGGCATGACGCGGAAAGGAGAGCAAGAAAAAGGGATTAAGAGACACAAGAAAGGTCTTAGCATTATGATGCTGGACAATATTCAGTGAAACTCACCCTACAGCCAATAAAGTTCCAATAATTTATGGTTTGATTTAATTCATTCATTTGATAGTTTTAAGGGCTGAATTGAGGACTAGCTGATTTATGCAAAGTATAGTATTTATGTCATAGGTTTTAATCTTACGGTGAGGTCAAAACAAAAAAATGACTTAATACCCCAGTCTAAAGAACACAGAACAGCATGGTTTCATATGCAAGCTTACAATCTGTATTCAATATGGGCAATGCCGATGTAAAAAAGAAAAAAATGAAGATTATATTGCCCGCTATGATTCATAAAAAGATGATAAACAGTCACTTGCCTCAAGTATGATTCTCTGTTAAGTGAAAACATTTTAACAGAAAATTGTTTATAATTGTTCAGCTACAACAAAAGCTGTCCTACCTGTGCTTGACCCACATGCAAAGAAAACAAACATTTCTAAAATAAAGCCAAAAGCAAAGAAATAAAAATAAAACATGTTGAATTGCAGAGATGCCAGTGCTCTTTGAAGGATGAAAACTTCCTTTGCATTTGGCAATTTGCCATTTTTCTATTTTCTCCTTCCTAAATTTTTTTTACTTTAACATATTTCTTTGGTGAGTGAAGTCATTTTCTCTTGTCTAAGAATTTGTAAATGCCAGTATTTATGGGTACAGAGATACTCCAGTGCAGGTTTATTTATTTATTTTTATTTTATTTTATTTAATTCGTTTATATACCGCGCTCTTCAACATCAGTGCGGTTTACATGGAACATGAGGTATTTACGGCGGGGGTTAACACCGTGATACATATAACAGGTAGCTCAACTTGGATAACAGTATTAACTATTTACATTTGTAATGATAACAGAATGATGTCCATACTTATATACAATACATGAGGGTGGTTGCATGTGGTCGGGGCTACATTGTGAGCGGTGGAGTTGGTGTGCGTTCCTCAGGGTAGCATTTGAGGAAGAGATAGTGTTTCAGTGCTCTCCTGAATTTAGTTACTTCCGGGATTGCCGGGATTTATACTGCTAATAGGGTTCAGAGTTCTGCTGAGATTACTCTCATAAAGGCTGATGTGCAAAAGCTGTGTTATAAAGGCAAACTAAAAATTAGTGGACATTTTTTAGCAGAGACATTAATCGTTTGTTTTAGCACCAATGGGGCCAACAAAAGAGTTGCATATTGATGTGGATAGGCCGTATGGTCCTTATCTGCTGTCATATTTCTATGTTTCTATGACTAACATGGCAATCACAATATTTTACAACAAATATAAAAAAGCACGCTATGAAAACTGCACCAAGGGCAGTGCTTGTGTGCAGTGCATAGTACCAAAGTTAGTACATAAGCCCTTGCAAAAAATAGGAATGTTGTTAAACATTCCACCCATTTATTTTAATATAAAATGAAGCCCTTCATCCTGGTCCTCCTGCCACTTACCTTATCAGCAAAAAAAAAAGACCCCTACCCACCCATTTAATCCTCCCTGCCACTCACCCGATCAACAAAAAAAGAACACTCCACCTGTCCCATCAGCAAAACTAAATCCTGTAACCTCTTCAGGAGGACATAGGTAACTTCCCTTCCCTCTGGACACTGATCTGATCAGGTTTTCAGGCTATTTCTACAAGAAAGATTTGCATGCACACTGCATCAGCTATATCTTTCTCACGCATATTCATTAGAGATATCCGGAAAACCCAAGTGTATTAGTAGGGAATGGAGGTTGCCCAGCCTAGCATATAAGGCTGTGTCCTCACATGGACTTGGCATTAGGAACCTGTGGGCAGTCCTGGGAGTAGGAGGGTGATGAAGGGAGGGATTTCTTTTTCATGGAGTATCAGGAAAATGTGGAGCAGGATTGGAGGAATGGCGGGATTTACTTGCTCAGTATTCAGTGATGCTGTGGCCCTACCTGTTGGAGCTATGAAGCTCATGGCCACCGATAGGTAGTGTGACCTTGGTGTCCTAAGCCCTTGTGTTAGCCCTAGGAGTGAACAGGCTTGGCAGGGGAGTCTGTGCCTTGGAATCAGTATGCCTTCTGCTTTAGTACTTTTTATGAGAGCTTCTGGCAAGCAAAACCTAAGGGACAGGCTGAGAAGTTACTTTTGGGATTATATATATCCATAGTTTTGGAGGGAAAAACATCTTTTTCCAGAACCTAAGAGCAACCATTCTGTCTACCTTACTCAAGTGGCAGAAACCTGTGTTCAAATACGGAGAAGTATTTTTAAGGATGCTCCTTCCGTCTGTGAGCTGTTCTGGACTTTCACCAATCTGATACACCCAGTTCAGCATCACCTCAGGTAGAAGAGGAAGCCGCAGCACGCCTGGGCTCCTATTTCTACTGAGTTGATCTGGAATGCTGGACCAGCTCCTGAGCAGGTGTAAAGGTATGTATTTTAGCTGCAATTTTGGCTGCCTTTGTGAGGCAATTTTATAAATACACATGCAGTAGGTGCCTGTAAGTGGAATTTTACAAATGACGTCCAAGTGCAATCTGGGATGTCCAAGCCAGAACATCTGAAAAAAGAGCAGGCGCGTCCAAGCTCAGGCACCATTTCACAAACATGGATGTGCCCAATATGGATGTCTGCAGGGGCATCTACATAGACATCCCCAGAAGAGTATTCCTGACCATGGATATCTAGGAATAGCCTAATGGTTAGAACAGTGGATTAGGAGTATGGAAGCCAGGGTTCAAATACCACTGCTGCTAGCATTGTGACTGTGTAGAGTATTGGGGATGGTGGAGTACCATCTTCTTTATGCCTTCTGGGTGTTTTATGGACAAAATGAGCACTTTCCAAATACTTATTCATGCCTGGAGCAGGTGTAATCTTGTACGTGATTCTGGATGTCCAGAACATTTCTGAGATCAGGCAGTGACGTCTAGAGTCATAGGAATGCCTTGGACATGCCTCCATTGGACATCCACAGACCTGGCTTCTAAAATGCCTCTGGAGAAGTCTCTGTGCTTTGGACATCTCTATGCCTATTTTCATCATAAATAGGGGTTCTAAAATAATACCCTATGGGCCCGATACCGAGAGGCGAATAGCGGGGTTGGACATCCAAGATCCATTTTGGCCAGGCATGCTATTCTGAGTCCAGCCCTCCCCACACGTACAGTGCGGGGAGCGCTGGATGCAGGTGGAAGGGAGAGGGCCAGAGGCGGAGAGTGGGTGGAGTGGGGGCGGGCCGCAGCACCCGGACTTACAGGGCCTATTCCAGTCAGGACCTGTACATCCAGCGGCTGCACTTTGGACCCCAGCTTATTCCACCTTGGAGATGGAATAAGGGCTGGGTGCCACTGCGATTGGGACCTTCCGTCCCCCCAGAACAGGGCTGCCACAGGTGAGTCCCCGCCATCCAACTGCAGCCCTGGCGACCCCCTCCAAGGGTTGGGTGGTGGGGATAAGAGACTTTGATCACTGTCGGGCCTTGCTTGCTCCTCTTGAGCGTCTGGGTACTATGGGTACACCATGGCACCAGCACACCAGCAGGAGCACAGAGCAGTGAAGACGGGCAGGATGCTGTAGGTCTCCCCGCTCAGAATATTGTGCATGTCGGCCCATCCATGTTCCCAGATTCTGCAATCGCGGGAACGTATAGCTCCCACGGTTGAAGAATCTGGATCAACTGTGCCCCGTCCATATTTTGAACGTCCGGATGGGCTGGATGTGCACAGTTTGGAATTGGGCTCCATGTGTCTAAAAATAGGCTCAAAATAATCATCTACTTGTCTTCCCAGTTTTCCTATTTTCTCTTATTTTTCCAATTTTACCCCTCAATCCAAAATTTCCAGGAAATTTACATCTTTAAAAGTAGGACATTCTGGAGGTAATTTTACAGTCATTAGCAGGTATATGTGGTAGTTTACATGTGTAAATGGCCTTTTACAAAATACCATTTGGTGCAAATGAAAGTGTGCGCTTTGCCATTAGGTGTAGCTGGGATGAGTTCTGGGCAGAGCATGGATGGAGTTCACAAGTTGATTATTGATTGTGGATTATAAAACACTTTAATTTATGTGCAGTCTTGGATACTTAACACACACTCATTTGCACCTGTTATAGAGCAGGCAAAAAGCACAATCTCTGCCACTTACCCAGCATTTTATAAAAACAAGCAGGCTACCTTAACCTAGGTGCCCTGTTATAAAAATTATCCTGTATGTGTTTGCTGATCAGATGAGCGAGGAGGAGGATCAATGGGGTGGGATTCTTTTTTTAAAAGATTTGCCTGGTAGGAAAAGGAATCAAAGGTAAGGGGGTAAAGGGTATTTTTTTTTCTGATGAGTGGGTGGGGGGATTTGGAGATGGAGGCATTTTTTAAATTTTTTTATTCTTATTGGGAATGCTGAAGACATGGTCTTGCCCCAGTAGTAGACGAGAGTGTGAACTAGGTAAGAAAAACACAGCCGAACAACTGTAAGCACAGATGCTTTTAATCTAGTCAATAAAATTCTAGACTTGCAAGCCCCAATGGCAAAGGCAGACCTGTAACGAAGGCAGATGAACTGGACTATAATCTGACTGAAGTCACCCTAATGATGGGAATGAAGGGGGAGGTGCTCTTATTAGGAGATTTAACCTCTGATATAGATTGGCATATCCTGTCTATGGAACTGATGAGAAGCAGAGAATGTTATGGTGTTATCTGATGCAGATTTAGCTAACAGACATGCCCTATCTGGTTCCTGTTCTTTCTGGCAGCAAATTCCTAAGGGGGTCATTCTGATCCCTGAATAGTGGGGATGTTTTTCTGGGTTGGACGTGCAACCCTTCCTATTCGCAGGGACTGTATTCTAGCGTCTTGGCTCCCCGCACGCACAGAGCCGCTGTGTGGAGAGTGCTAGATGGGGGCAGGCGGGG
Source organism: Ichthyophis bannanicus (assembly GCA_033557465.1). NCBI lineage: Eukaryota > Metazoa > Chordata > Amphibia > Gymnophiona > Ichthyophiidae > Ichthyophis > Ichthyophis bannanicus. Next base: position 214,774,610 of record CM066040.1, read on the forward strand.
GCAGGACAGAGGTGGAGAGTGGGCGGAGCAGGAGCGGGGGCGACCATAGCACCTGGACATACAGGGCCTATTCTGGTCAGGGCCCAGTATGTCCACAGGGGGCAGGATGCGCGTCTGACTTATTCCACCTTGGTGGTGGAATAAGTCCCGGGAGCGGCAGCGATCGGGCCAGGCAACCCCCACAAACACAGAGCAGATGTAGGTGAGTCCCCACTGCCCAATCCCAGCCTTGGCAGACCCTGCCGAGGATCGAGCAGCAGGGAAAAGAGATATGTTATGTGGTCAGGCCTTGCTTGCTCTTGCTGGGTGTCCTGATGCCATGGCGATGGGATGCCACAGCAGCACCGGCACACCAGAAAAAGCATTGAGCGGTGGAGACGGGCAGCCTGCTGGGCTGTCGACGTGCCCGATTCTGCAACCGCGGGAACGTACAGCTCCCACAGTTGCAGAATTGGGTACAAATGTGCCCTGTCCATTTTCTGGATATCAGAATGGCCCGGACATGGAGGGCTCTGAATCAGCCTCCACTTAATTTAGTTAACAGAGATCAAATCCTCACCATATAGGTTTTGCTAACTGCAAGATTATTTATTTATTTAATAGTTGTTTTTTTTTGGGGGGGGGTTATACCGCTTTATCATTTCAGTCAAAGCAGTTTACATTGGAACTTAAACATGGTGATGTACATTAAACAGGGACACTGATAACTTGGATTTTTCTGAGACAATGGAGGGTTAAGTGACTTGCCCAAGGCCACAAGGAGTGCTAGTGGGAATCGAACCCTGGTCTCTTGGCTTATGACTCTGATGGCTTCCTAAATGAACAAGAAAAGCTCTGAATTAGGATGGTAAACCCATAAACCTAACCCATCAGCAGACTATGGCAGGGTTTTTGTTCAGTAAGATGGCGCTGAGACGGCTTCAGTAATGACCTCACTGTGCTTGTCCAGCAGTGCATCACCCTGGCCTGATTCCGTGCATGCAGCACACTTGCCCAAGATCACAAAAATAAAATCAGATTTGGAAGCAGCGAGATCAGAGCTGAGAGGTAGTGAATAAAACAGAGGCAGCCGAAAACCAGATCTCAGCCATGGAAGACTTTACACAGTTATTTAAACATGAGTCTGAGAGCCAAAGAGACTTGCTGAAATTTGCTTGCCTCGAAAGCGATGATCTCCAAAAACCATTTCAGATGAAATAATCTATGACTTGTGGGATTCCCAGAAGCATCAGAAACTGGAGTAATAACAATCTTTGAGGAGAAGCTTCTATGAAACCTTTTCCCAGAAGATTTAATTTCTATTGACCTTAATTGCAGAAGTGCATTGTATTTTTGCGACTGTAATCAAGTAATTGCCCTTGCACAATTCTGATTAAATTCTTAACTTTAAACATAAAAGCTAATTATGGAATTGGCAAGAAAGGCACAGACGTTGTGCTATAAAAATCTTGGGGTTTTTTCCTACTACAGCCCAGACAGCAGAATAATATAGGAAGATGTAAAGGCAGTTGTAACTGTAGTTTTGCTGCCCTGAATAAATCTGATCTTGGCTGATTTCAGAAGCTAAGCAGTACTTGGATGGGTGACCACCTTGGAATACCAGGTTCTGTAGGCTTACTGTGTGGAAGAATGGCCTGGAAATCTGCTTCTGGTAGCACCTTACCAAGCAAACACAGGGGTGGGTTGCCAGGAGTCAACATTGACTTGACGGCGCACACTTTCAAGGGTAGTTGTACTTTCGTGATATTCAATAATATGCCCTAGAAAAGTGAAGATCCTGTTTTCCATAGTGAAGGAGCACACACATTCCTGAAATTGTATTTTAATGAAGACCTTCCTCTGGAGCCCATGACTATCACAAAAGATTGGAAAGATTAGTCTTGTAGATGTTGAACCCAGAAGAAAGCTAACTCAGATTGATAGAGTCGTCACTTCTTTCATCCACTAACGTACTTGACTACGTATTCTACTGTCTTATAAATAGATGGCTATTGATGCTTAATATAATCCTGCTGGGTGCAAATGTGATTTTCTTTAACTGCAGCAGCTTGATATGCAGCCTGAGGATCCTAGATCTTCTCACAGCTCCTTTTTGAAATGCCAGCTGGGACTTCCTCTTTAGCCAGGAAAGAGGCAGATTTTTGGCTTTTCCTTTGGACTGTGTTCCTTCGTCATAGTTTTCACTGTGAGTGCCGATTAATGGTTTGCTGACCAAATAAGTGCTTTTGAATATCTTTCCATGGATATTTCTTGTGTCATTTAAAATGAATGCATATCTCTGTTGATCTTAAAGCACCCTTAAAGTAGTTAATGAAAAGTCCCTGTACATGTAGCTTTTAAGATAATTGAATTCTATTGTCTGTCTCACAGGTTACAAAGATATGAAGCCTTTGAGAGGTATATAGGAGAAAATTGGCTAAGAGGAAATTGTATACGTTGATGCTTGAAAATATATGCATGTAGTACAGAAATTAAGGCCAATAAACAAAGGGCTCGATGTAGAAACCCTGCGTAAGAGCGCAGGGCTAAAGCACCAGCACAGGATTTCCTATTGTGAATTTCAGGCTGACATTTTGCTCAGAGATGCTGTAAGCAAACAGCATGCAAATCAGCTGTGCGAAAAAATTGGGCACTAAACAAGGAGAGCAATGCAGATACATGCACATAAAGACGCGTGTAAGTCTGGCACCTGTGCGCATGGACTGTGTCGCTGAAAACAAAAACAAGTCATCTGAGGAAAAGTTTAACACTTCACCTCAGATGATCAGACCCCCTGATTGTGGCCTGGCCCCTGATTCCTCCTATGATCACAGCCCCCCTCCAATCCTCCCCAATTGCAGACCTCCGGACCCCCCCCCCAACCAGCAAAATTACCTGGTGGCCCAATGACCCCAGGCCCCCACCCCTCTGAACCATGAATATGCCCTGGTGGCCTAATGGATCCTTGCTTCCTCGTAGGTTGTAAACTGTCCCAGTACTTTAAAAGTCGCGGGTCGTGAGTGATGCCCACATACTCCCATCCTCACACTGCAGTCTTGAGAAATGGCAGTACCTGGCTCCGTGCAGTGCATCCCAGGATGGGCGGGGCCGAGTGCCTTATATGGCAGAGTGAACTTCAGGGTGCATCCTGGGATGCATGACACTGGGTCAGCTGTCCCAGGATGCACCCAGAAAGGTCACTCTGCTATATAAGGCAATTTTAAAGATACCTGGAGTGGGTACAACTTACTGGGAGGGTTTGGGGGTGGGGACTAGTTGCCACTAGGTCATCAGAGCATTTTATTGGTTTGGTGAGGGGTGGGGGCTAGGGGTGAGTCACCAGGGCATTTATTTCTTTGGTTTAGGGGATGGGATACTGCAATCTGGGGGGGGGGGGGTGTTGTCTCTGGCTCTAGCTGCATCTTTATGCCTGCTTGAAAGGTATATAGATCCAGCATTAAAATAAAAGTAGAATATTGCGCTAGATTTTAGTGCAGGTTTTTTATATTGGGTGCAATTAAACTTTCATTATTTTGCATGTGATTAGTATGCCCACCATGCTATGTTATAGCACAGTGGTTTTGTTGGCAATTTTCCCATGCTAATTTGCTTTCTACATTCAAGAGCAAGACTAGCACAGGAAAATTGCAATGTTGCGCTAGAGCACAGTACAACATTTCTACATTGACCCCAAACTGTAGATGATACCATAATTTCTTGCCCTAAGATTAAACAGAAGAAAATATCCACCTGCCTGTCCTTATTGCCCAAATGCATTTCTGCACATTAATTATCATCTGTTACATCTTGACACATTGTGTGAAGAGAAAAATCATCAGTGAAAGACATTATGCTTGGCAAGCTTGAAGGTCAACTCAAAAAAGGAAGACCAGTATTGTGAAGGATCTTTACAACAACAGCACATATGGATGCCACTCTATCAACAATTAGCCACCTGACTGAAGACTGAAGTTTAACATAACTATCCACAGGGTCGTCATGAGTTGACAATGACTTGATAGCAAGTAAGAACAATGTCTTCTTGACCCATTTGCCTAAGGCACCGATATTCTAAAACCACACAAACTGGCATATTACACTTTTATTAAAAGCAATGTCTTACTTTGTGTAAGTGGCCTAGTGATTGGAGCAAGTTGTCTCCAGCAGGAGGACCAGAGGTTCAAATCCCACTGGAGGACAACAACCTTGGGCCAGAGTGACTGGGGTTTCTAGTCCCACAAGCGCTCCTTGTGGCCTTGGGCAAGCCACTTAACCCTCTGTTGCCTCAGGTACAAAACATAGATTGTGAACCCTTTAGGCACAAGGGAAATAGATACCGTACCTGAATGTACACCGCTTTGACTTGGAGAAAAGTGGTATATAAACATTGCTAAATAGATAAAATAAATAAATAATAATACCAATCAACTGGGAAAAATATATAGAGAAAAATAATAAAAGGGCAAGATTAGAATAAATAAATGTAGTACCAGCAAAAATTTTGAAGTGGGTTGAAATATTTATGCCATTTTTGCATTGCTAATATCTCAAAAGAACAATTATCAATGTACAGCTGAAATGAATTGTATCATTGCTAGAAAAATACATTCAAAGAAATCAAAGACAGGAAGGGGAAATCTCTCTACTGTAAAAGTTCACATTTTTTCCAGTGATCAGCATACAAGTATACAATTACAGGGTCATTCTGAGGCACGAATAGTGGGAATGGACATTCCGTCGGGACATCCATCCTGCTATTCGGGCCCTTTTCCAATCAGGTCTACCTTTCTCGCGCATTGTACGGGGAAGGTAGATGGGGCGGGAAAGGGGCAGATCGGGGGCGGTGTCAGGGCAGGCAGTGGGCTATCATATAATATGCATTCATACTAATTTTGCACAAATATAAACTCATTTGTGCAAAAGTCTCTATTCATGCTAATAGCAGGTGAGCAGGGCGACTACTCTTTTTATTAAACCCACTGCTCCTTCTGCCACCAATACCTCTCATCTCCTTCCCATGCAGTTCAGAGCAGCGCTGAAGGAAGAGGAGATGCATGCTGCTTCTGCCTCTATGCAAACAAGAAGTCTGCTTCGGAAGCGGCAGGTCATACAGGACAGGAACTGCAGCATAGCACCAGAAAGTTCGGCTAAGCAATGCGTTGTGGTTTAAATGGCATTGCCGCTGCTGCCTGTTCCGGAAAGGGGCAGCAGTGAGGCTGGCCTGGGAACGTTGATGCTCTAGGCGACCATCTAGTTCACCAATTGGGCCATACTGGCCCTAGTTAGAGGAGAGGAGGGAGGGGAGAGACTGCATGGCACTCCCAAAAATTTGGCATGCTAGGCGACCACCTAATTCACTTAATGGAAGAATCAACTCTGAGAGCATGTGGAAGATATGACTTCATATTGGTTTACAACTTCTCATTTCCAAAATCAATCTGATTTCATATACTATATCTTTGAGAAGATGGATTTGCTTTGCACAGTTAAGAATATGCATGTGTTCATGAAATATTCTTAGCATGAGGTATCTGTACGATTCTCTTTTGGCCCATGAACACAAGGGCTGAGGGCTCAGACACGATTAAATCTGTCCTATCAGAAATATAAAACTGCTTTTTCCTTCAGTTTCTGTTCTAATCTTTATTTGCTTTCTGTTCAAACTCATTGCAGAATTTTTCCCACCTAATTTTTGCTGCTTTTCTCTTCTTTCCTCTTTACTTTTATCTGTATTGTACAATTAGCACACCTACACTCAATGACTTTAATTTTTAATAGACTTAAAAAGACAATGGCATCAGTTATAGAAAAATCACGATTCTAAGTCACAGAGTTTCAGTAATTGTCTCCATAGCTTCCTTCAAAGGCTTCCTTTTGTTACCCTGCACTTAGTGGAGAACCCTACAGGGAACTCTATCATTTAAAAATGGCTTCAATATTTTGGATTATATTTTATAGGTCATTTTACTTGAATTTAACATTTTACCACCTTCTATTCAAAAGGGCCGATATTTAAACACCACGACAGTCAGCCACGGTGCTTAAATATAATCTGAATATTCAACAGCAGTATCCAGATGTGACTGAATATCCAGCCACTATCTGGATAATACAAGGGTTGCTCAGAAAGTAATGCCCCACATGTTTTTCCCAATCCAGAATGAAGATAGAGGTGTGAAATTGAAAGGGTAGTAACTTGGTACTTCAAAGGACACATGTGTGTAATTATACAGTCGTCTGACAAATAGCAAGACGGTAGTGATCCTTCAAATGGTGTCTGTGAGTGACACCCGGTACAAACAACGAGCTGTAATTGATTTCTTGGTGGAGGAGAAAGAAAGTGTGAGAAACATTCACAAACGGTTGTGTGCAGTGTATGGAAGTTCTGCGGTAGATAGGAGCACCATTGGACGATGGGTGAAGAGAGTAAAGGCTTCAGGAAGTGGTAAAATGGAACTGGAAGATCGGCTGCGGTCTGGGCGTCCTGCCTCAGCCACCAGTCCAGACAAGTTGCAGCACGCTGATGACATTATTCGTACGGATCGATGCATCATGAGTTGGGAATTGTCCGTACAGCTTTCCGTCAGTAGAGGTAGTGCAATGGCAATTATTGACTCTTTGGGATATTCAAAGGTGTGTGCAAGATGGGTTCCGCGAAGTCTCACAACCGAACACAAACGCCAAAGGAAAGACATCTGCTCTGATTTGTTGGAGCGTTTTGAAGCTGAAGGGGAGGTCTTTTTGTCCTGGATCATCACAGGTGACAAAACCTGGGCTCACCACTATGAACCAAAGACTAAAAGGCAGTCCATGGAATGGCATCATGCTCACTCACCAAGAAAAAAGTTCAAGACCACTCCTTCCACTGGAAAAGTGTTGATCACCGTCTTTTGGGACATTGATGGCGTAATTCTGATGGATGTGCTTGAGAGAGGTGAAACAATCAATTCAGACAGGTACATCAAAACCCTTCAAAAACTGAAACGGCGTTACTTGCGAGTGCGGCCTAACAGTAACCAGGAGACATGTTGCTTCAACACGATAATGCTCACCCTCACACAAGCCTCTGAACCCAAGAGGCAATCGCCACATTTGGTTGGACAGTGCTGATCTGGCACCATCAGATTTTCATCTGTTTGGACTACTAAAGGATGGCCTGCGTGGAACAAGGTTTGAAGATGATGTGAGTGTGATTTGTGCTGAAAACAAATGGACACAAGCTGGTACAGAGGAGGAATTAATGCCCTCGTGTCTTGCTGGCGTAAGGCCGTAGATGTTGATGGAGATTATGTAGAAAAATAATATGCGTTAAGGACACATTCATTTATACTGTGAGTGATTTTTATACATTTTGAATGAAAACTCTCCGAGAAAAATAATATGGGGCATTACTTTCTGGACAACCCTCGTAGCAGTGATATTCAGCTGACCTTATCTGGATGGTAATTTAGACTTAATTTTCAAGCACCCAAAGCTAGCTGGATAAGGTTGGCTGAAAATCGCAACTATCCAGATAAGGTCGGTACCACCCTAGCTCTGCCCATGGACCACCCACCTGCCCTAACCAGAGAGTTCCAGGGTGGTCTGTGGAGATATTCTGCAGCGCTGTCTGGACAGTACCACTGATCATCTCTCTCAGCGCCCTTATCTAGATAGTCCCCTGTGAGCTAGCTGGAAGAGGGCTTGGAAAATTGGCTCCTTCATTTCTAGAAAAGTACATAAATTGCCTTTGTACAACTTCCTGTAGTTTTCACTATTCCCAGCCTCGTAACTGAAGGCAACGCATCCTGCTTTGTTGCTAATTCTGGTCATCTCGACATTATTTCACTAGGGAGGTCATTCCAGAAAGCGAATAAGGCTTTGTATGTGCGCCGGGGATGTTTATCTCCCGAAAACGTCTATGAGTGTATTCTGGAACATAGCACCCTTGGACGTTTATCTCGCTAACACAGGGATCTCAGAACATGTTCGGGAGGGCCGGAATGGGGGTATGGTTTGCCACAGAGACATATAAAGCGTATTCAGAAAAGTCCTATGTACGTTTTGGGAGGTCCCCGCAGACGTGCCCGTTATACCTGCCAGAGACATGGAATAAGGCCAGTACTTAGAAAATACAGTATAAAGGTGGTGACTAGTCTGTTCTGAAATGGTGGACTGCATCCTTACTGTGCCTTGCACTAATCTGACCTTTACCATGAAATGTTCTGACTAGATTGTAAGCTCCGATGAGCATGACTCTGACGGGCAGGGACTGTCTCTTGCATTCTGGCTAACTCTTGTTGGTTGGCTGTACAGCGCTGCGTGCGTGGCGCTCTATAAGTGATAAATAGTAGTAATAGTAGAAGAACATCACAAGATGCATTTATAAAGAACAGAAAGCAGAGGTGTGGGAATCTTGTAAGCTAAAGAGGCATTATTAACTACCCTGAATGAAATATTAAGAAGAGCAATAAATAGTGATTATTCTGGCCATGCTGACATTTGCTGTTTGTGCTAAAGGAGCGAATCCAGGGGACCCTAACAATTCCTGTGTTCTGAAAAATGGGACTATTCATGTAGGAATAATATGTGAGTGAGTATGAAAAGGATTTCTTTTACTGCCATGTATGCTGTGATGCAAGGTATGTCATGACAAACATGTCACTTTCTACTTGCTGTTATTATGTGCACTGAGATCACCTTGCACTGTTCTGGGCATGCAACAGACTAGTATATCTAGTCTAGTTTGCATCAATATTTATGTATCATCAGTATTTATGTGTAGCTTGCATCAGCACAACACTATCAGTAAGAGGAGCAGTTTAGGAGGTGCATGTCTTAATAGAGGAGGCATGGCCGTCCGAGATATCCACGGTTATATAGAGGAGGCATGGCCGTCCGAGATATCCACAGTTATATAGAGGAGGCATGGCCGTCCGAGATATCCACGGTTATATAGAGGAGGCATGGCCGTCTGAGATATCCACAGTTATATAGAGGAGGCAGGCAGGATCGGAATCATCCATCATTTCAGAATACACTGATCACTTGTACCCGTCCAATCCATTTGCTGCGTATATCCGTGTCTCGTCATAACAGTGAGGCCCATGTTTCTCCATAGTGGTTTGCTCGTGCTGTGCCGGAAATGTCTATGTCCCTGATTTGGGACGGCAGTCGTGTCTATATCCGTGGCTGCAGAATCAGAGTGAAATAACGCCCGTTTTCCATTTGGATGTGCCCACGGTCCGGACATGCATGTTATGGAATTGGCCTCCACATGAAAAATAACTTCAGTTAGCAACTTTATTTTAACCACCTGAAACAAACTGTAGCTGTTAATATATGACTTACTGCACACATTGATTTGGATTTAGATCCAAATCTGAGGTCAAGGTGACGTACATATTCAGATACAGTTCGTAGGCTTCTTCTCAAGATGTACCTGAGGTAATGGAAGATGACATGACTTACCCAAAACTACAAGATATGCCAGTGTCAATAGGATTTGAGCACTGGTTCTCTGCCCACCTTTCTAATCAGTAGAATACTCAGTCACATTTCTACAGTATTAATTGAGCAAACTTATCAAAATGGATTTTCATATTTGCAAATTAAATTGTACACCCACACTTCTGTAAATTTTCTGATACCAAATACTGAGGCTGACGGACTGAAGTGTGCAGAACTGCAATCATTATTTAGTTTTCTTTGCACACTGTTTTGCTGCTGAGACGTACATACAAATAAACCAGTTCCCTCAGTGAAGACTGCACACTGCTGACCGCTGAGAAATCGCCGTAACTATGGCATTCCAAACAAATGGCTGCATTTGTACAGAGCACTAGTGCCAATAATGCCTCGTGCTGGCACAGCATTAGACGAGCTAGTGAGTCGTCTAGAGTGCCAGCCCTCCGGGGTGCCTAGTGCCACAGCTGCCACCCCTCTCCGGGACCTGCAGTGGCAGCAATGGCTACAAACCGTGACACAGCACTTACCTTAGGGGCCGGGCGCTGCTCTGTGGTTTCATTCTTTTATTAGTTGCCGCTTCCTCCCCCCTCTGGCGCAGACTTCTGGTTTTGCATAAACTGGAAGTCTGCATCAGAGGGAGATGGAAGGGTCCCAGAGATGGGTGGCAGCCAGAGTGGAGGAGTAGCCTAATGGTTAGAGCACTGGCTTGGGAACCCAGAGACCAGGGTTCAATTCCCACTAGCACTCCTTGTGGCCTTGGGCAAGTCACTTAACCCTCCATTGCCTCAGCAAAATCCAAGTTTTCAATGTCCCTGTTTAATGTACATTACCAAGTTTAAGTTTCAATGTAAACTGCTTTGATTGAAATGATAAAGCGGTATATAAAACCTGTTAAATAAAATAAATAAACTAATGAAAGCTTGACACAGTACCGGATACTTAAGGTAAGTGCTGTGTCACGGTTTCTAGCCATTGCTGCTACTGCAGGTCCTGGAGGGGGGTGGCAATGGCAGGATGGAGGGCCCACCCCCGGTGCCACTGGTCCTAGGAAGGAGCCAGTAATTATGTACCCTATCTTAAAAATATTTTATTTTCTCATCAAAACTACAGCCTGAAACACTATGTCTCCTACAGTTTTATACAACAGGAGCCTCGCAAGGCTCATCTAGCTCCTATTGGAGTTAAAAATTCATAAACAGGCTTGTTATAGCTTGAGCAGCTATTTTTCCACCAGTGTAAAATAATTTTAAAATGATCAAAATTGCTTCCATATGAAGTAATGGGAACTGCATGGCTTCAGCAGCACTAAAGGCCACACTTTTGCCAGCCTGCAGCATGAGTAGTTAAAATCCTGTCTCAGGGATCCTGGAGGCAAGCAAAAGACATTTCAACATGAGTCATCCAAGATGTTTCCCACAGACACAAAATGGAAGAAAAGCCTTAGTGAAACTATACTCATATACATAAGGGGCCCGAATTGTTGATAGGCACCTCTGGATCTAGAGATTAGATTAATTATTCCAACAAATGCAAACAGCGCACTGAGAGTGGTGGGCACTAGGGATGTGCACAGGCAAGAAAGATTTGGCTAGGCTTCAATTTTTCATGAATATTTCCTAATTTGGGGTGTATTTTCACTTAATTTCATGCATTCATTTTAGTAGGGAACTTTTAGGGTACACTAAATTGATTTTACATACAGTAACTGACAAACTGTTGCACATTAAAGGGCTCTTTTATTAAAGTCCACTAAGTTTTTGAAAATAGCGTGTGGGCTTTCTGCGTAATGTGTGTTACCAAGACACATTTCATGCAAAGCCTCTGTGTTAGCTGTCGGGGGTGTGACCAGCATCTTCCTGGCACCTAACGCATGATGGGCCACTCTAATGTGCGCTTCAGTAAGGCAAGCTCATTTGACACACATAAAGCTGTTTTGAAGTGAGCCGCATTGCCACTCAGCATGGGGCAATTGCTCTGTCAATATCGGAAGTACACGCTCCATGACTACACTATGCCCATTTCCCGACGCATCTTGTGATGGCAGGTTAACATACATTTTAGTGTGCAATTGCTGGCATGCTCTCATGTTTGTGCTTCCAGTTTCTAGTTGCTGCACATTAAAACGTACGTTAACTGGCTAATGGGCTTTAATAAAAGGGTTCCTAAGTTGATTAGTGTATTTTAAATCAATTTAGCACAGATTACATTTTTATAAGGCACGCTAAGGGGCATGTTTACTAAAGTGCGCTAATAGCACGGGATTTACTGCCCGCTAGTCATGCTATGCTGAACCATGTGGCAGCTCAGTAAAAAGCCTGGCTAACCTCTTAGTACACAATGGGGCGGTGATTGAGTGAGTTAGGGGCGGAGAGTAGGAACTGATTGCACAGCATCGTTAGCACAGGCATCAGTGGTGCAAGCTAAATGCAAATCTTGCCAACAGCGTGCGTGCACTTACCGCCTCCTCAGTTGATGATGGTAAGTGCACCCACCTTAAGTAGACTTGCAGTTTAGTGCATTGAGGTACATCTCACCATGGTAAGTACAGGGAACATGCTGGGCACTCCCTCAACAGCATGGGTCTGCTTCACCTCCTGCGCTTCACGCACACTACAATAGCACATTTTAGTAAACATGCCTCCAAACAGGCACTAACAAGCACACAGCCCTAGTTGGCAGCCACTTTAACTGTCAATAGACACAATAAAGAAACTTCGAAAACATCCCATCAAAAATAGAACTCTATAAAAATGTATGAAAGAGGATCACACATCTATGTGGTGCATGCCAGTAGGCTAACTCCAGGACAAATGTTTAGATTTAAGTTGCAATCTACATGGATATGGGGGTGGGTGGGATTTGGTCCAACAAATATCACTGGAAATAGGGCGTACTACAGGGATCCCCCCATCCCTTTTACAATTCAATATGTATCTATAGCCTCTAGGGAAGTTACTATGACAACATGAGGTTGAGATCTATAATTATGCTGATGATATTTAGCTGATATTCCCACTGGAGGGGGATCAAAATGCAGTGACAGAAAGTTTTAGTCAATGTTTAGGAGAGGTGATGAGATGGCCAAAGAAAATTGGATTAGTGTTGAATGTAGCAACAATGGCGTGTTTCGGTACGGGAAAAGTGAGCAAGGAGAAGTTATGGGTACAAGCAATGACTGAGAAGGTTAAGATCCCATCCATTCCGTTAAGTCCCTGGGATTAGTGTTTGATCAGGCGGATATTGGTCAAGGGCAAGTGGTTAGTGTGACCAGAACTGTGTTTTTTTAAACTGAAAATGATTTGAATAGTTCAATCCCTATTTGGGGAAATTGGCTTTTTACACAGTGGCCAGATGATACTGAGGGCTTTGCATTACTGTAATGTTTTATAAACTGGTCTGCTGGTAAAACTGAGGAAAAAATTACAGACAGCTCAAAATGCAGGAGTGAAATTTTTATTACTAAAAAATTACACTGGCTCCCAATTAAAGATTAAAAAGAGATGCTATTTTAAGTTGATGGTTTTAATTTTTAAAGTAGTGAATAATCATAAGCCATAGTATTTGAAAAAATTATGGGCCCAGTATTCGAAGGGCTTTTGAAACTGATAATGTACAAACTGATAATGTACTACTAAACTAGCTAATGCCAAGCGGATACAACATTTAACAATGCCCAAGATCACATAGCAAAGGAGGCGGAGTAATGATCATTGCCAGAAGCAACTTTAACTTCCGAACCCACACTAGCATAAGCACCCATGAAGCTGACTCCATCACCATCACCAACAAACAGACAACCATCTGCCTTATTTACAGAACTCCTAATGCCAACACCCTAGCCCTCATTCTGGACAGAGTGATAAATGCATCAAATACTAGTAAGGACCTCCTAGTATTAGGGGACTTCAACCTCCCCTCTCTACAATAGAACCACACACGCCTTCATCCAGGCAATGTCAGCAATAGACCTAACAATTCATTAACGCCCTCACACATGCAAAATGCAACACCCTGGACCTAATCTTCTGCAGTACCTATCCAACCCAGATAGAACGCCTTCAATTTATTCAAGCTTACCCAGTCCCATTCTCGGATCATAAACGAATACATTTCTCCCTCCCACAAAACTCCATCAAGAAAAATCACAACCTACAATCACCAATAAGAAGATATAAACCTTTTGACAAAGACAGCTTCATTAAAGACACTCTCACACAACTGATTGAAGACTCCACCACCCCAACACCCTCATTGAAAACTGGAACAACAGTACCAGCCAAGCAGCCACAGCAATAACCCCTACTACGCCCATGCATAATAAGCAACCTAAAACTGAGTGAGTACACTCCAGCCCTTTGCAACCAAAAGCGACAACTCCTCAAACATGAAAGAAAATGGCACAAAACTAAACAAAATGAAGACAGAAAACACTATCTACAACTTCTGTATGAATACCACACAGCAGCTGACAAAGCCAGATGAGAACACCACACTAAAATACTCAGCTCTGCACTCAACCGTCCAAGGGAGCTATTTAACATTGTAAAACACCTGACAAAAACACCAACCACCGAAAACCAAGAAATCAAGTTCATCCCCGAACAACTAGCCCAACACTACAAACAACTACTTCCTCAACCAGACACCCCACACCTACCACCTGTCGAAGAAAAAGAACATCCAGACCCCTGGACCTCCTTCTCAGGTGTCACAAAAAGACAAATCAAAAACATCATAACATCTCTAAACACAACAATCTTTCCTTTCGACCGCTGTCCTGTCTCATGGATTAAGGAGATCAAAAAGGAACTCAGTGGTACACTCACCAAAATCACATAATCAATACTGCAGCAAGGCTCCATGCCCACATCCCTAAAGACTTCATCCATACACCCAATGCTAAAAAATACCTACCCTAGACGCCTCAAACCATTCATCAGACAGACCCATCGCCAGCCTTCCATTCACAGCCAATATCGATGAGAAAGCAGTTAAATACCAACTTCAAGACCACATAGACAATAATAACTTACTTGGATCCTGAACAACATGGGTTCCGCCCTCACCTCGGCGTGGAAACACTGCTAACCACCCTGATAAATACTCTAATCCAAAGAATGCTGCGAATAAACCAAGGCTTCCTAATCTTCCTAGACATATCTTCTGCCTTTGGCACCGTAAACCACCAAATCATTCTACAACGTCTGCACATCAATGGAATTCAAGGCACAGTACTCAAATGGTTCACATCCTACCTCACAGACAGACACCTGCAAATAAAGATCAGACAAAACACCTCTATCCCATTCAAATAGACACAAGGAGTCCCCGAAGAATCTACTTTCTCCACTATCCTCTTCAACCTCTACCTCCAACCACTCTGCCCAATCAGATCACATGACCTCAACGTCCACATCTACGCTGACGAAATCATGATATATGGACCAATTGACATAAACAGACCCAATCCATCTGCTCACCAAGAATGTTTCACCGAAGTAACCAATTGGCTAAAAGACAACAATCTCCAGATCAATTACAATAAAACAGACGCTCTCTACATAACAAAAGACACCACCTTCGTCCCCCTCCCCTCAGCAATAACATTGAATAACATAACTATTAAAACCCAGACAGAAATCAAGTACCTCGGAATAACCCTTGATCAACACCTCACATTCAAATCCCACATCAACAAGATTACCAAGACAATCTTCTACAAAATGAAAACATTCCCTACGCCCACTCCTCAAACCACATGACTTCTGCACTGTCCTACAAGCCTCCGTAATACCTCACCTGGACTACTGCAATGCCACCTACCATGGTCTACCTCATTCCACACTCCTGCCCCTCCAAACAGCACTACATTCAACTGCAAGCTGCAGCAAGAAACGACCATATCACACCTATACTCAAAAGCTCCACTGGCTCCCACTTCAAAGCCATATAAAATTCAAAACCATTATCCCAACCCACAAAGCACTAAACGCAGACTCTCCCCCCCACACACACACCTACACTTACTGCTCCAGACCTCCTTACACCACAGATCTAGATGCACCTCCATGATGAACACCCTCACAATCCCTCATATCAGAACAAAATCCAACCAGCAAGCGTGCAAAAGAGCTTTCCAACCATACGCCCCATCCACATGGAACAATCTACTAGACCAGCTCAGGAATATAATAGACCTCAAGACCGTCAGGAAACATCTGAAAAAACACTTGTTCTCAGTACATTTCAGCCCCATCATCTAACCCGCTCCCCCCAATGGGAGCAAAACCAAACTGTCTAATTTCCCACCATTGTATATATTTTTAAATTGTATATAGTTGCGAACCCGTTACTGTTGCATGGCTGTATATAGATATCCTAATGCTGTTTTATTGTATTTCCACACTTGTTTTTGGTAAACCACCCTGACTCGGCGAAAGACGGTATATAATTACAACTTAATTGCTAACTGTGTTAATCCCTCTATCCGAGATATTCAGTGGCAGTAACACGGTTAGTGCCACTGAATATCCCCCAGGTGCCACCACTGCATGCCCTGATGCTAACCGGTTAGCATCTGGATGTTCCGGGGGTAGCACCCGGCCACAACTGAGCACTGGTGATACGGAGTCACTACTCAGTTATAGCAAAGCGGCAAAAGCAAGGTGCAGAAAAGACTGGCCTAACTTTTGATGTGGAAGATAACCGTAGCTAAATGTTGCCGCTGCCCGGATAGCTTCCCGCCAATCTGGGAACCTGGATATTCAATGCCTGGGCTGGATATAACCTTGGCATTGAATATCCAGGTTTGAGCTTCAGCGGTGACGGCTAGCCGCTGCTACTGGATATCCCCCCACGTACCTAAGAGAAATTTAAGATCAGCAGAGGGGCATTTGTTGGAAATGCTGGCAGTAGATGTTTTTCAAAAATCAAAATGGTGAGCTAAATCTTTTAGAGGCATGTTTGCCGTTAATATATGTAGGCCACATTACTAGCATGGGGGATAAATCAAAATGTGGCACTGCATAAGGCAACATGCTGGCACGCTTAATGCGCTCCCATTGAGGTGGCATTAAGTGCACTTGTGCTAAGGACGGCAAGCGCGGTTAGCATGGGCTACTAGCTGTGACACATCAGCAATGCATGCGTTCCACCCCTGTCCCGCCCAGACCCCTCCTTGTCCATGTGCTACCAGAGTGCAAGATCCCCTGCTACGTTTTAGCATGGCACTCAAATCGTGCGCTAAGTCCTGTGCTACTGGGTAGCGTGGTTTAGTAAACATGCCCCTTACGGCGGTTACTCCAGAAATGTGGAATAAGCTCCCCACTGATCTGAGAAAAGCAACAAGTTTACTGTCTTTTAGGAAAGGAGTTAAAACCGTTTCGCTTCCTTGAGATTGGAGGGGTAGGATGCTATTATAAAGGACGGGTTGAGGGTGGAGGGAATTTGTTTTATGGGCTCGATATTCAGGGGAGGCAGCCAGTGCGATTACAGCGCTGAACACTAAACCTGGATATTCAACGCTGGGGCCTTATCCGGCCACCGGCATTGAATATCTGGGTCAGCCGTGGAAGCAGGTAGCTAACTGGGCAGTGGCACCGGTTAGCCTCGGTGGCAAGTTAGGCAGACTTTTGCTGTGCCTTACATTTGCTGCCGAGGGATAACTGGACAGCAGCTGAATATCGCCGCTGACCAGTTATCCCCGGATCCCGCTTATGGAAGACCCTTGGAATGCCCCGATGCTAAATGGTTACCATCGGGGCACACAGTGGTGATCCCGTGGATATTCAGCAGCACTTACCATGTTAGTGCCGCTGACTATCCCGCTTAGGGGCATTTACACGGTTTACAGGTCTGTAAACCGTGTAAATGCCTTTGAATAGAGGGCCCTACATGCATAATTTCTAACTAGTAGTTTCATAATTTTCTATGCTATTTTTAGTTGACATTACAAACAATTTTGAATGGTGTTTGACCACTAAGCTGGCGCATAACTTCCAAATAAAACATATATCATTCAGATTATTCCCTGGAAGGCTGTGCTGCATCCCAAACCCAACCCATCATAATAGTACTGTAGATGTCTGAGCAATCATGCCTGCTTTTTGAGGTGATATTTTGGAAGTCATCTTTCTTGTGTCTACTGATAGATTTAACTGAGCCCAAAGCAAGTTACATTCAGATACAGTAGTTATTTTCCTTGCCTGAGAGAACTTGCAGTCCAAGAGGCCTGTTTGCTAAGCCCTGCGTTGGTAATGTGAGTATGGGCTACATTACTGGCACTGGACTTTAGATTACATGTAGGGGAGTGGGTACATGTGTCCTCCCGCATTTACCCCACTGCACCATGCTGAAACGACCACGGGAGCAACTAATACCATCCATTGAGGTGGCATTAGTTGCCCCCACGGTACTTACACTGAACACAAGGTAGGGAGGGCTACAAATGCCTGCACTACCTGCACCCAGTCTCCACGTCAATTTCCTCCTGAATGGGTAGCATGGGGCCTCACCTACCTTTTAGAATAGCACCCATATTACATGCTAACTTCATGCTACCCGGGAAGCACACAGTTGTGAACATGCCCCCTAGGTTTCTGTAGTGAAGGTAGTGTAGGGTAAAGTGACTTGCACAAGATTATAAGGAACATTAGTGGGAGAAGCAAGATTTCAACTGTAGATTCCCTGCTACATCCCTGCTGCTCTAATTACTATCTACTCTTCCACTTCTTATTAAAAGTTAGCAATAATGGGCACAATTTTCAGCAGCTATGGGAAAAAGTATATTCCCTGGTGCAGGCGCAGCTGAATAGCCCTATATTTCCAACGATGTAGCCAATCATATGCATGAATTAGGTCTGTTATTTTGCTGGATAATGGCAAATGATTTATGATATTACATAGCAACGAGCTACAGCAAGGCCATCTAAATCTAAGGGGATACAGAGGCATAGCCAGGCACTTGGTAAGCAAAGCAGAATGTTAACTCGTACTGTATATTTCAATTGCAGTTTGTTTAAAGAGAAAAAAAAACACAGTTCTTACCGTGATGACCAGCCCCCTTTCCTGAAAGTATTTAACCAGTGGGACAGCATTCTGCTTGAAATTCATTAGTCGCCTCTGGATGGCTTTCAGGTTGTCATCAGGACGTCCCTGCTGCTCTGCACGATTCTGCAACCTTTCTTTAAGCCTGTGATTGGCACATGCCAGAAACACCACTAAGTCTGGAGTGCAGATCTGCAAAAAGCATTCATAAAAAAGACTGCGTTTAGCCTAACAGACCAGAACTAGCTGAATAACAGAGTCCCTTTTCATCATCTGATGCACTGTATTTGATGTACAGATTATCCATTTGCGTGTTACCATACTGTACATTTTGATACTTCTATAACTGTTAACCAATATAAGCAGTGGATTCCTTAAACTGGGTAGCAAAACAGTAGCAAACCTCCTTATTCTCATTGCTGACTGTCTTAGAAAACTGAGCAAGATATGAGACTGCAAATATTCACATTTTCTGTGCTAGATGTTGCTGACACTTAACTGTCATTCTATATAGCAAGTTTAGATATATTAGTTGAGAGATTTGTAAATCTTTATGGGATTTATTTACAAAGGGTGTCCTCTCTGTTAACACTACTAAAATGATTGTCCACTCCTTAATCACATCCCGCCTTGATTACTGTAACCTTCTCCTTGCCGGCCTCCCCGCAAACCACCTCTTTCCCCTTCAGCCTATTCAACATTCTGCAGCTCGTCTGATTTTCCGCCAGTCTCGTTTTTCCCACATCATCTTCTCTCTTCATGTCACTTCATTGGCCCCCCATCCATTTCCGTATCCAATTCAAGCTTCTCCTACTGACCTATACATGTATTCACTCTTCTGCCCCACAGTACCTTTCGTCTCTTATCTCTCTTTACACTCCCTCTCGGTTACTTCGCTCTTCTAATAGTCTTCGTTTATCTATGCCTGAGCTTTTAAAACCATACCAGTTTCTTCTTCACATGTCACCTAAGCTAAATCTAATTTATTTCTTTGACTGGACAACCAGAGAGTTGGACTGAAGAAGAACCCTAGATGTGTTGTACTTAGATTTCAGAAAAGCCTTTGACACTCTTCCGCATAGGCAGCTTAAAAATAAATTGAGCACTCTAGGGATGGATCTTAAAGTGACTGGCTGGGTCCGGGGGTTCGGGGTTTACTATTACTATTAGTCTTTTTTTGGCTTTTTAGTTTCATTCTCCTTTGGGTCCCCGTCTGGTTCAGTCTTTATCCCAGTGGTGGATCTATTCATCGGCTGTGGGTCTTGGATTCGCCTCACTTGCCACCTGCTGGGAAAGTCCTTCTCATTCACCTTTTGCCAGTTCCGGTTCCGGTTCCACGATGACAACTATTCCATTCCTCTGCTGGGAATGTTGTTCATTTCACTTTCGGCCGCGTCCTGATTACCTTGATTACCTTTCTTCCTAAACCTTGCTCTAAGCCCCCACCACCACAACCCTTCCATCTTAGATTAGCACTTCTTAACTGTCGTTCTGTGAAAAACAAAACAGACCTAATTCAGGATTATCTGCGGCAGTACAATTTGGACTTATTGTGTTTCATGGAAAGATGGCTTAAATCCGCAGATGATCCTTATTTGGTCCACTGTCTCCCTGCTGGTTACATGGTCTTTTCATCCCCACATCTCTCCAGAGTCAGGGGAGTTGTGGCTATTCTATTCAGAGACTCTCTCCCAGTCTTGGAATTGGCAAGAGAGACTTATCATCAAATTGGAGACTTCCTGCCATGCACATCTCCTACTTCCTTACTGTGCTCCTTCTCTCTCAGCAGTACAATGGGACAACATTTATCAGATTATCCTTGACATGTCGTGTCCCTATCCAACTTATTTGTTTTGGGCTATTTCAGTATTCACACCTCCATTCTCATTCCTGGCCACATGACTTTCTTTTTTGTCAGTTTTTAAAGGATCATGACTTCATTCAATTTATCAATACTCCCACACATGCTGGAGGCCATAACTTGGGCTTGCTGCTTTCTCATCCAAACTCAAAATTTCGTCCTTCTAGCATCACTTTAGATCTTCTTCCCTGGACAGTCTATTGCTTGATCCATTTCTCTCTCAGCAGTTCTACCTCTGGTCACTCTCCACCTTTGTCAGAAGTGCCTCGCCCTATCATGCATTGTCAGCTGATACCAGAATGCAAGTTCAAATGTCCAGCTCTTTAGGTCATTTTTCCTCCAGACTTCATTTTGCTTCTGATTGATCAACAATCCTCCCTATGGAATTCACTCATTGTTCCACCTTTTTTGCATATTCCCATTGCTCACAACCGTGGTTTCATCCTGGTTTACGGCTTTTGAAGCAGCAGCTTCGAGCAACCCAGTGTGCTTGATGCAAGAAGAAAACTCCCACTCTTCGGAATATTTTCCAAATGCACCACAAAAATTATCGACACATGGTGCTTACGGCCAAGAAACAGTAGTATTCCTCTCTGAAAACAGCCTTGGATGATGACCACAAAATTCTCTTTAAGATTGCCACCCTTCTTTCCATCTTTCATCAGCCTTCCGACACTACCTATCTAACCCTCCATTGCCTCAGAAGAATCCAAGTTATATATCCCTGTTTAATTTACATTAACAAGTTAATTACAGGGTAAACTGCTTTGACTAAAATGATAAAGCGGTATTAAAAAAAGCCTGTTAAATAACATAGTAACATAGTATATGACGGCAGATAAAGACCAGTATGGTCCATCTAGTCTGCCCAGCAAAGCGGAAAGAGTAGGTGCACCTGCCGCTCCGTGTAGGTCACCCCTCTCCATGCCTTTGTTTAGGGGTGTACCCACCACTCCGTGTAGGTCACCCCTATTTGCTGAGATATAAGAGATAACTATGTTTATTTTGATTTTATCCTGTTGCTATAAAGGGATCCACTATGTCTGTCCCATGCCATTTGGAATTCCGTTACTGTATTTGCCCCCACCACTTCCATCAGGAGGGCATTCCAAGCATTCACTACCCTTTCAGTGAAAAAGTATATCTCCAGGAACAAGCAGGAATGAGTCCTCACATATGGGTACGTCGGAACCGACGGAGCCTGCGCGGGAAAGCTCCCCAGCTTTTCAGATGAAAAGCTTTTGGGGCTTCCCACAGCGCATGCGCGCTGCCTTCCCGCCTTCCTGACCAGCTCTCTTCAGTTTCTCTTTTTCCGTGGAGCCAGCAGGTCGTGTTCTTGTCACCGCTGAAGAAATTGTTATTTTAATTTGTTTCTTTTGACCGCGTACCTGCCTTCCCCATACCAAACCGGTACCGCCGGTCTCTCTTTCTTTATTTCTTAAAAAAAAAAATATATATATATCTTTTTTTATTTTCAGCACAACGTGGTAACTTTTGCTAGGCCTTCAGGCCTACACAAATTCTCCTCATGGAGAGGCCAGCTCCTGGTTTTAAAAAGTGTACCAAGTGCAGTGCTGTTATTTCTCTCACAGACACCCATGAATGGTGTCTTAAATGTTTGGGACCTGACCACTCCATACCGGACTGCCCATTCTGCTCCCAGATGTCTAAACGTGGTATGCAGAACCGGGCCAACAAGTTCCATGTGCTGTTTGCTTCAGATAATCCAGCATCACAGTCATCCAGGTCTTCCTCTCCGGATGGATCTCAGGTAACCAAACTTTCTGTGGGCAAATCCTCTAAAAGCAAATCTCTTTCAAAAGATCGAGAGGCTCTCAATCTTGAGTTCGAGGATTCTGCCCAAGCCAAAAAACCTCGGCGGGAGGCTCCGGTCTCCAAAGCACCATCTATGGGGTTACAGGTTGACATCGATGGCACGGCCTCGACCGATCACCTGTTAGACTGCTCTGGGGTACCGGCTGATACCGGTACCGACATCCAGGCAGCAGTGGCGTCCATGGGCAATACTGTCCAGACCATGCAGCAGGCCGTTCTGGCTTTCATTAAGGCTGCGACGCCCTCGGTACCGATTCCATCGGTACCGACTCCGGTTCCGGTATCCACACCGGAACCGAGACCATCGACTTCCAAGCGTCGATCGGTTCCGCATGCCGGATTCAGGCTTTTGCCCGATACCGATCCCATGCCCGATACGCCCGATGTCGATATCGGTCGGTACGCGTATCGTGCATTGGAAGCACAGAGAGAATACTCAGATTCTTCTGATGAGTTCAATTCCTCTGATGACTCTGCTGAGCTTGATCTTCCTGAGGAGCCCTCTTCTCCAAAGAGGAGGATGTCTCCTCCAGAGGATTTATCCTTTCAGGATTTCATTGTTGATGTAGCTAAAGGG
The DNA here is from genome assembly GCA_033557465.1 of Ichthyophis bannanicus. Classification (NCBI taxonomy): domain Eukaryota; kingdom Metazoa; phylum Chordata; class Amphibia; order Gymnophiona; family Ichthyophiidae; genus Ichthyophis; species Ichthyophis bannanicus. Next base: position 214,797,355 of record CM066040.1, read on the forward strand.
CTTTCTATTGCTACATCTTCTGGAACGGAACCAAGATCAAAGAAATTGGATATTTTAGGATACTCCAAAGCTCCTAAAGAGGCAGTTACCCTGCCTATCCATGAAATCCTTCAAGAACACTTGATGGATTTGTGGGAGACTCCTCTAACACTGTCTCCTCATTCCCGTAGGTTGGACACCATGTACCGGGTCCCTCCTTCTCCTGGGTTTCGAAAGACTCAACTGCCTCACCACTCCATTGTGGTGAAGTCTGCCATGAAAAAGATAAAGAGTCCTAAAAGGCACTCTTCTACCCCTCCAGGGCGAGAATGTAAGACCCTTGACTCTTTTGGTAGAAAGATCTTCCAGGCTAGTATGCTTATAGCCAGGATCAATTCCTACAGTCTTTATATGGGCATGTTTCTCAGAGAACTTGCCCTGAAGGTATGACATTTTGCCCCCTTTATCCCTGAGGATAGAAAGGAGGACTTCACTTCTGTGGTGACACAACTTTCAGAGGTCTCCAAGTTTTCCAACAGGGCAGCCTTTGATTCCTTTGAGGTTGCAGGCAGGGCTTCGGGAATTGCTATTGCAGCCCGACGTCTTGCTTGGCTCCAGGCTTCTGACCTAGAACCCTGGGTCGTGGATGGCTTAAGGAATCTGCCCTGTACAGGTGAGAACTTATTTGGTGAGGACTGGCAAATTAAAGCTGCTCAAATGGACGCAGAAAATGCCACTCTAGATAGACTTTCTAAGTCTACTTCTACTCCTGCCAAAAAGAAGCCTTTTAAGAGGCCTTACTACAAGAAGGCCAGATTTTCCACAAATACTGGCCAACAATCTGCTCAGCCTCGCTTTGCTGCTAAACGTCAGCAATCTAAGCAAGTAAAGTCAAGGCCTGCAGTGTCTGCTACACCCCAGCAGGCTCAACCCCCTCAGGGGTTTTGACTTGCCCCTAGAGAACTTACCATTTCTGGCTCTAGAACAACCAGAGCCCCTCACCATTCCCGGAAGGTTAGCTCACTTTGCTCCTAGATGGGAGCAAATTACATCAGAGCAATGGACCCTCTCTATCATCCGAGAGGGTTACAAACTTCATTTCTCCAGCCTTCCTCCCCATACCATGGTGAGGCAATTCAGTTCTCCCCCATCTCTTCTGACCCTGTTGGGTTGGGAAGTCTCCTCTCTCCTTGCCCAAGGGGCAATAGAGGAGGTTCCTCTTCCTCAACAGGGGTTAGGGTTCTACTCCCCTTATTTTCTCATAACAAAGAAGACAGGGGGCTTCAGACTTATCCTAGATCTGAGAGAATTGAACAAGTTTCTATTCAAGGAGAAATTCAAAATGCTCTCTCTGGGCATTCTCCTTCCATACCTTCAGAGTCAGGATTGGCTTTGTTCTCTAGATCTCAAGGATGCGTACACTCATATACTCATCCATCCATCCCACAGAAAATATCTTCGATTTCTGTTCCAGGGAAAACATTTCCAATACAGAGTACTTCCCTTCGGTCTCGCCTCTGCTCCAAGAGTATTCACAAAATGCATGGCAGTCGTAGCCGCATTTCTAAGAGGTATGGGAGTCTTCGTGTTCCCATATCTGGACGACTGGCTCATCCGAGCTCCATCTCAGTCAGAAGCCCAGATTTCCTTGGACCGCACAAGGCGTATTCTTCAATATCTGGGACTTGTGGTAAACATTCCCAAGTCCCAACTTATCCCTATTCAGTCCCTGGAATTCATAGGGGCCCACTTGGACTCCACCACTGCAAGGGCCTACCTCCCTCTGGTCCGAGGCCAACGACTAATCAGCTTGGCCTCCCAGGCTCAGTCCAGAAGTCACTTGTCAGCCAGGGAACTGCTGCAACTTCTGGGCCACATGGCCTCCACGGTCCATGTGGTGCCCTACGCTCGTCTCCATATGAGGGCAGCTCAATGGACTTTGGCCACCCAGTGGTCTCAAGCATCAGGAGCGCTCTCAGACCAAGTACTCACCTCAAAACGTCTGTTTTGGTCTCTCCAGTGGTGGACATCCTCCAAAAATCTGTTGTTGGGGACCCCCTTCCAACCTTCGTTGCCCCAAGCAACCCTCACAACAGATGCCTCCCAAACAGGGTGGGGAGCTCATCTCCAACACCTCTCCACTCAGGGCACCTGGTCTCCCCAGGAGACCACCCTTCACATCAACCTCCTGGAACTGCGAGCAATCTTCCTTGCCCTCACAGTCTTCCACACCCTCCTTGTCAACCTGACTGTCCTAGTCCAGACAGACAATCAGGTAGCCATGTTCTATGTCAACAAACAAGGAGGGACGGGCTCTCTGTCGCTTTGCAATGAAGCTCTCAGATTATGGGCCTTCGCCAGAGAGCATCAAATTCATCTTCTGGCAGTATATCTTCCAGGAGTTCAAAACTCTCGGGCAGACAGACTCAGTCGAGTTCTGCTTCCACACGAATGGTCCCTGCATATGGACCAGATACGCAGAATCTTTCAGGAATGGGGGACCCCGGACATAGACCTCTTTGCAAGTCCGTGGAATGCCAAACTTCCCCGGTTCTGTTCCAGGACTCCGTGTCAGTGAGCTCAGGCCAACGACGCCTTTCTCCTGCATTGGGGTCAGGAATTCCTGTATGCTTTTCCACCCATTCCTTTGATTCCCAAGACTCTGTTCAAACTTCAGAGGGATCACGGGTCAATGATCCTCATAGCTCCACGCTGGCCACGCCAAGTGTGGTTCCCTCTACTTCTACAGCTCTCCCAGGGCTCCTCCCTGGACCTGGGAGCTGCGCCAGACCTTCTGTCTCAGGAGAAAGGGACTTTGTGGCACCCAAACCCCAAGTCCCTACATCTCCGAGCTTGGTTACTGAAGGCTTAAGCCTTCATGAGTTTAATCTTTCTCAACCAGTGAAAGATATCCTTCATGCCTCTAGGAAACCCTCTACCAGGCGTTCCTATGCTTTCAAATGGAAACGTTTTTCCATTTGGTGTGCTCAACAGGGTCTTGACTCTCTGGCACTTCCTTTGAATTCTCTACTAGACTATCTCCTGCATCTTTCCAATGCAGGCCTCAAGACGAATTCAGTACGAGTCCATTTAAGTGCTATTGCAGCATCCTTAAAACCTATAAATGGACAACCTGTCTCCTCTCATCCTCTTGTTGCAAGGTTCATGAGAGGCCTGACCTTAACTAAACCTCCCATCCGACCTCCGCCGGTAGCATGGGATTTGAACCTAGTTCTAGGTCAGCTTATGAAGCCACCTTTTGAGCCTTTGGACTCCACCTCCTTGAAATTTCTTTCATGGAAGGTAGTTTTCCTTATTGCAGTCACTTCAGCTCGCCGCATCAGTGAACTGCAGGCTTTAGTGGCTAATCCACCTTATACTAGGTTTCATCATGATAAGGTGGTCCTTAGGACGAACCCCCCCTTTATGCCCAAAGTGGTCTCGCCTTTTCATCTTTTTTTTTTTTTATATTTAATTCTTTATTCACAACAGGTAAAAAACAGATACAAACATCTCTTGCAGGAAGAGTCGCATATGGACAGAATACTGAGCTGCGTAACAATATTTCTCACCTTCTAAGTCCAATTCCCCCATATAGCAGCGAGCCCACCCCTTCCCTGCATGTCCAATGCTGCTGTTGTGGAGGATTTTTGATGAGCCCTCCCAGCGACCGCCGAACGGGGGTCGCCCTCCCCCCCCTCCGCCTCCCCCAGGATCCCCCCCTCCCCCCCTCTCCTCCCCCAGACTGCTCCCCCCCCTTCACCCCCTTTCCCTCTCTCCCCCCTTCCCGCTCCTCCCCCCTGTACAGCCCCCTCGCCTTTTCATCTTAATCAAGAGGTATATCTACCTGTTTTTTTCCCGGCTCCTCATGCATCCAGTGCAGAGAGGAACCTTCATACCCTTGATTGTAAAAGAGCTCTCGCCTTTTACCTCAACAGGACTGAGCCACATCGAAAGTCTTCCCAACTTTTTGTGGCTTTTGATCCTTCTCATTTGGGACTTCCAGTCTCCAAGCGTACACTTTCCAATTGGATTGCTCAGTGTATTTCTTTTGCTTACCAGAGTAAGAACATTTCTCTGGAAGGCCATGTCACAGCTCACAATGTGAGAGCCATGGCCACCTCTATGGCTCATCTTCACTCTGTTTCTATAGATCAGATCTGTCGAGCAGCCACTTGGGCCTCGGTTCATACCTTCACAGCCCATTACTGTTTGGACAAGGACTCCCGCCGGGATGCCTTGTTTGGTCAGGCTGTCCTCAAACACCTGTTCCATACTTAAACAACTCCTGCCCACCTTCCCTGGTTGGATGCCTGAGATCCATACGAAGATGGTTACCTTTGGAGGGGGATCTCCCAGGCATCTTAGCTAGGGAGTCCCCATATGTGAGGACTCATTCCTGCTTGTTCCTGGAGATAGCACAGTTACTTACCTGTAACAGGTGATCTCTGGGAACAGCAGGAATTAGTCCTCACAACCCACCCACCTCCCCTAGGAGTTGTATCTTCTATCTATCTACCTTCCTTTCCTCTCTCTATTGTCTCAGCTATAAACTCGAACTGAAGAGAGCTGGTCAGGAAGGCGGGAAGGCAGCGCGCATGCGCTGTGGGAAGCCCCAAAAGCTTTTCATCTGAAAAGCTGGGGAGCTTTCCCGCGCAGGCTCCGTCGGTTCCGACGTACCCATATGTGAGGACTAATTCCTGCTGTTCCCAGAGATCACCTGTTACAGGTAAGTAACTGTGCTTTCCTGACATTGTCTTTCAATTTATTTACCCCCTTGCAGCTTCATGTTATGCCCTCTAGTTTTACAGCTTCCCCAATTTTGGAAGAGATTTGTTTGTTCATTAATATTCTTAAGTATTTAAAGGTCTGAATCATATCTCTCCTGTCCCTCCTCTCCTCCAGAGTGTACATATTTAGGTCTTCAAAGTCATTTTGGTTGCCTTCCTCTAAACCGTTTCCAGCCTTTTTATCCTTTGCAAGATAGGGTCTCCAAAACTGAACACAATATTCCAAGTGAGGCCTCACCAGCGACTTGTACAGTGGCATTAGTACCTCTTTCTTTCTACTGGTAATTCCTCTCTGTATGCAACTCAGCATCCTTCTGGCTTTTGCTACCGCCTTGTTGCACTGTTTCGCCACCTTGAGATCCTCAGAAACAATCACTTTGAGGTCTTTCTCCTGGTCCATGCACACCATCCTCTCCCCAGACACCCTAGCAGCTTCTTTTCTGGCCAAAGTTGAAATTGCCTGTACAGATCTTCCGCTCTCTGAACCTTTCCTTTCCCCTTCTATTTCCTCATCCCAGGGGGTCCCATACCTGGAGCCATCTCTCTCCAGTCGAGGAGGCCAACTAATCTATACCATTCACTTCATTCAAGTTGTCCTTCAGTTCTCTGGACCCTTTCCCCTCCAGTTGGCTGACTGATCTATCATTAAGCTTCTTGCCTTTCATTTGTTCCAAGTTTAACGTTTCCTTTTCCTCTGGTTCTGTCCCTTCAGAATGGAAGAAGGCCCTTATTTGCTCACTTTTGAAAGGGCTCAAACTTGATCCCACTGACCAGTACCAGCCAATTTCCAATCTCCTGTTTCTAGCAAAGCTTGCCAAAAGGTTTATTTTCCATCAACTTTCCAACCATCTTGAACACTCATTTGCACTACATTCCCGCTAATCAGGATTTCGACACTCACATAGTACAGAAACTATCATTGCATCCCTGCTTATATGACAGTCACTCTTATCTTGACCAAGGATCCTATGCCCTTTCTGTATTCCTCGACCTTCAGGCTGCCTTTGATCTAGTTGATCACAACTGTCTCCTATCATGGCTCTATGAAATGGGTCTAAGAGGCTCTGTATTATCTTGGTTCTCTTCCTTCTTGCATGACTGTCACTATCAAGTCTCATATCATGGCAGTTTTTCTACTTATTTTTTCCTTCTCTTGCAGTGTCCCCTAGGGCTCTGCACTGTCCCCAGTCCTTTTCAATGTTTTCTTGTCATCATTGGCCTCGCTTTTCCAATCTCTGGGAATCTTATTCTGTTTTTATGTGGATGATATTTTTCTTCTGACACGTGTGGACAGTACAATTCCTGACCTTTCTTCACTCAACTCTGCATTGACTTCCATTTCTTCCTGGTTACATGACAATGCACTCAAGCTGAATCCCAGTAAGACAACAGCTACATGGTTCACCGGCTCTTCTTATGCCCTCCCCACCCCCCCTCTGACCACTGTCTTAGGACCTCACTCGATTATATTACAGTCATTGTTCAAATACCTGGGTGTATATTTTGACTCGGATCTTTCCTTCTCAACTCACATTTCTCATTTGTCCCGGTCCACATTTGTGGCATTGCGGAGATGCAAGGCTCTCTGTCCCCTATTGGACAAGTCTGCCATGACCACTCTCCTTCTTTCTACAGTAATCTCTTGCATTGACTTCTGTAACATTTGTTTCACCAGTCTCTCGCAGCAACTATTGAAGCATATTCAAAACACCACTATCCATACCCTCACCTTCACCAAAACGTATTACCACATAACACCGCTCCTGATACAATATCATTGGCTCCCCGTCATCCAAAGAATCAAATTTAAAATCTTAACACCTACCCATAAGTCCCTACACAATCACATTCCACTCTATTTGTCCTCTTCAATTATCCCATATGTCCCACAACGCTGTTTGAGATCCTTATAGTATAACAGGCTATTTTACTATCTCCAGCAAGAGTAAAACATGAATCCACGTGTTGCTCAGCCTTCTTCTACTTAGCCCCCTCCATTTGAAATTGTCTTCCTGTATATTTACAGCTAGAACACTCTTTTGCCCAATCTAAATGGCTTTTAAAAGCCCACCTCTTCTCCCAAGCCTTCGGCATTGAACCTTCCCACTGAGCTGCAGACCTGATTGTAGTTTAGTTTAGTTTGGTTTAGTATCTACAGTTGGTATCTTTTTCATCTTGTCCTGTCTTACCTATCCTATCTGGAATTGGAGTTCTATTTTTTTTTTTATTTATGCATTTTACCCAAAAAACAAGTGCATACAAATATCACCTGTGGAAAACCAAGATACTGAGTGAAATAACGACAAAAAGGAAAAACACTCTTTCCAGGAATTACAAAGAAAACCTTCAGCATCCTACCCCAGCCCATTATATAGGGAGAATTCCAAAGCAAACTTATAATATAACCAAACATGAAGGAATATAGCAAAAATTCTACGGAGTCAGTATTATTCTACCACAAATGGATCTACAATAGGAGAATTAGGTACTGGGTGAGCATTTAAAAAAGACAAAAGTTGGGAAGGATAGAGAAAAACATATGAGTTAGACATATATTTAACTAAACATTTTCCATGGATTCTTGAGAAAAAATAAAGCTCCCAGCTGGGAGACCTTAGGCCGAGAAGAAGAAACTCCCTCATTTGGGTCTCCCTAGCCAGGTCAGGAAATGCCTGAACCAAATAACCTTGACACCAAATGTTCCATTTCCTAAAGAACATCTGCATAAACCAGTACCTGTTAGATGACAAAGCAAACTGAACCAAACATGTAGCAGGTAAAACATTATCTACAGTAGAATGTTCCAAAATCACAGATACATCCAGTACATCAAACTGCTGGGGATCCGGTCCCTCCACAAAAGAGGAAACCTTCTTTCCCTGTGGCAAATAATACACTTTAGTAACTGGTGGATGAATCTCAATTGGAACAGCCAACTCTTCTACCAAGGAAGATTTAAACGTTTCCTGAGGTGATATCAACTGGGATTTAGGAAAATTAATTAAACATGACATGTGTCTTATCCTTAACCACAAATTACATACAGTGCCGCACTTGCTCAACATGAACAGAGACTTCACTCAAAGATACTTGCACTTTAGAGATCTCCGAAATGTTAATAACACACTGATCTTGTGTAACCTGGAATTGGGCTGCCAACTTCTGCACTTACAGCAAAACTGCCTCACCAAGTTGTTTAATGGTGCCCCATATAGTCTCGAGGGTAATTTGCTCTGGATGTGGAAGGAAAGTCTCTATCGATATCCCAGCAAAGGAACTCCCCAGCTCTGCCATTCTCTCCTTACACTCCGGCTCTGCAGCTCCTCATAACCTCTCTCCTTCCAAGGGGACACTGCCGGCTCGATATTTCTGTGAGGTGTCACCGTTCCTTGTGTCACCACCTATAGCCTGCTCCCATGAATCTTCCGGATCACCAATGATGACTCCGACCAGACTCTGGCTCGTCACACCTCTGGCAGACTCCACCAACTTCAGAAGATGCCGTGGATCATGAGGGGTGAGGTCTATCCCCGAGGAAGATGCTGAGCCATCCCGCTCCAATGTCTCAACTGCCGAGGTTAATACCCTTCCCACAACAATTGGCTGCGCAACTCACAAGGAAGAAAAAAGTATCCAAAGGCCCCGAAGTTAAAGCAGCGGAAAGTATCCGGCTATCTGGGGGCTTCTTGGACGATTTTGCCTTTCGCTTTCCCATTTATAAACTCGTGAGCTCTGCTCAGAAGCTGCATGCAGCCATCTCGGATCTGGAATTGGAGTTCTTATTTCTATTTTTATGAATTATGTTATTTTACTTTAAATGTTTTTTAGTTTATATTGTAAACTGCCCTGTATGCTCTGCAAAGGGTGGTCTATTAAGTACAAATAAACCATAAATTGGTTGAGTGGGAGGCAACAAATGTACAAATGGAGCTCACTCTGAAGAGAAGTATGTTACCATTAGTGTGCCACAAGGATCTGTCCTTGGTCCGATTCTTTTTAACATTTTTGTTAGTGATATTGCAGAAGGGCTGTCAGGTAAGGTTAAATCTGCAATAGAGTAGACACTCAGGGAGGCATAGATAACAAGAGGAGGGATCTAATGAAGCATGAAGAATAGTTGAAAATTTGGCAGCTGAGATTTAAAGCTAAAAAAATGCAAGGTCATGCATTTGGGCTACAAAAATCCAAGGGAGCGGTACAGAATAGGGGGTGAAGTACTTCTGTCCATGAAAGAAGAGAGGGGCTTGGGCTTCATTATTTCTGATGATGATCTTAATGTGGCTAAACAGGTAGAAAGGGTGATGGTGAAAGCCAGAAGGATGCTTGGGTGCATAGGGAATGGCCAGCAGGAAGAAGGAGATGATAATGTTTCTGTATAAGTCTTTGGTGAGACCTCATTTGGAGTACTCTATGCAATTCTGGAGTCCATACCTTCAAAAGGATATAAACAGGATGGACATGGTGCAGAGGGTGGCTACCAAAATGGTCAGTGGGGCTTTGTCATAAGGCATATGGGGAGAGACTTAAAGATCTCAATATGTATGCTCTGGAGGAAAGATCTCAATATGTATGCTCTGGAGGAAAGATCTCAATATGTATACTCTGGAGGAAAGATCTCAATATGTATGCTCTGGAGGAAAGATCTCAATATGCATACTTTGGAAGTTAGTATTGGGGCATGTTGGGGGCATTCCAGGACAAAGCAGAGGTAGAGAAATTGCATGCTGCCCGGTTAACGACCTGCAGCTAAAAGATAAGTGAGGAAGATTCTCGCCTATCTTTAAGGTGCAGGAGCTAACCATCAGCATGCAATATTGCTGCTGCCCGGTTAGTTACTGTGGCTTCTGGCATGTGCGGCGATCCCCGTATATTCGGTGCTGGGACGCATATGACCCCGTCATTGAATATCCTGGTTTAAGAGTTGGCAGGCAGGGCTATGTGTCTTAGGGGTGCATAGCCTGCCCAACTCAATATTGGGCCCTATACTGCTTTTTCAAAGCGGTTTACAAAGTAAGTTTAAAATAAACAACAAGAGCTTGAAAAGAACTACAATCAAAGAGGACAAAAAAAAGAGAAAAGCACTCAGCAGACAAGCAGCAGGCAAAGTAGTCGATCAAGCAAACAGACTAGCATACAACTTGCATATAATTGCTGTCTCTCTAGCCCAGGGCACAACCCAAAAAAGTCCTATTTAAAAAGATGTTTTAAGTTCCAATTAAAGACAGAAAAAGTTGGTTGAAGCCAAAACTGAGTTGGAAGACTGTTCCAGAGTGATGGGGCTAAAAAGACTATTTATTTAATTTATTTATTTAGCAGTTTTTATATACTGCTTAATCTACAAGTCTAAGCAGTTTACATAAGAACAAAATGGCCTTTATGGCTTTACAAAGAATGTTAGAACATTATAAAAAACATATAACTACTGTGATTTGCAGTAGGATTATCTCCAGGAATTCTTTCTTTTAAAGGTGGTGGAATCTTCGAGTTGTGGCCTGAGCGTGAGTGACTGTTTGGTTATATTGTCTGGACGGTAGCTGGAAGTGGATTGCTTTGTGGTCCGATCATGGGATTACATGTATTGTGGGTGGATGGAAGTTGTTGGTCATGAGAATATGTTGCGGAGCGAATATTATGTCTAGTGTATTTCCTTTGCTGTGTGTTGATTTGTCAATAAGTTGTGTATATTCAAGGGCATCCATAGCCTCTAGGAAGGACTTACTGTAGTAGTCTTGGGGGTAAGGGAGGAGAGATTGAAGTCACCTAGGAGAAGCAGTTGATTGGAGTGAGTCTGGTAGCTGTAAACCATTTCAAATAGGGCAGCAAGGTCATCTGGGCAGACACTTGGGAGTCTGTTTGCTAGGCATAGGATCAAGGTATTGTTGGTGATGGTTAGGATATCTAAGGCCTTGTCTGAACTGTTGTTGAGGGTGCAGAATTGGAGGTGTTTTCTGGCTAAAATGAGTACTCCTCCGCCTTGGCGCTTGTTTCTTGTGCAATGAATATATTGTAAGTGGGTGTTAGCAGCTGATTGAGTAGCACGTTATCTGATTCTGTGAATCTGGATTCTGTCATACACATGATGTCCAGGCTGTTGTCAGTGAGGTAGTCAGCAAGGATCTGTATCTTGTTACATGTGGATCATACGTTGATTAGGGCACATTGTAGTTGGTATGTATTGATTGTTGTGTACAGGTCAGGGGAGATGGTTAGATTGTGATGTGGTTTGATTCGGATGAGGTACTGGTATGGTTTGGATCTTGATCTGGTGGAAGGGGAGATTAGTCTGTGATGAGGGTACAGTTGAAAGACTGGTGTGTGAGGTGCCTGTAGTGTGATATGTGCTATGAGAGCAGAAAGGTATACGAGTAGCAGGCTAAATAGGGTGATTAGTGGTGCCATGTTTGGATTGGCTGTGATATGAGTTGTATGTTGTTGCTTTGAGGGGTTTGGGTGGTTTCATAGTGGTTTGGTACTGTAGATTTCTGTGTTGCCAGAATAAGCTATGGGAGTCTCTGCGATGTATGGGCACTTGTTTTGGTGTCAGGTGTTGTGTGAGTCACTTGGGGAGACTGTTATCTTCTTCATTGTTGTAGGGTTATGTGTGAAGTTTGTAGTCTTCTTTTCATTTGATAAGTTCTGTTGTGAGTCTCTTGCTGTCTCCTGTGTGCAACCCTGAATGAGTGTTCTTTGCCTGCTCAGGATGAAGTAGTATGCTGGGGAAGGAGCTTACCTCCAAGTATGAAGTCAGGTCTTTCGTGCGCCGGGCAGATCTGTGGGTGGACGATAAGAGGCTGGCATGCAGAGAGGTGATGCTAGTGAGCTACTGTCGGGAGGGTTTTTGACGTTGAAGTCAGCGGTACGGTTTGGCCTGAGTTCTGTTTGTCACGTCCAGTTGGATATAGTGGAGACTTACTTCTTTGCGCCACTCCAAGGGCCATGTCTAAGGGCCCTTTGGTGTGGCCTTTAGGCGCAGGCACGCTTTGCGGCTGTGGGTTTAAATCTCCTGCTGAAGCAGGGGATTGGTCAGAGGGAGGAGCTTACCTCCCCTCTGTGATGGTGTCCCGATGCGTTGCTCGGTGGCGATATTGCAAGGCAGTATTGTCTTGTGGATTCATAATGTACCCTACTCAGTGCAGGCAAACACAGCCTATTGCTATGATAGAGATGTTTAAATATCTCCATGGCATAAATGCACAGGGGTAGAGCCTCTTTCAATTGAAAGACAACTCTGCTACAAGAGGGCATAGGATGAAGGTGAAAGGGGATAGACTCAGGAATAATGTGTAGAAATATTTCTTTACAGAAAGAGTGGCAGATGCATGGAACAGTCTTTCAGTGGAAACGAGGCTGTATCTGAATTCAGGAAAGCATGGGACAAACACAGAAGATCTCTATATGAAAAAAGGGACTGTAGTAGTTGTTATGGAAGGGCAGACTGGATAGGTCGTATGGTGTTTATCTGCCATTATATTTCTCTGTTTCTATTGCTCTACAAAGAGAAGACTTAATCCACAAAGATCTCTTCCTCAGTGCATAAACTGTATTTACTGCAAGTTAATGACTCCCGCTGAAAATGAATACTGCAGCTTGCATTGTATATTAACAAGGTCATTTTGTAAAGAGCTACATAAAGTTACATGCTATTGTAGCAGCAAAGTGCATGCAATGAATAAAACCAGGAGTCAGTTCAGGGTCCAAGCCAATTTATTGTGCACAGGCTCAGATAGGAGCGTGTCCAAAAGTGACTGAGCAATGGAGTACAGGAGCAAATTCCTTATATACAATTATTACAGTTTGAAACAGGCAAACTTTCTATTGGTCCCAATGCCCCTTGCACCTGTCCAATTGGGGACCCTCTCTGGGCCTAGCTCCCTGTTCCTCCTTCTAGGGTTGCCAACTGGCCGGTTTTTCCACGGCCAGGCCGGCTGCCGGCGCAGAGGCAAAACCGGCCCTTTAAAAGCCGGTTTTTTTGCTCTGGCCGCAAGATCGGGAGCGGCCAGAGCAAAAAAAAACGTCTTTTCTCCGCTTCAGAGGGAGCCGGGGAAGCCCGCGCTAGGCCCCGGCTCCCTCTGAACAGCCACCAGCGTGAAGAGCCTTTACCTTCACGCTGGCGGCTGTTCCTGTGAAGCCGCGAATGCTGGGAAAGGTTAAAGGTTGCCCTTTAACCTTTCCCAGCATTCGCGGCTTCACAGGAACAGCCGCCAGCGTGAAGGAAAAGGCTCTTCACGCTGGTGGCTGTACAGAGGGAGCCGGGGCCTCGCGCGGGCTTCCCCGGCTCCCTCTGAAGCCTCAGACAGCCGTGATGCTGGTCGGGGGGGGGGGGGGGGCAAGGACTGCATTGGCTGTGTTGGGGGGGACCTGGACGGGAAAAGGGCTAAGGGGGGGGGGGACCTGGACTGGAAAAGGGCTAAGGGGGGGGACTGGGATTGGAAAAGGGCGAAGGGGGGGGGGACTTGGATTGGAAAAGGGCTAAGGGGGGGGGGGACTTGGACTGGAAAAGGGCTAAGGGGGAGGGGGGGCTTGGACTGGAAAAGGGCTAAGGGGGGGGACTTGGACTGGAAAAGGGCTAAGGGGGGGACATGGACTGGAAAAGGGCTAAGGGAGGGACTTGGACTGGAAAAGGGCTAAGGGGGGGGGACTTGGACTGGAAAAGGACTAAGGGGGTGGGACGTGGACTGGAAAAGGGCTAAAGGGGGGGGACTTGGACTGGAAAAGGGCTAAGGTTGTGGACTTGGACTGTAAATATGCTGTGATGGGGGGGGGGACCTGTAATGTAAAAGGGTTATGGGGGGGACATGGACTGGAAATGGGTTGTGATGGGGGTGGAGGGGACCTGGACCAGAAAGGGGCTATGGGGGGGGGAACTTGGACTGGAAATAGGCTGTGATGGGGGGGGGGGGGACCTGGACTGTAAAAGGGTTATGGGGGGGGGGGCATGGACTGGAAATGGGTTGTGATGGGGGTGGAGGGGACCTGGACTGGAAATGGGCTATGGTGGAGGAAGGGGGATCTTGGACTGGAAATGGGCTGTGATTAGGGGGGCTAGGACTGCAAATGGGCTGTGATGGTGCGGGGGGACTCGGACTGCAAATGGGCTGTGATGGTGGGGGGGGGCCTAGGACTGGAAATAGGCTGTGATGGGGGACTTGGACTGGAAATGGGCTGTGATTGGGGGGGGAGCTAGGACTGGAAATGGCCTGTGATGTGAGGGCTAGCACTGGAAATGGGCTGATAAAGAGCTGGAATAGGACTGGAAATGGGCTGATGTGGGGCATGGGAGAATGGGACTAGAAGGGAGTGGATGCTGGGTGGGCCTAGAACTATAAGGGAATTGATTTGGGGGGAGGACTAGAATGGATGGGGAATGAGAATGGAGAGGGGAAAAAATATTTTGTGTGGAAGAAAAGTCTATGATGGGCCGGTATTGGGAGAGTAAGAGGGGCTTGAGAATGGAAGGGTGAAATTTAAACGGATGATAAAGGAATAAGGAAAGAATTGGGGGAAAGAGCAAAAGGGAAACAATCAGTATGTTAAAGCAGAAATAGAGAAAGAATGGAAAACATCTAAAAGAGAAGAAAGGACAAATGGATAGCTCGCAGAAGACACGAAGAAACCAGAAGAAAGTGACTGGAGCAATTGCAACTGAAAAATAAAACGCCCAAACAGAAGGTAGAAAAATACTTTTTATTTTGAATTTATTAACTGGAATATGTCTGGTCTGGGAAGTGTGTATTGCTAACATCTTTGCGTTTTTCTTTAGTGCAAGAGGAAATTACTTTATAGTTTTATTTCTCCAGTGTTGTACATTTCATGTTTGGATTTTGGGGTTCCCAGTTTAATTATTATCTGACCAAGGAAGTTAGCCTACACGTATCCTCGGAAATTTTTGTGGGTGGGGCTGGGGGCGGGGCAGGGGTGGGACTAGGGGCGGAGAATGGGTGGAGCATGGCAAGCCACAGGTGTCGGGTTTTTCTCGGTGAAAAAGTTGGCAACCCTACCTCCTTCTCAGGCTATTCTAACAAAGGCATAGTCTTAGATATTGATACATTTCTACTTCAAGGACATTTCTAGCTCAGAGAATGCAAGACTAGTTCTAGCATCAGCATAAAGGAATTATACAAACTTTTCAAAAGCAGTCTAAAGCAGTTTAAGGCAGTTTCTCAGACTCTGGTTCTTCTCAGCACTACTCCCAAGTAGGGGTTAGGATCTAGGCCTAGTTTACAGGCCATAGCCTACCACACTATTAGTGCGTATAAGTCATGTATTTTCCATGATTCCACGTGTGGATGGAGCTTTGCATGCGTATTATCAGGCAGTCGCTAATGGAGCATACTTGTGGTGTGGGCATGCATAGGACGGAGTGGATATTTACATGCATAAGTTATAAAATGCTATGAGTTATGTGTGTTCTTTAAAAATCTAGGCACAGGCATTTATACCAGCCCTAAGGCTAGGGTAAGTGATCTTGTCCAGATTGTAGACATGTTTTTGGACACTTGTTTTATGAAAAAAAGAGTAGGCACCTGCTTTTCCTTTTAACAAAGGCTTCAGATAGGCTGAAACACTGCAGTTAAATTGATAACAAGTAAGCATCGCTATGATCTTGCTACTCCTCCACTAAAATCAGAGCATTGACTGCCAGTTACATACAGAATTTTTTTCGAGCTGCTTATCTTGACTCATCAGATGCATTATTCAGGACTTCCACATTTCTTATCCACTCTTCTTATTTCTTATATTCCAGGATGAACACTACTTTACACCCAACACAATCTCCTGGGTATAGCAGATTTATCCACCGTATCATTAATATTTCTATTTCTCCTGTAAGATATTAAAATGTCCCTGCAGAAGCAAGGATGTATACAGAGAACATGCCAATTTTTTTTCTCAAAATTCCTGCTACTTCTTTTGCTCAGGTAGAATAAAGAATGACATACACTATGGGGCTTGTTTACAAAGCCGCGGTAGCGGTTCGCGATCGTTATCGGAGCCGCGGCCCCATTGATTTCAATGGGGCCGCGGATCCGATAATGATCGCGAATCGCTACCGCGGCTTTGTAAACAAGCCCCTATGTTCTCCATAGACTCCTTATTTGTGGATTGCAACGTCCACTCTCTATGTGCATATAATGCTTGAATATAGGCTCTTGGGATAACAACTTCTGGGTAACCCCATTGATGAAATCGTTATACCAAATCTCTGGCTTTATCTCTATAATCTTTATGGTTGAGCAAATCTTTCTTACTTGGAGAAACAGATTATAAGGGAGCCCCTTCTTCATTGCATCTAGATGGTTATTGTGGAATCGTAAAAATTCATTATGTTCCACTGACTTTCTATAGAAAGTGGTGACATCCAAAAATTTGATTTTATGCCTACTGTATGTGCTAACATTTGAAACAGTATATTAATTTGACACAGATTAAGCAATTATATAAAAAAGCCAACTGAAGCTTACTACCAGACCTTATAAGAAAAATGTCATCCAAAAAAAACATCTCCATATAAGCACCTGGGTAAACTAATGTGAGGAATATACAAATGTTTCCTTAAACCAGGCCATATATAATAATGCTATCAATGGGGCCACCAATATTCCCACTGCAATTCCAAACTTTTGCAAATAAAAGGTGTTATTATACCAAAAGTAATTCTTGATAAGTACTACTTCCAGCAAAGAGAAAACAAACATTTTTGGAAATCCATTTGTTGAAAAATCTCGATTGCTTGCCCTTAATCAATATTGGTGTATAAGGACACTACGCTAATATGACCAACCAGCTCTTTTCTTGCAATGATGGTAATTGCTCTATGTAATTAAGAAAATCGGTAGTATCATGAAGGTATAATTTAACCCATGTTGCTGCTGTAATCAGAAACAAATGAAAAATTGTAGAGGCTGGTTTCAATACTTAATTTCTGCTTGATACAATAGGTCTCCCTGGGGGATTTCTTTTTTACCAATTTGTGTATCTTTGGAAGCATATATATTACAGTAGACTGGGATTAGGATTTACCAAAAAAATCTGTTTACTTGTGATCCACCCCGACTGACATACTGAATCAATCAGCACAGTTCTCTGAGCTAATATGGTTGTGGTAGGATCTCATCCAATGCTTAATAATGATCATTGGATAAAAGATCCTGCACTACAATTGCTCCTCTTTTATTGGCCCTTCATATCCTCAACTGTGGTTGCCGATTCAATTCAATAAGGGGGTCATTCAGTACAGCAAATAGCGGGAATGGACATCCCCTGCCGGCCCCAGCTAATGCCGTCCCGTACAAACAGCATGTTTGTATGGGGAGGCCTAGAAGGGGGCAGGAAGGGGCATTTCTGAAGCGGTGTGAGGGTGGGGCATTGGCGGGCCATGACCCCTGACATACAGGGCTGATTCAGAGGTTGGTCCTGTATGTCCAGGGTCATGAACATAGATGGGGACTTATTCCACTGCAGAGGTTGAATAAGTCCCACTGGACATCGGGGGATCCTGCTTCTGGGCCCGGAAAAAAAGGTAGGGGGTCAAATAAGTTCCCTGCAGCCAGACCCTGGCCATGGAGGCCAGATCGAGGGTCTGGGTGTAGGGATAGAAAGAAATCGGTGGCAGTTGGCATTCGTGGCTCCTGAATGGAGTCACGGTGCCATGGCGACGGAACGACATGGCACAATAGCTCCATTCAGGAGCCTGACTGAGATAGCCAGGCATGTGGCTGAGCGTGCAAGCCGATCAAAACCGGGGCCCAGCCTGTACGTCCAGGCTGTAGACCCAATTCTGATTCCGCAGGCACATCTAGCCACCGCGGGATCAGAATCAGGTCTAACTCTGGGCATCCCACTTCTGGTCGGCTGCATAATGGGCTAGACGGCCAGGTTGAAATGTGCCCCCATGTGACAGTCTCTCCTATTCTGTAATAATCTGGTAATGTTTGAAGTTACTCTGCTCCAAATCCTGTAAGACCTAATTCTGATATGTTTGAATAACTGCATGTACATTACTAGGAGGAATCCACTTAGATGGTCTTCAAACAAGAGATCCATCTCCAAATATAATATGTGATGCACAATATAATGTTATCTGTGATTTACAGAAAAAATGATACAACCGAATCCCAGATGAAAATGCATCATATAAAACTGTGGGTACAAATGATAACCATAAATTAAGTACTTGTTTTTATACTAGCATATGACAAATGCTTTAGCAGATAAAGGAGTGGAGGTTAAGTTGATGACTGCTGACTTTTGATTCTGGATCGTTTCATAGAAAACAAAGAACATAAGAATTGCAATACTGGGTCAGACCAAAGGTCAATCAAGTCCAGTGTCCTGTTTCCAACAGTGACCAATTCAGGTCACAAGTACCTATGATATCCAAAAAGTAGCCAGTTCCATGCTACTTATCCCCAGGAATAAACTGGTTTTCTCTTGGTCTACCTTAATAACTGTTTATGGAGTCTTCCTCTTGAAATTTGTTCAACCATTTTTTAAACCTAGCTACACTACCTGCTTTTACCACATCTACTGGCAATGAGTTTCAAAGCTAATTATATTTTCTCCATTTCTTTTAAATATATTACTTTGTAGCTTCATGGCATGTCCCCTAGTACTTTTTGAAAGAGTAAACAATCAATTCGCATTTACCATTCCACTCCGGTCAGGATTTTATATACCTCTGTCTCGTATATTTCCCCTCAGCCATCTCCCCTCCAAGCTGAACAGTCCTAACCTCCTTAACCTTTCATTCCATCTCCTTTAGCATTTCTGTTGCTCTTCTCTGTCTATTTTGTAATGCTGCTGTATCTTTTTTGAGACGTGAAAACCAGAATTGCACACAAAAGGTGCACTTGCACCATAAAGCAAAATAGTCATTATGATATTCTCTCTTTCAATTTCTGTTCTTTTCTAACTGATTCTTATCATTCTGTTTGCTTTATTGGCTTCCACCAACACACTGAACGTAAGACTTCAATGTACTGTCCACGATGACATCTAGATCTTTTTTTGTGGGTGGGGACTCCTAAGGTGGAACCTAGCACTGTGTATCTATAGTTTGGGTTATTCTTCCCTACATGCATCACTTTTCTCTTGTCCACATTACATTTCATTTACTATTTGGATGTCCAGTCTTCCATTCTCCCAAGGTCCTCCTGCAAGTTCTCACAATCCACATGCAATTTAGCAACTGAATAATTTGGCAACATTTGCAAATTTAATCACCTTGTTCGTTGTTCCCAATTCCAAACCATTTATAAATATGATAAAAAGCCATTATTCCCAATACAGATCCCTGGGTACTCCACTATTCACCTTCCTTCATTGAGAAAATTGACCATTTATCCCTTCTATCTGTTTTCTATCTCTGTTTCCAGTCCACAACAGGACATTGCCTCCTATGCCATGACATTTTAATTTCCACAGGAGTCTCTCATATGGGACTTTGTCAAATGCTTTCTGAAAGTCTACATAGACTATGTCCCTCATTCTAGAGTGCGGGTTGCGGGGATGCACATCTCGCCGGGACATGCAGCCCCACAATCCGCCTAGATCCTATTCCCCTATTGGCTCTCCCCATACGTCCTGTACTTCAGGATAGGGAGAGCCGGTGGGAGGGAGTGGAGCAGGGGTGGGCCACCCAGCAGCATGTACAGGGCCGATTCAGGTCACAGCCATGTTCATGCTGCCGGGCCTGCTGGGATGTGCTGTTTATACCCTTCAGAGGTGGTATAAGCAGCATTTTCTGGCAGATCGGGGCAGGTGAGCCACCCATGGGGGCCGGGTGCAGGGGCCAGTCGTGAATCAAGCGGTAGGGTCTTGGGGTGCCGGAGCCGCAAATGCTGGGGATGCCTGCGGGGAGGATGTCCCCACAGGCGGAGGGGGCACTCTAGGTGGTCCTCGGGCCCGATTCTGGCTCCTACAGGAACATTTTGTTCCCGCAGACCAGAATCAGGTCCTAATGGCCCTGTCTTCAGTAGGGATGTCCAGATGGCCCAACTGGCTCAACTTTATCCGCATTTTTATTTATGCTTTCAAAGGCATTTTATTTCTCATTTGCATTTCCTGATTTAATTAATTGGACTTTTCGCTACAGTGGCTGGTCAAGACGGGAGGACCTGAATTAACTAGTGAACAACTCTTGCTTACTCTTTTTTCTTTATCATGCTGCTTTTCTCTTTTGCTTAATTGTTTTCTTTTCCTTTTATTTATTTACTTTTGTTTTAATCGCCTTATGTACATTTTATTTTAATTTTGTAAACCACATAGGGATTATTTGATAGGTGGTTGATCAAATAAATTGAACCAGGTGCATTCTACGTGCCTAGTTATAAAACTACCCTTTGCCTACTAAGGCACCTATGTTAAGTATTGGTGCATATTAAGTGCCATGTTATTTGCTAATGCAGATTAGTAAATAGGATCTACAGTAGGATAATAATTTCTCTTACCTAGGTAGGTTTTAAGAATCCCATTAGAATCAGTCTAGATTTTATTTAGGGGTTTTAACCAATAAACACTGATAAAACACCTCTGATGCAAAAATTTAAAATTAGTTTTTACTGGACAAACACCAGAAAAATACCCCTTCTCCTAGTACTTTCTCATCCCACTTCTGACTTGTCTTGTATTCTTCACTCTGTTCTTGTGCCTTTTCGGTGCTGATGACTCTTAGGGGTATGTCTACTAAGCTGTGGTATCTGTCACACAGCAGACAGCATGTGCTAACAGGCTGCATTAACAGCTACTGCAGGGGAAATGCAGAGAGCACAGGTATTTTCTGTGCTTTCTGCATATTCTGCAGTAAATGCAGGAAAAGGAGAATTTGAGGTGGGGAGAGGGTGTGGTGACTGGGTGACTGCAAGTGCGTGGAATATTGCTGCAAGTTAGCTGTCATGACTGCTGATAGCATAGTGCAACTAATGCCACCTCTAGAGGTGGTTGTAAATGCAGTCATGTTATTGGCAACCCAGTAGCACAGCTGCAGGTGGTGGCCTTCCCTCTCCCCCAAGGCTTCCCTAATTGGCAGGCTCCTTAGGAGCAGCAGCTCTGATTACAAATCCCCCCCTTGCGCTGATCTCCCCCACTTTCAGATCTACCCCCCCCCCCCCCAGACAACACCCACATCAGGAATCCCTTAGTGCTTCCCCTCCCTGATCCCTCACCTTGGAGACCATGATCAGAAAGACAGTCTGACCCGCATCCCAAAAGCCCCCCATGCCTTACCAGGGGTGCCCTGGTGGTCCAGTGGTGTTTGGGACTGGAGCATTCCCCCTTTGCGCCTGCCCCATCTCTGACAGATTGTAAAATTGTGCCCATCTCATGGTGCTGCTCCCTGACTTCGGGAAAACTCACTCAAAATTAATCCAAAGACGACAACAGCCACTTGGCTAACAGGTTCCCCCAATTGTTCTACTCTTGCACTTACTCTTGAAGGAATACCAGTAGCTCTTCAACCCACCTTCAGATACTTAGGCATACTTCTTTACACAGAACTTTCCTTTTCTGCTCAGTTGGAAAAGGTAGTTACGTTGTCTTTCTTGGATCTCCAATGAAATTGAACATGGCCAAAACTGAGCTTCTTATTTTTCCGCTTAAACCCTCCTCTTTCCTTCCTTCTTTCTCAGTCTCTGTGGATAACTCTCTACTCCTCCCTGTTTCCTCAGCTCGCAACCTTGGTGTCATCTTCGACTCCTCTCTTCCCTCCACACTCATCCATCTGATAGCTAAAACCTGCCATTTCGCTACAACATCATCAAAATTTGCCCATTCCTTTCTGAACACATTATTAAGACACTTATCCACTCTTTAGTTACCTCCCATCTTGACTAATGTAACCTCCTCCTTGCAGGTCTCCCTCTGAATCATCTCTCTCCCCTTCAATCTGTTCAACACTCTGCTGCACGGCTAATTTTCCGCCAGTATCATCATGCTCATATTATCCCTCTTCTCAAGTCACTTCATTGACTCCCTATCCATTTCCGCATCCAATTCAAACTTTTCCTGCTGACCTATAAGTGCATTCACTCTGCTACTCCTCATTACCTTTCCTCTCTTATCTCTCCATACACCCCTCCTCAGGAACTTTTCTCTTCTGGAAAATTGCTTTTATTTGCTCTTCTCTTCTATTGCTAAGTCTAGACTTTACTCCTTTCACCTTGCTGCTCCTTATGCCTGTAACAAACTACCTGAGACTGTACGTCAGGCTTCATCTCTGGCCCTTTTCAAATCCAGGCTGAAAACTCAGCTCTTTGATGCCGCCTTCGGATCTTGACTTGCCTAATCTCTTTTGTGTTTCCTTACCATTCCCCCTAGATGTATTCTATGTCTACAGCTACTGTGTTGACTGCCTTGACTAGATTGTAAGCTCTGATGAGAAGGGACTGTATTTACATGTGTCTGTGCAGCACTGCGTATGTCTTGTAGCGCTATACAAATGTTCAGTAGTAGTAGTAGTATCAGGCCCTTTTTAGATAAGCCAGCCCAAATGACTGTAGTGCTTCATACAGTAGTCTTTTGCTTAGACTACTGTAACAAAGTTTATCCAAGATTACCACAGTACCAGCTCATGCACCTACAGTCAGTCCAAAACACAGCTATATGCATTTTTGCTCGGAAATTTGATCATGTTACCCCTCTCCTAATGCATTATCACTGGCTTCCAATAAAATTTTGATGCTGGTATATAAAGCCATTCACAACACCTGTGTACATCTCCTCATTAATCACCCCGTATGCCCCTGCTTGCCCTCTTCATTCTCTAAATGATTTCAGATTCCATATCCCACCACCATCCATAGTCAAATACGAATCTACTCATCAAGCTGCATTTTTTATTCCAGCCCCTCCCCTCTGGAATAGTTTGCCCGCCTTCCTTTGCATAGAGCCTGTTTTCAAATGTTTTAAGAAGGATCTGAAAACACACCTGTTTGAATCTGCTATTTGATTCCCATTTGGCAGTCTCCTTTCAATCTTGAGGTGTCACCAAGCCACAACCTAGCAGAGCCTCACCCTAACCCTCCCTCCCCCCTTTTTTCTCTCTGCTCTTTCCTAGCATTCCCCCTCCCTCTAAAACGTGTTTCCTTGTTTTTTCTTCTCTTCTATCATCAAAGTTGGCATTCCTTTCCCATGCTTCTAATTTCTCCTTCTTTTCAGTGTAAACCACATTGATGTTATTGCTGAAATTGCGGTATATCAAATAAAGGCAACCATAACCATAACCATAACCAACACCACTCACCAGCAGGGCACCATGGGTAAGGCATGGGGGAGTTCAGGGGAGGGCCTGGATCTGTGATCATGATCTTTAGAGGGTGGTTAGGGAGGGGGGAAGTAAGTGATTCCTGGATGTGGGTGCTGGGGGAGGGGGGTCATCCCATCTGCAGCAGCAATCTTGTCCCTACCAGCAAGGGCCTGCATCTGGTGGGGTTCCTGGGGGTGGTCCAGCATTCTCCACTGAGGGGGAAGACATAGCAGCTATTGCTGCTTGTTGTCTCTCCGGGCCTGTGTTCCCTGTTATCAGCAGCTGGCACAGATGCTCCTGTGTTCCCTGCTGTTGCCCATGTGGTAATTGCCAGCCCTCTGCAGTAACTTCAGGGCAGATGCTGGGCATGCCCCCTGCATTTACTAGACAGGTTTCACACCCACTGCGCTGCATTTTGGCATATGCTGCACAGTATGTGCCAAAACCTTACAGCACTTTAGAGACATGAGCATGCATATTTTATTCCACTAGAACTGGTAGCCAGCATCAGTACATGTGGTGCAAAGAACCGATAAACACTGATTTTTGTACGCTCCTTAGCTGGAAAATAAACACTTAAAGTGACAGAGACCTGAGAACTGAAGCCTGATTAAATTGTACGTTTTATAAGGGAGACCTGCTTGCTTTCTTTCACAAGTATAATATAGCTGTAACTTTTGTTTCATGTAATAAAGGCCAGAATGACTCCAAGTACAAATCAATAGTGATCTGAACATCTTTCTCATCAGTGACTTCATTCATCACTAAGTGAATACATAAAAAAGACTTCTGGCTCAGTTGACAGTTCAATTTGTTAAATTACAACTATAAGTTTTATTCTTTCTTAGTGCCTACAGTACCTACGGGTTTGAAAACCAGAGAAGTGTGCCATTTTGCTGATTTTTTGCACATCATTTAAAAAAATAAATAAGAATTGTGTCCTGCACAGTTCCCGTCCTCACAGGCTGGAGCTGTAAATTACAAGGAGGCAAATTATGAGAAACAGAAGCTGTGACTGGGATGTGCTCATTCTAAAGACACTTCAATTTTCATTTCAAAGATGGCTTCAAAATTCTCAGCCTGCAGCCACTTCCCCTTCAAGTTAGCTGAAATTATTGAAAGAAAAACCTTAAGGGGTATATTTACTAATCCGCGGTAGCAGCTTCCGTGAGATATTGGAGCCGCGGCCCCATTGAAGTCAATGGGTTTGTGGCTCCACTATCGCACAAAAGTCACTACCGACGAATAGTAAACATACCCTTAAAAGTCTTGCTTTCTTCAATACATGCTGAAATGTTTCTTAAAATTGTTTTTAAGAAAACAAATATTTTAACCTTCAGTTAATTATTAACAAAGAGATGGAAATATTTTCTTTTGCTTAAAGCTCAGTTTTTCATAAGTTGTCTAGGTTGGAAGTCAGGACATTCACGGTTTGTAGCATAGTTTATAAAAGGCTCGTTGAACGTAGAGCCTTTTGTAAAAGATGTATAAAGCCATGGGAAAAAGAGTGGAATCACTCTGGCTTTCTCTGTGTAAATGGCATCACTTATACATGGAAAGCCAGTCAGACTTTTGGGATATCCCTAATGAATATGCATGAGATATATTTGCATGCACTGCCTCCATTGTATTTGAATCTCTCTCATGCATACTCATTAGGGATATCCCGAAAACCTGACTGGTTTGAGGCCCTCCAGGACTGGATTTGAATACCTCTGGTCTAGGCTAAGAACCATTAAAGGCAGGATTCAAATCTCACTGATGCACCTTGTGACCTTGGACAAGCGACTTAACTTTCCACTACCTCAAAGACAAACTTACAGCTAGAGTTACTAATTTATACTACCATGTTAGCACATACTAATGATATTATGAGCATTAATACCCACTATTTCCCACTGCATAAAAAGGACCGTCGGTAAACTAAAGGGTACTGTCGCACCGCCGCCCTAGAGGCCAAGGTTGGTATGGGCAGGTCGGGTGGACATGAGAGTTTTTTTCTAATTTTGAATTTGGTCTTTATGTAAGGGGTCTGGGTACTGTTCCCAGGACCTACCAGGGACCAAACTTCAAGAGAACACAACAGTCCGAATGTAGGGAAAGTAAGGCTTTATTTCCCTTTACGCACAATGGTTCAAACAGTGGAGACTACTTCAACAAAAAAAGGAAACCTTGCTTCAGGCAAAAAGAAGAAATATATTCAAACTTGCTTTGTCTACTGTTACTTCACAGGACTTTGTATAAACCAATTACACAGGCTTTGCTACGGAGCACTGCTTACATTTCATGCAAAGACATTAGGCTTCCTGCCTGGCAGTAGCTACAATCCATAGCGGTCTCAGGTAGGTCCTCATAGAATTCCACCTGCATAGGCTGAGGGTCAGATAACTGTGAGTCTGTGTCGGTATACTTTTGTGGAGTGTATTGAGGCTTCTCATACAGCACATTCACTAGCTTCCAGTGTTCTGAGTCTAGGTTTGGGCCGCGCCCATGTGAAGGCTTGTTAGGGCAGTAACTTCCTTTGGCTTGCTGCCTTATGTTACACAGTCGTCTTTCTTTTACCAAAGGCTTGTGTCCTGTCTCATAGGCAGTTTGATAAGGAGGGCACACTTCTGTATCTTGTGCTTCCTGTCTCAGTAAGTTATAATGCTTAGCAGAATAAAAAGGTGGTTTACCTTGTTTCTTAGGATTATCCCAGCTAGTTGAGTCTCGAGGCCTAGTCCTGCTGTAGTTCAGCCTTACTCGAGCAGTAGGCTTCTCAGACTTCAGCTGGCCTTCCTGTAGAGTCACCACTCTTCCACACCCACACCTTCTGCTACTTGAATAAGGAGAGTTACCTCTTACAGCAATGATTTCATCATTTCCCTGGTAACAGCCACAGTGTCCTGCATTTACTGCTGCCGGTTCCTCATATAAAACTCTGGGGTTTATTTCTCCCCTTGTGCCTTTCTTTCCAGTATCTCTCAGCCAAGCACTCCTGGAATTCTGTTGCACCGGACTTACTGTGCCTTCCTGCCAGGAACTCCTTCCTTTCTGGTATCTTTGCCCAGACTCCTTTTCTCTTTCAGCTTCTACCACAGCCTCTGCTTTCCGTTGCTGCTGCTGGTACCACCGCTGGTGCTCTTTCTGATGCGCTCTCTGCTGCTCTTCCTCCTGGTGCTCTCCCAGGTGTGTCCCCTGGTGCTTTCCCAGGTGCTCTCTGTGGTGTGCGTCCTCCTGGTGCTTTCCCAGGTGTTCTCTGTGGTGTGCCTCCTCTACTTGTCCT
Source organism: Ichthyophis bannanicus (assembly GCA_033557465.1). Lineage (NCBI taxonomy): Eukaryota > Metazoa > Chordata > Amphibia > Gymnophiona > Ichthyophiidae > Ichthyophis > Ichthyophis bannanicus. Next base: position 214,823,630 of record CM066040.1, read on the forward strand.
ACTTCCTCCTTTTCAACTTCCCAACCTTTTTTCAGAGGAACTCCCCCTTTCCTGGATTGGCTGTTAGGTTACATTACATCATCAGTTCTAGGGTGCAGATCTCTAGGCCTTGGAAGGTCACTCCTGCTCCCCCTATCAGGCTCCTGATAGCATTGCAACTGATGTTGAAATCTTTTTTCAGGATTTAAAACCTTTTTCTCTGTGTGAATAGGCTCTGCAGTGCCACAGTACTAATGCTGCTAACACATGGTAGCACATGACATGGTAAGCCTGAGGACACCTAGCATACCTGAATGTAACTTGCTTTGAGCTATTACTGAAAAGGTATGAGCTAAACCCAACTAAATAACTAAAAATAAAATAAATAAATAGCGGATTTTGCAAAACTGCATGATCAAGGAGAACCAATTAAGGAACTGAGCTCCAAAACTCAAATTTGTTGCTTTTTGAGGTGATTTTAAACACCAAAGAGATAGAAACATAGAAACATGATGACAGAAAAAGACCACATGGCCTATCTAGTCTGTCCTTCCATATCAACAACTACAACAGTCCACTTTTTACCTTTAGAGATCCTCTGTGTTGGTCCCATGCTTTTTTGAATTCAGTTACTATCCTCATCTCTACCACCTCCACTGGGAGACTATTCCACGGATCCACTATTCTTTCCGTAAAGAAATATTTCCGCATATCACTCCTGAATCTATCTCCCTTCACCATCATCCCATGTCCCCTCATAGCAGAACTTGCTTTCAATTGAAAGAGGCTCTCTCCCTGAACATTTATGCCACGGAGGTATTTAAACATCTCAATCATATCACCTCTATCCCGCCTTTCCTCTAAGGTGTACATATTAAGATCCTTAAGTCTGTCCTCATATGCTTTATAATGAAGCCCACTAATCATTTTAGTAGCCACCCTCTGCACCGACTCGATCCTGTTCACATCCTTTTGAAGGTGCGGTCTCCAGAATTGCACACTATACTCCAAATGAGGTCGCACCAAAGACTTATACAGAGGCATTATCACCTCCTTTTTTCTGCTAGCCATTCCTCTCTGTATGCACCCAAGCATCCTTCTAGCTTTTGCCGTTGCCTTTTCTACCTGTTTAGCTACTTTAAGATCATCAGACACAACCACGCCTAGGTCCCGCTCTTCTTTAGTGGACAAAAGTACTTCACCTCCTATACTGTATTGCTCCCTTGGATTGCTGCAGCCCAAATGCATGACCTTACATTTTTTAACATTAAATCCCAGCTGCCAAATTCTAGACCATTCTTCAAGCTTAGCTAGATCCCTCCTCATGTTATCTACACCTTCCTGGGTGTCTACTCTATTGCAGATTTTGGTATCATCTGCAAAGAGGCAAACCTTACCCGACAGCCCTTCCGCTATTTCACTAACAAAGATGTTAAAAAGAATCGGACCAAGGACAGATCCCTGGGGCACACCACTGGTAACATCCTTCTCCTCAGAGTGAGCTCCATTTAATTGTACTCATTGTCGCCTCCCACCCAACCAATTTCTAACCCAAGCAGTAACTTTAGGGTCCATCCCTAGGGTGCTCAGTTTGTTTATAAGTCGCCTGTGAGGAACAGTGTCAAAGGCTTTACTGAAATCTAAATACACCACATCTAGAGCTCTCCCTCGGTCCAGCTCCCTGGTCACCCAGTCAAAGAAATCAATCAGATTTGTCTGACAAGACCTGCCTCTGGTGAATCCATGCTGCCTCGGATCCTGTAATCCGCTGGACTCCAGAAACCTCACTATTTTCTCTTTCAGCAGCGTTTCCAATAATTTACTCACCACCGAAGTTAAACTAACCAGCCTGTAGTTTTCAAGCACATCCTTACTTCCGCTTTTGTGTAAAGGCACCACATGAGCCTCTCTCCAGTCCTTTGGCACCACTCCCGACTCCAACGAGGCATTGAAAAGGTCAGTCAGTGGAGTTGCTAGAACGTCCCCAAGTTCCCTCAGTATTCTAGGGTGTATCCCATCTGGTCCCATCGCTTTGTCTACTTTAAGTTGAGCTAGTTTCTCACGAACTCAGTCTTCTGAAAATTATTCAAGATGTCCCTCGCTTCTGTTCCTATCTGTGGGTGTTTTCTGAGGTCGTGCTCCTGGTTCTTTATCTGTGAACACAGAACAAAAATATTTGTTAAGCAATTCCACTTTATCCTTATCAGCTTCTACATATCCCCCCCCTGCACCCTTGAGTCTGACAATACCACTCTTGCCCTTCCTCTTCTCACTAATATATCTGAAAAATGTCTTATCCCCCCATTTTATTGCATTGGCTATTTCCTCCTCCTTTTGAATCTTTGCCTTCTTGACTACTTTGCTAGCTTCTCTAAGTTTTTCCAAATACAGATGCCTGTCTTCCTCTCTCTGTGATCTCTTGTATTTCATGAAGGCCTCCCTCTTTTTCTTCACTTTTTCAGCTACTTCCTTAGAAAACCATAGCGGTCTCCTTTTCCTTTTGCCTTTATTTACCATTTTAAGAAAAAGGTTGGTTGCCCTTAAAATATCCCCTTTCAGTTTTGCCCACTGTTTTTCTACGTCCCCCAGCTTTTCCCATCTCACTAACGACTCCCTAAGGTATTGGCCCATCTTTGCAAAGTTAGTCTTCCTAAAGTCTAAGATCCTCACCTTTGAATGGCTTCTCACAGCCCTAGTCCTATTACTGAACCACACCATCTGGTGATCACTGGATGCAAAATGATCTCCCACTACAACATCAGAAACACTTTCACCATTGGTAAGCACCAAGTCCAGTATGGTCCTTTCACGTGTGGGGTCTGTTACGAATTGCCTGAATAGTTCTCCCTGTAGAGAATCCAGGATCTCCTTACTTCTAGATGATACTGCAGCAGGAATGTGCCAATCAACATCTGGCATATTGAAATCTCCTATCAGTAGCACTTCCCCTTTCCTAGCAATGCTGCATATGTCTTCAATTAACTCTCTGTCCACCTCTTCCTCTTGTGAGGGAGGTCTGTAGATCACACCAATGCAAATAGATTTCTCTTTCCCTCTTTCTAGTTTAACCCACAATGCCTCCTCTCTCCCTTTTAAGCTCTGTAATTCCAAAGCTTTAATAGTAGTTTTTACATATAGTGCCACTCCTCTTCCCCTTCTTCCTACCCTGTCCTTTCTGAATAAAGTATAGCCAGGTATAGTTACATCCCAATCATGGTTTTCTGTGAACCATGTTTCTGTAACTGCCACTAAATCCAAGTCAGCCACTCCCACCAAAGCTTCAACATCAGGGATCTTATTTCCCATGCTACGGGCATTTATACACACTGCTTTCCATATGTTACCCCTGTTACCCATTTCCATAAAGGTATTTAATGTATCACCTACCTGGGGGCTTTCTTCACCTATCCCCAACGAATCTAGTTTAAAGCCCTCTTCAGTAGATTAGTCAGGCTACTACCGAAGATGCGTTGACCTTTCTTGGACAGATGGATGCCATCTCTGCTCTGCAACCCTTGGAACAGCATCCCATGGTCTAGGAAACCAAAACGCTCTCGATGACACCATCCACGCAGCCATGCATTCATCTCCAGGATGCGAGCCTCTCTGCCTTGGCCTTTACCCTCAACAGGGAGGATTGAAGAGAACACCACCTGTGCACCTAACTGCTTCATCCTCTGTCCCAGAGCCATGAAGTCACTTTTGATACGTTCCGAGGTATACCTGGCAGTATCATTTGTTCCAACATGGATTAGCAACATTGGGTAATAGTCAGTGGGCTTGATGAATCTCGGCAAACTCTCCGTAACATCTTGGATTTTGGCACCAGGCAGACAGCATACCTCTCTGGACATCAAGTCTGGTCGGCAGATGGACGCCTCAGTACCCCTCAGAAGAGAGTCTCCAACCACCACTAACCTTCGTTTCCTTCTGGTCACTGATTCTGCAACTTTGGGGTACTTGAACTCTCGTTCTTCCCTTTCCAGGGATGCTTTCACCTCCTCCACTTCCAGGGTTCTTCAATTCAAGGGCTGGAGAAGTTGGATTGGTGATTTTGCAGGCCCTGGTGACTTGTGTCCAACCATCGACATTCTGTTGGCACCCATCTTCTCCTGTGCTGGAGAGCTTGTTTGCTGAAAGAAGCATCTCATCAATGTACTTCTCACTGTCTTGAATGCTCCTCAGCCTCGCCAGCTCCTCTCTGAGTTCCTCCACTTGTTTCCTCAGAGCTTCAGCATGCAGGCACCCTGCACATGGAACTGGTCCTTCAAATGGCATTAGGACCTCTGTCTGGACCGAGGCAGAAGCTGTAACGGGGGCAACAGCTTTAGCAAAACGATTTTTCCCAGCTATTGTTCTGTTTGTGGAGCTTAGGTATCTGTTAAAGCAAAAGAGAGAGATCTACCAAGTACCAGCCGGTTTCGCAGCTGTCCTTTCAGAGAAAAAGCAGTTAAATATCTTTAGTTTGTGAAGGTAGTCTGCTGTTCTGTTTTCTCCTATCTTAGCTATCTCTTTGTCTATCTGTGTCTCCTACTCTGTCCTATCTTATTAATGGCGTTCTTTTCTTATTTTCCATAACATAAATGTAGGATTGTAAACCGCTCTGATGTTTCTTGGCCTGAGCGGTATATCAAATGTAATAACCATAAACATAAACATTTAATTATATTCAAAATGTGCTGGTCCAATTCTCTGTGATTTGTTAAAGGGGGAGGTGCCCTATAAAGCAAGACTGCTCACTAGGGGTGGGTGGGTGGGAGTCGGGGTGGGTAGGGAGGGAACTAACACCTGATTAGGTGTTAGCAGTTTCTAAACCTGAGGAGGTTGCTAGAGTTCAGCAACCTATTGTGCTCAAGGAAAGTTCCCCTAAAGCACCAAAAAGAAAGTAACCTTGCTTTAAAAAATATACAAAAAACCCTTTTAAGAGCTCCCAGTCAGAGAGCTAGCAATGTAATATAATAAAAACAAACAAACAAACCCTCAAATCCTTACTGTTTGTTGATCTGTAGAGCCCTGGTTAGGAAAGCCTCAACAGGGCAAGGCACTGGAGCCTTTTATGCAGGCCTCAGCTGTACTCAGGAAATCAAGCCCACTAACACCTGATTAGGTGTTAGCAATTTCTAAACCTGAGGAGGTTACTAGAGTTCAGCAACCTATTGTGCTCAAGGAAAGTTCCCCTAAAGCACCAAAAAGAAAGTAACCTTGTTTTAAAAAATATACAGAAAACCCTTTTAAGAGCTCCCAGTCAGAGAGCTAGCAATGTAATATAATAAAAACAAACAAACAAACAAACCCTCAAATCCTTACTGTTTGTTGATCTGTAGAGCCCTGGTTAGGAAAGCCTCAACAGGGCAAGGCACTGGAGCCTTTATGCAGGCCTCAGCTGCACTCAGGAAATCAAGCCCACTAACACCTGATTAGGTGTTAGCAGTTTCTAAACCTGAGGAGGTTACTAGAGTTCAGCAACCTATTGTGCTCAAGGAACGTTCCCCTAAAGCAGTGGTCCTCAACCCAACAATGGAAGCAGTACATGCAGATCTATCTCATGCATATTCATTGTGGGTATCCTGAAAACCTGACTGGCCTGTGGGCCCCAGAGGACTGGGTTGAGGACCACTGCCCTAAAGCACCAAAAAGAAAGTAACCTTGCTTTAAAAAATATACAAAAAACCCTTTTAAGAGCTCCCAGTCAGAGAGCTAGCAATGTAATATAATAAAAACAAACAAACAAACAAACCCTCAAATCCTTACTGTTTGTTGATCTGTAGAGCCCTGGTTAGGAAAGCCTCATCAGGGCAAGGCACTGGAGCCTTTTATGCAGGCCTCAGCTGCACTCAGGAAATCAAGCCCACTAACACCTGATTAGATAAGAACAATTTCCCTCTCAGTCATTTTTCCATAGAACATAAGAAAATAAGATATGTCACACTGGATCAGACCAGGGTCTATCAAGTCCAGTACATAGGTACCACCAAGTTTGTCCCAGGGTAAGCAGTGGATTTCCCGGGTCCTCTTTAATAATGGTTTAAGGACCTTTCCTCCAGGAACTTATCCAAACCTTTTTTTTTTTATTATAAAATCATTTTTATTGAAACAAGGTATCCAGCAAACAAGGAACAGGCTATAAAGCCCATCATATACATGGAACACAGAGCATGTGTGGTTACCCGGGCAGGGTTGCGTCTTATCCTCCGCCCGGGAGAGACAGCCAGAATATAACATATCCATCAACACTACTGTCATTTTTCCCCAATATAGACTCCCCCCCCATATTAATGCGGAGGCCCGCAAAACTTCCAAAACAAGAGAACTCCTCCAAGAGCCTCGGAAGGGAGGTCTGCGGGGTCGCCAAATGAACCAACATATCATCGGCAAAGGCCGCTATTTTGAACCCATAGGGTCCCACGTGTACCCCTGCGATCCCAGCCGATGCCTCAATCTTCCGTACCAGGGGATCTAAAGACAGGACAAAAAGTAAAGGAGAGAGTGGGCATCCCTGCCGGGTGCCCCTTTCCAAACCGAAGGCCTCTGACAGGAACCCATTACAATAGACACTCGCCGTAGGCCGAGCATAGAGCAGCTCCACCATCCCGCAGAAGGACTCCCCAAGTCCATATTTCGGTAAAAGAGACTTCAAATACTGCCAACCCACCCGGTCAAAGGCTTTCTCAGCATCAAAGCTGACCAAAAGCGAGGGTATACCATGTCGATGGACCCACTCCAGGGATGCCAAAATTCTCCGTAGGTTCCGCACCGCAAACCGGCCTTTCACAAAGCCCACTTGGGACTCATGCACTAAGTCTCCCAGAACCCCGGCTAATCGCGACGCTAGAACTTTGGCGAAGATCTTCAGATCAAAGTTAAGCAGTGAGATAGGTCGGTAGGACTCTGCATACGTACTATCTTTGCCGGGTTTGGGGAACAGAATAATATGTGCATGGTTCCCCCCCCACGTAAACGTCCCCTGTGCCACCCGTTGGTGATAAACCTCCACCAGCAGTGGCGGTACCCAATCCCTTAGCAGCTTATAAAACTCGGCCCCTAGCCCATCTGGCCCTGGTGCCCGATAGCAGCTCGCCTGCTGAACCACCAGCGAGACTTCCTCCACCGTAACCGGTGCTTCCAAACACGCTCGCTGTTCGTCATCGAGGCGTGGCAGCTGCACTTCTCTCAAATACTCTTCCATAGCGGTAGCCGGGTCAGCCTCCCGCGAATACAGCTTCTGATAAAACTGGCGAAAGATTTGGGTGATTTCTCGGGTCCCTGACTGCAAGCTACCCTGCACGTCGCGCAGGGCCACCACAGTTCGAGCCCCCCCCCTACCCCGTAGACACCTCGCCAGTAGTTTCCCAGATTTGTCCCCGAAGCGGTAGAATTGATACTTATAATACATAAAGGTTTTCTTGGCCCGTTGGTGAAGTAGTTCATTAAGAGCTGATTGGGATTCCCATAGCGCCTTCTTATTTACCGCCGATGGGTTACCAGCCTGTCGACGCCGATCGCGGAAGACCTGTGCTTCAAGGCGAATAATCTGTTTTGCTATTATCTTTCGTTTACGGGCCATATAGCCTATTATGTCGCCCCGTAAAACCGCTTTGGCCGTTTCCCAGAATAGCTCCGGGTTCCTACGATGTTGTTCATTGTGAACGGCAAATTCCTGCCATTTCTGTCTAAGGAATGAAGAGAAATCCGCATCACGGTAGAGCTCGACCGGGAACCGCCAGATACGAGACGGCGGGGTAGCATCACTCCACCCTAAATCCACCCATATTATAGCATGGTCAGAAATTTCAAAGGCTCCAATCTGCGCATCCTTTACATAAGCAAAAAGTTTTTCGGAAAGCAACACGTAATCAATACGGGCACTTGTGCCATGCGCTCTGGATTGGTGGGTAAAATCCCGCTCCCCCGGGTGTAGGAGTCGCCAGGGATCCGTCAATTGTAACCGCCGCCGTAGGTGTTGCAAGGCCTTAGTGCCCTGCCTACGCGTCCTCTGATCCCCGTCCCCGGATACATCCAAGGCAGGATCCAAGACACCATTGAGGTCACCGGCCAAAATCAATGGGGCGTCTGGCATCTGCTCTACCCGCGAACCTAAACGGGCATAGAGAGCTCTATCGACCACATTGGGGCTGTATAGGTTACCTAATATAACGGGTTTCCCTTCGAGAATCCCGTACAGCAGTATATATCGCCCATCTGAATCAATATATAGCTCCTCCTTGGTAAACCGGAGTCTCTTATGTATCAAAATGACCACTCCACCCTTCCTACCCTGCGCAGGGGCCCCCCATTCTTGTCCCACCCAATCCCTTTTAAGTTTAGCATGTTCCTCTATACTCTGGTGGGTCTCTTGTAACATGGCTATATCACAGTGGTGTCTCGCTAAAGCCTGCAGCACCTTATATCGCTTGATAGGGCTACCTATACCACAGACATTCCAGGATATGATCCTCACGTCGGTAGGTAGTAGGAGTTAATTGACCCGTCGCTAACAGCATACTCGGGGTGGATCTCCCCAGCCTGAGATCCTCCCTTCCTTCCCCTAGGGGAATTCTTCCCTTCTTCCTTTAGCATTTTCCAGGGCTGCCTCCCCACCCCTCCCCGTACTACCCTAGCCCTCCCCACCCCCTGCCCCCCCAATCTCCCCCCCCCCTCCCCCTGTGCCACGCACCATCCCCAAAGTCCTCCTCACTCCCATACTAATCACTAGCGATGTGAGCAGGCCCCCCTCCCTCCCTTTTGATCTGTCCATCCGCCCCCCCCTATCATAATAGCCTTCCAACTATCCCATCTGGAGGGGAACACACTCCTCCCTCTAAGAACCCAACCACCCAATTCCCATCTATATGCCCTCTACCCTCCCATCCCCTACCCCCCCTCATATACAATTCGTTACTCACCAGGTAGAACAAAACATTGGGGGATTAACAGTCTAACCATCAACATAATAACGTAACAACATAATAAAGCTCCCACTGAATGTTGCCGCCCGTCTCGCGGCTAAGCCAGTCCCGATTCAGGCTGTAGAGCATGGAAGCATTGTCCTCAAGGCCCCGAGGCAACTGTAAAAGCCCCCTCTCGGCACAGGGCTCTTGCAGCTTCGCGACTTCCCAGAAGTACTTTGTAGCTTCGCCGGTTCCAACCGTGTGCTCTAGTAGCGAGGGCCGCCAGACAACACCCCCGAAGCCTCTGGGATAGCGCGAGCCAAACAGGCCCCAAAGCGCCGGTAGGCCCGCCCGTCAGCTGTGTTAGAGCAGCCTAGTCCCCTGAGAGGTCTGAGAGTCCAGCAGCTGCTATCTGCCCACCGGAATCCACTTGTGTGGGCAGGGTACCCTCCCGCAGCCCTATAGACAAGCCAGTTCGAGGGTTAGGTCTCAGTTCGTAAGACAGTCCGCTCTTGCGCCCAACTAAAGGCAGTGTTTCCATTCTCACACAGGAGGGTCTTATAGCAGTCACTCCCACGCCGCCGCTATGGCGTCCGTTCTCGGTTGTTGGCCGTCAGTGTTGCCATCAACTGTTCCACATACGAGCTTGCCTCCGCAGCTGTATCAAAGACACGGTGGGATCCCTGGTGGAGCACATGTAACTTGGCGGGGTATTGCACGTGAAACCGCACATTTGCCTCTATCAAGCGCTGACATATTGGGGCATACGCTTTGCGGCGCTGGCTCAGCGTGGCCGAATAATCTGGCGTGATGCGGATCGCCATGTTCCCCCGCTCCACAGTGCCTTGCTGTCGCGCAGCTTTCAGTATGGCTTCCTTCTGCGTATAATACAGGTATCGGGCCAATACCACTCTGGGTCGTGCACTTGATGTTTGCGGTTTCGGCCCTACTCTGTGGGCCCTGTCCACGACTATGGGGGTATTCCCCTCTTCCCCTTCCATCAGCGAGGCGGACAAACTTTCCACATAGGTTCTAAGATCTTTATCCAGCACTGATTCAGCTATGCCCAGCAGACGCAAATTGTTACGTCTGGATCTGTTTTCCAGATCATCGAGCTTCAGTGCATGGGCTTTAGCTTCCTTTTGTAGCACACTCAGCTCACGCTTCAGAGTCTCCACCTCCTCTTCGGCCTGCGCTATTCGGCCCTCAGCCTCCTGCACCCTAGTACCCAGGGCGGTTAATGAACCTTGGATTGTGTCCATTTTGGTATGCAGGGTTTCAAACTGTACTGCAAGTGCCGCTGTGACCGCCGCCGTAATTTCCTCGGTCATTGTAGGGGAGGTCGCTGTACCCGCTTTCGTCGGGGATTCCGCCATTTTCGGCTGCCCTACGATCCGCTCTTTCTCGCGCCTCCCCGCCTTCGCTGAGGCTGCCATCTCACAGTTCTTCCACAGAGCACTTCAGAACTCCTTCACCAATCCTTCGAAGCTGGTAGCTGGGACTGTTCTCCACTATTCACGGCTATATAACAACGGTAGGTGGAGGGGGGCCCGGAGCTAAGGTGACTCACGTCTTCCCCAGCTCACCACACCACGTGATCTCCAAACCTTTTTTAAACTCAGCTACACTAACAGTTTTTACTACATCTTCCGGTAACAAATTCTAGAGTTTGATTCCGCGTTGAGTGAAAAAATATTTTCTCTTATTAGTCTTAAATAGTTTACCCTGTAGCTTCATTGCATGTCCCCTAGTCTTTCTACTTTTAGACGGAGTAAACAACTGATCTACGTTTACCTGTCCTACTGAGTTAGTTGATGGTTTGGTGTGCCTTGGAGCAGGTTTAAATTCTAACGGGGAAGTCTTTTGAAGTGTGCATGTATTTCCATCACAAAATAGGAAATACACTTACAATTTTAAGGTCACTAAAGCCATGCTCCAAAAATACCCCCTTCAAATCTGTGCACACCAGATCTGGCATCTCTTCTAAAATTACCACTGAGACAGGTATGATGATTTACACATGTAAATGGTATTTTTCACACATGCAAACCTTTAAAATCACGTCCTTAATTTGGACACGTTGGGTTGTTTTCCACTTCAGTCCCTGAATTAATCAAAGACAATTATTTTTTTCCTCCACGGTGTCCCTCAGCTATTTTTCCCTAACTCAGCACATTCTCTCTCTTTAATGGTTTCAGTAGACCCTGAAGTTCTGTGGTATATTCGCAGCAGCAGAAGTGATTTTGGGATACCTAATATTCTTATCATTTTTCCCATACACAAAGGAGGAGAGAAAAGGATTGCCAAATCAGACCCTTTTAAGCGTTTCTTTGCTGCCAAAATTCTCTGTTCTCTGTTTGTTAGACTGCATACTGCAGATTTTACGATGGAACAAATAACAATTTTCTCCATTCTGCTGTGCTTTTCTATTTCTTAATGAGCTTCTTTTCTTTTTAATGTTTGGAAAGCATTATGACTTTAATTTAGTTTAATCGATCTGAGGCTTGATGACCAGGTTATTTATTTATACAATACTGTACACTCTGGCAGAATTATACAGATAACATGCATGCCAAAGTTTTATTTTACAGGGCTACCTTTCTTTTGCTGAACTACCGCTCAACTTGGCAGCTCTGTTTAAGCTACTTGGAAAATCAGACCCTTTATCATTGCTTCTAGCTTATCCCAGGTCCCAAAACAAATTATTTGGTGCATGGTATAGTATGACTAACTGGCATGGAGGAGTGGCTTGCAAACCCACTAGTCCAGGGTTTTATTCCTCCTTGTAGCCTTGGGCAAGTCACTTAACCCTCCATTGCCTTAGAAGAATCCAAGTTGTCAATGTCCCTGTTTAATGCTAATGTAAGCAGCTTTGACTAAAATGATAAAGTAGTAGAAAAAGGCAAAAGCATAGTTCACGCAACCCTTTTCAATGACTTTGTGGGTGTGTGTGTTGTCTCTGTTTACTGTACTTCAAAGGTTGACATTTGCAAATTAACTATGGGGCACCCTTGCCCCAAGCAAAAGGTATTTCTGTGCTTCTTCACCACTAGGAAGCCATACATGTAAAGTGACATTTTATAAAGGGTGTCCAAATGCAATCTGAAACATCCAGGGCAAAACCTGCAGGAAAACACTGAAAACGTCTATGTTTCAGCCTGATTTTAGAAACATAGATGCCCTCAATGTGGATGTCCATGCCAGAACCTATCAGACATCCCTGCTACAAAAACATGGGGCGGGAACATCTATCTGAGGCTGTTTTGCATATGGGGATGTCTATCGGTCAAAAAAGCATGGGACCAACACAGAGGATCTCTAAAGGTAAAAAGTGGACTGTTGTAGTTGTTGATATGGAAGGACAGACTAGATAGGCCATGTGGTCTTTTTCTGTCATCATGTTTCTATGTTTCTATGACACGATGAAAACAAGAGCCCTCATCCCCTGTCAGTATTTGTTATCAACATGGAAAAGATTGGGGATATATGTCTACCTCCTCCTCCACACCCTCGAGATGTTTGTCTGGCCAAACAAGCATTTTTCTGGTACCTATTCATGCCTGGAGAAGGTATAAACTTTGATGTCCAAGTTCTTAGGAATGCCCCAGACATGCCTACACTACCCTCCCATTCAAACATGAATGTCCTCGTGTCAGGGATGTTTTTGAAACCCCTTTCTAAAATGGCTTTTGGGACATCTCCGTGCTTTGGACATCTCTAACCCTGTTTTCAAACCATGTATTTGGTTTCTAAGTAACTCCCATAGTAATTAATAGCAAATTACACAGTTCAGTCACTAGGTGTCACCATACATAGCACAGATTAAGAAAGATATATAGGTCAGCCATAAGGTTTCACAATAAAGTTTACAACAAAGAAAATGAAATACATATCTAGATCATGCTGGAAGAAATAGAGGTGTGGGGGTAATGTGTGTGTAGGGTTGATTTGTGGAGAAAGCATGTGAAGCATACCTCATGAAATTATTTCCAGTCCATCTGTGTGGATGTGTTCCTGTGTCTGTGTCTTGTTTCTGTGTGTGTGTCTATGTGCTGTATTTTATGCCTGTCTTATTGTAACCCCCACAAGGGGTTAAGTTTTTTTTACCTGAGAGGGTGTTTTTGCAGCATTGGCAGTTGTTGAGTGTCTCATTTGAGGGGAGCTGGAGTATGTTTTGATCCGGATTGGATCTGTGATGGGAGAGGAGTTGGTCCGGGACGAAAAGTAAATGCATGAGAAAAGATCCGGAGCGGATCAGGCGGATCTGGGTCTCTCGGATCAAGAGACTGGTATCCCACGCTGTGAAGTAGCGCTTGAGAGTTATTGCAGGTGGAGGTGAAAGCTGAGACTCCAATTTGATTTTAGAAAGGGAGGTTGGATTTCAGAGGTTTTTTTGGGTAAGGTTAAACTGGTGAAATGTCATAGCGGAGTGCTGTTTTGAGTTAGAAACCTGAGAAAACAGGGTTTAATAGTCAGTCAGTGATTGTTGGGAAAGGGATAATTTCTTTTGGAATTTATGTTATTTTTCCTGTTTAAATTCAACATAGAATTTTGATACCATTATTTCTTATGGAAGTTTTAAAAGATAAAAATGGAGATTGTAGCTGTAAAATAGAATTCGTGGCAACTGTTGTTGTTAGAATACTGGTGCAAGCATGCTTTTTATTGGCTGTAGGTTTTCTGATGATGTCATTTTTTGAGTTAGTGTTGCCTGGGGTTACGGCTGAGAAGATGGAGAAGTGAAGAACTGTTTGTGAGAGTGAGCAGTTGGTTATTATAGGATTTCTTATAAAGGTTAAAGATTTGCTTTCAAAGTAGGAAAATATGGTTGAGTACTACTGAAATTGGTCGGGTATTTTAAAAAGAAGGAAAGCTGCTTGTGGAAGTGAGAGCAGAGATGTGTTAAACAGAGCTCCTGACTGAGTTTTGTGACAGAGTGACCGGTTTGAATGTGCTTAGGAATTGCACATTTAATTACAAAGAGCTGTGTATATATTTATTTACTGTATACTTGACTCGGCTGAAAACTTTTTTTTTTAAGGTGATGCTAGTAAAAGAGCTCCCTAAAAATAGGTTTCCTGTTTTGAATGGTCTAAAGGTGACCAGAGTATTGGAATGACTTTGAAGTGAGGATAAGTGTAAAGTAACCTGTTCTAAAGGAAAAGAAAACTGTTGTTTACTTTATTGCATGTGGAGTAGCACTACTGAAATTGCATAGTGTACTACAAATTAATTGTACAAAGCATGCTGTAAGGTAGAATGAATCTAGTTATTGTGGAATAGACACATAGTATTTGAGCGCTGAGTGCAAGTTTGAGTAATGTGGTGCAAGTATGTGTATAAGGAAACAAGGAGTTTAGTAAGCTCTTCAGCATAGGGAAATAAGTTTAGATAGGTACTTTTAGGTAGGGACTTTGTTTAATTTTATTTATTTTGTTAGGGAACGTAACAAAGTTTGTGACAAAGGAATAATTTAGGTTGTCTCATACCTAAACTAGAAAGAAGTTAGGGTTTTGTCTCCCTTTTTATTTAATTAAGTTAGGGAGCCAGGTATCCCGGACTCCGTGGATTCAGACGTACGGCGGTTCCTGTGCGAATCTTGGGCCCCTACACTTCAATTCTCGCAGCTGTGTGGACAATAATAAAAAAAAGAAGTCAGTCTTACATCTCAGCTGAATGAACAAAGAAAGCTAAGTGAAGTGCTTAATATAAGCTGTGTGTTAAAAAGAAGGAAAAGGAGAGCAAGGGGAAAAGAATGGACAATCCCCACTTGTTACTGATGTAATATGTCTTAATCACAAAGAAAAATAAAACATCACAAAACATCAGGACTTACAAATTAACAACTGAAGTTAACAGAAAAGTATTTTTTTTTGTGCTACATTAGTCAGAGAAGAAACTTATCTGATTAGAATAGTTTGGATTTCCCTTATTAGAGTTGTGACAGGTTGCTATGATTTTTCTGTTAAAGAAAATACAGTTTTTTATTTAAGAAACTAAGTTACAGGAGTAGCTAGTAGTATAAAATTGTTTAGTAAAAAGAGAAAATATGTGCAACTTTTTGGGTCAATAAAAGAGGAGATGTATAATGGGTTGTTCTTACATGTTTTACTGAGAATCTGGAAAGATTATTTCAACTAAATATACACAGTAAATAACAACAAAAGTGTCAGAACCTGTGTAGAATAAATATTAAGACACTTTGCAATAATTCTATTTGTAAACTTTATTTATACCACCTAAGTTTACTTATTTTATTTATTTCCCCAGTTCCTTTTGAAGAAACTGGTGTGTACTGTACCTTTCTCATTTGTAAGCTGGTGATAGCGCCTTTCCTTACGGCACCGTGACACACAACTTAAATAAGGAAGCTACATCAGGGCGCTGGTCACTGGTTTGCAAATAGGGGTGGGTTACATTATGTTTGTGTGTGTGTGCGTGTGTTGTAATGTGCAAAGATACACATTAGGGAAATTTTATGCTCTTGTCCCTAGGAGAAGCCCTTGGGATGTACAAAGGTGCACATCAGAGTATTTCTATGTTCCTGCCACCAGGGGGAGTTTTCACAAGTGGCTGGGAGCTCCAGCCATAAGATACAATAGGGGTATAACTAAGAAAAAGAAGCCAGGTTTTCTTAAACCCTTGTCAGCAGGGTCGGCCTGTCCATTGTGTGAGAATGCTATTCGCACAGGGCCCCGCACTTCAGGGGGCCCCGCGCCAACAACATCCCGCATTGAATGGCAGGCAGGGCGGCTTTAGAGGGAGCCGGAGAGGCCCCAGTTCACCTCTAACAGCTGCCAAAGTGAAGCGCGTCTTATTCCTTCACGTCGGCAGCTGTACTGAAGTTTAGAATGCTGCCAAGCTGAGCGCCGAGGAACAGGAAGTCCCCTTTGTCCTCAGTGCAGCAGCGTTCTAAACTTCAGTACAGCTGCCGAAGTGAAGGAAAAAGACACTCTTCACTTCGGCAGCAGTTAGAGGTGAGCCGGGGCCTCTCCAACTCCCTCTAAAGCATTTTAGATAGCCGCGGAGCTCTTCGGGAGGGGAGGGGAGCTTGGACTGGAAATGGGCTGTGAGAGGGAGTTAGGACTGGAAATGGGCTGAGTGGAGGGGGAGCTTGAACTGGAAATAGCTGATGGGGAGGGAGGCTTGGAATGGAAATGGGCTATGGAGGGGAGCTTGGACTGGAAATGGGCTGAGTGGAGGAGGGCTTAAAATGGAAATAACTAATGGGGAGGAGGGCTTGGACTGGAAATTGGCTAATGGGGCTATGAAAGGACTGGAAATGGGCTGATGGGGGACTGGTATTGGAAATGACCTGATGGAGGGGCTAGGATAGGACTGGACATGGGCTTTTGGGCGGGGCTAGGATTGGAAATGGGCTGTTGGGGGGAGGCTTGGATTGAAATGGACTCATGGAGGGGCTAGGACTAGAAATAGGCTCATGGAGGGCTTGGATTGGAAATGGGCTGAGTGGGGGGGAGCTAGGACTGCAAATGGGCTGAGTGGGGGGCTTGGACTGGAAATTGGCTGATGGTGGGGCTAAGAAAGTACTGGAAATGGATTGATGGGGGACTGGGATTGGAAATGAGCTGATAGAGGGGCTAGGTTGTTGTTGTTGTTAAGTGCCATCGAGTCGAAGTCGACTCATGGTGACCCTCTGGATAGCTGTTCTAAATTGTGTTCGGTCTTCAGTCAGGCGGCTCATTGTTGACAGACTAGTACCCATAGGCCTCCTGTTTTGCGCTGACCTTCTATCTTGCCAAGCATGATGATTTTTTCTAATGATCTCTCTCTTCGCATGATGTGTCTAAAGTATGAAAGTCGAAGTCTTGTCATCTGAGCTTCTAAAGAATGCTTAGGTATGATATCCTCTACCACCGATGTTTGTTCTTCGGGCAGTCCATGGTATACACAGTATTCACCACCAGCACCATAATTCAAAGGCATCAATTTTCTTCCTGTCTATCTTTTTCACTATCCTGCTTTCACATCCATATGATGTTATTGAAAATACCATGGCTTGAACAAGTCGAATCTTTGTATGGAGAGAGACGTCTCTGCTCTTGAGAATCTTGTCTAAATCTTTCATAGCCATTCTGGCCAGAGCAATGCGTCGTCTTATTTCTTGACTGCTTGTTTAGGACTGGAAATGGATGGGGGACTGGAAATGGATGGGGGAGCTAGGACTGGACTGATGGTGTGGCTAGGATAGGACTGGAAATGGGCTGATGGGGGGGGGGCTTGGGCAGGTCTAGAAATGGATGGGGGGGCTAGGACTGGAAATGGGCTGATGGTGGGGCTAGGATAGGACTGGAAATGGGCTGATGGGAGGGCTTGGATAGGACTGGAAATGGATGGGGGAGCTAGGACTGGAAATTGGCTGATGGTGGGGCTAGGATAGGACTGAAAATGGGCTGATGGGGGGCTTGGATTGGAAATGGGCTGATGCGGGGACTAGAAGGGAGCGGATGCTGGGTGGGGCTGGAACTAGAAGGGACCTGATGTTGGGGGAGGACTAGAATGGGAGGGGGCTGGGAGAGTGAAATTGAGAGGGGAAAAATATTTTGTGTGGGAGGGAAGAAAAATCTACGATTGGCCAGGTATTGGGAGAGTAAGTAGGGATTGGGGATGGAGGGGTAAAATTTGAGTGGGTGAAAAAGGAATAAAGAAAGAGATGGAGGAAAGAGCAAAAGGAGAAAGATCAGTATGTTAAAGCAGATGTAAAGAGAGAATGGAAAAAAACTAGAAGAAAGGACAAATGGACAGCAGACAATGGAGAGTTAGCAGAAGAAAAGAAGAAACCAGAAGAAAGTGACTGGAGCAACTGCAACTGAAAAATAAAATGCACAAACAACAAAAGGTAGAAAAATACTTTTTTATTTTGAATTTATTAACTGGAATATGTCAGCTCTGGGAAATGTGTATCTTTAATGTCTGCATTTGGTTAGTACAAGTGGAAAATTAATTTATAGTTTTATTTCTGCACTACTGTTGTAGATGCCAAGTTTGGCTTTTGGGGTCCCCAGTTTAATTATTGTCTTCCTATTTCTAAATTGTGATCCCTTGTTCTTTGTTTGGTGACGGTCTGTGTTCTGCATGTGTAACTGAGCTGAGGTATTCTGTTTATGTAGTTTATATTTGATAGTGCCACTTGTTCCCTTTCCCCAGTAGGAGATGTATTGGTATTCTCTGAGATGTATTGGTTTAATATTTGCATTGTTGCCTTTTGATAGGTAGAGTATGGTGCTTTGTGAGTCCTGGTAGTGCTGTTACGATACGGCGGGTTTGCTATGGGTTCTAAATGGGCAGTGTTTGTAGTAGTTCCTAATGTGCCTGGCGGTTGGCACTGGAGTATAGTAATGTAGAAATCTGGTAGTCTTTCTTTATCCAGACACTTATTAAGAGGCATGTTTACTAAAAGTTATTGCATGTTAACATTATGTAAATATTTATGCAAATGAGGCCCTGCAACAAGTCTCCACACATGGCCCCGCACCCACTTTGTGCTGCCCCTGCTTGTCAGGAGTCACCTTAAGAAAAAAACAGAGCAGGCCACCTAGGCAGTGGAGGGTAGGCTGGTTGTTTAAAAGCAGAAGAGGGGCAGTGATGGAAAGAAGCACCGGGGAAGCTGCAGCTAGAATTCCAGAATCCTGCTTGCAGTGGCAGCAGGAAGCCCAAGGCTAAGGTCCAGGGAGGATCCTCTGGAAGGGGGCTTGAACGCTGGCATAAGATGAGTCAGATGTAAGGGTAAGTCTGGGAGTAGAGGGGAAGCTGCAGGTGGAGTAGGAGGGAGCTTATAACCTCAGGCAGAGCCCAAAGGAGTGAACGCTGGCATGAGTCAGAGAGAGATGTAAGGGTAAGTCTGGGAGCAGAGTGGAAGCTGCAAGAGTATGGAGGAAGAGGAGGGGGCTTGTAACTTTAGGAGTTATGAGAAAGGGCCTGAAGGAATGAATGCTGGCTAAATGTAGATGCACCTGTAAGAGCTGCAAGAATCAGCTGAGGGTTATTCATAAAACAGGAACACTACCAGGAGGTTTGGGATATTGTTGTAGGCATGGTCAAGAATCATCTAGACGTTGTAGACCAGAGGTAGGGTGAAGGGCAGCAGTATGCTTAATGCCTGTAATAACCAATTTGAACACTGAGTAAAAGAAATAAGAAAACTCTGTAAAATCTAAAGTAAACGACATTGTGTTGTACTGAACTACCAAGCTGTAAGGAAGTAGAAAGTACTTTGCTTTGAGCTGAGCTGTAATGGAGCAGAGATACCCAGCTGTGTTCATCGACTGTTGTGCTGGAGAAAACCCTGTTTGTTTTTCTTTGCATATTGTTTATTCTTGGTTACCCTGAGAAATTGGGAGACTGGGTATCCAAATAGCAAATGAAATTTAATGTAGACAAGTGCAACGTTATGCACTTAGGGAAGAACAACCAAAACTACTTGATTATTAAGATAAGGCGGTTTAGAAATACTGTTAAATAAATAAATAAATAAATACTGTTACACGATGAAAGGTTCCACGTTACGAATTATCACACAGGAAAAGATTTAGATGTCGTCATGGGTAATACATTGAAACCCTTTACCCAGTGTGCAGCTGGGAATCATAAAGAAAGGAATGGAGAATACGAACGTAAAATCAAGGCTATTATAATGCCTCTGTATTGCTTCATGGTGCAACTGCACCTTGAATATTGTAGTAGAATTAGAAAAGATAGAAAGAAGAGCCACCAAAATGATAAAGTGGATAGAAGGATATCCCTGTGAGGAAAGGCTTAAAAGGTTAGACATCTTCAATTTGGAAAAAAGACATCTGAGGGGAGATACGATAGAGGTCTATAAAATAATGAATGGTGTGGAACGGGTAATCATAAATTGGTTGTTTACTCCTTCAAGAAGTAGAAAGACATACAATGAAGCTACCAGCTTCAATGTTTACAGCTTATTCAAAACAATGCAGCCCGCCTCATAGAAACATAGAAATATGACAACAGAAAAAGACCACATGGCCTATCTAGTCTGTCCTTCCATATCAACAACTACAACAGCCCCCTTTTTTCCTTTAGAGATCCTCTGTGTTTGTCCCATGCTTTTTTGAATTCAGTTACTGTCCTTATCTCTACCACCTCCACTGGGAGACTATTCCACGGATCCACCATTCTTTCCATAAAGAAATATTTTCGCAGATCACTCCTGAATCTATTCCCCTTCACCCTCATCCAATGTCCCCTCGTAGCAGAACTAAGAAGTAATCCGCTAAGCTAATATATGGTTTCCCAACAACATGCCAAGAAAGATTCTCTAGTTGTTTCTATGGAATTCATGATTATACGACTCTATGTAGCAATATCTGTAAAAAGTTTACCACCGTTACCCAAGTTTATGTAGTAAGTTTTGTAAATAGTTACCCCTGTTATCCAAGTTATTTGCCCTGTTATCTGTAAACTCATACGTGTTAACTGTACTGAGCATTTCTGTTCCATGTAAACCGCGCTGATGCTGAATAGTGCAGTATATAAGAGACTGTAAATAAATAAATAAAATAAACTTGCTTTCAATTGAAAGAGGCTCTCCTCCTGAACATTTATGCCACTGAGGTATTTAAACATCTCAGTCATATCACCTCTATCCCGCCTTTCCTCTAAGGCTGGGGTCACCAACCTCCAGAGGGCCGCGGGCCGCACAGCCGACTACCGGGAGCCTCGCGGGCCGCACCCCCCTTCTCCCCGCCCCCGCAAAAAAAAACAACAAACGCAAAATGATGAAAACAATGGCTGATCACCTTTATTGAATTTAATGAGATGGCTGATGATTCATGCTAGCAGACAAATGCTTAAAGTCCGGCTTCATAGATGACACTGACAGGAGAAGGGACGCTTGCAGGTGGTCGTCGGTGAGCTGCGAGCGCGTGGATACAATGGCGGGAATCCTTGGCGGGCCGCACGTAATGTTAACCGGGGTAGAGCCTTGCGGGCCGCACGAAGGGACCTCGTGGGCCGCATGCGGCCCGCGGGCCGCAGGTTGGTGACCCCTGCTCTAAGGTGTACATATTAAGATCCTTAGGTTTGTCCTCATATGCTTTATAATGAAGACAACTAACCATTTTAGTAGCCATCCTCTGCACCGACTCGATCCTGTTCACATCCTTTTGAAGGTGCGGTCTCCAGAATTGCACACTATACTCCAAATGAGGTTGCATCAAAGACTTATACAGAGGCACTATCGCCTCCTTTTTTCTGCTAGCCATTCCTCTCTGATCCCCCCACCCACCAAACCAAAAAAATTCCTGGTGGCCCAGCGACCCTGAACTCGCTTCCCGGTACCTTCAAAAATGAGCGGGAGCACCTCCCACATGCTCCCACTTTTGTTCTGTCTTTGGCTTCCTGGGCTGGCAAGGACCCTGTTATTTCTGCTATGGAAATTGTTGTCCTGGAAAGGTGTTTTAGAATGAGCTCATCTGTCTCAGTCTCTCCTGCCTTTCCCTCCATTCTTTGCCAAAAAGGTTTTTGCCAGTACATGGGATATTGGCCAAAAAGGTTATTACGTTTGCCCATCGATTTGATCACATCACTCCCATTCTCTTTCGACTGCACTGGTTGCCTCTCCGTTTTCGCTTTCACTATAAATTTCTCATTCTAATGCATAGTGCCATTTACACACATAACCCTCTCTATCTAGCTGATCTTATTTCCCTTCATACTCGATACCGCCAGCTCCGCTCTCTGCATGCCAATCGCTTGTCCTTACCCTCTCCGTCACAGGCACACTTAGAACAAACTTGTCATTTGGCTTTCTTCTTTCTCAGTCCCTTGCTTTGGAATGCCTTACCACCCTCCCTCCGTTTGCAATGCAATTTGTGCCTTCGAGTCAGTCCTGACTCCTGGCGACCCAGAAGCTCCTGGATTTTCTTGGCAGTGTCACCGGAAGTAGATTAGAGCCCTCTTATCCCAAGTTCAAGACATTACTGAAAACTCATCTGTTCCAACAAGCCTTTGACCTTCTTCCTGATGTTCCTTCCTGAGTTTCTGTCGGTCTATTCGTTGTGCTATTATTGTGTCTGTTTTGTCCTGTTTTCCCTTTGTTCTGTCCCTTTTGATTTGTCTACCTGTGCTTGACCCCCTGGAGTCCTTGATCTAGGTTTATGGTCTTATTGGTTTTTGCTCTGTCCTTTTCTCTTCTTTCCTGTTATATTATGGCGTTCCTTTTCCATAGTTTAGCGGCGTTGACCTTTTATTTTATTGTAAACCGCTTTAATGTTTCGACAAAAGCGGTCTATCAAGTGAAGAAATAAAGATAAAGATAAAGACACAGTGCAGCACATTTAAGACTAACTGGAGAAAATATATTTTCTCTCAACACATAATCAAACTCTGGAATTTGTTACCAGAAGATGTAGTAAAAGCTGTTAGTATAACTGGATTCAAAAAAGGCTTAGCCAAGTTCTTGGAGGAAAAGTCCATAACCCATTATTAAAGAGGACCAGGGAAATCCACTGCTTAGCCCTGGGATAAGCAGCATGGAATCTGTGTACCTTTTTGGGAATCTGACAGGTACTTGTGATTAGATTGGCTGTTGTTGGAAACAGAATACTGGCTGGAAGGACCCTTGGTCTGACCCAGTATGGCATATCTTATGTCCTTATATCCTGGCGAGTCAACACATAGTCAATGTATCAGATCTCTAATGAAGGAAGTAATCTGAGTGAGAATATTACGTCAGAACTCCCAAAAATAACTCTCCAAAAATTTAACAGAATGGGACCAAATCTTCATGGATGAAAAAACAACGAAAACGTATATCAAGTCTGAAAATGGGTCAGATCAGACCAGGGATTCCTGAGAAATAAAATCCCATGAAAATGGCTCAATGCATTTCTATGTCTGAAGCATAGCAACTGAAACATAGCAGTTAGGAAATTGCTCCTTTCAAACTATCACTCTTCTCTTATCTATTCTCTCAGCCCCACAAACACACACATACACAGAGCGAACACACATACACACAGATACAAACAACCACAAACACATAAATATACCCCCCAAAACACTTCCAAAGAGACATCCACAGACACACACACAAACTCACCCCCCCCAAGAGACATACAGACAACATACAAAACAGAGATGCACAAATGCACCTAAATACACTGTCGCAATTAGGGGGCGCTGTGAACTACTTGTGCAATGTTGTGCAATTACCAATGGAATTGTTCATAATCAAGATGTAATTCCACCATGGAGTGATACAGAGCCATTATGATATCCTTTGTTTTATTCTTTATTCCTTTCCTAATGATTCCTAACATTTTTGTGTTTGCATTTTTGGATGCCACCACACACTGAACAAAAGATTTCAATGTTTTGTCTGTGATCTCGCTTGGATATTTTTCCTGGGTGGTGATTGCTAATGAGGAACTGAGCATTGTGCACCGCTAGTCTGGGTTATACTTCCCTATGTGCATCGCTTAGCAATTTTGCATGCAAATCAGTTTTGACATATGTGCCTATGAATTAACACATGTCCAAATGATTTACATGAGCAAAAGACTCATAGCACATGTGGAAGGAACACAATTAAAATAAATATTTGCAAAAATAAAACAGATAGAAAATAAATATTTGAAAAAAAAACCCCCGATAGAAATCACTAAAACATTTAAAACAAAGACTATCCAAACTGTTTTTTGGCCATGCATACCTCTTCTGGATAGGGCTTTCTTAGCCTGTAAAAACATTGTCACATCAGTTAAGAGTGACATGAAGGTCAAGTCCATTTTTTCCCCTTGGTAGGCAGGAAACCACCTCCCACAATAAGGCAAAATCCTACCAAATTTAATTTTGGGCAAAATCCCAGATGAATCTCAGGGATGCATAATGATATGAATGGATGCTAAGGAATAAAGCTAAAGTCACGTTCTTATCCAAAGTTGGAGTCTCTTTGTCTTATTTATGGCCCCGTTATGAGAAAGGGAGAGGAGAAGAGGGTCTGGGAGGGATACTGTGGGGTGAAGAGCCTCCAGTCCCATGAGTCCATCTGGACTGGGTTTAAGCACAGATTATGTTTCAAATGTTCAGTACAGAGGGAGATCACTTTAGTTTATTTAGATAATTCTTATATAACATTTCAGACGCAAAGTTCCTGTTTTCTATTCTTCATCTCTCAAAAAAAATTGCTGTGAGTTTTTCAAGTGCCTTGCTAGCCAATAACTCAGTGCTAGTCATGTGTCAGCAGAGACTATTCCAGTCCCAGAAGTGAACAATCATCTTCCTTTCACTATGGTCCTATATGGTTTACCTCTGTGATGCCACCAGGCTCTGTTGAACCAAGCGATCAAAGACCCAAACTGAATTTCCTGTTCACTAGTCACAGACTCATTAAATGTACTAAATAGCACCAAGTTTTCATGCTGTGGCTTCTGCTTACTTTATCTAAGCAATCACAGCTCTGTTAGTTTAACTCCTTGTATTATGGGATGTGAACTCAGTCCTTGTTTCTTTATTTACTTCCCACTGTTACTCAGTCTTTATTTCCTGCAGTATGCATCGGGATGGGAGTTGTAAATAGAAGCACATTTTAGACAGGCCATTTAGGTACCCCCTGGAACATACAAGTCAAAACGCCTGAAATTCTGAGGGAGGGGCAGTAGAGGAAGTGGACGGTTGCATTCTGCATTCTGAAATCGAAATATCCCTGCTCTGAAAGATAAATGTCCCTGTCAACATTCCAGAAAACAGGGCCATGCAGAATAAAGGTCCAGGCATGTGCAGGGAGATGGTCAAAATTCAAAACCGTGCCCATGTGACATTTTAATGCTGGCTACATAGACGTGTCAGCGCCAGTATTTTGGAACCCGTAATTGCATTAATTGCTACATCCACATACCGTTTAGCCATATTTTTTTTTGTTTTTTCACTTTTTATTTAGAAGTTTTCAACGGACAGTACAATCCAAAACAGCATATTGTGATGACGAAGGCAGTTCAGAGGAAAGGAAATGGCAGAAAAGGGAAGCCTGGTCCTTTAAAAATGCTAGCATTCAGGGTTTCCCAGGCAACCAAGAACCTCTGAGTCAGAGCACAGCCAGCATCAAGCCCCGCCCACTTCAGCAGTCAGGGCTAGAGTGAAGCCTAGCAGCTCCCACGTGTGCTGGGAGAAGGGTGTGGTCCCTAGCAAAGATAAGTTTAAAACTGCTGAGTTTGAACAGTCAGTTAGCACAGCAGGGGGCACGAGGACTAGCACAGCACAGAGGGGCTCGAGGACAAGCACGGGCCAAGGCACAAGCACAGCAGAGAGGAACACAGCAGGAAGGAGAACGAGAGGAGCTCAAGGGAATAAGCAAGGAGCTCAAGGAAGCACGAGGAGTGCTGGCCCCAAAAGCAGAGACGAGCTGTGGGATCTGGGAAGAGCAGGTCCAAGGCAAACACAGCCAAGAGGACAAGTGCTACAAGGGAAACAAGCGTCTCCAGAGAGAAGGCAGCATGGCTGTGAGCAGGAAGGAGGGGAGCAACTAAGAGGCCCAGAATTCAGGCAAGTGATTGTTCCAGAATCCCTGCACAGGAGAAAATGGAAGGAGTTAGTTCCTACTGGAGGGACCAATTCAGCTAGCCAGCTAACTGGTAGAAATAGGGAGAATAGCGTGTCTGCATTCCCTGACCAAAGGCTCTATGAGGAAATAGAGCAGAAAAAAATATTACTAGAAAAGTTAAACGAATTGCTGCAGAAGCAGCATAGTAAGCTCTACAGCCAGGTACCCTCTGAAGAGTGTTGTAATGATTCTGTGGAAGAAATGGAAATAGAAAGCTGCTGTGAAGGTTATGAGAATAGTCCTGAAGAAATACAATGTGCTTATTGTAGGACAAATGAGCTGCAAGTGTGCTGAACCCCACACACAGCTGAATGAGTGAATGTTTAAGATAAGGAAGCTGATTTGAGTGAAAGGTACAGCAGAGAAAATAGTTGGTAGTTTTAACCCAAGCTATTTCTCCTCAATGCTTACAACTGAAAGAAAAGTCAATGGACATTTTGAAGTGTAGGGAAATCTGACTTAAATCTGCCTTGGGTCTGCTTATATATATATTGGCTTCATATTAGCTTTATATGACTGCACCCTTGCCTGATGATATTATGGATGGCACAGAAGACAAGCATGTGGGTATAAAGGAGTAGATGTGGCCTGCTATGGAGGATTTGCTATGGAGAATTCTGGGTAACCATATTCTGCATAGGAGTATGCAAAAATATTGGGCCTAGCAGTATTTGAGCCTAAGCAAGAAACAGGCTAAGCCAGGAATGCAATGAATTCAAACTTATGAGCATAAACACACTCTCCTACCCTGAAGGTTTCAATTAGTGCCAGAAGAAGAAAATACACAGGAAGGGGCAGAGGTCACAGGCCATGCATAGATAAATAGACCTAAAAGCACAGAGGTCACAGGCCATGCATAGATAAGGAGACCTAAAAGCATAGAGGTCATAGGCCATGTATAGATAAGCAGGTCTAAATGTACAAATGTAAGGAGATTATCCCCTGGGAAAAGTGTTGCAGGGCACTGCTGACACTTAAGAATGTATGATGGATTACTGAACAGACATTTGAGATGGAGAGAAATGTATATAAGGCAATTATTTTTCAGGTAGGGGCGGGCGGTATTTTCTTCCTCTTCTTAGAGAAAGAAAGTACTGTCTGCCATCTCTAGATAGGCATTTGCTGTTTGCTATTTTATAATCACTTTTGTTATTCTAAATAAAAGTCTTTTGAGCTAAAGCAACTGCCGTCTAAGTAATTCTCTGATTGGTGATATTTGGGCAACTGTTGTGGGAACCAGAAGCCACAATAATCGGTGCCGAATACCCTCTAAATTTTTTTTCCCTTCCAAATTGCCCAAGGACTCCTCTGACTGCAGTTTTACTTGTCAGAGGGACTACCTCCTGTTTTTCACAGTAAAAAAAAAAACAGGGGATGAGAATACCTTAAGAGGATTCCTTCTGTTGGTACAGAAGATGGGAATACCGCTCTGAGTGATGTCGAGAGAGATTTTTGATACCCTAGGATGACTCTATTAGTGAGTGTTCAGTTTCTCTGTCTGTATGAAAGGACAGAAGACTTGCCCAGGTTCGAGTGGTGGGTAAGTATGTAATTAATATTTTGTTATGTAAGAAAACTGTTAGAGTGTCTCTGTATTTAGTTGTAACATTAGGGAATGGTTAGAGAAAGGAAGTTTTGCCCAGACATTATGTCTCTTTTCCAGGATTGATTGATGTACGCTTGAGACTGTACGTATTATTATTAATACGAAGCGAGTGTGTGTCTTTATCCACGTTTTCATACCTCCGCGAGGAGATTGGCTGGATTTAGACGAAACGTAAGCGTTGTCAGCGTGTATAAGTCCTGGATTTCTTAATTTCGCTCCTCTGTTAATTACGAGGTTTGGATTGCTACCTAAAAGCGAAATTGCGCGCGCCTCTGTATATAAGGAGGTTCAATTTGCTATTGGTAAAAGGCGACGTTAATTGCCCCTGTCCCCGAACAGTGAAAACACCAGGTTTACGGATTTTAGAAAGAGGGACAGCTAAGAAGAATATTTATAGAAAAACAGGGATGATCACTTTATCTGGGGTGTTCACAGACCAGAGAGGGTGACAATTAGATCTATTGAAGAATAGCTTTCTAAGTATCTTTTTGAAATGAATTACTTTGCAAGTTCTAGAT
The DNA here is from genome assembly GCA_033557465.1 of Ichthyophis bannanicus. Classification (NCBI taxonomy): domain Eukaryota; kingdom Metazoa; phylum Chordata; class Amphibia; order Gymnophiona; family Ichthyophiidae; genus Ichthyophis; species Ichthyophis bannanicus. The sequence continues at coordinate 214,851,206 of CM066040.1, forward strand.
CAAAGTGAATGACGGAGCTGACTGCAGCTGAATTAAATAACCTAGGGGGAGTGGGTCTAGTTCAGTTTCAGTATTCTAATCAGATAGGCTGATTAGGTATAATGCATTTAACTCTGTCTTGTGTTTTTAGTTTTAATCTTTAGTAAACACTGTCCTGTCATTACTGGCTACTCCAGTAGATTTTATGTTCCCTGGAACTGAACTGATTAGAATTTTTTTTCTTAAGTTGAACTAAGTGTGGAATTCCTGGAGAGCTTATCTGTTTGCTTTTATTTTCTTTTACAATATTCATGTGCTTGTAAGATGCCCCAGTCTCTGGAGAGGGTAAAACCGTTGGCCCGGAGTCCCTTGAACGCAAGTGCTAAGCGGTGTTTGTTTATCTGTCTCTATTCTTCCATGTCCTTCCTGTCTTCTTTAGAACATTGAAAACAACGAAAAATCTTCCAGGATCTGCTTTAGTAATTGATGTGCTGAGACAGCTAGTTTTTTTCCTGTCTGTCTGAATATATTGTAACATGGAATGGATTTTCTGAGTTAGTGGATTGGGATCTGAATGTATTGTACACTGAAGTGAGAATCTTAGAAGCAGACCGCACAGATAATTGACAGTGTTTTATTCTGAACTGCCAGCTATTGTGTGCAGCGATATGACTGGTAGACAAGTACAGCCTGAAAATTCCCCTGTGCATATTTGTGTGCAGTAAATAAATCTGATCCATATGTGTAAGTTTTATTTTTTAATTTGGGATCTTATATCTGAGTTAAGAAAAAATTTGTCTGCTGTTCTCTGTGTGTCAGAAGATTAAATAGCTCTGCCTGTGTCTGTGATAGGTCATAGGGCAGTTGTACACAATGCAGAACGAATTTCTATGTATGTGTTAACAAATGTGGAAGATCCTAATTAACCAGAGATTAATAAAAGATCGTAGTGATGCTAAGATTAGTTTTGACTAAGTGATACAAGATCAGTTTTTGTCATGTTCTTATGACTTTACAAATTTAAGATCAAATTAATAATAAAGGAAAAAGATTACAGCTGGATTTTGCAACCAAGGAAAATAGCTCTAAAAGTTAAGAAAATATGTAACCATGTGATGCAAAAATGTTTACTTAGTATTAAATTGTTGGAGAAAATCTTTATATAAGATTATGAAGAAAATATTTTTTAATTGTTCTTTTAAGGTTCCTGTGTTTCTCAAGCTTAAAGGTATATTGCTTTTTGGGATTTCCCCAGGGGGAATGCTTTACTGAAGTCTCTCAGGAAAGCATCTCTACTCTGATCAGATGGTCTGCCGTGCTTAAGTGCTCCCAGATGTTAGATCAAACAATCAAGGCATTGGAGAACCTGTTTCTGTTGTCCTTTGCCCTTTAGAGTGGGGGTTTGACGGCCCTGACAGGACAATGCTACTTAGAAGTGATTTGATTACCGAGTGAATGAGAAGTTATATGTTTGGTTTTGATCAAGCAAAATTAAAAGTAAAATTGAATTTTATATAATGAGGACATACTTATTGTTCATACATCCAAAAGAGCTGTAACTTTTATTTTAATTTTTGTTTAAAGGACAGAAAGAGAGATCTACTGTTTGCTGTCAGTTCAGTTTGACACCAGTTTCATTCAATTTAAATGTGAAAGGGAGTGTTTGTATTCTTAAGCTCAGTGCTAATGACTAATGACTAAGGACAGTAACACAGGAGTTGCTGAATTTTAGGATAAATTAATCTGTTTTTCTGTATTTAAATTTTATATGTTGGGGTCCAGAGAACACAGTATACTTTGTTTTGAAAGATTTTTTTTAAGTTTCAATTTTAGGAATACACTATATTGTAGCACTATGACATACAAATTTACTTTAGCTTACACACTTGCAGAACAAATTTGGTAGAAAAAATGGAGCTTAGTTCCCAGAAAAAAACTGAGAATATTTGTAAAGTTATTTACACATAAAACAATAACATTAAGTTGAATTGATTAGACAAAGTCTCCTACAGCACTTTCTCTGATACAGAGGTTTGTTTTTTAACATGTCTGTCTAGTTCTGTTGTCCATTTGTATTTCTTAAGATAGCATGCCGGTAAGGTGAAGCTAGCCCAAGCACTGCTTTGAAGTTTCCGCCTGACATGCAACAGTAACAGTGTAATGAAAGACTCAGGATAATTATTTTGCCTTGTTCAGCACTCTCACTGAGAACAGTATATATAATAGATTCTAGTCATACGTGAGAGAGAGACATGTGGCTGTCATGATAAAAGTCATGATTTGTCCTGCCGTTATAAAATGTTACAAAAATATTTTTATACTGTAGGGAATTTATTCAGATTGTTTAAGACAATTGCTATTTTGAATGAGCACATATGTCCATTTTTGAACCATACCAATTAAGTTGGAGAGAAAAAAAGTAAAGAGGACACTGTTTACTCATCATGTTATATTCATTAAGAAGGATCCAAGTTTATATTTTCTATATACTATTTGTTTACCATAATACTAAGTTTTTCTAACAATTGTTTGATGTTCTTAGCATGTCAATTAAGAGGTGGTACTCTAATGGACATTAAACTGATGAAGGTTATTTAAAGTGACATATCTGTCTAATGAACATGTAAACAAATTTTATTCAACTATGCTGTCTCCAGAATCTTTAATTCAGGAAGTCATTTAAGCCCCAACACATATTCAATAATTGGAAATAGACACCTGGAGACAGGCTAGGTGCATTTTGCACCCTGATATGCTTTGGAACATCCACACTGGCCATGTGGTACTTCCAAATGCTTTTTGCCTCATTTTGCCTTTGTATGTCCTGGCCAGACATGCAGGAGTAAAAAGAGGGATGATTTGATGACAAATTTTCACAAATAAAAATTGGGGTAATTCTGAAACTTGCCAAACTTGCAGAATATGTGCTTGCAACTTGTCTAATCTATTAATATGTAAAGATCAGTTATGAGCATAGTAGAGTATTTCCTACCAGCAAATGAATTTTCAGTGATGGAGAGACAAGAAGTTTATCAAACTGAGAGACACAGTTGATACCATATGAGATAGTTATGATCTTAAGTAAATATGGATGAAATGATGTTTATCACATTGCATTGTCTCATTGTAAAATCTAATCTAGAATATTTTAGCCTTTTCATTTAATATTGGATTTTGCTCTTCTGAATGGGACCTGGAACCATGTCACCGATTGAAATCCATAGATTCCAGCAGAGGGAGTTGGCCATAATCCAGATGGAACAGACCACCCCAAGACCTCTGAACTCAACCACACTTAAACTTCAGAGACAGGTGAAGCGCACGACGCAGTCCTGAAAAACTGCTGGGAAGCAGGTCCAAATTATCTGAAAATAAAGACTATTAAGACTGATTGGGACTTTTGGGAAAATCTACAAGCCATTTGGGCTACAGCAATTGTAATACCCACACCAGCTCAAGTTTTGCTGTAACATTTTCAAAGCTTTTTTCATCACTTTGTTGAATATTTGATGTGTTCAGTATTATTGCAAGCTGTATGTCTTCCATTCTCTTAGAATGTTGTCTGCTGGTATTCCAAACTCGGAGGAGGCCTAAAAGCTTTTATTCTTATTCTTTTAAGTATGGCTTGTTTTGCAATTATTGCCTGTTGTGTATTATCCATTCTGTTTGCCTGTTGTCAAAGAATGATAATGCCAAGCACCGATGCCATGTATGTTGTATCTCGAGAACTGTACCAGAAGCTGCCCCTTTTGATCATCCCTCCCTGTCTCAAATGGTTATTGTTATCAATGCCCCTTAGTGGGATTACTTTTGCCCCTCTACATAAAAGAAAAAGGAATAGAAAAAGTGGAGAATGTAGGGAAATCTGACTTAAATCTGCCTTGGGTCTGCTTATATATATATTGGCTTCATATTAGCTTTATATGACTGCACCCTTGCCTGATGATATTATGGATGGCACAGAAGACAAGCATGTGGGTATAAAGGAGTAGATGTGGCCTGCTATGGAGGATTTCCTATGGAGAATTCTGGGTAACCATATTCTGCATAGGAGTATGCAAAAATATTGGGCCTAGCAGTATTTGAGCCTAAGCAAGAAACAGGCTAAGCCAGGAATGCAATGAATTCAAACTTATGAGCATAAACACACTCTCCTACCCTGAAGGTTTCAATTAGTGCCAGAAGAAGAAAATACACAGGAAGGGGCAGAGGTCACAGGCCATGCATAGATAAATAGACCTAAAAGCACAGAGGTCACAGGCCATGCATAGATAAGGAGACCTAAAAGCATAGAGGTCATAGGCCATGTATAGATAAGCAGGTCTAAATGTACAAATGTAAGGAGATTATCCCCTGGGAAAAGTGTTGCAGGGCACTGCTGACACTTAAGAATGTATGATGGATTACTGAACAGACATTTGAGACGGAGAGAAATGTATATAAGGCAATTATTTTTCAGGTAGGGGCGGGCGGTATTTTCTTCCTCTTCTTAGAGAAAGAAAGTACTGTCTGCCATCTCTAGATAGGCATTTGCTGTTTGCTATTTTATAATCACTTTTGTTATTCTAAATAAAAGTCTTTTGAGCTAAAGCAACTGCCGTCTAAGTAATTCTCTGATTGGTGATATTTGGGCAACTGTTGTGGGAACCAGAAGCCACAGAAGCTAATTGTGTATGGAAGGAAACTGTGAGGAAACAGTCTTCTGTTGAAAGTAACTTGCCTGTAAGGAAGTTAGCAGCCTGCGCTTGGTAAGCTAGTTCCGGTGTCCAAGTTAGCCATTGCTGAAGCTGACCAACCTATGAATACATTGTTGTGAACTTCATTCCTTTGTTTTGGAGAAGTATCCAGTTTTTCTGTTCAGCCCTGTTACTATTGATGCGAGGTGTAAAACCCAAAACAAATAAATATTCTCTGTTTCGCCTAACCACTTGTGGTCACACTACTTTGCCTGCCAGGATAAGCAAACTACAGCTCCCAGCAGCCTTAGCTGGTAGCCATCTTGGGGAAACTTATTCTAAGGGCAACCAGGCGACACTCTCCTGCTGCCCGGCTATACGCCCGGCCAGGAGGTGGCGACAATATGCAAGTATTCTCTGTACATTAAGAAAACAAATAAGAATTACTGACAATAAGAAATCAAACACATTGTACTCGAACATTCCAGCCCACTTTATGGGGAGAAAAAAACACCCCAGAAAAAGAAAATAAATTAAAAAGGAAATCAGAAGAGGATATTCACCCTCTCATGAACTGAGGCGATTAACTCTAGATGCCTCACAAGCCCATCTCAAAGTTAGGAAATATTAATTTCGTTCAAAAGCTTCTCTAAGTGCATAGGATCAGTAAATACCTAACTCACTGACTGAAAAGTTATAAGATACTTATATGGGATTTTCAAAAAGAAAGTTCTCCCAGCGGCCAAAATTTCGGTACTGTGTGTGAGAAAGGATTTCCATCGGACCCGAATGGCACATGACACATCAGGAAACAAGGAGACCCTCTGCCCACAAAACACTGCACCTTTCTTGTTAAAGAAAGATTTAAGAGTCTTGCTCTTATCAGATCCATTTGCAAAGGAGACCAATAAGGTAACCCTAGGAGTCCTCTAGAAATTGAATTAAATTAACAGGAGAAGCAGGAGCTAACTCATCTAACTCACCCTCTGCTGGATTAACATTCTGAGGAACATAATATAAATTTGAAATCATTATATCCTCCGGTTTTGAAAGGGCGAGGACTTCAGAAAAATATTTTCTCAATACAATTTCAGAAGAGAGCAAACAAGATATAGGAAAATTAATATATCACACATTTCTACACTTATAACCATTCTCAAGAGCCTCAAGCTTATTATAAAGTAATAAACTATCTGTTACAGAAGAGGAATGAAAAGACAGAACCGAAGACTCAAGCTTAGCAATACACCATGACAAATGATCAAACTTGTCATCTAAATTAGAAAATTTCAAAACAGCGTCCTGAGAAAATGCACATAATTTGGGAATAGTATCCTTTAACATAGATTCTGTCCTAGCAACCACCTTCCAAATTTCAGTTAGGGAAACATCTGTTGGTGGAACTTTGATAGAGGGGGAAGAGTAAGACACACTATCTTGAGGAAAATCAACAGATCCTTGGAGTACTCCAGTATTCACCTTTCTCCATTGAGAAAGCAGAGCTAAATGGCTAATTTTCTCAATGGAGAAAGGTGACTAGTGGAGTACCCCAGGGATCTGTGATGGACCCGCTGCTTATTAACATATTCATACATGACCTGGAAATGGAAATATCAAATGAAGTGATCAAATTTGCAGATGGCACAAAATTATTCAAAGTTGTTAAAACGCAAGAGGATTGTGAAAAATTGCAAGGGGACCTTGATAAATTGGAAGACTGGGCATACAAATGGCAAATTAAATTTAATGTGGACAAGTGCAAAGTTATGCACGTAGGAAAGAACAACCCAAACTATGGTTACATGATGCACAGTTCCACTACCCAGGAAAAAAGATTTAGGTGTTATCGTGGGTAATACATTGAAACCTTTTGCCCAGTGTGCAGCAGCGGCCAAGAAATCAACGAGAATGCTAGGTATCATAAAAAAAGGAATGGAGAATAAAACCAAGGACATTATAATGCCTCTGTATTGCTCCATGGTGTGACCGCACTTTGAATATTGTTTGTAATTCTGGTCACCATATCTTAAAAAGGATATAATGAAATTAGAAAAGGTACAGAGAAGAGCCACCAAAATGGTAAAGGGGATTGAAAGATATCCCTATGAGGAGAAGCTTAAAAGGTTGGGGCTTTTCAACTTGGAAAAGTGATGGCTGAGGGGAGATATGATAGAGGTCTCTAAATTAATGAATGGAATGGAACGAGTAAACGTAGATCGGTTGTTTACGCCATCAAAAAATAGAAAGACTAGGGAGACACACAATGAAGCTACAGTATAAGCCATTTAAGACTAATACGAGAAAATATTTTTTCACGCAACGTGTAATCAAACTCTGGAATCCGTTACTGGAGGATATAGTGAAGGCTGTTAGTTTTAGCTGGGTTTAAAAAAGATTTGGACAAATTCCCGGAAGGTCCATAAACCATTATTAAAGGGAATCCGAGAAATCCTCTGCTTGCCCCAAGTCAAGCATTGTGGAACCTGTGTGCATTTTTGGTAACCTACAAGGTACTTTTGTGACCTGGATTGGCCACTGTTGGAAACAGGATACTGGTCTGACCCAGTATGGCATTTCTTATGTTCTTAACAGACTTAGGAGAAATCCGAAGAGCAGAAGATAAACTATGCGATATCATCAAAGAGTCCACAGAAAGCAACATCCTACCCGCAGTTGAAGGGGGTGGGGGCAATGCTTGGAGGAGCTAAGAAAAGCTCCTTTCAGAGTTATCTCAGGAACTACAATACCTTGTACAAAGTTGGAACCAGGTGCTTATTTATCGGGCCGGTGATCTTTGGGGTGGAAGAGGTCATCTGCTTCCTTTTAGCCTTAAGTTTCCCCTTCACCATACAATAAAAAAGTAAAAATACAGGGAAATATGGCATTCCCTCCTCAATGCTCCTCAATACTCCAAAGGGGCTCCAAATGGGCCTAACCTGTCCCTTAGGTCATGCCCTTTTGGGCATGCCCATGGTCATGAGCCCATGGCTGTGCACCGCAGGGCTCAAGAACCTTTAAAGTGCACCAGCAGCTCTCACTTGTGGAATCGGCTGATGACGATGCAGCTGTAGACAGGCCCCCGGATGGTTCACAGGTGCTCAAGTCACTGCCCGATCTTTCACCTCGCACTCGACTCTCCTCCTGGCAGGAAACAAAACTGCAGAGCTTTTAAAGAGCCCCAGTTGCTCTCATTGGTGGAATTGGCTGATGCTGCCGCAGCTGCAGACAGGCCCTCGGATGGCTCACAGGCGACTGTGTTCTGCCCGATCTTTCGCCCTGAACTTGGCTCTCCTTCTGTTCAGTTATTTTATAAGCAGAGACATTTTTTTGAGCGGGAGAAAATCATTGGGTGACTGAGAGGGCATTCACCTGACATCCCTATTATTGAGAGCTGGCCAAAATGAGAAAATTTCAAATGCCTATTTGTGCCAAAGAGCAGGTATAAATACAAATGTGTTCACTGTCAAGTTTACACATGCAGTGTCATGAAATCGGAGATGTATGTGGATTTTCACCTCCTCTATGCCCCCATGTGATTTGGACATGATTGGGGCAGACATGTAAATTTGGCCCTTTCGAAAATGGCTGGCTGGATGTGGACGTGATTTGCATGCGATAAATGGTCATTTTTACGCTTGCAAATCATGAATGGGGCTATTAAAATAATCCCCTTAACCAATATCCCCTTAACCAGCGATCCAGCTGAACTCGATCAGGCATTGGGGGTAGAAGCGGGAGTTGCTTTCCCCTCCCACACTCCTCCTCCAAGGTCCAATCGGGGCACAGCTTCAGCTTTTAAATTCAGCAGCTCATCGGGACAAAGACCTCTTCCTCCAGCCATCTAGCTGAACTCAATCAGGCATCGGGGATAGAAGTGTGAGCTGCTTGCCTTTCTCACTCCCCCCCCTCCAAGGCCCAATCAGGGCACAACTTTAGCTTTTAAATTCAGCTGCTCACCAGGACAAAGACCTCTTCCTCTAGCTATCCAGCTGGACTTGATCAGGCATTGGGGGTAGAAGCGGGAGCTGCTTGCTCCTCCTGCTCCCCCACTCCAAGGCCCAATCAGGCTGCAGCTTTTAAATTTAGCTGATCACCCAGGCATGCCCGCGCCCGGTGGGTTCGCGCCTGAGGGCCTCGCCAGAGGACCCTTTGGCGTGGCCCTTAGGCTTGATACACTCCACCTTCTCCTGGTGATGCTATTCACTCACCACGATTTATTCTGACATCATCAAGCATCCAGCGGCTTTCTTCATAATGCAGACAGAACAGACAACCTGATATCTATATGATTACCTCAACTTTCAGCTCCCGACCCTGCATGGACTCACTGGATTCCCATCAAGCAAACGCTACTGGCACCAAAGAGCACGCTGCCTCCATATCGTGCTGCTCACCTGAGCTAAGAAGAGCCCTGCAGCGGGAACATCTAGCTGTTCCTACCCACCGACTCTAGCCCTATATGTACACGCCACTAGCACTAGTCCATCTGAAGCTCAAACAACCCTTCAGCTTTATACCACATGCTGCATTCTCACCCTTCGTTAGCCACGGTACATTTTTACCCGCTGATCTTATATAATCGTCTCAACCACTGTTATCTCATTTATATATGTCTCAATGATCCCTCGCAATATCCCAGCCTGGACAACTACATTAACTCAACATTGTGATCCAACTGTATTGATTTAAGTACGAACTTATATAACTGATTTCACCGCTATTATTCCTTGATATAAGTACCAATTTATATAACCGACTTCACCACTATTATTCTTTAATTTATGCCTCAACGATCTCTAGCAAATATCTCAGACTAGACAACTGCTTTAAATTAATTCTGTCTTAACTGTATCGATTCAAGTACCAATTTTACTGCTGTACCGTTATTATTTTTCCTCACTCCTTCTTGCCATATTCTCTGTCCTTACTACTCTCATTAGCAAAGCAACATCTGTCTCACCCACTCCAATATGGCAACCTCTCAGTCTTGGCTCCTAATCCTCGGCATGCGCCTACTATTCTTACACCTAATCTCAACCTTCCTAAACAACGCTTTAGAAGTGAATCATAACTTTCATATCCCAATAATTCACTCCTACAAACCTCTGCCTACCTCTAACCAACCTCCTCACTTTTATATACATCACACACCCTAGAAATGTAGATCAACCAGAGTTAACACCATCTCTACCGTAACACACACTCCTCCTACACCGAAAATATCCTTTGCCTCACTGAAACATGGTTCCAGGACACAGACTCAGTACTCATGAATCAACTATGTCCCCCCACCCATTCAATACATACCTGCAACCGTACCTTTAACAGAGGTGGAGGCGTTTGTATAATCTTTAAAAAAGATTTAAACTTAACCACCATTGAAACTGCCTCTCCCACTGGTATGGATACCCTCAAAATCTCCAACAATACAATCTCGCTGTGCCTAGTATAGAAACATAGAAACATGATGACAGAAAAAGACCACGTGGCCTATCTAGTCTGTCCTTCCATATCAACAACTACTTTTTACCTTTAGAGATCCTCTGTGCTTGTCCCATGCTTTTTTGAATTCAGTTACTGTCCTCATCTCTACCACCTCCACTGGGAGACTATTCCATGGATCCACTACTCTTTCCATAAAGGAATATTTCCGCATATCACTCCTGAATCTATCTCCCTTCACCCTCATCCCATGTCCCCTCATAGCAGAACTTGCTTTCAATTGAAAGAGGCTCTCTCCCTGAACATTTATGCCACGGAGGTATTTAAACATCTCAATCATATCACCTCTATCCCGCCTTTCCTCTAAGGTGTACATATTAAGATCCTTAAGTCTGTCCTCATATGCTTTATAATGAAGCCCACTAATCATTTTAGTAGCCACCCTCTGCACCGACTCCATCCTGTTCACATCCTTTTGAAGGTGCGGTCTCCAGAATTGCACACTATACTCCAAATGAGGTCGCACCAAAGACTTATACAGAGGCATTATCACCTCCTTTTTTCTGCTAGCCATTCCTCTCCGTATGCACCCAAGCATCCTTCTAGCTTTTGCCGTCGCCTTTTCTACCTGTTTAGCTACTTTAAGATCATCAGACACAACCAAGCCTAGGTCCCGCTCTTCTTTAGTGGACAAAAGTACTTCACCTCCTATACTGTATTGCTCCCTTGGATTGCTGCAGCCCAAATGCATGACCTTACATTTTTTAACATTAAATCCCAGCTGCCAAATTCTAGACCATTCTTCAAGCTTAGCTAGATCCCTCCTCATGTTATCTACACCTTCCTGGGTGTCTACTCTATTGCAGATTTTGGTACTGTCTGCAAAGAGGCAAACTTTACCCGACAGCCCTTCCGCTATATCACTAACAAAGATGTTAAAAAGAATCGGACCAAGGACAGATCCCTGGGGCACACCACTGGTAACATCCTTCTCCTCAGAGTGAGCTCCATTTACTTGTACTCTTTGTCGCCTCCCACCCAACCAATTTCTAACCCAAGCAGTAACTTTAGGGTCCATCCCTAGGCTGCTCAGTTTGTTTATAAGTCGTCTGTGAGGAACAGTGTCAAAGGCTTTACTGAAATCTAAATACACCACATCTAGAGCTCTCCCTCGGTCCAACTCCCTGGTCACCCAGTCAAAGAAATCAATCAGATTTGTCTGACAAGACCTGCCTCTGGTGAATCCATGCTACCTTGGATCCTGTAATCCGCTGGACTCCAGAAACCTCACTATTTTCTCTTTCAGCAGCGTTTCCAATAATTTACTCACCACCGAAGTTAAACTAACCAGCCTGTAGTTTTCAACCACATCCTTACTTCCGTTTTTGTGTAAAGGCACCACATGAGCCTCTCTCCAGTCCTTTGGCACCACTCCCGACTCCAACGAGGCATTGAAAAGGTCAGTCAGTGGAGTTGCTAGAACGTCCCCAAGTTCCCTCAGTATTCTAGGGTGTATCCCATCCGGTCCCATTGCTTTGTCTACTTTAAGTTGAGCTAGTTTCTCACGAACACAGTCTTCTGAAAATTGTTCAAGATGTCCCTCTCTTCTGTTCCTATTTGTGGGTGTTTTCTGAGGTCCTGCTCCTGGTTCTTCATCTGTGAACACAGAACAAAAATATTTGTTAAGCAATTCCGCTTTATCCTTATCAGCTTCTACATATTCCCCCCCCCTGCACCCTTGAGTCTGACAATACCACCTTTGCCCTTCCTCTTCTCACTAATATATCTGAAAAATGTCTTATCCCCCCATTTTATTGCATTGGCTATTTCCTCCTCCTTTTGAATCTTTGCCTTCTTGACTACTTTGCTAGCTTCTCTAAGTTTTTCCAAATACAGATGCCTGTCTTCCTCTCTCTGTGATCTCTTGTATTTCATGAAGGCCTCCCTCTTTTTCTTCACTTTTTCAGCTACTTCCTTAGAAAACCATAGCGGTCTCCTTTTCCTTTTGCCTTTATTTACCATTTTAACAAAAAGGTTGGTTGCCCTTAAAATACCCCCTTTCAGTTTTGCCCACTGTTTTTCTACATCCCCCAGCTGTTCCCATCCCACTAACAACTCCCTGAGGTATTGGCCCATCTTCGCAAAGTTAGTCTTCCTAAAGTCTAAGATCCTCACCTTGGAATGGATTCCAACAGCCCTAGTCCTAATACTGAACCACACCATCTGGTGATCACTGGATGCAAAATGATCTCTCACTACAACATCAGAAACACTTTCACCATTGGTAAGCACCAAGTCCAGTATGGCCCCTTCACGTGTGGGGTCTGTTACCAATTGCCTGAATAGTTCTCCCTGTAGAGAATCCAGGATCTCCTTACTTCTAGATGATACTGCAGCAGGAATGTGCCAATCAACATCTGGCATATTGAAATCTCCTATCAGTAGCACTTCCCTTTTCCTAGCAATGCTGCGTATGTCTTCAATTAACTCTCTGTCCACCTCTTCTTCTTGTGGGGGAGGTCTGTATATCACGCCAATGCAAATAGCTTTCTCTTTCCCTCTTTCTAGTTTAACCCACAATGCCTCCTCTCTCCCTTTTAAGCTCTGTAATTCCAAAGCTTTAATAGTAGTTTTTATATATAATGCCACTCCTCCTCCCCTTCTTCGTACCCTGTCCTTTCTGAATAAAGTATAGCCAGGTATAGTTACATCCCAATCATGGTTTTCTGTGAACCATGTTTCTGTAACTGCCACTAAATCCAAGTCAGCCACTCCCACCAAAGCTTCAACATCAGGGATCTTATACCGAGCACTTCAATCAGAGACTCAAGACCTCTCTACAATTCTAGAATCAGTCTGTAAGACCCAAACTTCCACTCACCCACTCATCCTCCTAAGAGATCTCAACCTCTCCTCTATTGCTCAGAAAAAGGCCTCATCTTTTCTAGACACTATGGATGCATTACATTTCACTCAGATCTTAAATACCCCAACCCATTGCAAAGGTAATACCCTTGACCTTATCTTCATGCCTCAGTCCATCACACTCCACAGTCAACCCACACACTCCATTCTCCCATTTCCCTGGTCTGATCATTCCCTGATCCTATTCGCTATCCCATCCAGACCCTATCTAACACAACCTTCTACACAAACCCAGATGCCCCGCAAATTCAAGCCATTTGATATTAACCGCTTCCTCAAACAATTCACCCCACACTTAGACCTTCTCGATAATAGTCATCAAATTGAAGGATGGAACAAAAGTTTTGCCTCTGCAGCCCAAGTGACCCCCTTCTGCTCCTGCCCCTGCTCTGGCAGCTTTCAAAATGGTGCTGAGGTCACCCTGTGCTAATCTCACAGCATCACCACTAGGGGTCAAAAGACTACCATAAGGTGACCCCACTGCCATTTTGAAGGCTGCCGGAACCAGGGCAGGAGTGGAGGGGGACTGTTCCTACGCTGATCACCCCAGACTAGCAGGATGACCCAGTTGGGCACTGGGTGGAGGGGGGCTTGCTTCCCGGAAGCTGGTGGGCCCCTTTGCGGGACCTCCATGGCCGGAAAGCTTTTCAGCCATCGTGGTCCTGGAATGGGTCATGATTGGGGAAGGGCAATGTTTGGGGAAACACAGTTAGTGAAGGAGATGCATTGGGGGAGGGTTGATTGCAGGGGAAGTGATCACTGGGGGCAGGCTGATCGGCCCAGAGGTCTGCATTCCTTGCCTTGGCATGGACCGCAAGTGATCCCGTGCTCCCTGCCAGGGACCAGGCATGATCCATCTTGTGCTTCCTGCAAGGGCAGGGTTTGTGGGCCCCTGCGCTATTTGGCAGCCCTGTGTATGAAATGCAGGGCACTCCCCACCCCCTGCATTTAACACACAGACTTTGCAACTACTGTGCAGTTTTTCCTACAAAACACTTGCAGAAGGTGCAAAGTTCTACTGCCCTTTAGTAAAAGAGGACCCTAACTGTGAGCAGTACAGTTAGCTAAAAGTAAATAGCACAAAATAAGTGGTAGTCATAGGAAGATTTAGGGGTATGTTTACTAAAGCATCTAAACTTCGCAGCGGTGGTATTATCACGCGATAAGTGACGTTAGCGCGCGATAATGTAACATTATCGCGCAATAGTGTCACTTAGCGCGCGATAACGTCACTTAGCACGCGATAACGGAGTGGCGGCGTTAAGGCACACTAATGCTGTGAAATCCAGCTCTGAAGGGTGGAGTAAGGCTTCCCAGAGGGCGGAGAGAAGGGGTCAATGGGCGGAGAGTGGGAGGGGAGAGGCTCCAGGCACACTAACGCTGTGAAATCCGGGTCTGAACACTAACGCCAGTGAAACCCTCGTGTTAAGGCACATTTGCAGGAAAGAGAAACCATTTCAGTCAGCAAAGCCAGGGAAACCCAAAAATGTGATAGTAGTGATACATGTGCACGGAACAAAAAGGCAAATAAACACAGAAAATGACCTGAACCACATTTAAAATCCCAATAACCAAGCTGGCCAAAAGTGATATTAATGATAAACATAAAGCAACACCACTGACAAAGCTCAAAAAATAATGATATCATGTTTGGAAGGGTCTATTCTCTGTCCCCCTACAAAGTGAATGATCCCACATTGAAATAGTGCTGATCAGGATTTATTCACGTCTGTATTGGGCAGGTTTGTTATGGCGTGCACATGTGCAGTAACAGCAGGGTGGGCATGTAGGAAACGGCAACTGTACAGATGCTGGAAATGGGATATAGAGGGCTGCAGGTGGCACATGCTGTGGTCCAGCTGGGGCACAGTGCGTGTTAGGCAGATGCCTAGGTGGCACATAGGAATGCCAAAACTGTAAAGCAGCAAGACAGCAACTGACGAGGGTCCAACATGGGCACGAGTGTGTGTCCCACAGTGTCACAGGGGAGATTACCCAGCAGGTACCCCCAAGGGCACATAACATTGGCAGGCGGTGCGGGGGGGGGGGGGGGAAGCGTGCATGTCCATGTAGGCACCCCTACCCGAGAACCCACACCATAGGCAGCTGCCTACCGGCATACTGGAAGGCCTGGGACTGCGTATCACCAGCATAATGGCATGGCAGCATGGTGACGGAGGGGTGCTGGTGGTGGAGGGGGCAGTGGCATCTGCCCACAGCAGACCATGGTCTAGCCCCATTTAGGTGGGTGCCGTGCAATGCAACAGACAGGGTCTGTCTGACGAACAACCAATTTCCAAAAAAGACCCTTCTAGGCAACTTGAAGCCACCAGCCTCCCAATTACTCGAGGAGATTCTCAGGATCATTTGGCAGCAGCAATGCCAAAATGGCACCTCACTAGAAGAACTTCCCTTATTTTGATTTTTTTTAATTTTAGTATTTCTTAAACATGTATTATTTGTAATTCTTCTATCATTTTTCTTATTAGTTCTGTTGTGTGTGTGGTTTCTTCTTATTTGGTTTACTCCCACCCAGAGATGTGTCCTGATGCCTATTCAGCAGGCAAAAACTAAGGGCCTGATATTTAAAACATGTGACGCCTGATCCACAATGGGGTACATCCAGGCTGTCTGGACAGCCCTGACCAAGAAGCAAGATGCCCCCGTGGGTGCAGGATCAGGCCCTTGGAGATGGCCCAGCCATCACAGCATTGCCATGGGGTCATCCTCCCCGCAGCAATGCATGTCCTGCGCCCTCCTGGGACCCTAAATCCCCACCACCTGAGCCCGACGGAGGCTTCCAGTGTTCCGATCATGTGGCAGGGACCCACTCACTGTACTACCGCTGGCCCGAGTATCCTGGCCTGCTGATCCAGGGAGTTGGCCATCGCTTATTCCAGTTCTGCATAATCAGCTCTGTACATCTGGGGGTCGGTCCCACCCATGTTCTGCCCACTCTCCGCCCCTGTCATGCCTCCGTCCCCCACAGCACACACAGCAGCTGGAGGCAGAATACCGGCAAGGTGGATAATGGGGCTGCACACCCCAGCGGGACACGCAGTCCTGCTATTTGCCTTACAGAATTGGGGCCTTATTGGGTTAGGAGTACTTGCTAACTGGATAAATGCCACTAGGCCATTCAGCGGCACTATCTGGACAGTGTGGGGCAGAGCCAGAGCAAAGACGTGAATTACCTGGATTGTGGCAATTTCTTTTTCAGCACAGCTATCTGGATAACTATCCAGATATCTTGATAAGTGAAAAGCTTCCCTAAGACTCCACTGGCTACCAACCAAAGCAAGAATCCACTACAAGATACTAATCATTACTTTCAAAGCCTTAAACAATCAAGCACCATCAACGATCGACAACCTTTTACACACACAGACTCCCAATAGATCCAGAAGATCAACTACTATAAACTCATTAACAATCCCAAGACAAACAGTTAGATACAATAAGGAAACATCTAAAAGAGCCTTCAGTATTCATGCCCCAATAGCTTGGAATGCACTCCCACCAGAACTGAGAGCCATAAGCAGCCTAACACAATTCAGAAAAAGTCTCAAACACCACCTCTTCTTAAGCTATTTCCCAATTTAGTTTTACACAAGAGAAACACTACATCCATAACCAGGTCAAGACAACTTCAACTGACTAATGTGTATAGACTATTGTATATAGTTATATAGTGTACATAGTTTTCCCTTTATTACCAAGTTCAAATTCCTGTTACTTGTAAAAATGCACTACAGTTTTTCTGTATGTATATGTTTGTTCCATGTAAACCGCGCTGATGATAATAGTGCGGTATATAAGAGATGTTAAATAAATAAATAAATTCATTGTATTGTACGATACATGATGATTCTGTAAAGTAAACCGCAGCTGATCGTAGGAAGCAGCGGTATATAAATGTTTGCTAAATAAATAAATAAATAAGTGCTATCCGAATAGCATCTGAAAATTGCCCCTATCTAGATAATGACGGGACTTATCCAGACAATGGCCACATAATCCAAATATTCAGCAGCACCCACGATCTGAATAGTGCCACTGAATATCTGGATCTTTTGCTGGTGTTAAAAAAAACCAAAAAAAAAAAACATTGACCATCGCAGGCTGATTATTTCCGTGAAAATGTATATTTACTAGCTGAATATCATTGCTGAAGGGGCAATTTCTTAACCAGACCTCACTCTTCCCCTAATCCACCCTACAAATATAAAGATAATATTGGGCACTTTAGTGATTTAAATGGTCCAATATTATCCATATACTATTTGAAAATACACCAATAGACTATTTACAGATTCACTAGCCACCGGTGAACTCATAATTGGCATTGAGTATTGGTCCCAAAATATTTATCTCCACAGAAGTTATGGAAGATGTATCTAAAAGGTATATTCAAAATATCAAACAGAGATATGATCCCTGCTTACAAATATACTATATTCCAAAACTCTCATTAAAAAATATCTGGATGAAGGAGGAGTGGATTCTGCATAGCCTAGTTCTATTTGCATTCCTGGAGTCTTGTGAGGATGGCATATCCTACCAGGCAGCATTCTCTGTGCTAATTTTGACTAGAATAAAATGTTTAGGAGTTACTATAAATTGAAAGATGTTTTCCTTTGTAGTCGCTGGTTGAATCTGCTGCTTGATGTAGTAATGCGAGTTATGGCGGTGAGGAGGAAGGACTTTTTCCATCTCATACAATGCAAGCTAATGTGCAGACAGCTTTTCCTTGAAGTTCCCCTGCAGGTGTATGATTAAACATGCAGGAACAGATACATCTTTTATTACCCAACTCAATTAGAAAATTTCCTTAAGGATAAATGATGTAGATATGAAAGTTCTTAGAACTCTTTATTGCCGTGAAGGTTTTGGTTCTAATGACAGAGGCAGCACCATTATCGCAGTAGCCTGATGTTAGACTATTTTTTCTTTGTTTTGCCCCCTCGGACTACAAGTGAAATATTATGTAATCTAGGGATTATTCTGTTGTCATCTTTCTTATTTGTTTATATGACTTTAGACAGTTCACCACCTTTTTTGTTTAAATTTTGACACGTCATGAAATTTGATTTTAAAAAAAAGCATCTTCCTTAGCTTGCTGTCTTTCTCAGGACTGGACTCCAGCCAACTATCAATTTCAGACATTGGCTATTCTGCCAGCTGCACCATTGTTTAGCAGTCAGAGACTATATTTGCTGCCCAAATTTCTATGCTAATATACAGGGTGTACCACAAAGAAGAAAATGACTTTTGATGCATTTAAGTTAAAGGTGACAAATATAGCTTCTTTTTCCACCAAAGAATGCTAAACAATAGCTGCAGCCCTTACCGCATTAAGCTTTATTTTATATGTATATCTTCTCTCTCTCTCTGTCTCTCTGTATATGAAATAGATGGATCTAGATATAATAGCTGTGGGGCAGCTGTGGTCTATTAGTTGCTCGAGAGCAGTGCATGGATGGCTGCAGTGGTAAGCCTGTACAATCCACACTAAAGCAGCTGTGGGGGTAGGGGTCCTGTCTTCATCTGCATGGGCTTTAGATCTCAGAATGAGATGAATGCTGGGGCCAGGGACTGGGGCAGAGATTGAGAAACTGTGAGAGAGTTCTGGGAAGAGGTAGGATTGCCAACGTTTTGAAAGACAAAAACCTTCCACACAATGTTCCCTCTAATTTTCTGTAGGCTGTGTGCGCATAAAATATCAGCTGTGTGCAGCTTTTGAAGGAAGGGTAAATTTTTGTGCGCCACATAACAACACTTGGAGTTATATACTTTAAAATTTGACTACACGTCAGAATACAGTATGTACACCACATTGATTTTAATCAAATTAAATGAAAATAGACGATTACTAAATGAAGCGGGAAATTTCTAGTAATTACAATCACAGCTTTTAACTTTTAAGACGTCTGTGTTGTTTTCTATCAGAATCAGAGCCATAATTTTTGTGTGCTCTGTTGTAAAGTATGTGCGCTCTCTCGGCGAGGTGTGTGTGTGCGCGCGCATACGCACAGCTTAGAGGGAACAGTGCTTCCACATGTCACTGTCCTTGCTCCAGCCCATTCTCTGTCGCTGCCTCGCTCCCTGCCCTGATCCAAACATATAACTTCAGTAAGGGCAACAAAGCAGGCTTCAGCACCTGCAGATCACATGGGGGGGGGGGGAGGAGTACAGGAGATTGCACCCTTCAAGTCCCATTGAGGCCCAGCCCCTATCAGTTCCCCAACACTTATATACTCCCTATATGATATTAACATATACAGTATATTGTATACACAGAACCCACTGGCCCTGCCCCTCAACAATGGATGCAGAGCACAGCAAGGACATTGTCTTATAGAAATTACCATACAAAAAACATGTCTAATTCTAGCATCATTTGAATAACAGCAGGACCTCTCAGTACCAAGCATATTATGAAACAAGTGAAACAGAGGAGAGGCTAGCCCTATTGCAAATACAACAATGCAGAGAACAAAACAGCAGAAGAGGAACAAAGATAATAACAAATAAATAACTAAATAACAATAGTATATGTGCAAAGTTATGCACTTAAAGAAGAACAACCCAAATGATGGATACACGATGCAAGGTTCCACATTAGGAACCACCACCCAGGAAAATGATTTAGGCGTCATCAGGTGTGGCGGCGGCCAAGAAAGCAAATCGAGAACAAAACCAAAGATATTATAATGTGTCTGTATCGTTCCATGATGCAAATGCATCTTGAATATTGTGTGCAATTCTGGTCGCCATATCTTAAAATGGATATAGCACAATTAGAAAAGGTACAGAGAAGAGCCACCAAAATGGTAAAGGGGATGGAAGGATACTCCTATGAGGAGAAGCTTAAAAGGTTGGGGCTTTTCAACTTGAAAAAGAGATGGCTGAGGGGAGATATGATAGAGGTCTATAAATTAATGACTGGAGTGGAACAGGTAAACGTAGATCGGTTGTTTACTCCTTCAAAAAGTGGAAAGACTAGGAGACACTCAATGAAGCTACAATGTAGTCCATTTAGGACCAAGGAAGATACAATATTTTTTCACTCAATGAGTAATCAATCTCTGGAATTCATTACCGGAGGATGTAGTAAAAGCTGTTAGTGTAGCTGGGTTTAAAAAAAGGTTTGGACAGGTTCCTGGAGGAAAAGTCCAATCTCCAGGAACAAGCAGGAATGAGTCCTCACATATGCGTACGTCGATACCGACGGAGCCTGCGTGGGAAAACTCCCCAGCTTCCCAGAAAGAAAGCTTTTGGGAGCCTCCCACAGCGCCTGCGCGCTGCCTTCCCGCCTTTCCTAACCAACTCTCCTCAGTTCTTCTTTTCCGCGGAGCCAGCAGGTCGTGTTCCTGTCACCGCTGAAGAAGTTCTTTATTTTAATTTATTTCTTTGGTCGCGTGTCTGCCTTCCCTGACGCCGGACCGGTACCGCCGGTCTTTTCTTTCTAAAAAAAAAAAAAAATATATATATATATTTTTTCCTCACTTGGTGTATTTTTCTTCTTAGGCCTACAGGCCCACAAGAAAATTTTCCCTCATGGAAAAACCAGCCTCCGGGTTCAAAAAATGCACTAAGTGTAGTGGTACAATTTCTGTTACAGATACCCATGAATGGTGTCTTAAATGTTTGGGTCCTGAACACTCCATTCCGGATTGCCAGTCCTGCTCTCTAATGTCTAAACGAGGGTTACAGAACCGAGCAGCCAAGCTCCATGTGCTGTTTCCCACGGATGCACCGGCGGTGGCATCGACATCTTCCAGGTCTTCCTCTCCTGATGGGTCTCAGGTAACCAAACATAAACCTAGCAGGTCCTTGAAGGGCAAATCTCCCTCTCAGCATCGAAATGCCTCCGGGCTTGCCTTCGAGGATCCTGCCCCAGCCAAACAACCCCGGCGGGAAGCTCCGGCTTCCAAAGCTCCTCCTGTGGGGTTACAGGTTGACATCGATGACACGGCCTCGACCGATCACCTGTTAGACTGCTCTGGGGTACCGGCACCTTCTCCCGGTACCGACATCCAGGCAGTCATGGCGTCCATGGATCACACTGTTCAATCCATGCAGCAGGCTATAATGGCTTTTATTAATGCTGCGACGCCGACGGTACTGCAACGAGTTCCATTGTCGGTACCGGCGCCGGTACCGGTACCGACTGCATCAACATCGGCCAGGATACCGACTTCGGTTCCTTGTCCAGGGCTATTTCTCGGTACCGATCCGGTACCGGGAACGCCCGATGTCGGTACCGATCGATACGCGTATCGATCGTTGGAAGGGGACAGACGATACTTCGATTCCTCTGATGATTCTGATTCATCAGATGAGTCTCCTGAAGTATCCATTACCCTTCCTGAGGAACCTACTTCTCCAAAAAGGAGAATGTCTCCTCCAGAGGATTTGTCCTTTCAAGACTTCATAATAGAAGTGGCTAAAGGACTCTCTATTTCAGTAACCTCTGAAACAGAGCCTAGAGCAAAAAAATTTGATATTTTAGGATACTCTAAGGCTCCCAGAGAGGCAGTCACCTTGCCAATTCATGAAATTCTTCATGAACATATGATTGACTTATGGGAGACTCCTCTCACCCTTTCTCCTCATTCTCGTAGATTGGACACTATGTACCGTGTCCCTCCTTGTCCTGGATTTCAAAAAACTCAGCTTCCTCACCACTCCATTGTGGTGCAGTCAGCTATGAAAAGGATAAAGAGTACCAAAAGACACTCTTCTGCTCCTCCAGGAAGAGAATGCAGGACCTTGGATGCTTTTGGTAGGAAAATCTTCCAAGCCAGCATGCTTATTGCCAGAATCAACTCATATAGCCTTTATATGGGTATGTTTCTAAAGGAAGTTGCACAAAAGCTGCACAACTTTCTCCCTTTTCTTCCAGAGGATAAAAGGGATGAGTTCCTCCTTTGGCTTAAGCATACTCAAGACATTTCAAAGTTTTCCAACAGGGCAGCCTTTGACTCCTTTGAAGGTGCCAGCAGAGCCTCAGGCATTGCCATAGCTGCTCGCAGAATTGCTTGGCTCCAGGCTTCTGATCTAAAGCCCTGGGTTCAAGATGGTTTAGGAAATCTGCCCTGTACGGGTGAAAATCTCTTTGGCAAAGAGTGGCAAATAAAGGCCACTCAAATGGATGCAGAGAATTCTTCTCTGGATAGACTTTCCAAGTCAACCTCCATTCCAGCCAAGAAAAAAACTTTCAAAAAGCCTTTTTACAAAAGGAGCAGATTTCCTTCCACTTCTGGCCAACAATCTTCTACAGGTCGCTTTGCTACTAAGCGTCAGCAACCTAAACAGGCCAGGCCTAAACCTGCAGGGACTGCTAAAACCCAGCAGTCCCAACCCCCTCAGGGTTTTTGACTTGATACTAGAGAACTTAACCTTTCTGGCTCTACAACAGCCAGAACCTCTCACCATTCCAGGAAGGTTAGCTCATTTTGCTCCCAGATGGGAGCAAATCACAGAGCAGTGGACCCTCTCCATCATAAGAGAGGGCTACAAACTTCATTTCTCAGACATTCCTCCCTACACCATGGTGAGACACTTCAATTCTCCCACATCTCTCCTCGACCTTCTGGATCAGGAGGTGACTACCCTTCTGGCCCAGGGGGCCATAGAAGAAGTAACTCTTCTTCAACAGGGGTCAGGGTTTTACTCCCCCTATTTTCTCATTCCAAAGAAAACAGGGGGATACAGACCCATTCTAGATCTCAGAGAATAGAACAAATTCCTATGCAAGGAGAAGTTCAAGATGCTTTCTCTAGGCACTCTCCTTCCATACCTGCAGAGTCAGGATTGGCTTTGTTCTCTAGATCTCAAGGATGCGTACACTCATGTCCTCATCCATCCATCTCACAGAAAATTCCTACGTTTTCTGTTCCAGAGAAAACGTTACCAATACAGAGTGCTTCCTTTCGGTCTAGCCTCTGCTCCAAGAGTGTTCACCAAATGCATGGCAATAGTTGCTGCATTTCTACGCACTCTGGGAATATTTGTCTTCCCATACCTGGACGACTGGCTCATCCGAGCTCCAACCCAGTCAGAGGCTCAGATCTCCCTGAACCGCACCAGGCGCATTCTGCAATACCTGGGACTTGTGGTAAACCTCCCAAAGTCCCAGCTCACCCCTACTCAGTCCCTGGAATTCATAGGGGCCTGGTTGGACACCACTTCTGCAAGGGCCTACCTTCCTCAGGCCCGTTGTCAACGTCTAGTGCAGTTAGCCTCCCAGATTCAGTCAAAGAGCCACTTAACTGCCAGGGAGATGCTACAACTGCTAGGCCATATGGCTTCCACAGTACATGTGGTACCCTATGCTTGCCTACACATGAGAGCAGCTGAATGGACTTTGTCCACCCAGTGGACTCAAGCTTCAGGAGCTCTCTCAGACCAAATAGCAACCTTCAAACGTCTCTTTTGGTCTCTCCAATGGTGGATGTCCACTCAAAATCTGTTGCTCGTGTCCCCCTTCCAACCTTTGTTACCCCAAGCAACCCTCACAACAGATGCCTCCCAAACAGGTTGGGGAGCTCATCTACAAGACCTCTCCACCCAAGGCACTTGGTCCCCACAGGAGACCTCTCTTCATATCAACCACTTGGAACTTCGAGCAGTGTTCCTAGCTCTCAAGGTCTTTCATACCCTCCTCAGCTACAAGACAGTCCTCATTCATACGGACAATCAAGTAGCCATGTTTTACATAAACAAGCAAGGAGGAACTGGCTCTCTGTCGCTTTGCAACGAAGCTCTAAGATTATGGGCCTTCGCCAGAGCATCAAATCCATCTCCTGGCAGTATACCTCCCAGGAATCCAAAACTCTTGGGCAGACAGACTCAGTCGAGTTGTGCTTCCACACGAATGGTCCCCGCACATGGATCAGGTACTCAGAATCTTCCAAGAATGGGGGAACCCCGGACATAGACCTCTTTGCAAGTCCGTGGAATGCCAAACTTCCCGGTTCTGTTCCAGAATTCCGTGTCAGGGAGTTCAGGCCAAGGATGCCTTCCTCCTTCATTGGGGTCAGGGCTTCCTGTATGCCTTTCCACCCATTCCTTTGATTCCCAAGACTCTGTTCAAACTCCAGAGGGATCAAGGATCTATGATCCTCATAGCACCACGCTGGCCAAGCCAAGTGTGGTACCCTGCATCTCTCCCAAGCCCCCTCCCTGGACTTGGGAGCTGCGCCAGACCTTCTGTCCCAGGAGGAAGGGACTTTGTGGCATCCAAACCCCAAGTCCCTTCACCTCAGAGCTTGGTTACTGAAGGCCTAGACCTTCAAGACTTCAATCTTTCTCAGCAAGTGAAGGATATCCTCCATGCTTCCAGAAAACCTTCCACTAGGCGTTCCTATGCTTTTAAGTGGAAAAGATTTTCCATTTGGTGTGCTCAAAAGGGTCTTGACCCTCTGGCACTTCCTGTGAATTCTCTATTGGAATATCCCCTGCATCTCTCCAATGCAGGCCTTAAAACGAATTCAGAAGGGTCCATTTGAGTGCTATTGCAGCATCCCTTAAGCCTCTCAATGGACAACCTATTTCCTCTCATCCTATTATTGCAAGATTCATGAGAGGCCTAACTTTAACTAAACCTCCCATTCGACCTCCTCCGGTGGCATGGGACTTAAACTTGGTTCTTGGTCAGCTTATGAAGCCACCTTTTGAACCCTTAGCCACTACCTCCTTGAAATTTCTTTCCTGGAAGGTTATTTTCCTTATTGCAATCACTTCTGCTCGCCGCATCAGTGAACTGCAGGCCTTAGTGGCTAATCCACCTTATACAAGGTTCCATCATGATAAGGTAGTCCTTAGGACAAATCCTCACTTTATGCCTAAAGTGGTCTCACCTTTTCATCTTAATCAAGAGGTATATTTACCTGTCTTTTTTCCAGCTCCTCATGCATCCAGTGCAGAGAGGAACCTTCATACTCTAGATTGTAAAAGAGCTCTTGCTTTTTACTTACACAGGACACAGCAACATAGAAAGTCTTCCCAGCTTTTTGTTGCTTTTGATCCTTCTCATTTAGGACTTCCAGTCTCTAAAAGAACACTGTCCAATTGGATTGCTCAGTGTATTTCTTTTGCTTACCAGAGTAAGAACCTTTCTCTGGAGGGCCATGTCACAGCTCACAATGTGAGGGCCATGGCCACCTCTATGGCTCATCTTCATTCTGTGTCCATCGACCAGATCTGTCGAGCAGCCACCTGGGCCTCGGTTCATACCTTCACAGCCCATTACTGTTTGGACAAGGACTCCCGCCGGGATGCCTTGTTTGGTCAGGCTGTCCTCAGACACCTGTTCCATTCTTGAACAACTCCTGCCCTCCTTCCCTGAATGGATGCCTGAGATCCATAGGAAGACGAGGAACCCTTCAGGGTCTCATACCCTTGGGGATCTCCCAGGCATCTTAGCTAGGGAGTCCCCATATGTGAGGACTCATTCCTGCTTGTTCCTGGAGATAGCACAGTTACTTACCTGTAACAGGTGATCTCTGGGAACAGCAGGAATTAGTCCTCACAACCCTCCCACCTCCCCTAGGAGTTGTATCTCTCTCTCTATCTTTCCTTTCCTCTCTCTCTCTATTGTCTCAGCTTTAAACTTGAACTGAGGAGAGTTGGTTAGGAAAGGCGGGAAGGCAGCGCGCAGGCGCTGTGGGAGGCTCCCAAAAGCTTTCCTTCTGGGAAGCTGGGGAGCTTTCCCGCGCAGGCTCCGTCGGTACCGACGTACCCATATGTGAGGACTAATTCCTGCTGTTCCCAGAGATCACCTGTTACAGGTAAGTAACTGTG
This sequence comes from Ichthyophis bannanicus, assembly GCA_033557465.1. Lineage (NCBI taxonomy): Eukaryota > Metazoa > Chordata > Amphibia > Gymnophiona > Ichthyophiidae > Ichthyophis > Ichthyophis bannanicus. The sequence goes on from CM066040.1 coordinate 214,877,038, forward strand.
CTTAAACCGTTATTAAAGAGGACCAGGGAAATCCATTGCTTAGTCCGGGATAGGCACTGTAGAATCTGTGTACCTGTTTGGGAATCTGACAGGTACTTGTGACTTGGATTGGCCACTGTTGGAAACAGGATACCAGGCTTGATGCACTTTGGTCTAACCCAGTATGGCATTTCTTATGTTCTTATAATAATCAATCAATAAATAAATATAAAAGCATACAAATGAACTAGCTGAAATGCAGCCCTTATTGATATTTCTTCCTTTTCTCTTCATATTCTACAGTTGAAGCATATATCACCTTGGTTTAAATTACTTTGCAAGGTATGTCTTTCAATTATCTTAAAATCATTGTTGTTCCCACAATGTGCTGCTTGACCTTTGCGGTTCTCACAGCAGGGTATGTTGGAGGTGCTATCTTTGCAGATGGCAGAGTGCAACACAGTCAAACATTCTCAGCTACGGTACCTCATGAAATGTGTTTCTTACGGATCTTAGAACCATGACAAATGTTAGCCTTTTTAGAAAATAGGTGAAGGTGTGGCTGTTTTTGCTAAATGTGTAGGGCCCGATTTTCAGTTGGGCAGGGCTAAGTGCCATAGCTGTGTAGCCCTGCCCGTGATCCCTTAACCCCGGATTTTCACTTCTACAGCGACAGAAGTGAATATTTGGGATTCGCCACACAGCCAGAAAGCTGTCGGGCCTAACCGGGCAACAGTGATTTTGGATGCTGCCTGGTTAGCGCTCTACGCCTTAAAGATAGGCGAGGGTTTTCTTCACTTATCTTTAAGGTGCAGAGCATTACTCGGGCAGCATCCAAAATTGCTGCTACCCGGTTAGCGCCATTTCCCACCTCCACTCTACCCTGGAACATCCACAACACGCCCAGATGCTAACCGGATAGCATCGGGATGTGTAGGGGACTTAATCGGGGATTTTCAAAGGCACTAGCCGTGAAAATCCCCGATTAAGGCATTTACATGGTTATGGCCTGTTAAGTGTGTCAATGCCATCGAAAATCGGGCCCATAATTTGTATCTGTAATGTTGGTATTTTTGAGATTATGGCTACAATGCTTCTCTGTGTTTTATGTGAAGTTTACTATTTCTTACGTTTTATTGGTATCCCATAATACTGTATTTGATAAGAGTATATATATATTTTTTAAATAAATAAATAAATAAGAGGTATACATTTACTGGAACATGCTAAATGATGGCAGCAAAGACTAAATTGGTCCATCCATTCTACCCAGTTATTCCTGTCTATGCTGCTAAAATTATATATCAGCTGCCAGCTATAGAAATCTGATCACTTATTGTGAGTTGTTCCAAGTTCAAGCCAGTTTACACTGTTTTCCTCTCAGGTTCTTTATCTGCGCAGATAAGCACGCAAGTTTCCATCCATAATCCAACACCCAACTATATCCTTCCATTGTTCCCCTGCTCCCCACCCCATAAGCTTTTTAATAATCTAAACAATTATCAAAACTAGTAAAGTAAATGTCCAAACATCTAGCTGCCTAGGTCCTCATGGACTTGCTGGATGCAGGCAGGGTAGGCCAACAACACATTGGGGAGGAGTGGCCTAGTGCTTGGGGCAAGGTACCTCAGGCCAGAAGGTCAGTGGGTCAAATCCCACTAGAGGACAGCAACCTTGGGCTGGAAGGACTGGGGTTTCTAGTCCCACAGGTGCTCCCTATGGTCTTGGGCAAGCCACTTAACCCTCCATTGCCTATGTTCCCTGTAAGTATTAGTGTATGTGTCTCATATCCCCTCGTGTTAAATGTATCCCCCAATTGTGTTGTGACCACTTTGATTGAAGGATAAGGTGGTATACAAAACTGTCTAAATACAATTTATACAGTAACTACAAATGGAGTGGAGGAGTAGCCTAATGGTTAGAGCAATGACTTGGGAACCAAAAGACCAGCGTTTGATTCCCACTAGCACTCCTTGTGGCCTTGGACAAGTCACTTAACCCTCCATTGCCTCAGGAAAAACCAAGTTATCAATTTATTTTTATTTATTTATTTACATTCTCTTATATACCGCGCTATTCTGCATCAGTGCGGTTTACATTGAACAAACTGAAATTACATTGAACAGGGCATTATAACTTGGAGATAACTATTTTACAGTGAACATGGGTTATGGAGGGTTAAGTGGCTTGCCCAAGACCACAAGGAGCACCTGTGGGACTAGAAAACCCAGTCCTTCCGGCCCAAGGTTGCTGTCCCCTAATGGGATTTGAACCACCGACCTTCCGGCCTGAAGTACCTATGTATCAATGCCCCCATTCAATGTACATTACTAAGTGGAAGTTACAATGTAAACCACTTTGACTGAAATGATAAAGTAGTATAAAAAACCTGTTAAATAAAATGTAGAACTTCCACCAAAGGGGCCCCACATAGTTCTGAGTGGAGAGGAGAAACAGCAAGCAAGAAGTGCTGATCATCAATCCCTTGAAGTACTGATAGCTTCTTCAGGCAGCAGTAGCTCTATTTCCTCCCTCCTCCGCTCTTCCTTTTGCCAGCAGCTGAGAGCACGCCTCCTAAACATTTGAGCCTGAGGCAGGTACCTAGTTTTCCTAGCCTTATTCCTGCCCTGGCTGGATGGTATTCAACCACCCCCTCCCCATGACTGCAGCTGGTTCATGAACCGACCAGAGGGGAAGCCATATTAGACCTAGTCCTTAGTGGAACACCAGATCTAGTGCAAGAGATAAGGGTGTTGGGACCACTTGGCAATAGTGATCATAGCATGATCGCCTTTGATTTAATTAGTGGAGGAGGGATAGTAAGGAAATCCACAGTACTACCTTTTAACTTTCGAAAGGGAGACTATGATAAAATGAGGAAAATAGTTAAGAAAAAACTAAAAGGAGCAGTTGCAAAGGTTAAAGACTTACATCAAGCTTGGGTGTTGTTTAAAAATACTATCTTGGAAGCCCAGACCAGCTGTATTCCACGCTTTAAGAAAAGTGGAAGGAAGTCCAAAAAACTGCCAGCATGATTTAAAGGTGAGGTCAGAGAGGCTGTTGTTGCCAAAAAAGCATCTTTCAGGAAATGGAAAAAAGAGCCAAATGACGAAACCTGGAAACAGCACAAGCACTGGCAGGTCAAATGCAAGGCATTGATAAAGCAGGCAAAGGGAGAATTTGAGAAGAAGCTTGCTGCGGAAGCAAAAATGCGAAATAAAGATTTTTTTCAAGTACATTCGTAGCAAGCTGAGAGAGTCAGTTGGTCCATTAGATGATAGAGGAGTTAAAGGGGAACAAAGAGGCGATAGCGGAGAGACTGAATGAATTCTTTGCTTCGGTCTTTACTGAGGAAGATGTAGGGATGTTACCCATGACTAAAGTGGTATTTAAAGGTGCGGAAGAATTGAAGGAAATATTGATACATCGGGAAGATGTATTACAACTATTAGATAAACTGAAGAGTAGCAAATCACCTGGGCCGGATGGTATACATCCAAGGGTGTTGAAAGAACTGAAATATGAGATTGCAGACCTGCTATTAGTAATCTGTGAACTATCATTAAAATCATCTCTAATACCTGAAGATTGGAGGATCGCCAATGTAACATCAATTTTTAAAAAGGGTTCCAGGGGTGATCCGGGAAACTACAGACCGGTGAGCCTCACATCAGTACCGGGAAAAATGGTAGAAACCATCATAAATTTATTTATTTATTTATTTATTTAGCTGCATTTATATCCCGCTTTTCACCGGGTCAAAGCGGTTGGGGGATACATTTAACACGAGGGGATATGAGACACATACACTAATACTTACAGGGAACATGGGCAATGGAGGGTTAAGTGGCTTGCCCAAGACCACAAGGAGCACCTTTATAAAGAATAAAATTAATCAGCATGTAGATAGTCATGGCCTAATGGGAGACAGCCAACATGGCTTTAGACAAGGAAGATCTTGTCTTACTAATCTGTTATGTTTTTTTGAAAGTGTGAGTAAACAGGTGGACAAAGGTGAGTCGGTTGATATAGTGTATCTAGACTTTCAGAAAGCCTTTGACAAGGTCCCTCATCAGAGACTTTTGGCAAAACTAAAGAGTCATGGGATAGGAGGCAGTGTACTACTGTGGATCAGGAACTGGTTAAAAGATAGAAAGCAGAGGGTTGGGCTAAATGGCCAATTTTCCCAATGGAGAAAGGTGAATAGTGGTGTACCCCAGGGATCTGTGCTGGGTCCGCTGCTTTTTGACATATTCATAAATGACCTGGAAAGAGGAATAACGAGTGAGGTTATCAAATTTGCAGATGACACAAAACTATTTAAAGTTGTTAAAACCCAAGAGGATTGTGGAAAATTGCAAGAGGATCTTGATAAATTGGAAGACTGGGCATCAAAATGGCAGATGAAATTTAATGTGGACAAGTGCAAAGTTATGCACCTAGGGAAGAACAAACCAAACTATAGTTATACAATGCAAGGTTCCACATTAGGAACCACCACCCAGGAAAAAGATTTAGGCGTCATTGTGGATAACATGTTAAAACCCTCGGCCCAGTGTGCAGCGGCAGCTAAGAGAGCAAATAGAATGCTAGGTATCATAAGGAAAGGAATGGAAAATAAAACAAAATATATTATAATGCCTCTATACCGTTCCATGGTGAGACCGCACCTTGAATATTGTGTGCAATTCTGGTCGCCGTATCTTAAAAAGGATATAACGTTATTAGAAAAGGTTCAGAGAAGAGCCACCAAAATGGTAAAGGGGATGGAAGGATACTCCTATGAAGAAAGGCTAAAAAGATTAGGGCTCTTTAACCTGGAAAAGAGACGGCTGAGAGGAGATATGATAGAAGTCTATAAATTAATGAACGGAGTGGAACGGGTAAACGTAGATTGATTGTTTACGTTATCAGAATATAGAAAGACTAGGGGACATGCAATGAAGCTACAGGGTAAACTATTTAAGACTAATAAAAGAAAATATTTTTTCACTCAACGTGTAATCAAACTCTGGAATTTGTTACCGGAGGATATAGTAAAGGCTGTTAGTGTAGCTGGGTTTAAAAAAGGTTTGGACAAGTTCCTGGAAGAAAGGTCCATAAACCATTATTAAGAAGGGACCCAGGATATCAATGCTTGACCCAGTACAAGCATTGCGGAACCTGTGTCTTTTGGGGAAACTGCTAGGTACGTATGACCTAGATTGGCCACTGTTGGAAACAGGATACTGGTCTCCATGGACCTTGGTCTGACCCAGTATGGCATATCTTATGTTCTTATGTATGCCCAGGGAACTATTTAAGCCCACAATAGTCTTGCTTGTATATCTGCTTTTTATTTTCTCCTTATCGCCTTCTTCTTGCCTCTGCTTCCAAGGGAGTAAAAGGGTGATGTGACAGTGTATATGTGTCCCATGGACAGAACAATCACATACAGCGATACAAAGTAAATCCCAGCAACAGAAGTCAGATGGATAAAGCCGAGCTGAAAGAAGAACAAGAGGGAAAAAAAAGGGTGCCACTAGAGAGGAGCCCAAGAAGGGGGCAGATCTTATCTCCACATCCTCTGTAGGGATCACTGTTCGGGAGGTGGAATTCAAAAGGCTGGTGAAAGGAGCTGAGCCTGAGAACACTTCAGAGGATGCAGTGAAAAAGAAAAGCCCAGGCCAGAGTGGAGAGAGTGCATAGGAGGAAGGCTTAAGGTGCAGGAAGAATGGTGGTTACTTGAAGAGGAAAACTTGAGGACTAGCCTGACCTCTTTCATAGTGAGAATTACTAATGTTTTAGAAGGGTCAATGGGACCACCCTACAAAGAACAATTAACAGAAAGGCTGGAAAGGGAAAAGAAGAAACTGGCAATACAGTGGCTTAAACGTTCACTGAGTACCAGAGAGAAAGGGGAACAGTTAAAACCAGAGAGCATTAACATCAGGCATCCATAACAGGTGATAGTAGGAAATACAAAACATTACTCCAGGAACCATTTGTTGATCAAACAAGGACACATGAATGGTTAAGGAGAGGTAAATTGAAATGTAAGGATGAAAGATTGATAGTTACAGCCCAGGACAGTGGATTACAGACGTGATGGTTCACAGCAAGCATAGAGAAGACTGGTAAAAGACACGTATGCAGATTCTATAAGAAAGAGCTGTGAATGGTTACTCATCTTGTAGGTGTTGTGAAGTTCTGATGGCAGAAAATTTATGTACAGAAAAATACAACAAAGTGGCACGTCTCATCCATTGAAAGCACTACAACATCACTGTACCAGAAAAGCACTGGGATTGTGACTCTAAGTGGATTACAGAGAATGCAGACAAGAAACTGGATGCGGAAACCTGACACAGTGGTAAAAGAGAAAAACACCAGAACAGCACTGAGAGGCATCGGTTCCAAGCAATTATTCTGTGAATCACGTGAAGAGTGAGAATATCCTGAAGTACCAAGAAAATGTGACAGAAAGATATGTAAATATTTACCATTGTGCTGGACCTGATTTAAGTGGCATTTCCAATCATATCTTAATAAATTACCCACACATATTACATCTTAAATTTGAGAGACTAAGATCGCAGTCCACATACCCTGGCTTAGCAGTGAGGTTCATGACTGTCATGGTATGCACAAAACAAACACGTTTGGAGAAATTACACCCGAGAATGATAGAGACAAAACCAACTTATTTGCAGATTCTACCCCAAGAGTTGTTTCAAGTCTAATTTGCCAGTCCTGATCCTACCACAGTCCTTTATATCAGTCAATGCAGACTATCTAATCTGAGTTCCATAATCATGGGGATGGAACAATCTTATTTTGGATTTTAATCTTTGAATCCTTAATAAAAAGTATTTATATAATCTTTAGTAGTCTGCTATCAGGATCACAAGAGTTGTTTTGTTTTGTTTCCTTAGTAACTGTATTGGCAGCATTTCTTTTCTGTTAGAAGTTTTCTATTTTTTATTTCCTATTTTTTTATATGAGACTAATAAGAAGAATCAGGAAAGCTACTCAGTGCTAGTTATACATGGACCTGTATCCTGCACAGAAAAGAACATCATTATATTTATGCTAAAAGTAAATTTTGTACAAATATTGTATTTATTTTATCCATACATTAACACAATATTTTCCTGTAAAACTCTTTTTGACATGTAGCATAATCTCATTTAATATGAAAGTATATATGTTGCTATAAATACAATTTAGATCCTAAATTTTTCGGATGCATTGTCATTAGTTGTAAAAATATCTAGATTTCAAGCTTTCAAATTTCACAAATGCAATGTAAACGTGATAATGACTATTAATGGACAAGAGCCTTAAGTATTAAATATTTTCCCATAGGCAGGGAAAACTAAGTTACAAACATGTAGCAGGAGTTCTGTGGACAAGCAAGATGTGAGTCCTCACATATCGGTGAAATTACTGACAGAGCCCGGCATGGGAGCAGCTCCCCATCTTTAGACTTTTCCTGAAGCTTTGGAAGTGCTCTACCATGCATATGCACCTCTTTCCATCTGCCACTGTCATGCTTGACAACGTCAATCTGTTAACATAGCTGAGTGCAGAATGCAACTCCTTGGGGAGATGGATGGGTTTATGAGGGCTCATATCAGCTGTTTATGGAAAACTCCTGTTACATTTAAGTAACTCTGTTTTCTCTGTGGACAAGGAGGACAATGATATTCATATATGAAAATCCCTAGCTCCAGGCTACTTTGAAAAGAAAAACGGGGTGGAACAATGAACTGTAAATGTATTGCAGCAGACAGACACCTATAATCAACTTTTTCTTTTGTTGGCAACCAGCCTTTTCCATATTTGTTCTTTTTTTTCCCTAAAAGCAGCCCAGAAATGGAAATAAATAGACCTAGGGAGAATGGAGCTAGATTCTATTCCCCAAAAGATTCTGAAGGACAGACTAGTCAAACCTATTGTCATCTTGGCAGCCTCTTTCTAAACAGTAGTGTGATGTGACTACATGGAGAGACGTCCATACTGCAGCCTTGCATATGTCCTCCAAGGAGGCTGATCTCAAGTGGGCTACCGATGCAGCCATAGGTCTAACATTATGAGCCATGGCATGAATTTTCAAAGTCAAGTCTGCCTGGGCATCAGCGAAGGGATAACGAGTGTTTGTGGCAGCCCCTGGCATGTTTAGGTTAAAAGAAACAAAAGGTGAGGGATTTTTTCTAAGAGCTTTAGTCTACTTCAAGTGCTTCTCTTGCAAAGTGTGCAATGCACTTTCACATTTGTGGGCATGAGGTCTGGGGAAAAATGTTGACTGAAGAATTGACTGGTTAAGGTGGGACTATGGTATCATTTTAGGAAGGAAAATGTTAAGTGCAGAACACCCCTACTACTAAAACGTTTTATAGGATGAATCAATACTAGAACCTGGAGCTCACAAACTGCACCTGAAGCTACTGCCACCAAAAACAGGGCCTTCCAAGTCAGGTGCTCTGCAGGTATTAAGCGGCTTAAATGGAGCTTTCATCAGCTGGGCTAAGACAACATTGAAGTCCCATGACACTATAAGAGGCTTGATGGGAAGCTTCAGTAAAAGCAAACCTTGTGTGAACTGAACTTAGGGCTTCATAGAGATGGGTTTAACTTCTATATGGCGATGGTATGCTCTAACTGCACTGAGATATACCCTAACAGAGTTGGCCTTCAAGCTCAAGTCAGAGAGAAGGTATTCAAGAAGTTTTTGTGTGGAATAGGAGAATGGATCTGGGACTTTCCATCACACCAAATGACAAACCTCTTTCACTTAAAAATATATGACCTCCTAGCAAAATATCTCCTGGAAGCCAAAATTACCTTCAACAAACCATTTGGCAAGTTCAAGAAAGCCAATGTTATCCCCTCAACATCCAAGTTATGAGGGCTAGGCACTTGATATTGGGATGCAACTGGGTTTCTTGATCTTGTTTGATCAGTGTTTGCATATTGCCTAGTCTTATGGAGAACTGCACTGAGAGTTCTAAAAGAAGAAAGAACTACTGTTGCCTTGTCCAATAAGGCAGTATGAGAATCATGGAACATTGGTCTCTTGAGTTTCAGGAGAGTTTTGCCTATGAGAGGTTCTGGTAGTGTGATGTGCGGTGGGAAGGGGTTTTCTTTAAAACACAGGCCAGACAGCAGTTCAGGGAAAATAAAAGCACTTTACTTCTTTCTCAGCTTGTTAAATCTCCACAAGTAAAACCCAGAATAGACAGCAGTTTAGGGAAAATAAAGTCAGCTTACTTCTGCCCCAGTTAAAGTTCCTACCTCAGAACTCCTTTCCACGCTTGCCTTGGAAGGACTTCTCACTCCACAGGCCTCTCTCCCCCTCCTGCAGCCTGCTGGGTTCTTAATCTTTCCCTATGGGCCATGCCCTCCCAGCCCTGAACTCTGGGCTGCAGACTCTCTTAAAGGGAACTGTTGATACTTCTTTTGGACAGGGATGGGAAACATTCTATAGACCCCATCATACACCCTCCCCCTCAACCATGCCCCGTTGAGTGCCTGCTTCACCCGAAACCTCTACCAGGGAAAGGAAGTCCACGTTCAGGTGAGTCCAATCAGCGCTATGGTGGACCCAAAACTGGTAGGTTTGGAGACTCAAAAAACACTGCATAATACAGCCGTTGGACTCCTTATATTAAGGCAGGGGGTTGGTAGTCTGTTACCAGCATAAATGGACGGCCAAGCAGGTAGTATATGAAAGTTTCAAGTGCCCACTTGACAGTCAGGGCTTCCTTCTCGATCACCGCATAATGCTTCCTGCTGATGAATGCTATGCGATGTTCTTCACCACTGACTTTCCGGGCCAGAACAGCTCCTAGTCCCACCTCTGAAGCATCAGTTTGCACAATAAATATTAGAGAGAAATCAGGGCTAATCAGAATGGGTTCAGAGCACACAGCCTTCTTGAGGTGCTGGAAGGTAAGGTCCAGATCTTGTGACCACTGAATCCATTCTGGAGCTCTCTTCTGAAGGAGATTAGTCAATAGCTCCACCACATATGCAAAATTAGGAATGAACCATCAGTAATAGCCAATCAATCCAAGGAAGGCACAAACCTCTTTCTTCGACTTCGGGATGGGGACCTGGGCAATGGCATCCACCTTCCATAGTTGAGGTTGTATCTGCCCGTTCCTGATTAAATATCCCAGGTACTGAACTTTCTGACCTCCCAGAAAATATTTCTTGGGGTTGGCAGTCAACCCAGTCTTCTGCAGGCCGGTCAACATGGCTTGTACTTTGGTTAGATAGGTGGTCTAGTCTCTGCTGTAGATGACGATGCCATCAAGGTATGCAGTTGCATACTCTTTGTACAGTCTCAGTAGGCGGTCAACTAGGTGTTGAAATGTGGCAAGAGCCCCAAACCTTGTGGTGTCGAAAAAGCAGTCTTCTCCTTGGCAGCCAGAGTCAAGGGCATTTGTCATTATCCCTTGGTCAGATCTAAAGTGATAAAGTGTGCTCTACTGAGTCATTCGATTAGCTCATCTACTCTGGGCATGGGATATGCTTCCAGTTTAGAAGCTGTATGGACCCTCCAGAAGTCAATGAAAAATTTGATGCTTCTGTCAGGTTTAGGAACCAATCGCTCATAGATTCTTCTATCACTCCCAGGTTAAGCATCTCTTCCAGCTCCTTGGTGATGGCTTGTTGCCAGGCCTCCAGAATCTGGTAGGTCATGCCAGATAACCATGCTGGGGTCAGTAATGATCTCATGACAAATGAGGTGGGTTCGTTTCGGGTGGGTGGAGAACACCTTTCGGTTTTGATGGCTCAAACCTTCTAAATCTCTTCTCTGGGCTTAGCATACTTCTCTGGGCATGAGTAAAACTCTGACTCCTGGATGGAAGGCGCAGTATATGAGGCTGCTTGATTATAGCCCCTGGCCTATTCAACTTGGGCTTTTTACAGACTGAGTTTGGCCATCTCTTCAGTCTTTCTCAGCTGGTCTTGCAGTTAGATCTCCAATTGGGACTTGAGCTGGATTCGATGGGGCTGAAATATCCGGCCCAAAATCATCTTCTTGTTTCACCATAGCTTTCACTGGAGTCCATTTTTTTCAGTAGGTTAATATGATAAATTTTGGTTTTCTGGGAGGGCAGTCTTGTAGTTAACAGGCCCCACTTTCTCTGCCACCTCATAGGGCTTCTGCCATTTACAGAGTAACTTGTTCTCAGCTCAGTTCAACAAGACTAAAACTCTGACTCCTGGATGGAAGGCGCAGTATATGGGGCTGCTTGATTGTAGCCCCTGGCCTATTCAACTTGGGCTTTTTACAGACTGAGTTTGGCCATCTCTTCAGTCTTTCTCAGCTAGTCTTGCATTTATATAACACACTCCACCAAGCTACACCCAGCATGGGGTTCTTCTTCCCAGGTTTCCCTTACCAAGTCTAATATGCCTCTTGGCCATCTTCCGAAGGGCAACTCAAAAGGCGAAAAGCCCGTGGAACTCTGAGATACCTCACAGATGGAAAACATCAAATAGGGTAGGAGAATGTCTTAATTCTTCCTGTCCTCCTGCACAAACTTTTGTAACATCTGTTTCAGAGTTTTATTGAATTGATCAATGAGGCCATCCATCTATGAGTGATATACTGATGTTCTCAGCATCTTGACCTTCACCAAGACACTTGCTGCTTCACCTTGAATACAAAGGGTGTTCTTTGATCAGTGAGGATCTCCCACTCACTTCCCAGAGGGCACTCGCGATTGTAGTAGTCTTCATATTCCTTAGAGCAATGGCCTCCGGGTATCGGGTAGCATAGTCTAGTATGCTGCGGGTGGTTTGCTCCAAGGGTCCTACCAGATCCATGGTCATTCTTTCAAAAGGGGTTTCATGATGGGCATAAGCACTAGAGGGACAGGTTGGACTCTGGAGGGTTATGAAGTTGGCAGGTGAGGCATGACTGGCAATATAACTGCACCTATTTATGGACCCTAGGCCAGAAAAAATTGTCTAAAACATACTCTATTTTTTTCTCCAGCCCTAAGTATCCCCCTAATAAATGTCAATGGGCCAAAGATAACACCTGCTGATGATAGTGCCGGGAACCTATCAGTTGTCTACCTCTTTCCCCCCTCTAGGGCACCCTTGGTCACTCTGTATAATAAATCTTCCTTTAGCACAAAATAGGGAAAGGTTCTTTAAGGGGACTTTCTGTTACCTACTGGAATCCTATTCACTTCTAAATCACACTCTTGGACATGTTTAAGGGACTCTTGCTGGACCCTCCTGAAGCACCCTGGGTCTTCCCCCAGCCCCCTCTTTGGGAAGGGGACAATTATATTTGGGTCACTACCACTCTGCCCTGAGCTATCCCCAGGGGTTTCTTCCTCCTTGGATCACTCCCCCATTGCCACCCCATATTCTATTGGTGGCGTAGCTTTTCCCAGTGATGCCAACTCCAGGACTTAGCAGGCTCGGGATTCTCGACATATAGATCCGGGTCTTCCAGGGGGAGAATCTCAGAAATCTTGCTGGTCTGATTTAGCGGAGCTGTCAGCTAGGCCCATATTGCTCCGCAGTTTGGGTAGTCTCGGCCGATCATCACTGAATATGGAGCCAGGGCAGTACTTTGACCTCAAACGTGGCTTGCCCTACTAGAGTCTTAAGTGAAACCTGAACCATTGGATACTGCCTCTGGTCTCCATGTACACAGGCCAGTGTTACCATCTTTGCATTGTCAATTTGAAATCTGGTTACGGTTTCCTGACGAATGAGGGTCCGCACATTCCCGGAGTCTATCAAGGCCTGGAAGCGGGTTCCCTCGAGCTCCATTGGAATCACAAAGTTCTGTGCCCCTGGATGGGGTGTCCACAAAAGTGCATCCATGGGTTCTTCTGTATCCAGGGTTCTTCTGTATCCATGGGTTCTTCTGAACCCCACCATGTTGCAAGATTGTAAATAGTTTACCCCCTGTTATCCAAGTTCTAAATACCTATTCATTGTAAACACAAAGTACCCAAGGAAATGTGTAGTTCTATGTTTACTGTAAACCGCACTGATGTTGAATAGCGCGGTATAAAAGAGACTGGAAATAAATAAATAAATAAATATTCCCGAGCAAAGTTTCCCCGGGCTCCACACCTAAAACACGTGAAGGGGTGAGGCTGGGGCCATGCCCACACCTAGAAGGTGACTTTGGGGGTCAGAACATGGGAGCCAACATCCATTCCAGCTTCCTCTTCCATCCTCCTGGGCTGATGAGTGACTTCTCACTGTCTGCTTTGATCACCGGCTGGCACTGTTCCCTCTAAGCTGTGCGCGTGTGCGTGCGCACACACCTCGCTGAGTGAGCGCACATACTTTACAACAGAGCGCACAAAAATTACGGTTCTGATTCTGATAGAAAACAACACAGACGTCTTAAAATTTAAAAGTTGTGTATTTACAGTTTTCACAAGTTCTACAATATTTTCTAGTGCAATCAATGTGGTGTACATACTGTATTCTGACGTGTAGTCAAATTTTAAAGTATATAACTCTTAAGTGTCGTTATGTGGTGCACAAAAATTTAACCTTCCTTCAAAAGCTGCACAGCTGATATTTTATGCGCACACAGCCTACAGAAAATTAGAGGGAACATTGCCGGCTGGGCGTCATGATACCCTTCGTCTATTTCCAGTGCACTCTCTAATATAAGCATGGGGTGCTGACGTACCCACTGTTTCATCGGGGCGGTCAAGCCCTCCAAAAACTGTTCCAGTAGCACAATCTTGGCTATCTCCAGCCCGGTTTTTCCCTCCGGTTGCTGCCTCTTCCATGTGAGCTCCTTCAATCAGCAAAGGAACCTCTGAGGGTTCTCTTTCATCTGGAGCCCCCCCTTTCTGAATTGCTGATGGTAGGCCTCTGGTGTACAGCCAGCCTTTTCCAATATGGCAGCCTTGACAGCTGTAGCTTGCCCATCAGGTTTGGCATCCTAGAATGCAGTCTAACTGCTACCTGTCAGCAAATTCGCCAAGTAAGTAGTCTGTTGCTTCCGGCCACCCAGCCATGTGGGCAGTTCATTCAAAGTTCACCAAAAAATAATCAGGTTCCTCTTCTGCCATCATTTTCAGTAGCACTTGCTCTGAAGGGTGGAGTGGTAGTCCCTGTAGGGCTTGAGTCAACTGAGCCAGGGAACTCTTCTGTAACTCCCCTTATGCCTGAATAAGATCTTGTAGCTGCTGCTGAGATTGTTGTTGTTGCTGCTGCTGATATTGTTATTATTGCCGCTGCCCTTCTAGCAGGGCTTGCTGAAACTGCTGCTGAGATTCTTGCTGTTGCTATTGACCTTCTGCCAGAACCTGGAGGAGCTGCTCCATCCTGGCTTGTTACTGTTCTCTTCCAACACCACCACAGCTTCCTCTTCTGCAGATGAGTTAACCCCTTAGTATTCTAGGTCCAACAACTTTTAGCAGCCACTAGTGGCCAAACCAAAGCCTGCCTGTCTGGCACTGACAATACCTTCTTCATGCTCCCTAACTAGGGCAAGGCTAACCCTCTTAGCCCATACAAACAAAAAAAAAATCCTGACCTGCTGTAGAGGCTCACCCCTGGAGGGACATGGATTTGCCCTCAGTCACATAGTTAGAAGAAATCCCCAAGCTGCCACCATATGTGGTAGTGCGGCATGCAGTTGGAAAGGGTTTTCTTTAAAACACAGGCCAGACAGCAGTTCAGGGAAAATAAAAGTAGTTTATTTCTGTCCCAGCTTGTTAAACCTCCATAAGCAAAACCCAGAACAGACAGCAGTTCAGGGAAAACAAAGTCAGCTTACATCTGCTAAAGTTAAAGTTCCTACCTCAGAACTCCTTTGCATGGCTTGCCTTGGAAGGCCTCTCTCCCCCTCCTGCAGTCTGCTGGGTTTTTAACCTCTCCCTGTGGGCCACACCCTCCCAGCCCTGAACTCTGGGCTGCAGACTCTCTTCAAGGGGACCGGTGATACTCCTTTTTGAGAGGGATGGGTAACATTCTATAGACCCCATCACAGGGGTATCACGGCATATGTATACAGAAAGCTTTCTCACCCAGTCCAAGAGAAAGGCATCCGCTTTCAAAAGATTTTCTGTACCATCTTCCTGTCCAGAGACCAGGGCCAGCCCGTCCACTAGGCGAGCTAGGCAGTTGCCTAGGGTGGGCGGCAGTAGAGGCACACATGACCGCCTGCGCCGCCCCTCTCCAGCTGCCGCCGATTCCATTTGGGGGGGAGGAGGGCCTCAGCAGTAGCAGTATTTCCAAAAATGGCTGCTTTTTGCCACCGCTTTTTAAAATACTGCTGTGCCTGCCTCCCCCTCCTGGGACGGAATCAGCGGCAGCTGAGGGGGGGCGGTGGCAGCTGGGAGGGGTAGCAAGTCTGGAGTTTCTGCCTAGAGTGGCAGAACTCTTGGGCCGGCCCTGCCAGAGACCATTTGTAAGGTTGTAGTACACGACTTAACCTGTCTGCCAGAACATTGTTCTTTCCTCTCAGGTATGTAGCTCTCAGTGTCATCCCAAAAGAGATGGCAAAATTCCACATTCTGGTAGCTTCCCAACGCATGAGATATGACCCTGTTCCTCTCTTCTTGATGATATAGAACATAGCTATTTGATTATCTTTTGAATCAGAATTATTTGATTGGACAATCAATCCATAAAAACCTTTAGAGCATTCCATATTGTTCTCAATTCCAGGAGATTGATTTGGAGAGGTTTCTCCTGGGTGGAGTACAGTTAATGAGAGTAAAACCCATATGCATGGGCTCCCAAGATCAGTTTGGATGCATCTGTCATTAGTACTTTGTGGTAAAGTGGAATTTGAAAAGGAGTTCCTTTTGCCAGATTGAAATGCATCATCCACTAGGTAAGAGAGTCCCAGAGTCAGGGCTGCCCTGTCCATTGTGCCAGAATGTTGTTCGCACAGGACCCCATGCTTCAGGGGGCCCCACAGCAACATACCACACATGATGTTTGGCTCTTGAGTCCTGATCGTTTGCAAGGACGGTTTCAGAGGGAGCCGGGGAGGCCTGAAGTCTCTGCTCAGCCGCCAGATTGGAGAGCAAGGTTTTCCTTCACTGAGTCCAGCGGCTGTGTTCTCGTGAAGCCCGTTGGTGCACCAAGTGCTGGGAAACAGTAAATTACCTTTAACATCTGGCACACATTTTCCTGTTTCCCGAAACTCAGCATGTGAGTGGGCTCCACGAGAACACAGCCACTGGACTCAGTGAAGGAAAACCTTGCTCTTCAATCTGGCAGCTGTGCAGAGGTGAGCTGGAGCTTCGGGCCTCCCCAGCTCCCTCTGAGGCCAATCAGACAGGCATGGGGCTCTTCGGAGAAGGTGGAGGAGGCTAGGGCTGGAAATGGGCTGATGGGTGGGCTAGAACTAGAAATGGCTGATGGGGGGCTGGGACTGGAAATGGCTGGGGGGAGACTGGGACTGGAAATGGGCTGATTGGGGGCTAGGATAGGACTGGAAGAGGCTGATGGGGGGCTAAGACTGGAAATGGGATGAGTGGGGGGGGGGGGGTTGGACTGGAAATGGGTTGATTGGGGGATAGGACTGGAAATGGGCTGATGGGGGGATAGGACTGGAAATGGCTGATGGGGGGCTGGAACTGGAAATGGGCTGATGGGGGGCTTGAACTGGAAATGGGCTGATGGGGGGCTAGGACAGGACTGGAAATGGCTGATGGGGGCTAGGATTGATGCAGGGGGATGGGAGAATGGGACTAGAAGGAAGCAAGTTCTGGGTGGAGCTGGAACTAGAAAGAAGCTGATGATGGGGAGGACTAGAAGGGAATGAGGTTGGGGGAATGAGGATGGAGAGGGGAAAAGATATTTTGTGTGGAAGAAAAATCTACAATTGACAGGTATTCAGAGAGTAAGTGGGGATTGAGGATGGAGGGGTGAAATTCAAGTGGATAACAAAGGAAGAAAGAAAAAATGGAAGAAAGAGCAAAAGAGGAAAGATAAGTATGTTAAAGCAGATGTAGAGACAGAATGGAAATAACTAGAAGAGAGAAGAAAGGACAAATGGACAGCAGAGAATGGAGAGTTAGCAGAAGACACAAAGAAAATAGAAGAAAATGACTGGGGCAGTTGTGATGGAAAAATAAAATGCCCAAACAACAAAAAGGTAGAAAAATATTATTTTATTTATAATTTATTAACTGGAATCTATCAGCTCTGGGAAATGTGCATTGCTAATATCTTTGCGTTTTGTTTAGTACAAGAGGAAATTAATTTATAGTTTTATTTCTCCAGTGTTGTTGTACATTCCAAATTTGGCATTTAGGGTTCCCAATTTAATTATTGTCTTCATATTTCTAAATTGTAATCCCTTGTTCTATGTTTGTTGACGGTCTATGTTTTGCATGTATAACCGAGCTGCAGTATTCTGTTCATGCAGTTTCTATGTGACAGTCCCACTTGTTCTCTTTCCCCAATAGGAGATGTATTGGTATTCTCTGAGATGTATTGGTTTAATATTTGAAGTGTTGCCTTTTGATAGGTAGGGTTTGGTGCTTTGTGAGTCCTGGTAGTGCTATTATGATGCGGCGGATTTGCTATGGGTTCTATATGAGCAGAGTTTATTGTACTTCCTGGCAGTTGGCACTGGAGTATAGTAATGTAGAAAAATGGTAATCTTTCTTTATCCTCATTGCCCATGCGAATGGTATTCAGACACTCATTAAGAGGCATGTTTAAAAGTTAATGTGTATTCACAAATGTTAATGTGTTCTAAGTGCAGGAACACCCATTTATTTCTATTAGCGCAGTGGCACTTAACGCACATTAATTTTTAGTAAACATGCCCCAAAGTTACTGCCAGGACAAAAGAGAGGCTTGTGTAGGGCTTCTTTGAAAACCTCCTAAAATTTTAATTGGCAACATATACATTTTAAAATAAAATAAATGTATGCAAATTAGGTCCAGTGGATATGTAAATGAGGCCCCGTAATGAGTCTCCACACATGGCTCCATGTCACCCTTGGGTTGCTCCTGCCCAGAGTGACCTAGTTACAAATATGATGTCCTGGAAACTGTGAGTGGCCAGAGTCTGCTGCATGCCCAAGGTCCATTGAGACCGTCTGTCTCATTTTGAAACATGCCATAGGTATTACTTGTACTGCTGAGGTCATGGGGCCCTGCATCTTCAACATTTTCCAAGCCAATGTCTGCTGGTTCTTTTTTAATTTCTTCCACAATGGATGCAAGGTTGGTGATCCTTTTGTATGGAAGAAAGGCTTTCACCTGAGTCATGTCTAGCAGAGCGCCTATGAACTCCAGTTCATTTGATGGGCTTAAATTGGACTTGGGATAATTTATGATAAACCCTAGCAACTGGATAGTTTTGCACATGGAATCTTGTGTTCCTTCCTGAGATTTATTTATTTTATTTATTTAACTAGGCTTATATGCTGCTTTTCACTGGGTCAAAGCGGTTTACATTCTTTATTTTTATCTTTATTCCATTTCTTGATATACCACCCTTCGAAAATACAACAGAGTGGTTTACAAAAGAGAAAAAGGCACACTGCCAGGAAAAGGAAAAGAACACCATAGTTTTGATAAGACAGAGAAAAACAAAGAAAAAGGGAGAAACTAAAGACAGAGAAAGGAACCAGGCAGCAAGAGAAGAGAGACAAGGGAAACCTCAGCTAGGGACAGAGGGGGGAGGAAGGTTAAAGGCGGCGCAGAAAAGATGGGTTTTTAACAGAGCCTTGAACTTGGTGAAGGAAGGCTTGAGGTGGAGGTCAGGGGGGGAGAGAATTCCAGAGCTTGGGACCAGCCAATTGTCCAAAAAGGGAAACCCATGCACTCCCAATCTGCATAGATATGCTGTGACTACCGCAAGGCATTTTGTGAAGACCAATGGATCTGATGTGCTGCCAATGGCAGCATAGAGTACTGAGATACTTCTGTGAGTGGGATATATCTGAATGTAGGTGTAAGCATCTTTCGTGACCACAGAACATAACCAGCTTCCTTTCTGGAAGTGAGAAATTAAGGTGCCAAGGGTAACCACTCTGAAATTTTCTCTTAGAAGGTGGTTGTTCAGAGCCCTTATGTCTAAAATGGGACAGACTCCCCCTGCCTTCTTTGTCATTAGGAAATACTTGGAGTGGAATCCACTTCCTTCCTTCCCCTGATGGAACATGTTTGACTGCACTGGCTCCTTTGACAGTTCCTTCTGATGCTGAGAGTTTGTCCAAGTTGCTCTTGTCGGGCAATTTGATGGAATGTCAAAAAGGTTGAGATGGTATACCAGCCAGACTATTTTTAGTACTCAGTGGGCTGAGGTTATAAAGGGCCAGTGATCTGCATAAAATCCCAGCTTCTCTCCTATTGGAAGGTCATCCAGTATGGACTGATTATGTTCTTCTGGAGTCAATCAAAACCTCACTGCTGGTATTGGTTGAGGAGCAGGTTGGGACTTCTGGGCTCTCTGCTGATGGAGGCGTGAGCGAGAACCCTGTCTGAGTTGGGTGGAGCATAAGGGAGGGGCATACCTATGACTGTGAGAATAATGGGACTGTTTTGCTCTCTGCTCTGGTATCTCCTAGATGAGGAGGTCAGGTCTGAAGTGGGCTTGGAGAGTTTTAAGAGTGTCACTATGTTGCTTGATCATGCTTGCAGCCTCCTGTACTTTATCTCAAAAGCGATTATCACCATAGCACAGTACATCAGTGAGCTTTTCCTGGACATCATTCTTGGGTCTGAGGCCCAGAGCTATGAGAGTCTCTAAGCACCAATACTTATTGCAGAGGCTTTCAATGCCATACTGAAAATCTAATAGGTTACTTGGACCATTTATTTTCCGTACACCTTCCCTTTGCCCAATAGTGATTAGCATTGTTCAGCCTTCTCTTGAAGGAGAGAGTCTTTCAACCCATGCATTTGCTTCAGAATGTTCCACAGATGCATGCCCATTCAGAACTGATAGGATGCTATGTGGAAAGTGAGCATAGCATTCTGAAAAAAATTTCCTTCCAAAAGACTCCACTGTCTGAGCCTTTCTTCCCAGGGGCACCAAAGAGTGGTTCTTATAATTTTTGGCTCATAAGAGTGGATTTGACTACCATGGAAGAGTGAGGCAGCTGCAGCTTTCCAAATCCAGGAGCCTTATGGATGTTATACATCAAGTCAGGCTTGACTCATTCAGCCACATTTTGAATTATATGTTCTTTAGAATTCTGTGAGCAGATACGGTCACAGATTCCTTGGGTGGGTCGAATAATTAGAGGATTTCCAATGTTTCTGCCCTAGGATCTTCCTCCATCTCAAACTTAGATGAAATGAACATAGCCATTTCCCAAACACAATCAGTGAAAGTGAGCTCCTCAGGAGGTGATTTCCAATGCTCATGAGGAGGGGGAGGAATCTGATAGGAGACCAGTGGAATCCTCTTCAGAGAATACCTCAGGCTCATAATCAGAATCACAGAAGCACTCTGAGCCCGGCCCAGAAAAGTACTCCATTGAAGATGTCTGGGTGCCTGCCTGACTCAACCTCCACTCCTCTCTGGGAATGGATCATGATTGAGAGTGTAAATGAACCAAGAATCTCTGATGTCTCGGTGAAATGTTGTCTCCTGATGCACTGGAAATCAACACCAACTGGATTGTCATTGGCCTTGAGGCCATTTGATGCCTCAATGTCAATATCTCTCCCCAATAATATCCAAAGAAATTTGAACTATCAGGAGACTATATCAATTAATTTATTATTTTTTTGTCAGGTAACTTATACACCAAGTAATCTATAATAAGTATACTCTGTATTACTATGACCTTTTTTGTTCTTATCTTAACAAGCCAAAAAATTTAAGCTATTGTAATACATGTGACATCCAGCCAATGAATGACTGATGTCAGTGGTCAAAAGTCAAAAATATCCAAAATCAAAAACAAACGACATAGTACTATGTTTCGGATTGCTCCCATATTTTCCAAATCATGCTTCAGGTTAATAGTGATTTCATCGAGTTCACTTTGAAGTACATAGATCAATAGAGCTATAATCCAAAGACTGCACTTCAGTGTGTAGTGTAACTCTGTCATATCCTCCAAGCTGGCTAAAAATATTTCACCGAAGATGCTTACCCTGGGCATCTCCTTACCACTCTCCCCCAAACAGACCATTAGTCTCGAGGATTGGTTGGATGTCTTGCTGTATTGGCCTTGGTGCAATCAAAGCTGTAGCATCGTACTAAGAAAAGAAGCCTTCCATGCGCCTCTCCATTCTCAAGGAATGCCTCATCAAGGGGGCTGCAAAGGCACCAGGACTGCAATAGGAGTAGCCATTTTGGGAATATCAAAAAGCTGGTCTTGACCTAGGAGTTTGTAGCATCTCCTCCAGTTGTGAGAAAGATGAGTGATCCTCATGTCGAAGATGCTTCGAGAACACCAAAACCCTTGGTGCCTCAAATGTTCACAAACTGTGGTCCTATTAGCCTCAACTCTGATGCACTCCATCCTGTACCTGGTGTTTGGTATCATGAGCCCTCAATGTTGATAAAGTGAGGTTGAATTCTTCATTTACTTCTGGCAGGACCCAAATGGGGTCTGTTCCCAATGGGCTCTACCGATGCTCAGTGTCAATGGAGACTGATTATCTTCTTGACGTCGATGCATCTCCTGCATCTGGTGCAGCTCTTCAGGCCATTGAGACTGATGCTTCTGATGCTAAAGTCAATGAACTGAACTTATTGATGCCAAAAACTTTTCTGTGCTTCGCTTCTTTTCTCTTCTCTTCACAACCCTTGACCCTCTGCTTGACAACTATGAACACAGATTACAACAAGAGGAATCAAGGTTGGGGCCGAAACACTGCAGGCACTTATTATGGGTATCCATAACAGATATGGTCCTATTGCATCTGGTGTACTTCTTACAATACTGGGAAGTTTACTCTGGGAGATATGGTTGAGAAAAATAACTATAGCAAAATCAGATGACTTGATTGCAAAAAAATAATCCTAGCTGGGGTGCCTAAGGTCTCTGCTCAGGCCTAGTAAGGCAACATGAAAAAAGAAAGCAAACTCAAAAAATGCCCAAAAACCTAAGACACTAATGGGATTGGACTGCATGATAATGACAGCAAAAATATGAAGAAAATGTTACAGAAAAATTGTGAAGAAAAAGTACTATAAGTACCAAACATACGGCGGGTGTAAGGAGAGCAATCAGCCACATTTGCTCAGCTTCACAGATAAAAAAACAAGG
Organism: Ichthyophis bannanicus; assembly: GCA_033557465.1. Taxonomy (NCBI): domain Eukaryota; kingdom Metazoa; phylum Chordata; class Amphibia; order Gymnophiona; family Ichthyophiidae; genus Ichthyophis; species Ichthyophis bannanicus. The sequence continues at coordinate 214,899,213 of CM066040.1, forward strand.
CAATTGCACACAACAGTGGCAAACAGAAACAGGAGCTCATGAGTGGTAAAGCACTTCCAAACGTTTCAGGAAAAGTCTAAAGCTGGCAAGCTGCTCCTTGCTGGGCTCCATCGGTGACGTCACCCATACATAAGGATTAGCTATCCTGCTTGCCCACAGAGAGTTGTTATTTCTGTGATAGTCCACTTGGATGTGTGCACATTTATTTATTAATTTGAAATTATTTGTGTTACCATTTTTAATACAAAAGACAGGGTCATCAACTTGATGAAGGAAGGTTATCTCTTGAAAGTTTATCAATTTTACATTAAGTTAGTTCAATAAATAAGTACCACCTACAACTTAATTGTTGATCCTTATTTTCTCATAGACAGGTGGAGGGTAATTTTATAACCACACGCCTAGTTTAAGGCAACCAAAAAACATACCTATTTTAAACTAATTTCTAAAGAAAAGGAGGCACCACTTTTTTTTTGTAAAATACTAGCGTAAGCGACTGAAAATGCACTTTAAGTTAAGGTATGCACATTTACACCAGCCCTGCAGCTGATATAAATGCCGTCTCCTAGATTTATAAAAAACACGTGTAAATTATAAGATATTATATTGTGCGTGTATAATTGTGCAGTCTGCCCATGCTCTGCCCATACTTCGCCCATGCACATGCCCACAATGAAAGTATGCACCATCAGATCTACGCGTGTACTTAAAATAGCGCTCAGCGTAAGAAAGGTTATTTATGTGCATCAGTGCCGTTTAAGTACATTAATGGCTAAAATGCTGTGACATTTAGGGGTATTCTTGCTGCCTAAATCTAAGCGTCTCCGTAAATGATTGCACCCAAAATAGGAAATCCTTTTTTAGCATATCTGGCTTTAAGTGAGCTTAACCAAGCAAGCATAGCAGAAGTAAATGGTTGGGTTAGCTCAAACAAATATATATGAATCAACTCATAATGATGACCTTCATTTTCAAAACACTGATACCATACAATGAAGTCTTGGACTTGTTCATTTTTTGATAGATAACAATTATGGTAATTACTGTAGTAGTAGTTAGCTTTAATAGTCATCCAGACTATACAATTAATGCTAAGGTTAACAGAAATATTATTGCTCTACAATCAACATGCCAAAAAATTTGATATGTTTATAAAAATGAATATATTTTACTTGTAGACGGGTGGGAATGTTGCAAATTTTCAATTTCCATAAAGCTCTAACAAGCACTATCAATTTTTTCTCTTTTCTTAAGATTATATAAATATTCTAAAATTCAGGCCTAGAAAATGACCTTATCACAACCAGTAATTATACATGTATAAAGATTCTAAGTGCAGCCCTGCAGTATATTCAGCCTCAGCATTTGCCATTTTTTTCATATGCTAACTGCCGCAGCTGAAACAAGTCCAGATATTCAACTTTGTATCTGGATATTTATTTATTTACATTCTCTTATATACCGCGCTATTCTGCATCAGTGCGGTTTACATTGAACAAACTGAAATTACATTGAACAGGGCATTATAACTTGGAGATAACTATTTTACAGGGAACATGGGCTATGGAGGGTTAGGAGCACCTGTGGGACTAGAAACCCCAGTCCTTCCGGCCCAAGGTTGCTGTCCTCTAGTGGGATTTGAACCCCCAACCTTCCGGCCTGAAGTACCTTGCCCCAACCACTAGGCCGCTCCTCCACTAGTGGTTAGTGGTCAGGGCTTAATATTTGGAGTTAGTGTTGATCACAGGCACTATCGGGATAGCAGCAATATTAAGCCTGCCCACCAAATAGCTAAAAGGATAAATTTAACACAACCTTTCAGAAGGCCTAAATTTATCCAGAGACCCAACCACTCTCTGGAGAAGTTATTGCCACTGTCCGGGTAGGTGCCGGCTCTGCCTCAGCTCTACCCACTGACTGCCCCGGCATTCTCTGGACAGTGTTTAGGCAGTCAGAGGAGATATTCAATGGTACTATATAAAAAGTGCTACTGAATATTTTGCGGGCTGCCACTTATCTGGTTAGCAGGTGCTATTAACCAGATATGTGGTCTAGAATTTTGCAATTGAGATTTAATGCTAAAAAATGCAGGGTCATGCATTTGGGCTGCAAAAATCCAAGGGAGCAGTACAGTGGAAGGGGCGAAGTACTTCTTTCCACAAAAGAAGAGCGGGACCTGGGCGTGATTGCGTCTGATGATCTTAAAATGGCTAAACAGGTAGAAAAAGCAACAGCGAAAACCAGAATGATGCTCGGATGCATAGGGAGAGGAATGGCCAGCAGAATAAAGGAGGTGATGATGCCTCTGTATAAGTTTCTGCTGTGCCCTCATTAAGAACATAAGAACATAAAATATGCCATACTGGGTCAGACCAAGGTCCATCAAGCCCAGCATCCTGTTTCCAACAGTGGCCAATCCAGGTCACAAATACCTACCAGTTTCCCCAAAAGACATAGGTTCCTCAATGCTTGTACTGGGTCAAGCAGTGATATAGAAACATAGAAACATGATGACAGAAAAAGACCACATGGCCTATCTAGTCTGTCCTTCCATATCAACAACTACAACAGTCCACTTTTTACCTTTAGAGATCCTCTGTGTTGGTCCCATGCTTTTTTGAATTCAGTTACTGTCCTCATCTCTACCACCTCCCGTGTCCCTTTTAACAATGCTTTATGGACCTTTCCTCCAGGAACTTGTCCAAACTTTTTTTAAACCCAGTTACACTAACAGCTTTTACTACATCCTCCGGTAACAAATTCCAGAGTTTGATTACACGTTGAGTGAAAAAATATTTTCTCTTATTAGTCTTAAATAGGTTACCCCTTAGCTTCATTGCATGTCACCTAGTCTTTTTATATTCTGATGACTTAAACAATCGATCTACGTTTACCCGTTCCACTCCATTCATTAATTTATAGACTTCTATCATATCTCCCCTCAGCCATCTCTTTTCCAAGTTGAAGAGCCCTAACCTTTTTAGCCTTTCTTCATAGGAGTATCCTTCCATCCCCTTTACCATTTTGGTGGCTCTTCTCTGTACCTTTTCTAATAACGCTATATCTTTTTTAAGATATGGCGACCAGAATTACACACAATATTCAAGGTGCGGTCGCACCACGGAACGATACAGAGGCATTATAATATCCTTTGTTTTATTTTCCATTCCTTTCCTTATGATTCCTAGCATTCTATTTGCTCTCTTGGCCACCGCTGCATGCTGGGCGGAGGCAATGCCCTTTAACCTTTCCCAGCATTCGTGGCTTCCCAGATAGCTAGCATGAGGGAAAAGACTCCTCACGCTAGCGGCTGTGCAGAGGCAGCCGGGGCCTCGCACGGACTTCCCCGACTCCCTCTCCAGCCCTTTAGACGGCCGCGGGGCTGTTGGGAGGGGGGGGCTAGGACTGGATGAGCTATGATGGAGGGAGGGGGAACTGGGACTGGAAATGGGCTCTAATAGGGGGAGGGCTAGGACTGCAAATGGGCTGTGATGGGGGGGCCTAGGACTGGATGTGCTTTATTGGGGGGCTAGGACTGGATAGGCTGTTATGGGGGGGATTTGGATTGGAAATGGACTGTGATGGGGGGCTAGGACTGCAAATGGGCTGTAATGGGGGGGCTAGGACTGGATGGGCTGTGATGGGGGAGCTAGGACTGGATGGGCTGTGATGGGGGTTAGGACTGCAAATGGGCTGTGATGGGGGAGCTAGGACTGGATGGGCTGTGATGGGGGGCTAGGACTGCAAATGGACTGTGATGGGGGACTTGGATTGGAAATGGTCTGTGATGGAGGGGCTAGGACTGCAATTGGGCTGTAATAGTGGGGGGGGGGCTAGAACTGAAAATGGGCTGTGATGGGATAAACTTGGACTGGAAATGGGCTGTGATGGAGGGGCTAGGACTGGAAATGGGCTGACGAGGGGGCTGGAAATTGGCCAATGGGGAAGCTTGGAATGGAAGTGGGCTAATGGGGGGCTGGAATGGAACTGGAAAAGAGTATATGGGGAACTAGGACTGGAAATGGACTGATGGGGGCTGGAATAGCAATGGAAATGGGCTGATGGGGGCTGGAAATGGGTTGACAAGGGGGCTAGGATTGGAAATGTGCTGATGGGGGGCTGGAATGGAACTGGAAAAGAGCATATGGGGGGCTAGGACTGGAAATGGGCTGATGGGGGAGCTTGGACTGCAAATGGGTGATGGGCTGGAATAGGACTAGAAATGGCTAATGGAATACGCTACACCTTTACTCATCCACCCCCATTGGCTTCCCGTCAAATCTCGTATCCACTTCAAAGTCCTGACACTCCTTCACTGCATCCTTTACCTCCACTCCCCTCAGTACCTCGCTGATCTTGTTCATTTCCACACCCCAGCCCGTTCCTTATGGTCTCTTCACCTCAACCGCCTTCGTCTCCCTCCACCTGCTTGCACTCGCCTCCAATCCACTAGCTCCTCTGCTTTCTTTTTCCTCAACCCCGCTCTATGGAATTCTCTACCCCCTCTATCCGGCTGGAACAGACACACACTTCTTTCAGAAATAAACTCAAAACCCATCTCTTTGCTCTTGCCTTCGATCTCCCCGACCCCTCCGTGTAGCCCACATCCCCTTTCTTTCTTCTCCCTCTCCCTTCTCCTCTTGTCATGTCGAATGAATCTGCCTGGTTTGCTGTCCTATTAATATTGTAACTTCCTTTTCCTTTCTCTACCATATGCTTTCCTTTTTGTACTATGTGAACCGCTCTGATATGTATTTGTTGAGCGGTATATTAAGTCAATAAACATAAACATAAACATAAATGGGCTGATGGAGGCTGGAATAGGACTGGAAGCGGGCTGAGGGGAGTTGGAATAGGGTTGGAAATGGGCTGGCAAGGGGGCTAGGATTGGAAATTGGCTGATGGGGGAGCTTGGAGAGGAAATGAGCTGATGGGGGGCTGGAATGGAACTGGAAAAAAAGCATATGGGGGGCCAGGACTGGAAATGGGCTGATGTAGGGGCTTGGGAGATTGGGACTAGAAAGAAGCAGATGTTGGGTGGGTCTAGAACTATAAGGGAGCTGATTTTGGGGGAAGACTAGAAAGGGTTGAGGATGGGGAATGAGAATGGAGAGGGGGAAAAGATATCACAGGTACACTACCAAAAAACTGCCTCCAGTTTTGCAACTGATTCCTATAGATTTTGGGGTGCTGAATCCAGGAAAAATAGCCAAAATGTTCCATCACGTCACGTTTTCTTGCAAAATTAGATTTCTTACCCATATAAGGAATGTTCACATAATTTCTTTTTAGCCGCCTGCAGTTTATTTTCTTGGCCCAAAATAGAGGTTGTAATGGTTAACTAACTAGAAACACTCCCTCATGATATTTTAGAGTGTTTTGTATTCATTTTATACATTAACAGGACAATTGGGAGGCGGGGGCTAAATCCAGTACTCGCGCTGGCGCATGTTCTTTCCTGTTCGCCTCGCCTCGTTCGCTCGCTCAAACACGGTGGTTGCGACATGAACGTTCCTGTCAAATTTCAGTTTCTTGCAAGTTCATTATTACCTTTTGTTTGCTCAGTCGTAATCCAGCTTTATTCCGAAGTGGTTCACTACAGTTGTAGTTTGCAGTGCTGTGTATTTGTGATGACTCACAGAGCCAGAGGTTGCGTCAACTCTCCGGACAGTTTTTGTTTTATTTGTGGGGAATATACCGTGAAAAAGTGGCAGAGGAGCATTTCTGCATTTATTAAAAAAGTATATTTCGCCTATTTCGGTTTGAAGTTAGGCGATCAAGACAAACCGTGGGCTCCTCACAAAGTGTGCAAGACATGTGAGGAAGATCTACGCTTATGGATGAAAGGTAAAAAACAATTTATTTATTTATTTATTTATTTATTTATTTACAGTCTCTTATATACCGCACTATTCAGCATCAGCGCGGTTTACATGGAACAGAAATGCTCAGTACAGTTAACATGTATGAGTTTACAGATAACAGGGCAAGTAACTTGGATAACAGGGGTAAACTATTTACAGAACTTGCTACATAAACTTGGATACCGGTGGTAAACTATTTACAAATATTGCTACATAAAGTCGTATGATCAAGAATTCCATAGAAACAACTGCACCACTAAGGGTTAGGGAATCTTTCTTGGCATTTTGTTGGGAAACCACATATTTGCTTAGTGGGTTGCATCTCTGTCTCGGTGGGTGAGGTTGGGTTCAATGAGGTACTTATTGAAAAGATGGTATTTGAGGGCTTTCCTAAACTGTGTAAGGCCCTTAATAGCCCGGATATCTGGAGGTAATGCGTTCCAGCATCTTGGTGCGCTGATACTAAACGCCCTATTGGCTGTAGATGCAGTGCAAACTGTTAATGCTTTCGGGACTTTTAGGGTGTTTGTAGCTGTGGATCTCCTTGCTCTATTAGGAGATATGGTATGGATGAGGGCCATTATTGATTCAGGGGAGAGCTTGTTAATAGCTTTAAAAGTGAGTAGCAGAGTCTTGAAAATGATTCTAGCCTGGATAGGTAGCCAATGTAATTGTATCAGCAAAGGTGTCATGTGGTCGCATCTGGGGGCTCCATGGATGACCCTTGCTGCAGCGTTCATGGCGAGCTGCAGGGGGTGTAAGGTGGATAGGGGCAGGCCTTGAAGGATGGCATTGGCATAGTCAAAATGAGGTATGATCAATGCCTGGTATATAGTTCTGAAGTCATTTGGTTCCAGCATGGATCGTAAATGCCTAAGTGAGCGGATCTTGTAATATACAGTTCTGACTGTGTTCCCTATGTGGGCTTTCATGTCTAGGCGTTGATCCAAGGTGACTCCCAGGTAGCGTATTGATGGTTTAGTTTGTAGTTCTGCTTCTTTTACTTTAAGGAATTGTGGTGGGGAGAAGTTAGGGTTCCTCGTAATGAAGAGTACTTCCGTTTTCTTATGTTGTATTCGGAGGTTTTGGGAGAGAAGCCAGTCAGATATTGCATTGAAGCAGCTCGTCAGTGGAGAGAGGTCCAGATGTTCCGTAGAGAAGGGTATGTACAGCAGGACATCGTCAGCGTATAACATGCAGTCGACATTGAAGGATCGGATGATCTTGCAAATTGGCTGCATGTAAATGTTAAACAGGAGGGCTGAAAGGGAGGACCCTTGTGGGACTCCCTGGCTTTGGTGGAAAGGTTCTGATGTCATCCCTCCAGAACGCACATGCTGCCATCTTCCAGACAAGTAAGATCTGCACCATTCAAGCGCTCTACCAGTAATTCCTTTCTCAATTAGTCGACCTAAGAGAAGCTCATGACTTACTGAGTCAAAAGCTGCAGCGATGTCCAGAAAGATGAGAGCAAATCCTTGACGGATGTCATCAATGCCAGTGATTATCTTGCAGAAGAGGGTGGTAAGAAGGGTTTCCACTCCGTGGGATTCCCTAAAGCCATGTTGGCAGGGGTCTAATGGTGAGGTAGTGTCAACGTGATCTTGTAGTTGTCGTTGTACCTCTTTTTCGATGATCTTCGCAAGTAAAGGTATACTGGATATAGGTCTATATGAATCTACTTTATGGGGGTCGAGTTTGCAGTTTTTCAGAAGAGGTCTGATAGAGGTGTGCTTAAGAGCGGAGGGGAAGGAACCTGTTGTGAAGGAGAGGTTCATTATATTGGAAAGTATTGGGCTGAAGTAGCTGCGGAGCTCCTTAATCCAGAAGGCTGGGCATGGGTCGGACTGAGATGTGGTGGTGTTAAGGGCCATAATAGTGTCTTCAATTCCTTTTTTGGTAGGGGTAGAGAATATGGTTAGAGCTGTGGGGCCATCTCGTTCCGGAGTGGTGGTGGTTGTAGTCGAGATGTTGATAGTCCGGCATATCTTGGATTGTGCGTAGTTAGCAAAATCTTGTGGGTGAATCTCAATTGGAGGTCCGGGGGTTGGTTCCTTTGATAGAGTCTTGACTAGTTCAAAAAGATCGTGGGGTTTATTAAGTGATCTCTTTAAGGTCTCTGAGTAGTATTGTTTCATTGCATCAGTGGTTGCCTTGCGGTGTGCAGCCAGATGACAGTTGTATGCTGTCTGGTCAATGTTACAAGCATTTCGTTTTGGAATACCTATGATGTGGCGTGAACAAAGAGACCACAGCAGTGACTGCTATTTTTGCTCTTGCATTGTGAAGGGATACAACTTAAAAAATAAGAACGTAATAAGTTACCCCAACCTTCCCTCAGCAATTAGGCCTATGCCTCATAGCAACGAAGTACCTGTGCCTGAACCACCAAAATCTTTGGATCATATTTGTGTGGACGGTTCTGATCATGATGAGACTCATCAGATGGCTTTTCCCGATGAGTCCAGTACTTCCGAGTTTGAAACTGAACCAGATCCGAAACCTGAACTTTTCTCTCAAGCTGAATTGAATGATTTAGTCCGGGATTTAGGACTCCCAAAAGATGCTGCCCAACTGCTAGGTTCTCGGCTTAAACAGAAAAATCTATTGTCACCAGGAACAACTTTTTATTGGTACCGCAACCGCGAGACACAATTTTTGAAGTATTTCAGCAAAGAGGAAGATTTGGTATTTTGCAACGATATATACGGAGTGATGGAAAAGTTTAAACTCAAGTATGATCCTGCTGAATGGCGGCTGTTCATTGATTCGTCAAAAGACAGCATAAAAGGTGTTCTTCTTCATAATGGCAACACATTCGCTTCAGTTCCTATTGCTCACTCTGTTATTCTCCAAGAAAAATACGAGAATTTGGCCCTGATTCTTCAGAAGATTCTTTATGATGAGCATAAGTGGATGATTTGTGGAGACTTTAAAATTCTATCCATGCTATTAGGGCAGCAATCCGGTTTCACCAAATATCCCTGCTTCCTTTGCTTGTGGGATAGCCGGGCCCGCGACCTACACTGGGGGAAAAAAGACTGGCCAATTCGGGAGTATTTGAGACCCGGTGAGAAAAATGTTCTTCATGAGAGCTTGGTACCTCGTGATAAAATTCTATTACCACCTCTCCACATTAAGTTGGGTCTCATTAAGCAATTCATCAAGTCCCTTCCAAAAGATGGTGAGTGCTTTCGGTACCTTTGCTCAAAGTTCCCCCGACTTTCTGAAGCAAAGCTAAAGGAAGGAGTGTTTGTTGGCCCTGATATAAGGAAACTCATTTCGGATGGAGCATTCGCTGAAACGATGTCTGAGAAGGAAAAAGAAGCCTGGGATTCCTTCAAGGATGTTGTTCTCAAATTCTTGGGGAACAGGCGGGATGAGAACTATAAGGATATTGTTGCCAGGATGCTCAATGCCTTCAAAGAACAAGGCTGTAACATGAGCCTGAAAGTCCATTTCTTGCACTCCCATGTGAACTACTTTCCCGAAAACTTGGGGGCGTACAGTGAAGAACAAGGTGAAAGGTTTCACCAGGACATCAAGGACGCAGAGAGAAGGTACCAAGGAAGATGGAACACCACTATGATGGCTGATTTCTGCTGGTTGCTGCTGCGGGAAACCCCAGATGAAAAATACGCCAAGCAGCGCACCAAGAGAAGCATTCGGGGGAAGAAGAAACGGGCCCACCAGGAGATTGATTGACCCAAGAATGACTTTAAAATCTAAACTGTGTTGAAAAATATCGTGTTTTTACTAAACTTTGAAATAAATATTTGCTAGTTATTACCACAGTGTCGGATCTCATTTATTAGAATGTTATTTTCACACCATCGGGTTTTTGTCTTCATGTATTGCAATGGTGCGGTTTGCGTTTTCTATTCTTACATACATACCTGTACAACATTTTTTGCACATTTCTTTGCTTTGCTTTGTGTCTAACCTCGCTCTTATATGCTCAATGTTTGTGCACATGTATGTGGCTGTTTTAAGTGCAGACAATTTTGCTACCATCACAGTGTGTTTTGTTGACATTACTCTATTCTTATGTGCTGCCTTGTTACAATTTTCTTTATTCTTATTTGAATAACTACTAAACAATTAGTATAAAGAATTCATCCAAGAAACTTTTATCTCGATCGCATTCAATCTGAAACGTTCACCTCAAACTGCTAACCCAATGTAGCAAAAAATCTGTACGTGATGGAGCAAATTGGTTACCAGATTTGGATTCAGCGCACCAAAAAACGTAAAAATCAATCGAAACATTAGAGGCAGTTTAAAAAAAATTTTTTTTAGTGTACTTGTGTATTTTGTGTGGGAGGGAAGAAAAGTCTACGATGGGCCGGGTATTGGGAGAGTAAGAGGGGATTGAGAATGGAAGGGTGAAATTTTGAGTGGATGATAAAGGAATAAGGAAAAAAAGGGGGAAAGAGCAAAAGGGGAAAGATCAGTTTGTTAAAGCAGATATAGAGAGAGAATGGAAAAAATCTAAAAGAGAAGAAAGGACAAATGGATACCTCGCAGAAGACAAGAAGAAACCAGAAGAAAATGACTGGAGCAATTGCAGCTGAAAAATAAAATCCCAAACAGAAGGTAGAAAACTACTTTTTATTTTGAATTTATTAACTGGAATATGTCAGGTCTGGGAAGTGTGTATTGCTAACATCTTCGCGCTTTTGCTTAGTGCAAGCAGAAATTAATTTATAGTTTTATTTCTCCAATGTTGTACATTTTATGTTTGGCTTTTGGGGTTCCCAGTTTAATTATTATCTTCCTATTTCTAAATTGTGATCCCTTGTTCTTTGTGTGGTGACAGTCTATGTTCTGCATGCGTAACCAAGTTGAGGTATTCTGTTCATATTGTTTCTATTTGACAGTCCCACTTGTTCTCTTTCCCCCAGTGAGATGTATTGGTATTTTCTGAGATGTACTGGTTTTAATATCTGCAGTGTTGCCTTTTGATAGGTAGGGTTTGGTGCTTTGTGAGTCCTGATAGTGCTGTTATGATATGGTGGATTTGCTATGGGTTCTAAATGGTCAGTGTTTATAGCACTTCCTAATGGGCCTGGTGGTTGTCACTGCAATATAGTAATATAGAACTCTGTTAGTCTTTCTTTATTCAGACACTCATTAAGAGGCATGTTTACTAAAAACGAATGTTAACATTATGCAAATATTTACGCTAATGAGATTCCTTATGCAAATGAGGTCCCACAGTTAATCTAAGCACATGGCTCCGCACCCCCCTTGGGCCGCCCCTGCTTGCATCGTGTAACTATAGTTTGGGTTGTTCTTTCCTAGGTGCATAACTTTGCACTTGTCCACATTAAATTTCATCTGCCATTTGGATGCCCAGTCTTCCAATTTATGAAGATCCTCTTGCAATTTTACACAATCCTCTTGGGTTTTAACAACTTTAAATAGCTTTGTGTCATCTGCAAATTTTATAACCTCACTCGTTATTCCCTTTTCCAGGTCATTTATGAATATGTTAAAAAGCAGGGGACCCAGCACAGATCCCTGGGGTACTCCACTATTCACCTTTTTTCATTGGGAAAATTGGCCATTTAGCCCTACCCTCTGCTTTCTATCTTTTAACCAGTTCCTGATCCACAATAGTACATCACTTCCTATCCCATGACTTTTTATTTTTGCCAAAAGTCTCTGATGAGGGACCTTGTCAAAGGCTTTCTGAAAGTCCAGATACACTATATCAACCAACTCACTTTTGTCTACCTGTTTATTCACACCTTCCAAAAAACATAACAGATTAGTAAAACAAGATCTTCCTTGTCTAAAGCCATGTTGGCTATCTCCCATTAAGCCATGACTATCTACATGCTGAGTAATTTTGTCCTTTATGATGGGTTCTACCATTTTTCCTGGTACTGACGTCGGGCTCACCGGTCCGTAGTTTCCCAGATCACCCCTGGAACCCTTTTTATAAATTGGCGTTACACTGGCTATCCTCCAATCTTCAGGTATTACAGATGATTTTAATGATAGTTCACAGATTACTAATAGCAGGTCTGCATTTAGAGTATTGTGTGCAATTCTGGAGACCACATCTTCAAAAGGATATAAACAGGATGACGTTGGTACAGAAGGTGACTACTAAAATGGTTAGTGTACTTTGTTATAAAGCATATGGGGATAGACTTAAACTTATGTATACGTTAGAGGAAAGATGGGATAGAGGAGATATGATAGAGGCATTTAAATACCTCCGTGGCATAAATGCGAAAGAGGTGAGCCTCTTTTGATTGAAAGCAAGCTCTGCAACAAGGGGATTTAGGATGAGGATGAAAGGGGATAGACTTAGGAATAATATGCGGAAATATTTTTTTACAGAAAGAGTGGTAGATGTGTGGAACAGATCTCAATGTAGGAAGTAGAGATGAGGAAAGTATCTGAATTCAAGAAAGCATTGGACAAACACAGAAGAACTCTAAAGAAAAAAAGGGGACTGTAGAAGGGCAGACTAGATAGGCCATATGGTCTTCTCCTGCTGTCATGTTTGTTTAAGTGCTTGTGAATGTTGGCTCCAATATTTTTCTGGTTACCTCCTTTGCAAAGGACAGAGAGTACAACACCGAGAACAAACTAAAGAAGAATGCTAAATGAAACTATAAAGTGCTCTTACTTGATCCTCAAACGACAATGCCTGGGCCACATCTCTGGGAAATCCATCAATCACGATACCTTCAGCATCAGGGATCTGCATCAGTCTTTGCTTGATCTCAGTAATCGTGGTTTCCTTTCGGAGAGAAAATAGCCAAGCTAACACAGCATTGCAGAGATACAATATTAAGATACATGTCAGCATCTATACCAAATGAGCATGCCATTGGGAAGATATGTATACCTGTGGTGCTAATTCACCAGTGGTAATTATTTTAGCAATTAGGCTCCATTTTCTGTTGGTACTTGTGCTGTGGATCTTCTTCCTTAATAATTCACCAACTGAAATGTATTCAAATCCATACCGCTTTGCTATTTTCAGGCTCTGTGTGCCTTTCCCACTGCCAGGCCCACCTAGTGTTATAAAAGAATAGTTTTCAAACTGATTAGTGCGGTTTAGTTTTATTTTCAATCCTTCATCACTAATCTGGTCTTCATAAGGTTAAACATGCATGAAGGACCTAGCAAACTGTACGCTGAGCTCCACAAGGAAACTACAGAACATTCTGCCTGCCATAAAAAGTGCAATATAAAATTACATTTAAGGGTCTTTTTACTGAAGCATGGGAAGTTTTTGCACTTATCGCGTGTTAGGTGCAAAAATAAATGTGTGGTAAATGCAAAGCATGTCCGGTAAATGTTGGTGCAGGGCAGGCCCAACCATTAAGCAAACTTGGCAGTTGCCTGTGGGCTGGCAAAGAGCAGAGCATTCAAAGCTACATAATAGATTGAAACAGTCAGTTGGGGGGGAGGGGTGGCACATAAGGCTTAAGGTTTGCCTAGGGGCCGTCTCTGTGTTGGTTACATGCCCAACATCTGTCCTGTATTTACCACACATGGAAGACACTTCCATCCCCATGCAAACTGGAAGTCTGTGTCAGGGGGCAGAAGCAGGGACAGCATGCAGTGCTGGAGGTAGTGGTAAGCGCTGTGGTGCTGTTTAAACTCATTGCCAACACTGCAGATCCTGGAAAGAGGAGGCAGCGATGGCGGCAATGGGCTGCCCTTGGACCACTGGCACTGTAAGCAACTGCCTAGTTTGCCTAATGGTAGCGCCGGCCCTGTATGTGGGGATTTTTCCCTATTTTATATGACTCCTCCCTACACATAGTCTGGTTATTGCAGTGATGGGGGTGAATTGGAGACCAAGTAACAGGTCTCCTTCTGAAAACCTGAAGCTATGAGCTCTGGCTCTAGGCATTAAGAGAATAATTTCATAAGGAGGCATCTAGTTAAAGTGCATTTTAAGATGCCTATGATAAGCCTATTTTATAAAGACAGGAAAACGCCAACTTGTTTTTATAAAAAACTGACATAACGCCCTAGATCCCAGGTGTAGACATTTGCACTAACCCTAGAGCAGAGTAAATATCCATGCCTATATTTTTCGAGTACACTTGTAAATGATCGTACTTTATTATCCATAGGCAGATTTCACATTCCGCCCAAACTCCATCCATATGCATGCCCCCTGGCAATGTGCACACCTTGATGTTAAAGTGTGTATTTTTATGCTGGTCAGTATTTTATAAGAGGTCGTTTACATGCATATGTGGCCACACATACCTAGAAATGACTTTATAAAATTACTTCCTAGGTGTCAGATAGAAGCAATAACTACGGCTCTTTCCACGCAGGGATCTAAATGCTGTCTCTATAGCATCTCCAGTGCCAGTCAGCCCGGGGAGAGGAATATTTGACTTGGGGATCAAACCAGGGGCCTTCTCCATGATACTGCACCTCACTTGCCATCTGAGTTACCAGGATTCTATTTCTATCCATGCACATGGGCTAACATAGCGACCACATTACTTTATTGACGATGGAAAACACTTTTATTTATTTATTTACAGTCTCTTCTATACCGCGCTATTTGGCATCAGCGCGGTTTACATACAACAACTTACACATCTCATTAACTGATTTGTGTTTACATTGAACAAGGTAATAGAACTTGGATAACAATTTTATTTTCATCCCAAATATATTCAGTGTAAGAAGACTTCAAAATCTCTTTTTTGTGTTTATCTGCAACAGAAATTGAATGGAATTGTGCCATGTAACTATTGCAAGCAAGATATCTAATACATTTAAAGTGAAAAGTGGTATTATCTGGGCCTTAATAGACCCATTTACGTTGACACTGTATATTAATAATGATCCTACTTCCAAGATTCTGTCAAAATTATCATCTGTACTTTTTGAGACCTACCTATGACAAGAACAATTTTGGGTCGAGATCTTGTAGGATCAAACACTTCATATTCTTCAATTAACTCTGCAGTTTCTGAGAGATCTGTGTCACTTTCTATGGAGAACTGATGGATTGGAGGCAGCCTGTCATACCGTCGATATGGAAAGATAGCACTGTCTGGTGGCAGCACTGTATAGGAGAGAAAGAACCCAGAAACAGTACACTAAATGTCATCTCTCTCTCACAATTCAACATGACAGAAGAAAAGCAGAACATTACTGCTGATGGGATAAAAGCATTTCATAAAATGTCTGGTCATTATTGGTCATCTTAGTTTATCTTATGTTGTCATCTGTTACAAATAATCAGTTACTGTCTATTACCAAATGATATAACCCTTTATACAAGCTATATTCATAATGACTGTTCTTAATGAACAAAAATACCAGTGATTTGATTTCATAAATGCCCCTTTCTACATACCACATTATCGTTCTTATTCTGTTATCACAATTTCTGATAAAGAATGTGTGTAAAAGTAGCTTCAGGCTGCTAACCTGGTGGATATTCTGTGTGTTTGTAAACTGGCCTCTTAGTCTGATCATTTTAGTGATGGCCCTAGACCGGACCTCTTTCCAGAACCTTGCAATAATGGGCCTTTAATCTCATCACTAGGTGTCACTCCTAATCAACGAGCATGACTCCCTCTTCCATGGACGATGTGAATGCTTCCTTCACAGCAGCTCCCTACACAGCTGATCCGAGGCAAAGAAGACCCAACTCAGGGACTGAGCTGGGGTCTTTTCGCATAGCGGTGCACAGCACAACCACTGAGCCAGCTTGTCCATCCCTCTCTGTGTACACAGAAAGCATTTTACATAAGCACTATGCTACACTTAGGGAAACTGGGACAACCACTCCAGGCCTCATACTGCCATAACAGGCCTTATCTCTGACATTATGTCATTAGATCACAGCCCTCTCCATGTGGCTCGGGAACTCGTTGCTACTTTTGTTGCTCGACTTTGATGGAGTCTGTATCAGTAAGGAACAACTGCTTGTCATGCTCCACTGAAGGCAAAGAGAAGAGAAGCATCCACCTCTGCATCCCAGTAAGCAGGAGAGTAGGGATGGTGGTCCAGCACTTCAGTCCCATGCCTTCTTTTGGGTTATCACTGTTTTGAGTAGTTTTTGTACTTGACTTTTTTTTTTAGTTATTAAGCTGACTTTTATTAATCTCTGCTTTCAAGTTTATAGTAAATATAAATAAATATTAAAGTATGATTGCTGAAAAAACATAAGAAAAATTACAGCCATGAAATATATTTCTGGAATCTATTACATACATCTTTCTTTTTTTTTTTTTTTAGATCTTTCAGACATTTAAGCATTTCTCTGGATGTGGTAATAAAATAATGCAACAGACCATTTTTGTCAAATCTGATTTGATTAATGCCACAGAGAAAGCTGCATCCAGAGTGATAAGTGGTATCACGGGGGCAAAACAAAACATAAAAAAATAAGAACATAAGATATGCCATACTGGGTCAGACCAAGGTCCATCAAGCCCAGTATCTTGTTTCCAACAGTGGCCAATCTGGATCATAAGTACCTAGTAGTTTCCCCAAAAGACACAGGTTCCACAATGCTTGTATTGGTTCAAGCATTGATATCCTGGCTCCCTTTTTAATAATGGTTTATGGACCTTTCCTCCAGGAACTTGTCCAAACCTTTTTTAAACCCAGATACACTAACAGCCTTTACTACATTCTCCGGTAACAAATTCCAGAGTTTGATTACACGTTGAGTGAAAAAATATTTTCTCTTATTAGTCTGAAATAGTTTACCCTGTAGCTTCATTGCATGTCACCCAGTCTTTCTATATTCTGATAACATAAGCAATCGATCTGCGTTTACCCGTAGTCAGTCAGTCAGCAATACTTGCATTAGGTCTTAATATTTCATCCTTTGTCTCAAATGCTATTCATATTTAACACAAAATAAAGGGCCATGTTTACTACCACCATGCCCATAGAAATCACATGGGTGCTGCAGCAGACAGCAGTCAACATGGCCCATGGCCTTTAAATTCAGGATTTATTCTCACTTTTTACTGGCTAATGTACTAAGTGGGCCTCATGTGGAAGATAATGCAAAATACAAACAAATGTACAAAAACGACTACATTTCGGCATTTTGCAATCACTTTGCAAAAGTGAACATCACAGTAAATTTTCATGTGTAGTCTCCTATGCTTGAAAGTTTATTCAAATACCGCATTAATGAGCTATTGTGATGCAAATATATGCAAATCAGCTCATTATTGGGTAATTTTATGAGAAGAGGTACAGGAGAACAGCTTCATGGGCTTGTTTTTCCAATCAAAATTTAACTACACTTCCTTGTTCATTTCCAATTGTAGCTACAGTAATTTCATGAGAACTCAGCCATTGCCAACAAATGTGGCAATAGCATGTACTAAAGGAGCCTCTGGCATCATGTCAGAAGGCCCCCCTGGGGGGGGGGGATCTCAAATCCATAGTGGGATTATAGTCCCCTAGACTTCCCCTCTACAGTCCTAATCCAGGGTTCAAAACTGAAAACATACCCTGCCATTCCACCCCACCTTCCCCTGAGAAGTTGCACTCCTTTATAAAAAAAATAAAGAGGTGCCCCCGGTACCACTTCCTCCTTCCTAACCCAGGCTTATCCCCAAATGCTCAAATCCAGCAGGACATAGGAGCAACCTCCTCTCACTCCGGCCCCAGAACAGCCCTCTTGAAAAATGTTGCTGGCTGAACCTGATATGACTTTTTTTTTTCAATTTAAGCCCTGGAGGAGGGCTGGGGAGAAGGAGGTTTGCACAGAAATTAATACAGTAGGGATCTGAGACTGCCTGGAAGAGGCATCTGATACGGGGCCAACAGCCTATTCAAGACATGTCACTATTGCTTAGGGACACTTTTTGCTAAAATTTCTCATAAGTATTGTCACAGTCATGAAAGCACAAAGTGCCCAGTCATGGCAACATGTGAGAGATTTCTTGCAAGATTTAACTATGGACGCAGATGAGCTAGGAGCAGATCTGCATCTATAGCTACAGTTCCTAACACATGAGATGTGTCACGTGTTAGCACATCGGCCTTGAATGGAGGAGTTCCACAATTTTTTGATTTCTTTATTCATGAATTTTATTTGTAGAAATAAGGGTCAAGAAATGAGTTATGAGCAATACTTCTATATGGCTAATAATACTTTTTCAGCTAGCTTTCAAGAATTATGCTTTCTTCAGCACAGCTCTCAAAAGCCAATCAATTTATAATTGTTTAGTCTGATAAGAAATTATCATATACACCGTATTTATTGATCTTTATTTCTGTGTATTCAAGTGGACTAGCAAGGCAGCCACAATACTTTATTCTTGAGTTATGGAAACACGAATTACTCGTGACAATGAGAACAAAACCTTTACAAAATGAACTGTGTTTATACCCCTTCCTATCCCTGTCTCAAATGCATACAAATACTGAAAAATGTGTGATTTAAAGATCCTAAGGAGGAGATGGATGTATGCAACAAGATTCATGCAAACTGAAGAAGTAGGTTTCTGCTTATTTGCATGCCTTACATCTTTAGCACCCAAATAAATAATTACACAGCATTCTAATCAGTGTTAAATAATCCATTTAGAAATATACTTTACCATTTCTGAAAAAGGCTCTTCGGGCTTGTCCTCCATTGAGGGGAGGCAATGTCCTCTTTTCCTGACCTACAAAAGTGTCCCATCTCACCTTTTCTGATCCTCCCAGTTCCTTCACTTTTTGCAAACAATTTTCCAAATAATCTACTGGGTCATCGGGTCTGTAATACATTAATCCATTCAACAGACCCTGAAAGCATAATATCAGAAAGAAATTTCAGCATAGATGCTCAAAACATTAGCACACAGTATTTATTTATTTACATTTTCTTACATACCGCGCTATTTTCCATCAGTGCGGTTTACATGGAACATTTTACATACACATTTCAAATGACTTGATTTGTGTTTACAAATAACAGGACTAGGAACTTGGAAAGAAACAGGGGTAACTATTTACATCTGTACAATGCAAATTGATTGGACATTTGCGTAGATTTGCCTAGCTGGATGGTGAGTGATCAGTGGTGCTGTCATCCGGGTAATGTAAGAGGAAGAGGTAATGTTTCACGGCTTTTCTGAACTGGGTTAGACTGGTGATATCACGGATACTGTGTGGAAGGGTGTTCCAGCATTTAGGTGTGGCAAGCTTAAAAGCCCTGTTCGTTGTGCTTTGGCAACACTTGGTCGTTTCTTTTGGGACTACTAGTTTATTGGCGGCATGAGATCTTCTAGATCTATTAGGGGGGGTTATCAGTATGAGATCGGATAAGGAAGATGGGTTGAGTCCGTTTATGATCTTGAAGGTCATTAGTATGGTCTTGAATGTGATCCTGCCTCTTATAGGGAGCCAGTGTAATTGTTTCAGGATGGGTATCATGTGTTCCCTCATGGCAGCGCCCTGGAGAACTCGTGCTGCTGAGTTCATTGCTAGCTGTAATGGAAGCAAAGTGGATTGTGGTAGACCATGGAGTATTGCGTTGGCATAGTCGATATGTGGTAAGACCAGAGCTTGATACACTGTCCGGAAGTCATCTGGTTCAAGTAGGGCACGTAGGTGTCTGAGGGATCGGATTTTATGGTATACGGCTCTTGCTACATTGCTTATATGGGTCTTCCAGTCTAGTCGCTGGTCAAGTGTGACTCCCAGGTATCTGATGGAGGGTTTGGTCAGACGTTCTGCATCTTGGACCTTCAAGTAAGGAGGAGTGATGAAATTTGGGTTCCTTGTGATGAAAAGGACTTTGGTTTTCTTATGTTGTATCCGAAGATTTTGCGTTTGGAGCCAGCTGGATACTGCATCGAAACAGTATCCAGGTGGCTCCAAATTGTATTCCATTTATGGGATTAAATGGAATACAATTTAAATAAGATGCAAAACACTTGATCTTTTTAAATTTAATTATTTTAAAACTAGAAGGAAAGATATCATATAAGATCTTAGAATGCTACTAATTGGTCTTCTTGAAGGAATTGTCCCTGGCTAGTGAAAGTTTCTCGGAAAAGTTCTTGTCCATTGTGTTTAATTGTCCTTGTTATGAAAGTGCTCGGAGTCTAGGTGTACATCTTCCATTAGCATTTAATGTGGAGTAACCCTACAGCAAGCATGCAGAGAGAAAATCTGTGAACCTAAAGTGTAATGTGTTGTTCCAATCTATTTGAGAACGCCTGAAAGGATACAAGATGAAAAAAGGCTTCAAGTTACGGTATCTCAATCTTGGCACATTTTCAGGTTTTTACTTTTAGTCTTTTTCAATAAGTTGTGGTCAACTATCTGGAGAACACCATAGTTCATGAAATCTCATATTCATGGTTCTGCAGGGTTACATCTGTGTTGTCTTTACACAGTACAAATTATGTTCTAAAGAAGTATATTAATTTAAGGCCTGTATATACCATTATATATTATGCACATCAACCGTACACATTTGCAGTACAGTTGAGAATCATTTTATAGTATGACAATCTATTTTCCTGGCTTGCATAATATAAAGCTTTATCTTGAAATGAGTTTACTAAAAAAATTCCCTTTTATACCCTTTGGTTAAAGTTAGTTGATATTAAAAATTCTGCAGCAAAAGTGGCTTCTTTGTTATACAGAAAGCTCTCTCATCACAGATTGTCTATACATTTTACTGATGGAAAAATTATCTGTCTTCTAGCTAGACTTCTTCATGCATTAAGTATGTTAAATGTTAAAAAAAGATTGGCTGCCTTCAGTGAAGCCTGTTGCTTAAACTAAAACTCATTTGCTTATTTATTTTAGTTTATTTTAAGTGATAGGCTCCTTTGAGGACAGTCAGCCTTTGTGGCAAAAATGCAATAAAAATAAAGTTGAAAAAAAGGCTGTTATCTTCCAGTAGTCTTTTTTTATGATGGAACAGAAAATAAACATCAATGATTTAAAAATAGCACTGAACTAAATGTTTATCAGTCTCCATTGGCTTACACTCTCTTTTCTAAAACAATTTAAAGAAAATGGATTGTTTTAAAAAATGATTTAAGTAATTTATCTCAATGCCCCTATAGACCTGTTGTTATGGACATAGTCACTATATTTGTAGCTATGGTTCCACTGAGAATATGTGGCATGTCAATTCTGTATAATGTGTGCTTCTTCAGAGTCTCCCCTCTCTATTGTTTTAATGAATTGCTCTGTTCCTGGTCCCCACAGTAGCAGTTAAGACATGAACATGGGTTCTGTTCGGCAAAATTCCAGAGCCAGAGATACCTTTTGTTTTCTGCAGAAAAAGGCAGCAGGGGTTTCTATCAAAATCAGATCCTGTGCATCATTATGGCCCAATTCCAGTTTTCACAGACTAGAGGTATTAATGTCAAGGGTGGAGAATGATCTCAAAACATATAGTTTGTTTTAATCAAACTATGTGTAGTGTGGACATTTAAAAATGGGCTTGGTGATACTAGTATTGACAGTTTTTTAAAGAATGAAGTGTCATGTGCTAAGGTAGGTAGCTCTCAGGTGAAAGACACTTGTCGACACTTCCTTATGCCCTACTAACAGCCAGGGTGTGGCTCTGCATTACAGCTCTTATCCCATACCTTACATACAAACCCTTAGGTTAAAAGGCAGCAGCACATAGGTGCCTATCTCTTCTTCCGTGTGAAAGGCTGAAACCAGAGCAACAGAGAGTGCTCCATTTCAAAACTTCCAATGGTAACATACCTGGCAGGCTTTTTCCCTAGAAAGATTACAATGAACCTGCTGGATGAGCGAGTCAACCACATGCATCAACACACTTCCAAAGCAGAGCTCTTGCATTTCAACAAGTGTTAGATGGAAAACTCCATCTATTCCAATAAGGGCAAACAGAAAACAGTAATATAGCAAAATGAACGAGCACATGCACGGAAGTAAATGCCCAACAGCCTCTAGCATAAGTCAACCATTTTATCGCACATCTCTAAAGCTTGGCTTATCCACGATCTTCCAAGCGCACGCCGTTTCTGCCGGAACAGAAATCGAAAAGGCTACAGGCTAAATGTTGGTACGCCCATTTCAATTTGGATTCGCTTTTAGCAATCGGTTTCACTGCCCTTCGCTCAACTACAGGTTGAAACAAGTGGCCCAAGAGCAGGAATGCCTCTAGTCTAGCCGAAACTGCTAAGATCCCACAAGTTACTGCGCGACCCCCTCCTTGCTCATTCTGCATTCTCACAGCGTCGAGAGCCTTTCCCCAGCCCTCGGGGATCCTTTCGGGCTATGGCTTCCCAGCAAATTCGGGGAAATCTGCTGCCTCTTTTCGCTCATCGGGAAATAGCGTCACAAGTCACGGTTTCTGATTTATCCAGCTCATAGGTACAAATCTTCTTGTTCTGCTTTCACGCCAAGTCTGACATTTAGCCTTGCCTCTTACCTCGAATAGCTGAGGGATTTCCCTCCGAGATAAATACTCCTTGGCATCGCTGGGGTTCATGCCTTCAGCCTTCCGTGGGAACCGTGAGGAGGATGGCGATGCTGCTGTCGACTCGCGTTGCAACGATCCCTCGATTCCTGGACGCTAAATTATCCGGACACCTGCACGCATACCGTGCAAGCTAAAGCCGTCAGCAGGTTCTGCCCTTCACTGATGAGTCAGAGCCCGAGGTAGGCTCGGTCCCTTCTTGCGCTGGCAGGCTGGAGTCTGCACAGCTCTTGGTCTCCTGCGCGCAGCCCTCAGTTGCTCATTACTCATCTACTGCACAGCACGGCACTGTACGTGAGACACCAGGCGGCCAGAGTAGTGCAGGGGGCTGCGAGAGAACTGGCACGACACATCTGGCGCTAAGCATGTCACACTCAACACACCTGTCACCGTCTGCCACACTCAACTTATCTGTCACTAAGATTTCACACTCGGCACTTCTGCCAGTATTCCACTGTCAGCGATTCTGTCACCAACAGCCCACACTGCACTCTTTTCAACAGCCCGTTACACTCAGCTCATCTGTCACCAAATTCCACATTGTACTCCTGTCAACAGCCTGCAACACCCAGCACATCTGTTCTCAACTTCCCCACTGCTCTCCCGTCCACGGCCTTCCGCACTCGGCACATCTGTCGCCCAATTCCACACCGCACGCCTGTCCTCAGCCTGCAACACCCAGCACATTTGTCACCCAATTCCACACTACAGTCACAATCCAAAAAAATGCTAACACTCACTACAAAACGGTGGAGTATACACGAGAAGTTTAAATAGGCATAAAAAAGGGAGGAAAAAGACCTGAGTAGCTTAAGAAGTCAATACAAATTCAAACTTCTTTATTTAATCATAGCCAAGAAAATTACTTAATCAGATCTACATCACGGGTCAAGAAAAACGCTCCTTCAAAGACCAAAATCACATGTTTATTCATGGAACAAATACAGAACAGCTACTTATCTTGAAC
This sequence comes from Ichthyophis bannanicus, assembly GCA_033557465.1. Taxonomy (NCBI): domain Eukaryota; kingdom Metazoa; phylum Chordata; class Amphibia; order Gymnophiona; family Ichthyophiidae; genus Ichthyophis; species Ichthyophis bannanicus. The sequence continues at coordinate 214,922,485 of CM066040.1, forward strand.
GTGACTGTCAGCATGCTCTGAACTCCGACGCTCAGCGTTTCGCTTATGGCTGCCTCAGGGAGTGAGACTGGAGTGCACGCCACCAAAAAAACCCACGTGTTTTGCCATGTTTATAGGTCAATATACATTAGGAATAGGTTTTGTTTGCACAAAATGTTGTATAAAGCACATTGACATTTGATATATATTTTTTTAGTAACAGTTACTTTTGGTGGCATGCACTCCAGTCTCAGGAGGTCTTTTTCCTCCTTATTTTATGTCTATTTAAACTTGTGTATACTCGCCATTTTGTAGTGAGCGTTAGCATTTTTTTTATTCTGACTATAGTGTTTTCGCTACACTCTAAAGTGGGCTTTTTCTGACCAAATTCCACACAGCAGTGCTGTCCACAGCCTGTCCCACTCAGCACATCTGTCACCAATATGCCACATTGCACACTCCAGTCCAGTGCTGGTTCAACCAACAGGCAAACTAGGCAGTCACCTAGGGTGGTAGTTTCTGGGGGGAGGGGGCAGAAAAGAGCAGGGCATTCAAAGCTAAACAAGTCTGACAATCGGGGGTGGGGGGGGGGGGCGGGATAAGATTTAAGTTTTTCCTAGGGTAGGGCTCCAGCACTTTCAACCAGATCTGGTGCTAGCCCAGTCAAAAACTTGTCACACTCTGCTTATCTGTCACCCACATTCCACACTCAGTACTGTTGTCACATTCCATGTTCAGCCTCTCACAAATATTATATGTCCTTCTTTCATTAAAGTTCCACACTCAGCACTCCTGCCATGTTCCATGATGAGCATACTTGTCACTTACGCACAGATATATTTCATATATAACACTCTTGCACTATTGTCACTTACATTTTACACTCAGCATTTTTCCTGCCTCTAAAATTCCATCTTCAGCACTCCTATCACATTCTATACTTAGTTATTGTCATTTACATTCCATCCTCAGCTCCTGTCAACATTGCATGCTCAGCACTCCTGCGCCTGACATTCCAAATACAACCTGTCAATTCCATTGCATGATAAGTACTCATGTTCCCTTACATTATACACTCGGGACTTCATGCAGAAAACTGAGTCGCCATTAGTGCAGGTGATAGCTCAGTGTTTGCGCATAATTTTTTGCGCTGGTGTGGATGCCAAATATAGGAAGGGATTTAACGTGAGCATAACCAATACACAGATGCCTGCGATAATGGTGGCACACAGTGTATTTAAATGCATTTAAATAGATGGTAATGAAGCAATTAGCTATGCAGCACAAATGCAGAGAAGTGCACAGACGAGCAAAAGGCTGAGCTCAACACCTGGATTTTAACACGAGATCTGAGGAGATAGCATAGTTATTCACCTGTAACAGGTGTTCTCTAGGGACAGCAGGAATCAGTCCTCACATATGAGTGATGTCGGCGCTGACGGAGCCCCTTCAGAAGCATCCCTCAAGCTTTCAAAGAAAGCCTTTTGGAGATGGCACCATGCATGCGTGGTCCTCTTCCTGCCCAAGGGTGCCATCTTAGTCAGGACATCGCTAGAGCTGACAAAAGAGATGACAAAAATTGTACAGCAACTCCAAGGGGAGGAGGGAAAGTTGTGAGGACTAATTTCTGCTGTCCCTGGAGAATACCTGTTACCAGTGAGTAACCAGAAAGAAGCAGGAAGTCAGTCCTCACATATGGGACTCCCTAGCTACAGGCTACTGAAAACCTGTAGAAAAACATAGCCCAGCCATGAGCAGCTGCAAGTGAGTCTGAGGAAAGACTCTAAGGACCCCAGTGTCCAGGGAGAACCATAACCTGAATAAGAAGGGTTGGAGGGTAGGAATTGCCTAACCCCAAACAGATTACGGAGTACGGCCTGGCCGAAGGCGCTGTCTCATCGGGATTCCCTCTCCAGGCAGTAGTGAGCTGCAAAGGTGTGAACTGAGGACCAGGTGGCAGCCAGGCAGATGTCTGCCATAGGGACAGAGTGCAGGCTTGCAACTGAGGTTGCTATAGCTCTGACGTCGTGTCCCATGGCTCGGCACTCCAACGAGAGCCCAGCTTGATCATGGGTTAGGCGATGCAGTTTGTCATCCAGGTAGACAGGGTCCGCTTGGTAACAGAGTCCCCCAGCCGACTGGGGTCATAGGAAACGAAAAGCTGTGAGGCCTTGCGGTGGCCCTGGGTATGTTGCAGATAGAAGGACAGGGCCCTCTTACAATGCAGAGTATGGAGAATGGCTGCCACCTTGTCGGCATGGGGCCATGGAGAGAAGGTGGGGAGCACCACCTCCTGGTTGAGGTGGTAGATGGATACCACTTTCGAAAGGAATTTAGGGTGGGTGCAAAACCAGACCCTAGTCTTGTAGAACCTGGTGTAAGGTGGCTCAGCCACCAAGGCCTGAAGCTCGCTGACTCTGCGGGCATAGGTGAGCACCACCAGAAGGACGACCTTCCAGGAGAGATAACACAAATGGCAGGTAGCCAGAGGCTCAAAAGGCAGCTTAGCGAGCTGCGTCAGAATCACATTGAGGTCCCATTCTACCGGGGATGGGCAGATGGGAGAGAGCAGAAGGCCCTGCATAAATTGGGTAATGAGGGGCAGCGCAGAAAGAGGTTTGCCCTCTATGGAATGATGGTGCGCCAGGAGCTAGCTCAGGTGCACTCTGATGAAGTTGGACTTGAGTCCAGTTTGCAAAAGGTGAAACAAGTACTGTAGCACCATGTGCACTTGGCAAGAGAACGGGTCAACTCATTGCTCTACACACCGTACTGAGAATCTGCGGCACTTGAAGGTGTAGGCCTGTCTTGTGGAGTTCTTATGAGAGGCCAGGAAGATTCCCTCCACCTCCCTGAGAGGTTGAAGGGTGCTAAGGCTAACCGTTCAGCAGCCATGCTGTTAACGACAGGGACCCCAGCTTGGGGTGAAGAAGGGAGCCCTCCTTCTAGGTCAGTAGCCCTGGGCCATTCCCCAGAGGGACAGGGAGCTCCGTCAAGAGATGGAGCAACAGGGGAAACCAAGATTGCCTGGGCCACCGAGGGGCCACCAGGATCACAGAGTCCTTGTCCTGCAGGACCCCGAAGAGGGTTCAGGCAATAAGTGGCGTGGGAGGGAAGGCATACAGTTGGCCCACTGACCACGAGATGAGGAAGGCCTAACTTTTCAGCTGAAAATTCATCCAAATGTAGCAGCTTAAAATGTATACTCCTAAATTTAGGCCTGCCATTCATTTGCCTAAATTTATGAGCCTAATTTAGGTGCCTGGTGCTGAAAATAAGCTCCTAACTTCTTTTCAAAAATCTGCCCCCATTGCCACTCACTTTTTATGCTCTTAAATTAAATAGTTTAGTGAAATTTTAAAGGAAATATTTAAGCACTCAGCCCTAGTAAATTTTCAAAGAGACCAGTTTTACCTAATGAAGATCAAATATCTATTGATTACCTTTATCATATTTCCTCAAAAATTCTCTCAGGCTAATCAATGCAGAGGGAACCTGAGCAATTGGTTAATAAAGATAGTTTTGATTTGAGTGCATTTTTGGAAAATTCCTCTGACGATATCATTGCTTGTGTGACCCCTGTCGTCGTCTTCTCAAATGAAAGGGATAAAATAATGGTATTAAAATCTTTCTTCACAAAGAAGGACTCACCATTTTGTGGTCAGTTATTGCCTGATGTCTCTTGGGCCACTCAGGTGAGGTGAAAGACTTTTCTTTCTTTGAAATCTAAGGTTATGGCCTTAAATGGATCCTTCTTCCTGCGTTTTCCCTGTAAATGTTTGGTAACAATTCAGGGTGTTAAATATGTGTTTACAGATCTCTTTCATTTGGAGAAGCTTTTGTCCGAGAAATTTGATTCCTAAGTAGTGAATTCTAAGTGAGGGGGGTCTTTGGGTATGTTTTGGGTTCCTTTGGCATACTTGTAGTGCCTGAAGTGCAACTTATTTGGTAATTGCTATTTTAGGATCTGCTCTCCTCTTGATGTGGGCTTCGAATGTGCCTTTTGTTTCTTATACAGTTTTCTTGTTTCTTTTTTTTTTCTCTTTTCTTTGTTTAGTCAAACTTCAATAAAAAATTTTGAAAGAGACCAGTTTAGGACATAATTCCCAAAGTTACGATAAAAAATCCTTTGAATATTGGGTTCTGTATTTTTAGATGTGTAAGAAATGAGATGAATGTCAGTAGATACAACATTTTAATTTCGGTAACCATTTTTAAAATTTTGTTCTCAATGTGGAATGGAAGGATAAAAATTAGCTTGATTCTTAATTTTTAGTAGTTTTTAGTGGCAAAAACTATAATAAGTTTAACACTCTATATCTAGGACTATTTGTCTATACCTTAAATTTATATAGTCACCCATCTATTAGCTTAGGACATTGTACAGCAAAGTACATAAAATAGTATCCATAACATATTAAGGGAGTTATTTTAGAAGCCCTATTTCTGCTTTGGACATTTGAAAATGGGCATGCAGATGTCTGGAGCCCAGAGACGTCCCTGGAGCCATTTTAGAAAGCGGTTCTAAGGACATCCCTGGTGTGAGGACATCCAAAGCCGAACGGGGCATGGTGTAGGCAATTCTGGAGAGTTCCCAAGTATTTGGATGTCCTCGCCTGATTTCAGAAATGCCCTGCATATCCTGTGCCTTGTCCAAGTTTATACCTGCTCCAGGTCATGAATAGGCATTCAAAGATCTTTTGCTCTGCCATCTAGACACCCAGACAGCATAGAGATGAACATACTCCAATGCCTCCTATATTTTTACTGACGATAATGAAAATGGCAGGGAAACGTGATTTTGGTCCAGCATGTACATCCCTGCTTGCAAAATAGCACTCATTCAACATAAGATAGACATCCCCAATCCTGGTTTTTCTATCAGGGACATCTATGTGGCCATTGGTGTGCTGTCCATTTCGGGAACATCCATGTTTCCAAAACTGAGCTGACACTTAAACATCTATAACAATGTTTTGGACATTTTACTCTGGACATCCCAGATTTCACCTGGACATCCTTTCTAAAATGCCCCTTTAAAACTATTACAAACATTTAAACCAGCGGTTCCCAATCTTTTCTATGCCCACACCCCTAGGAAATGTTTGATTAATGTTTGCACCCCCTACAAAAGTAATATCACAGCTGAAGATGAAGAAATCTAATTTCTAATATTTGAACCACAAATTGAACCACATACAATACTGTGGGTAAACAAACTGAACTTTAAAAATAAGCTTTTAACTCAGTGCATAAGATGCAAATATAAATTGAGCAATTAGATTCTAATTTATTCAGAAAAAAATTGTAAAAGGTAAAATCAATCCTGATTGTGAACATAAAATTCAATGACTTCTTTGCTCCTGCTTCTCATTCATGATTTTGTCAAAACCTGGAACTTTCTTGGTGACTGCGATCCGCAGGTCTGCCTTTGGATTCAGGAGATTCCTAGATTTTGTCTTGATTGACCAAAGAGAACTGAATCCAGATTCACACAAGTAGTATGTTGTTGCAAATGGAATGAGTGCTTTCCAGACTTGCAAGTTTAGCATTGTTTTCGCAGTGCTTTCCACCAAGTGTTGGGAACATATTCAGTGCTGCACACCAAAACTCCTCCAAAATCTTGCTTTCAAATTTCATTTCAAGAGTTCAATTTGTCCGCAAATCAATAAGATCTTCATTCAGCTCTTCATCAACTGACATTTTCTCAAAATTGTAGGAATATGGATTCATGATCCATTCTTCTGAAATCTCAGGTCTCCAGCAGCAAACTATCCATCAAACTATTCTCACGGCATTTCCAAATGAGCCACAATTTTTTCTCGCACAGTAGGAGTTATGGATCCAGCATCATCAACCATCTCTTCTAGTGAGGGAAATTTTGAGAGACTGCCTTTTTCCATCCTTCGATACCAAAGATGTACATTTTCTTTAAAGGCATTCAACTTTTCACAAGACTTCAATATGTTTATCCCTTTTCCTTGAAAATAAACACTCAGGTCATTCATACAAGTAAAAATGTCAGCTAAGTAAGCCAGCATTTTGGCAAATTCCTGTGATTCTAATGCCCAAACCAGATCACATTCATGCTCCTCCAGAAAAACTGATTTCTTCCTGCAGTTCAAAAAAGCGGGTTAAAGATTGTCCTTGTGACAACCAATGGACTTCTATGTGGAAAAGCAAAACTGAATGCTTACTTCCCAGATCCTCACAAAATGATTTGAATATGTGATGGTTCAAAGCATGCCCCCTGATCCAGTTGATGATCTTTACACAAGTATCAAGGACTTGCTTTAAGTTTTGAGGCAATATTTTTGATGCCAAAGCATGCTGATGAAGAAAACAATGGTTAACTTGCAAGTCTGGAATCTCCTTTTTCATCAATACAGAAAAGCCACATTTATTTCCAAGCATTGCAGGTGCTCTTTCAGTGCACACAGAACCAATGACTTTGATATCTAGATCATGTTTGGCAAAGAAGTCTTTCACCAGCTGCATCACATCCTTTGCAGTTGTGCTTGTTGTCAGATCTTTACAAAACAGGAAATTTTCCTTCACAGCACCATCACTGTCATACCACACTAATGCTATGTAGTTGACTACAACCGGAGACATCAGTTGACTCATCCAACTGAATAGAGATTTTGAATAGTGAATATCTACACTTAAATTGCTGATTTGTTTGAGAATGACATTATTTGATAAGGAGACCTGTTCAATTTTTTTTTCTTGCTTCTTTGCCCAGGATAATTGTTGCCATTTCCTGTGCACATGGCTTGATGAGATCTTCTGCAATTGTATGGGGCTTCTTGGACTTGGCCACTTTATATACCACTTGGTATGAAGCAAGAAGTAGTGTTTTTTCAACTGAAATGAAACCTAATTTTGGAAGAGTTCTTTGTGAGTCAAATGAGATTGTTTGATTTTCAATGACCCAATACATAAGAACATAACATATGCCATACTAGGTCAGACCAACGTCCATCAAGCCCAGTATCCTGTTTCCAACAGTGGCCAATCTAGGTCACAAGTACCTAGCAGTTTCCCCAAAAGACACAGATTCCACAGTGCTTCTACTTGTCCAAACCTTTTTTAAACTCAGCTACACTAACAGCTTTTACTACATCCTCCAGTAACGAATTCCAGAGTTTGATTACACATTAAGTAAAAAAATGTTTTCTCTTATTAGTCGTAAATAGGTTACACTAGCTTCATTGCATTTCCCCTAGTCTTTCTATATTTTGATGGTGTAAACAATTGATCTACGTTTACCTGTTCCACTCCATTCATTAATTTATAGACCTCTATCATATCTCCCCTCAGTCGTCTCTTTTCCAGGTTGAAGAGCCCTAACCTTTTTAGCCTCTCTTCATAGGGCTCTCCTTCCATCCCCTTTACCATTTTGGTAGCTCTTCTCTGTACCTTTTCTAATAACTCTATATCCTTTTCAAGATATGGCGAACAGAATTGCACAGAATATTCAAGGTGCGGTCACACCATGAAATGATACAGAGGCATTATAATATATTTTGTTTTATTCTCCATTCCTTTCCTTAATGATTCCTAGCATTCTATTTGCTTTCTTGGCCAACACTGCACACTGGGTAGAGGGTTTCAATATGTCATCCATGATGACACCTATATCTTTTTCCTGGGTGGTGGTTCCTAATGTTGAACCTTGCATAGTGTAACCATAGTTTGGGTTGTTCTTTCTTACTATAGGTGCATAACTTTGCACTTGTCCACATTAAATTTAATCTGCCATCTGGATGCCTAGTCTTCCAATTTATCAAAGTCCTCCTGCAATTTTTAAAAATCTTCCTGAGTTTTAACAACTTTGAATAATTTTGTGTCATCTGCAAATTTGATTACTTCACTCGTTATTCCCATTTACAGGTCATTTATGAATATGTTAAAAAGCAGCAGACCCAGCACAAATTCCTGGGTACTCCACAATTCACCTTTCTCCATTGGGAAAATTGGCTATTTAGCCCTACCCTCTGCTTTCTATCTTTTAACCAGTTCCTGATCCACAATAGTACACTGCCTCCTATCCCATGACTTTTTAATTTTGCCAAGAGTTTCTCATGAGGAACCCTGTCAAAGGCTTTCTGAAAATCCAGATACACTATATCAACTGACTCGCCTTTGTCTACCTGTTTATTCATACCTTCAAAAAAGCATAACAAATTAGTAAGACAAGATCTTCCTTGTCTAAAGCCATGTTGGCTGTCTCCTATTAAGCCATGACTATCTACATGTTCAGTAATTTTCTTCTTTATAATGGTTTCTACCATTTTTCCCAGGTACTGATGTCAGGTTCACTGTTCTGTAGTTTCTCGGATCATCCCTGGAACCCTTTTTAAAAATTGGAGGATGGCCAATGTAGCACCAATCTTCAGGTATTATAGATGGTTTTAGTGATAGTTCACAAATTACCAATAGTAGGTCTGCAGTCTCATATTTCAGTTCTTTCAACACCCTTGGATGTTTACCATCTGGTCCAGGTGATTTGTTATTCTTCAGTTTATCAAATAGTTGTAATACATCTTCCCAGTGTATCAATATTTCTTTCAATTCTTCTGTGGCATCAACTTTAAATACCATTTCAGTCATGGGTAATATCTCTACATCTTCCTCAGTAAAGACCAAAGCAACATCAGCTCTGCCATGCTTGTTCTTAAAGTGCTCTTGAAGCTTGGATGGCTTCAGATTTGAGTTAGAAAACACAGTGCTTCAAAGAATGCACTGGGGTTTTTGCAAGCCATCATTTCCAGTTGTGCAAGTGAAACCAAAGTATACATAGTGTCACCCTCACGGTGGCCAGCCCAATGCCTAGGGCACTGAGACTTGGTCTGCCTGTGGTGTTCCTGCCTCAGAGAGTGTGGGCTTGCTTTAACTATACAAGGCCTTCTGGGAATGTGAGTCCCTTTACCCTTTGAGTACAGACGAGTTGCAGTCGAATGGTTTCAGGCAATGACAAGAATTTATTTTCCCCTTCCCAACGGATTAAATGCAAGGGAATAACTCAGGACAAAACATGCCATACATTTGGCTTGAGGAAATTATATATGAACTCAGGTAAACTAGCCTTGTCAGCTTCAGGCTTTAAACATGCAGTGCTTGATACAAAACAAAATCACTTCAATTAGCAAAGAAAATGTTCCCTTTTCTTCTGCTGCTTCTACCGTTTTTCTCAGACACTGTTCAGCATAAGGAATTCACATGGTCAGCCAAAGATAATGTACAGTCCATCCGATCATCCACTATTTCATTAGGGACAGAGTCTATCTGCATTTCTTCAGCCTCAGGTATAGCAGGGCGTGGCAGTAAGCTGCTATCCTGATCTCTGAAGCATACGGTTTCTCTGCCCTCACATGGTTTCTCTCTGTAACACTCTCCTGAGCAGGGTTGTAAACTACCATATATGCTTTAGTTTTTGTCCAGGGAGTTTGCTATTTTCTGGTAACTATAGGGAACTGCTTTATAGCTGTGTTCAAACTTATATGAATTGTTAAGCCTACCTTTTGGCTTTGAAAGGGAAGGAACTCTCCACTCTGCAGGGTCAGACTGGTTCTCAAACATGGCTTGTGTTTGCTTGCCTCTCAGCCTATTAACTTTCCCCTCAGATGTACCGGTATTCTCCAGCCAGCCTGTCTCTCTCCTTGGAGCGTGTGAGCTTTGCCAAGCCTGCCTCTCAGGAAGATTCCTTTCTCTCCTGCCTTTGCCAGACAATACCTGTCCTGGGTTGCTTCCTTCTGACCTCAGGAATACGGCTCCCTTGGTTCTCACTCCTCCTTGACTCCTTCTAGTCAGCGTGCTCCTTTGCTGGCTTCCTTCCTGGTTCTCTTTCTTCCGGTTCTCGTTCTCCTTCCTGCTCTGCCTCTTGCTCCTGTTCTGCTTGGTCCAAGCTAATGACCACTTTTTATCATTGTAACTCTCAGGGCTTAGCTGTGCCCTGCCCTGAAACAGGTGAAACTCATTACCTCCTGAGCTAGGGAATACGTCACAGCAGGGGCGTGTCTTTCTAGCTCGTGACTCTGTTTACTTCTTCTTTGCAAAGACTGAGCCATGTGCTCAGACTGCCTGTCAGTTTCTGAAAGCAAATCCTCATCTTGCCCTACCTCCATAGGCTCAGAAGGGACTTCTTCATGACAATAGTCATCATTCGATTTCCTTCTTTTTGACATGATGAAGGTTAATCTGCAAAACATAAAGTTTTCCTCATATTAGCTCATATTTTTCTCTATCTAAGTTTGGGATGACTGTTTTACTCAGACATGCCTATAGCAAAGTTTCGGGAGAAATACACTTTAAAATATTATGATATTATCTGCATTACACCAAGATAAATCATAAGGTGGAAATGCTATGGGGATGCAACACTCACGATAATTATGAGACAGGTACGTACTGTGCATATATCAGTGTGTGATAAGCGTGATGCACCTTGTCAGCCTGTATCACAACTGTACTTCCTCTAATAATAATTATTCACACAGTATTCTCATGGGCTTGTGCTCGAGTGATGAGATTCGTGATGGATGCTGTGTCATGGCGCACTCAACCAATGCTACAATTTATGTGGGAATAACTTCTGTACATACGACTGACACTGTGTAGTTGGTCAATTTCACTCACACCTCGCTAGTATGAGTAAATGAATAGATTGTTTCTCTATATTCTGGTAGCTGAAACACACACAAAGGAGTTTAAGTCTCTCGACTTGGACAGCGGGAGACTGGAGTGTGCTCGGGACAAACATTACCTCCTATCTCCCCGTGCTCCTCAGTCCTTCGCATTATATACGGGGAAGTCAGTGGCAATGAAGGAGGCGTTTGATTGGCTGGACAAAGCGGGGATAAGCACAGGATTGTTTGAGTGAATTCAAATGTCTTAGGGCAGCATGGTGCATGTGAGCAGAGGCGAAAGGCAAGCTGAGAGGCCCTGAGGGGTCAAATACTTAATGAACTCTCACGATCGTGAATTTATGAGTGAAACAATATACATTGATTATGTCAGATGTTGCATTATAATGATTTTAAAAGCAATACTCTGACAATCAGTTACTATTGCCAGTATCTTAAACTGTATTTATGATATCTATCTATTTAACATTTATAAAACACTTCAAACGTATGAAGCTCTGTACATACATGAAGAAAAGACAGTCCCTGCTCATCAGAGCTCACAATGTAGTCAAGAAGATCACAAAATACAAATACAATCAAGTAATACAAAGTATACAATAAACAAGAAGAGCAAAATCAAGAATCAAGAACAGAAAGCAATAGAGAAGAGATGGGTTTTCAATCTGGACTTGAAGAGGTCCAGAGAGGGTGCATTGTGTACAGACAGAGGTAGATTATTCCAGGCAAAGGGTGCAGCCAGGTGAAAGGAGTGAAGTCTAGAATTAACAGTACGAGTGGAGGGCATAGATAGACGAAGGCTGTTCGAAGAGCGAAGAACGCGAGAAGGGATGTAAGGAGAGATAAGAGATGATAGGTAGTGGGGTGGCTGAAGAGTGAATGCATTTATAGTTCAAGAGGAGGAGTTTGAATTGGATCCGGAAGCGGATGGGAAGCCAATGAATGGACATGAGAAGAGGAATGACATGGGTAAAGCGATGCTGACGGAAAATTAGTCGAGCAGCAGAATGTTGAATAGATTGAAGGGGAAAGAGATATCAATGGCAGCCAATGCAACTTCAACAAAGTTTGTATATACGATCCCAGTCTTTCAGTCAGAACAAAATACAAACTCATCTACTCTGTATCCTGCAAACTAACTAACCCTTTTAAAGACAAGCTAATAAATTTTTCATATAATTTATTAAAGTTATACCATCCTATCAACACATTCCTAGGCAGTTCACAGGTGAGTATAGATATTAAATACAGTATATCAATGTATATTTATTTACATTCTCTTATATACTGTGCTATTCTGCATCAGTGTGGTTTACATTGAACAAACTGAAATTACATTGAACAGGGCATTATAACTTGGAGATAACTATTTTACAGGGAACATGGGCGCTGGAGGGTTAAATGGCTTGCCCAAGACCACAAGGAGCACCTGTGAGACTAGAAACCCCAGTCCTTCTGGCCCAAAGTTGCTGTCCTCTAGTGGGATTTGAACCCCTGACCTTCCAGCCTGAAGTACCTTGCCCCAACCACTAGGCCACTCCTCCACTCCATATCTGTAAATTAAAAGTAAATGCAATCATCAAAACACAAAATCATTCAAACATAAGCGAGCCATCAGCATCTTACAATAAGTAACAAAATTCTGCTCATTCCTTATATCTAATGGTAATTTATTCAATTGTGGACCACACATTGAAAACTATCCTTGTAGTTACCTTGCACACTGCATTAATAGTAGGCACAGTTAAAGACATTGCTGCAAAGACTGCAGAGATCGAAAAGGATGATGACTGCAGAAAGTGTATTCATTTGGAATTTATTAATCAACGTACAATTTTATAAACCATATACAAATATCTAAAAATTGAGGGTATCTTTCACTATTGGCAAAATGTGATCACTGAATCTAATCCCACTAATCAAATAAGAAGCTATGTTACAGTAGTGTAACCTTGTTATAATCAATGTAGATCACTGTTAAATCTTCATTAGTGAAGCATTATGCAAGATTTTTGGTAATACCTCATATACAACTGGAGAAAAGACATTTTCATTACTAAAGAGATTTGTTTCTGCATACAGCTTGCTATTGAAAATTACTCCCAAAATACATACATATAGCTTAATAGCCAAACCCTGGCCATCCATCACTAAAAGGCATGTTTACAAAGCTGGGCTAATGATTAGCACATGCTTTTTGTAACTAGGTCCTATGTTATTCAATTGGACCTAGTTACAAATAGTGTGTGCTAACCATTAGCCCAGCTTAGTAAACATACCCCTAACTGTGGTGGTAACATAGTCATCCTGGGTTTGTGAATCCATAAAATCTCAGTTTTCATGCATTAAGCTCTAACTTGTTAGTTTGCATCTATTTTCCAGTTGCATTCAGATAACCTTGCATTTACTCTGTTTACAGTCCTATCTTGCCCTAGATTAGCTTTATATAGATGTTGAATAGCAGGGAATATGGATGGGGGCGACAAAAATATAACCTTGAGGAAAGCCAGAATGCATATCCCAGGGTCTCATTTGGATCTCCCAGACCCCACATCCCCCATCTGTATTTTTAGAATAAGATTAGATAGTAACCTTTCTAATTATGATTATAAACTGAATCTTTCTTTATTTATAGTGCTCATTTTCTAATTAATAATGCACAAAAATAAAATTTGTGTATGCTCAATATTTTTCATTTAATGTAAATGTTACAATATTTGTTAAATAATGTCATCCATATGCACATACATGACCTAAAAAAATAATAAATATTAGAAAGACTAAAAGATTTCATTCTAAACTTTTTTCTAACAAATTGGTGTGGCGTTTCTGTTCTCAGCCATAATCAATTTCAGAGACTAATTTTCTTTCTACCTAGTTGATTAGTTCCAAATATATTTTGTCGCAGGAATACTCTAGTATCTCATTTGTTGCTCACCTAAAAAGATCATGTCTGTTTCCAGAGAAGAAAAAGACAAATCTCAAAGAAGTCTTTGATGCAGTTGGAAGAATAGCCATTTAAGAAATAAATGATCTTATTTTCTGTCATTGTGCTGTTTCAGCAGTGTTGTATGTTTAGATTTATATGGTCTCTGTTCCTATTTCAGTTCTGGGCAGTTTCCAAATCTTCTTTAGAAGCACCATCTTAAAATATGATCGTTTTAAAATCCCATTACACCAGCTGGTTTTGGTATATACAGAACTCAATTCAAAAGAGTATGATGTTAAAGAAGCGGGTTTCTGGAATGTTAGTTGAGCACTGAGTTCTACGATTTAATTAACAGGACTACGCTTGACAACTTTTCTTTTAATTGGAAGCCACAATGCAGCCCAGCAGCCAACCTTAATTGAAACTCAGGAAAAGGTTCCTTGGCAGAGGTTAGAGAGTTGTAAAGGTATTTCTTTCTGATGATTCTGTTCTCTTTCCTACAGGGTCTCACACACTGCACATCTCAAGTCACATTCCTTGACAGAAAGGCAAGCATATGGTTCTAATGAAACATCAAATATTCTGTTCTACCCTCCCCCACTTTCACAGTCCATAAGCCAGTATAATAACATAGTAAAATAACCATAGTAAAATAGTATATGTCGGCAGATAAAGACCAGCATGGTCCATTTAGTCTGCCCAGCAAGATGGCAAGAGTAGGTGCACTTGCCACTCTGTGCAGGTTACCTCTCCCCATGCCTTTATTTAGGGGTGTACCCATCGCCCTGTGTAGGTCACACCTATTTATTCAGATATGAGATAGTTATGCTTATTTTGATTTTATCCTGTTACTATAAAGGGATCCACTGTGTCTGTCCCATGCCATTTTGAATTCTGTCACTGTATTTGCCCGCACCACTTTCATCGGGAGGCCATTCCAAGCATCCACCACCCTTTTAGTAAAAAAGTATTTCCTGACATTGCCTTTCAGTTTACCCCCTTGCAGCTTCATGTTATGCCCTCTAGTTTTACAGCTTCCCCATCTCTGGAAGAGGATTGTTTGTCCATTAAAACTCTTTAAGTATTTAAAGTTATGAATCATATCTCCCCTGTCCCTCCTCTCCTCCATAGTGTGCATATTTAGGTCTTCAAGTCTCTTCTCATAAGTCTTCTGATGCAGGCTCCAAATCATTTTGGTCGCCTTCCTCTGAACTGTTTCCAGCCTTTTTATATTCTTTGCGAGATACGGTCTCCAAAATTGAACACACTATTCCAAGTGAGGCCTCACCAGTGACTTGTACAGTGACATTAGTACCTCTTTCTTTCTGCTGGTAATTCCTCTCTGTATGCAATTCAGCATCCTTCTGGCTTTTGCCACCGCCTTGTCATACTGTTTCGCCACCTTGAGATCATCAAAAACAATCACACCGAGGTCTTTCTCCTGATCCGTGCACATTAATCTCTCGCCCCCTATCGCATACAGTTCCCTTGGATTTCTGCTTCCCAAATGCATGACACTGTACTTCTTCACATTAAATCTTAACTGCCAAGCATTAGACCATTCTTTCAGCTTTTGTAAATCTTTCCTCAAGTTCTCCACTCCCTGAGGGGAGTCCACTCTATCGCAAATTTTGGTGTGATCTGCAAAAAGACAAACTTTTCCATTCAGGCCTTTGGCAATATCACTTACGAATATATTGAACAGTACTGGTCCCAAGACCGAACCCTGGGGCACACCGCTAATCACTTTCCTTTCATCTGAGTGGGTTCCGTTTACCATCACCTGCTGTTGTCTGTCAGTCAACCAATTTCTGATCCAGTTCACCATCTTGGGACCCATCCCCAAGCTGTTAAGCCTCCTATGAGAAACAGTATCAAAGGCTTTGCTGAAATGGTAAGGTCTTGTGAAAATCAAAATATTGCAAAAACCAAATTGCAAGTGTGTGGGCCTGTGTACAAGGCTGAATCTAGGCTGACCAACAGCCTATGTGAACACTAAAATTAACAGTGCCTTTATCTAGCTTCACTAGTATCACCACTTACAGCCCCTTCTAGGATGACATACCCCCCTACCTGAGGGGGTATCTCAGTGGACAGCAGCCAGTTGGCTATGCCTCTGAGGAACCTGTCAAAAGTCTGCCCCCGGCTTGGGATGTGGGGCTGGCTGAGCCTTTGGGGCTTTCTCCCTGTGCTGTTGGCGTGGAGCCTGTGCCTTCAGCTGGGCCAGGTAATACTGGCACAGGCGCAGGTAGAAGGCCTTCTTACCCAGATGTTTTTTCCAAGAGGGATCCGCAGTCTTCTTCGAGAGCCTAGAGAGAATCACATGCTCCTTCTCGAGCTTCTCTGCCTTCTCCTTCACCAGCTTCCTGAAGGGGTTCTCACCCCAGCAGAGAATATTGGCCTACTTGTCCTGGACCCATTGTTCCAGGTCAGAGGACTGCAGCCACGCCAGCTGATGGGCAGCGATGCCTACCACCGTTACTCTGCCGACAGATTCAAAAGTATCGTAGGTGGCACACACCGTGAATCTTGAGCTTTCAGGAGTGCTTTGAACTCAAGAATGAGGTTTCAGAATGCACAGTAGGAGGCAGAGAGTTCCATAGGGCAGGGCCCAAATAGAAGATAGCGGATTTCCTGGTCTGCTCAAGATGTGCCTGAGTAACTGCAGAAAAGGCCAGGTGGTTGACATGAAGGGACCTGTGGAGACAATGAGGGGTGCAAAAACGAAGCAGATTTGAAAGCTACTGCGGAGTGCCATGGTACATGGTCCTGTGAACAAGGGTGAGAATTTTGTAATCGATCTGGAATTTGAGGGAAGCCAGTGCAGGTGGATTAGAAGTGGGGTGACATGGTTGTGCAGTGAGGAGTGAGTGAGTATGCATGCAACGTATTCTGTAGGAGTTGAAGGCGGTGGAGCTGGTAAAGTGGAAGACCCACAAGTGCAACATTACAATAGTCTAGCCTAGACATAACTAGTGAGAGGAGGAGAGTCGTGAGGGAAGGCACCGTGAGAAAAGAGCGAACAGCACGAATCTGATGGAGAGAAAGGACCACTGGGCCAGGGAGGATACTTGCTCATGGAACGAGTGAGAGGAGTCAAGCATAACCCTGAGGTACCATAGCATTTGGACGAGGAGGGAAAGGTGTGCAGGCAATCTGAGGAGTGAATGAAGGGCAAGGCATGTGGATTTCTGCACCCCTTGCAGGAATGGATGCATCTTCGATTCCTGCTCCATGCCTGGAGCATCTGCCAAGCTCAAGGTGGATAAGACCCTGAGAATGAACACCTCCAGTTCCTCCTTTCAGAACAGGCAGATAATATTGGCCTCCTCACAATACTCTGAAGGTGAGAGTACTTCTTTATCCACATTAGACATCTGCTGCAATCCAAATCATGGACAGATCCCAGCTAATGCCCATCTCCAGGGGACATCCTTTGCCAGGACTCTTAGCCACAGGCAATCAAACAGGGCCTCCACTCTCAGGCTGTTCCTCACGAGACTGCACTTGAGGGGAACCAGAGACTACAGGGTCTGAATTTCCATGCCAGAACGATCAGGCCCGTTGTAAAAAGGAAAATGATTCCAGGGAGGACATTCTGGACTCTGGAAGCTCTCCCCACTAAATGAACCCCCCGAAACTAGGGGACATAGCTGTCGATCCCCTAAAGGGCTGAAAGCGGTGCACAGCACGGTCACCAGAATCTTACGCTGACTCATTATCCTTACCCACAGTGCCATCTGCTACCTCCTGTCCTTAGGCAGGCAAGGCCAGACTAACTGCATCCACTGGCGTACAGAGGAGGGGGGGGCAATCCCTCCAGGGACAACTCAGGTGCTGCCATGCTAGAAGAGCAGAGTCCAGAAGCCTGAGATGAGGCACCACACTTGCCACAGGCCAAACAATGATTCCTGGAAGAAGACATAAGAGAGTTAAGGCAAGTATCAAAACAGCATGTGCTAAGGCTGCAGCGTCCTAAAGGCACATGTTAACTGCACTTTTATTGCTGTGAGCGTTAACTGCGCTTTTACTGTAATGTGCATTATAGGCGCTAGGGTTGGAACATGCGTTGGAGCTGCTTGGGCAGAACATGCATACAGACTGCACAGTGCACAGTAGGAGAAAAAATCAAGAAAGCCTCAAACTGCGCCAATGGTCGCCAGCGGTCTACCTCAAATTGAATCCCACATAGACAGAATTGGGACAATGACAAGGTCAAGCCTTGCTACTCAGCCCTGGAGAGCCCCACGCTGAGGATCTGTGCCAGGCTCAGCTCTACTCCCCTGATACTGTTACACTGGCATTGCAGCACTGTGTTTAAGGTGGTTGGCAGGTAGATCTCTCTGAGAGTCCTCTGCAATCTTTAGGAGATAGCAGAAGGAAACAGAGAAATAGGGAGGGGGCGTTGAGGTTGTGTGAGGCTGCTGCACTCTTCCAGATCGTTCCAAATCCTTCCAATTTCTGGCTGCTTAACAGGCTCTTATCATGATAAGTGCATGGAGCTGAACCAATTTTCCCTCCTCCTATGTTTACCAAAAAGACTGCAGTCTAGTGGAGCCTCCTATGTCTTGATGAAGTGAAAGAGTCACCCTCAAGTGATGGTTCACAAGTGTTTAACCAATCTTTTCCTCTCAATCTTCAGAGGAAAAAATCCATGCATCATCTGATGGAGAAAAAGAAATACTGAAGAGACCTCTGGTGGCTGAGGCAGATAGGAGCATGTGAGTGATGTCACTGAAAGCTGGGCTTTTCATTTATTCTTTGTCTCCACCAACCTGCTGTAAGGGGAAAACAACCCACTTGTCTGGACTGCTATATAGCAGGACGATATAGAACACCTGATTCAGCAGCCAATTGGTTCCTACACCACTGCCAAAGGCTGGCCCCCTCTCCTTTCTGATGTCCTTGCTGGGACCTCCCTGCTCTTGTGTTGGTGGTCTTAAGCCTTGTGGGCACACTGCTGCCATCTTTATGGCCATAGCCCTGGAATACTTGGGTCCTTGCTGGCATAAAATACCACCATCGTACAATTCTGGTCGCCGTATCTTAAAAAGGATATAGCGTTATTAGAAAAGGTACAGAGAAGACCCACCAAAATGGTAAAGGAGATGGAAGGATATCCCTAAGAAGAGAGGCTAAAAAGGTTAGGGATCTTCAACCTGGAAAAGAGACGGCTGACGGGAGATATGATAGAGATCTATAAATTAATGAACAGAGTGGAACGGGTAAAGGTAGATCGATCATTTACATCATCAGAATATAGAAAGACTAGGGGACATGCAATGAAGCTAAAGGGTAACCTATCTAAGACTAATAAGAGACCTGGTTTTCTGGCACTGGGTAGCACATTTTGCTCCATGGTGGGTGGTGGATGCTTGGAATGCCCTCTTGATGGAATTGGGGGGCAAATACAGTGACAGAATTCAAAATGGCATGGGACAGACACAGTGGATCCCTTTATTGAAACAGGATAAAATAAAAATAAATGCAACTGTCTCGGATATCTCAACAAGTAGAGGTGACCTGCACGGACCAGTGGGTACACTCCTAAACAAAGGCATGGGGAGGGGTGCCCTGCACGGAGCGGTGGGTGCACCTATACGTTCCAGATTGCTGGGCAGACTAGATGGACCATGCTGGCCTTATCTGCCATCATATCATATACTATGTAAGAGAAAATATTTTTTTACTCAACATGTAATCAAACTCTGGAATTTGTTACCGGAGGATGTAGTAAAAGCTGTTAGTGTAGCTGGGTTTAAAAAAGGTTTGGACAAGTTCCTGGAGGAAAGGTCCATAAACCATTATTAAAAGGGACCCAGGATATCACTGCTTGACCCAATACAAGCATTGAGGAACCTATCATAACACTGAATCACAGTACATTAAAAGTTATTATTAAACCATTCCCGGCTAAAAATAGGTTCTCATCATATGCCAATTATATGTTTCAAAATACATCAATTCAATCATTGTTAATTATAGAACAAGTTTAGCATTCTTCAATCAATAAATAACCTAACCATTACATTTTTTTCATATGTAAGTAATCAAGACCTATCCTGTTCAATATAATAAATAAAACAACCATAAAACTAAGTTAAAACATTTACAGGTTAATCTTGGATATCTTTCTGGTTGTGGTATCAAAGATGTGCAAAATGCTAATTATAAAAACAAGCCTTAAGCTTCTTCCTAAATACAGAAATTTGCGAAATTGACCTTACATCATCAGGTAATGAGTTCCAAAGCATAGGGCCAGCAAATGAAAAGATTCATCCAAACAGACTTCATGAAAGGATGGAATATTATAAAGCAATATCTCAAGAGAATATAATGATCAAGAAGGTCTATACAATTTTAAAGCAGAACAAATACATAAAGGCAATTCATTAGATAATGTTCTATGAAGTAATGTTAAAATTTGCCACTATAATGCAGCTAAAATAGAAGTTACTCATTCATGGCAGGTTGCAGCTGTTGGAATTCATGTAGCAGCAATTTGTACTACTTGCAATGCATGAAGTACATAAGATGGAAGGACTAAGTAAAACCCATTATCATAGTCAAAATGGATTAATACCATGACTGAACTATGGTTCAAAAAAGGCTTCAAACAGCAAACTAATTGCAGTTTAGCAAAAACACCTTTCACTACTAATCTTAACTAAGGTTTCATGGGCAGGTCTGGATCAAGGAGAATCCCTAAATCTCTTACTTATTGCACAATGTGAATAGATTGATTTTGTTTGAAAAGGAAAGGAATAGATGTTGTTATGTTTATGTCTGAATCTATTATATTTATGTATGTATTTTATGTAGCTCACCTATAAGTGAATTAATGGACAAGGCAAGCTATAAATATATTATTAACAATAATTAAGATAATAATAATAGAAACTATACACAACAAAGTTGTTTACTTGTAACAGGAGTTCTCTAAGGGTTAATTAGGTCTTACTTGCTAAGTGGCTTTCCTTGAATACCTCAAGTCCAGTCCCGACATGTGGGTTACACCACCAACCAGCAGCTTGGAGACTGACAGAAACAAGCTTGATGACATCATCCCTCTTAGGGCACTGCTACCGCCCACCAGGCTCAGTATACAATTGTCAAAGCAGAATAAACTCAACCTATACTCTAAGTTAATTAGCCAAAACCCCAGCTGATTTGTTATGAACCAACACTGGAAACCTAGGCCAGCAAAGAACTTCAAGGCATGCTAACATGTTCCCAACACTTTATTTATTTAACATTTCTTATATATTGCCTTTCATGATATCAAGGTGGTTTACATTGAACAAACTAAAATTACATTGAACAGTGCATTATAACTTGGAGATTACAGGGAATATGGGCAATGGAGGGTTAAATGGCTTGTCCAAGACCACAAGGAGCACCTGTGGGACTAGAAACCCCAGTCCTTCTGGCCCAAGGTTGCTGTCCTCTAGTGGAATTTGAACCCCTGACCTTCTGGCCTGAGGTAACTTGCCCCAACCACTAGGCCACTCCTCCCTCCACTTGTTGCTCCCTTTTCTTTGCTGCCCCTTTCTTATCTTTTTTTTTTCTTGAACCATATCTGACCGTCTTTTGGGCCAGCCACCATTCCCAGATACCACAACTCTGAGATTCTCCCCGACCCCGGCCACCTTCATAAAACTGCTTCTTTTGGCCCGGGATTGCACACACCTTATGAAACAAATCAGGGAGGGTCTGGGACCAGACTTGAGGTATTCAAGGAAAGCCAATTAGCAGGTAAGACCTAATTAACCCTTCCTTATCATACCTCAAGTCCAGTCCTGACGTGTGGGATGTACCATAGCAGTATTAAACTTGGGAGTGACCCACGAGCCCGGCCTGTAACACAGCAGTCCCAAATCTCACGTCCCCAGTGGCCTGAGCATCTAGCCGATATGCCGCACTAAAGTATGTAATGTCGACTAGGTGGCCACTGTGCAGGTATCCACCAGCAGCACCAAACTGGCTTCTGGCCAAGAGACTGATTGCGCCCGGTGGAAGCGGGTTCCTGAGCACCAACGGTATGAAAATCTGCATGACAGCTGTCTGTCGTAGGACGTCATAGCCACACACCACAGCACGATGGCAACATATGCATGCATGGACGTCCAGATGGTACTACCTGGGTAGGACAATAGCACAGTATGCGGGCATGGCCACTGCTGCGTGACAGGTGTAAAGGCAAGTATGTACTTATGGGAGAGAATTTTATCAGGGCTTTTATAAAATTTCCTCACACTCAAAAGCATGCATCTTACAATTTGGCGCATATTTTGTACACAACTTTACAGTAGACATGCTTAGGGGAAGAATATAGGTGAAGCATGGGCAGAGTCGCAATTTACGCACATTTTATTTATTTATTTACAACATTTATATACCACAAATTTGTTACACTTCTATGTAGTTTATAACATATGTGTATTCATACATTACACACTAATATTTATGTCTGATTCTGAGCAGGCATACTTGTTTGTAGCTTTAATGTGGCCATGATTTCTGCAGGATTTGTGTTAGTAGTTTATAAAGACACATAGCTGATTTTATAAATACACATAGGTGCCTATCAATAGGTGCCTTCTCCACCTCCAGACCTAGGCAACCTATTATAAAATTATCCTCTATGAAGGTAATTGTGGTGAAATTAGTTCTTACCTACTAATTGTCTTTCCTTGAGTTCCTCCAGTCCAGTCCAGTATATGTGGGTTATCTCCCTCCACTAGCAGCTGGGAACTGAGCATGTCAGATTTCTGATGTCACAATACAAGAGCTCCTTCTTCAGCTCCAGGAATCAGTATCCTATTGACAAAGCAGACTGCCAGAGAGCATTAACTAGACCAAACCAGGTAACACCCCTAGCCAAAACAGTTCAGATTAACCACATATCAGAACATGAAAATATGAGGAAATAAACAGAACCAACTACTGTATATAACTAAAAGTCGACTGCTTTCTGAAGAGAGGGACCTGGACTGGACTGGAGGGACTCAAGGAAAGAGAATTAGCAGGTAAGATCTAATTTCACCTTCCTCATCGTTCCTCCATTCCAGTCCAGTACGTGTGGGATGTACCAGAGCAGTATTTAAAGATGGGAAGGACCTGCAAGTCTGGCTTGAAGCACCAATGCTCCAAAATTCACATCCTGAGACAACTGAATGTTCAGATAATAATGACGCATGAAAGAATGTAAGGACGACCAGGTAGCCACTCTGCAAATATCTACTGGTGGCACTAGCCTATACTCTGCCTAGGAAATTGCCTGGTCTCTCTTAGAATGAGCCCAAAGCCCTACCGGCACCGCCTTGTCCTTCAATACATAGGCTAAAGCTATCACCTCCTTCATCCAGCGTACCACCGAGGCCTTGGAGGCTGCTTCCCCTTTCTAAGGATCTGCAAACAAGATGAATAGCCTATCCATCTTCTGAAAAGATTCTGTACACTTCAAATAACACCGCAAAACTCTCCGCAAATTCAGCAGGCGTAACTGCTGCTCCTCCTCTGAGTCACCCGATCGTAGAAACACCGGCAGAGAGACTGCCTGGCTCAGATGAAATGGAGTCACCACCTTTGGTAAAAAGGAAGGAACCATCTACAGCATGACCTTTTCTTTGGACATGACCAGGAAGGGTTCTCTGCAAGAAAGAGCTTGGAGCTGTGAAAGCTGTCAAACCGAACAGATGGCTTCCAAGAACACTGTCTTTAAAATGAGATCCATAAGCGAGGCCCCAGACAACGGTTCAAAGGGCACCTCCGTTAAGGCAGAAAGAACCAGAGTGAGATTCCATGGAGGAACTATGACCTGCAAGGGCAGTCACACTTGTTTCACCGCCCAAAGGAAACGGGATACATCTGTATGCACCCCCAAGGAGCAATCTGAAATGTGTCCCCTGTAACAGAATAGCGCTGCTACCTAGACCTTCAAGGAATTCAAGGCCAATCCCTTCTCCAGACCTGACTGCAGGAAGGCCAAGATATCTGGAAGAGAAGCTAAAATTGTGCGGAGCCCCTTGTCAGCACACCAGTCTTCGAAGATGCGTGACTTTCTCACATAGGCTAAGGAGGGAGAGTGTTTCCTAGACCTCAAGAGAGTTGATACTGCGGAGGTGGAATAGCCTTTATGTTTTAGCCGTGCCCACTCAAGAGTCAAGCCATAAGTGAGAATTGATCCACCTGGGGCATGAGAATCGGCCCTTGCGAGAGCAGATTGACTCTGGTTGGAAGGCACCATGGCTTGGCTATTAACGGATGAATGAGAATGGCATACTATGGTCTGCAAGGCCAGTCCAGGGCAATGAGAATCAACTGCCCTTGCTGGGCTTCTATGCATTGCAGCAGCCGCTCTATCAGCGCCCAGGGAGGAAACACATACAGAAGTCCCTCCCTCGACCACCTTTGCGCCAGGGCATCGATCCCCTTGGACATATGTTCCCGGCGCCTGCTGAAAACCCTGTTCACTTTGGGATTGGGGAGGGACGCCATCAAGTCCATGATGGGAACACCCCAGAGGATGGTGATGCCATAAAACACTGTTGCATTCAGCTACCACTTGCCCGGATCCAACTGCTGCCACCTGAGAAAATCCACCTGGATGTTTTCCTTGCCTGCCACGTGGGTCGCTGAGAGAGCACTCAGATTCTTCTCTGCCCACAACAGCAGCAGTTCCGCCAACACTGTGCCCCCCTGGCAATTCATGTAGGCCACTGTGGTTGTGTTGTCGGAGTAAACCCGCACCACTCACTGCACAAGCCAAGGCCTGAAGTGTTGGAGCACTAGAAAGACTGTCCGCCTTTCCAGTCAGTTTATGGACCAAGACTCTCCTCTGGAGTCCACTATCCCTGTATGACCTGTGACTTGCAATGCACCCCCTAACCTGTGAGGCTGGCATCAGTTGTTACCAGAATCCACTCTGGTGGCTCTAAGGGCATCCCTGCTGCGAGGTGATCCAAATGAAGCCACCAGGTGAGCCATGCTCTCACCTAGAGCGTTCTGACCTGTTTCTTCGATAGGGGATGGTGGTGTAGAGACCAAAAGGAAAGCAGGGCATGCTGCAGAGGTCTCATATGTGCTCAGGCCCATGGCACTAGGTCCACATCAACCACCATGAACCCTAGCAGCTGCAAGATGTAACCACACCGATGTCACTCTCATGGCCAGAAAGCTTCAAACCTGGTGCTGTAGCTTACGGCAGGGAAATGAATCTTGTGCTAGTATCGAATTGCGCACCCAAGTAGACTATCTTCTGGATAAGTGGCTCTTGGCCAAGTTGACCACCTAGCTCAGGCTCTGCAAGAGGTCTATCACTCTCCAATTAGCGGATAGACTCTCAGCCTCCGATTTTGCTCTTATAAGCCAATCATCCAGGTATGGATGAACTAGAATCCCTTCCTACCACAGCCAGCTGCCACCACAACAATTATTTTGGTAAAGGTCTGTGGAGTGGTGGCCAGATCATATAGCAAGGCCTGGAATTGAAAATGGCCCAGAGGTATGGCAAAGCGCAGGAACTGCTGATGGTCTGGTCGAATAGGAATATGCAGGTAGTCCTCGGTGTGATCCAAGGTTGTCAAGAACCCACCCTTTCTGACCACTAGGATAACAGAGCATAAGGTCTCCAACCAGAAATAAGGCATCCGTGACATGCAATTCATGTGTTTGAGATCCATTATGGGCTGGAATGACCCCTCTTTCTTGGGTACCACAAAATAAATGGAGTATCGACCTAGTCCATATTGGTCTGCTGGAACCAGCTCCACTGCCTTGAGGTTCAACAGCCAATGCAGGATATCTTGAGCTGCTCTTTTGTCTGGCATGGAGACTGAACAAAGGCCTCAGAGAGAGGACGAGTGAACTTGAGTGCGTACCCCTCCCGAACTATCTCCAACACCCACTGGTCAGTGGTGATCCTGACCCAGGCAGAATAAAAATGCTGCAACTGACTCCCTACTGGTAAATCCTCTGCCTGGGCATGTCTGGCTTCATTGGGGTTCCTTGGCAGGAACCGTAGGCATGGAGAAGTAGCCTCTACTGGACTTCCTGTAGCCCTGAAAGGACTGCTCCTTCTGCGAATTGTGACCATGTTGATAAGGGGCAAAGTTAGCCGCCCTGAATCTTCTGAAGTCTCTGGTTGACCCCTCACTACATTTCCTTGCTTGGGCCCTTTTGGATGATCCTCCAGCAAGCGGGCACCCTTCATATCTCCTAGATCCTTCACCAACTTGTCCAGTGCCTCCCTGAAAAGCAACTTGCCTTTAAAGGGGAGCTTGCTGAGCCTAGTTTTGGATGAAACATCTGCTGATCAATTTTGGAGCCCAGCGGGTGGCAATAATTGAAGCTATAGTCTTAGAAGATGTCCGTACCAAGTCATAAAAGCCATTAGCTAGATAAGCCAAGGCCTCCAACTTAGCCACCTCTGATTGAGCCAATGGCGCCTCGTCTTCCGCTGATACCAATCCTTGGATCCAGCTTATGAATACTCTGGTCATGTAGGCTCCGCAGACAGAGGCTTGCAGGATTAAGGCACTTGTGTCAATCGCCTGCTTCAAGAAGGACTTGAGTTTTCAGTCTTGTAAGTCCTTCAACGCCGTCCCACCTTCTACTAGAATGGTAATCTTTTTTGCTACGGCTGACATCAGGGCATCAACATTTGGCATCTTTAAAAGCTCTTTTTCATCCTCTGGAATGGGATACAGATGGGCCATACCCAACTTTCCTGCAGACTGGCCTCTGGAACTTCACATTCTCTCTCAATTATCTTTTTGATTACCCTATGAACCGGGAAACAGACCTGAGAACCCTTGAATCCCTACAACAAGGGCTCCTCCACCAAGGCTGGAGTAAGAGCAATGCTCAAGGCAGCCAGAGAGTGATCGATCAAGGCTGGGAGCTCTTCCTTATGAAAAACGCATAACACATTGGGGTCTTCCACCTGAGGAATCTCCCCTTCTTCCAATACAAGTCCTCCAGGCTTTCTCCTGAGATTTGAAGGACTCTCTCCCAGCTCCTCTGAGTCTGGAGACAGAGGAGAAGCCTTCTCCACCCAGACATCCTCCTCCACAGCCTTCATGGACGGTTCCCCATCATGGAGGTCCCCTTTATACTCACCCACAGCAAACAACAAGACCTACAGCAAAGGGAAAGCCCTCTCAACACACTGGCAGCCAAGCAAAGTGTGCAAAATCAGAAAAACAGTGAGAAACCAAAACCACAAAGAGCCGCTGACTTCCCTCTTTTCTTTTTTAATACAGCACTAGTAAGAAAGTTAAACAGGGAGAACTCCAGTATTCAAACTTTTTCAATATTGGGTTGTCCAGCTGAGGGGGAAAGGCCCCTGGACTATCAAGAACTTTGACCCCGGGCTTCACCTAACCCACTTAAGGATCCGAGTGATAGTCAAAAGGCAGTCCCTGCACCACTGCCAACCTACAGCTTTACCAATCCGCTAGAAGCAATACCCAGCCCTGTTATGCAACCAATCTGAGTCTGTCGGCCTGGCTCTCTTTCTCTCCTCTCTTTTCTCTATTAGTTTCTTTTTTTAATAGGCCTAAGTCCTTTCCCTGGAGTCCACCATGTAAATGTTCCTCACTAGCTGCTAGGAACTGATTCCTCAAGCTGAAGAGGGAGCTCTTGTACTGTGACATCAGAAATTTGTCATGCTCAGTTCTCAGCTGCTGGGAGGGAGATAACCCATACGTACTGGACTGGACTGGAGGGACGATGAGGAAATAAAGGATTTTTTTGTGGATATATGTTCATATATGCACATAAAAGGCCTCTTATAAAACATACACATTGTGCAATTAGGTGCAGATTTATGGTTTATTTAATCTTGTATGCAACTTTAGAGTAGGTGGGTTTCAGGGAATGAATTTGGGCAGAGTGCAGGCAGAGTCACAATTTGCATGTGTTATTTTATGAAATAGGCATGTATGCCGGTACTTTATGCATTAATATTTACCAGCTCCTGAGCAGGCATAAATGTCCACGGCTTCAGTCTAGCTGCTATTTCTGTTAGATTTGTGTTACTATTTATAAAAACACATCTATGCATCTTCTTAAAATAGGCCAAAAATTAGACACCTATGTGGCCTTCACCATGTGCGACCTGTTATAAATAACCTTTTATGAGCATATTTTATAAATTATGCATGTACGTCAGAAGTCTGACTCAGGCTCCACCTAAGACCTACAGTACATTAGGTCCACATAGAAGGATGTGTGCTCTTGTTAGCACACCCTCTTACTGTCAAAATACTTTCACTAAGCACTCTTGACAAAGTAATATTCACTGGAATTCCCCCAATAGATAGGCAAGTTTACATTGCAAAGTATTATGCACACAAATTCCGTCAACACACAGGCAAGCTTATTTTATAAACTTTTCAACACAAATTCTCTCAACAATGTACCCTAGATATTAATCACGCTCCTCTTAGAAAACAGAACACCCTGTAGTTTAGAGAAATCCTAGTACTTACCATTGCAAAGCCCTGTTCTCACCAGCTGCAAATCCCTCAAGGTGTGTGTGTGAGAAACAGGGTACCCCTCTCCGTTGCAATTAACATTTGTATTTAGTGTCCTATCCACATCAAATTTTCAGGATGTCAGATAGTCCAAAAAGATCTTGATGGGGTATTTTCTTATTGTGATATATGCCCACACATGTGCAGATATGCACATTCTGGAAAATACTTCCGTTAATTCTCTATGGATTTTTTTTCATTATAAGAAATGGATGTTTCTTTTAAGTTAATACTTTCCAAAGAAAGTTGTAAGAATTATATTCTGCCGTGCTTTCCATGTTGCTTTGAAGTTATGATGAAAAGCTAAACATCTGACTCGGTTTCAAATATTCAAATCATTTTTTTAAATCTTTATTAATTTTTTGACAAAAACATTAATCCTTACATTAAGAACATCAGCTCCTCTCAGGGGTCTCTAAACATTGTACCCACAGTAATACAAAGAATCAAAAACCAAACACAAATCAAATTACATCATTTCTCAAAAACAGAACATGTCCAAAAACAGTTTAGCTATCACCCTTACAGAACAGAGGCTCCCAAATGTGACCCAAAAGATTCTATCAGCTCTGGCTTATTCCCTAAAAAACGTCCCTCTCCCCCCACACGCCCCTTCCACTGCCTGAGGGTAATGAACTGAGTCCAGAATCACCTATAACACCTCAAATGAACAGCCTTAGAATTAGTATACATAGCCAGGTCAGCCAAGGCCACCTAGTGTAAGCCAGTGATAGTACGAGGGTGCGCTGTCTCCCACCCACTGTTGGAGAATTATTTTCTTCACACATCCCATCCCTATCAACAGAAAATTCTCTTCAGCCCTACGACACCGCATCTCCTGCAATGGTCCTTCATCCCCCAAAAGAAGCAATGTATAGGTCCATGGGATGTGTTTCTAGAGTAAGTGCTCCAAACATTGCAGGGCCTTCCCCCATATGTCCATCAGCTTAGGGCACTTCTGGAAAGCATAGCGGTCCATATCTACCTGCATACAACACTTACTGCAATGTGCCCAGCCCCAAATCCGCAGGTGCGCCCCTCTTTCCCTGTTTAAATATCCCTTATGCAAAATTTGTAGTTGCATTTCTTGATAGCAGGTGGGTGTATAAACCTTGGGCAATTGTTGGAAATACTGTTCGAGCTGTTCATCACCAACTAGCTCGCCCAGCTCCTCTGTCCACTGCTGCGCCAAAGTTACTAGGTGCGGTGCTGAAAGAGGTTTCACGCAGTATGCGATACCAATTCCCCATTCTATTCCAGTTGGGGCTCAGGTTTACAAAAGTCCCTCCGAATGCAAACTGCCCACAGATTCATCCTCTCAAGTGTCATCCAATAGTGATGGAGCTGGAACTAAGAGAAAAAGTGGGTGGTAGGGATCCCCCACTCACTTTGGAGGTCTTCAAAAGAGGGTAAGATTCTCCCCCCCTTCCCAAAAGATGCCCCAGGTCTGTGCTCTGCTTTTTATTCCATTGCTGAAAATGATGGTTCTCCAGTCCCGGCAGAAACCCTGGATTTCTGTCACTTGCAGAAAGGGAGTAATCCACCAATCCCGCATATGTTTCCCAGCCCACCATTTCCATGTTTTCCTAAGAGGAGTCAATAATGCCCCAAATTCTGAGTGCGCCAACCCAAACCTAGAGTAGTGCATCACACTCAGCAAACTATATAGGGAACTCCACAGATTCAAAAGATTCATAGGGGAGCACTGCGTCGCTCCAGTGTATACCTCATGCAACCAACACATGAGGGCCGCCATGTTATACATCCGAAGATCTGGAAGCTCCACCCTCCCCTTTCCCTATCCAAAATTAGTTTAGCGTAACTGATTCTCGCCCGCCTGCCCCGCCATAAGAAGCTCCTCAGCACTCCCCTAAAGAATTTCTCATCATCACAAGGGCAGCATTTGTAATTGATATAGGATCTTGGGGATAACAACCATTCCGTACGAATGCCACCCTCCCATACAAGAACAATGGCAACTCTGCCCAGCGGTTGCTAAGGTTTTTAATTTGCTGGAGTTTATTATGGATATTAAGTTGGTAGACCAATTTTAAATCTCGGTGAGGATATATACCCAAATATTTAAGTGGGCCCCCAAACCACCGAAAAGAGGGCACTATCCCCACACCATGGTACCCCTCCCCCAAAAGACATACCTCTGATTTGTTCATATTAATTTTTAGGCCAGAAAAACTACCTAACTGTTGCAGTAGCCTTGTCAGGATTGCCCAGTTCTCCATAGTGTGTTGCATGCTAATCAGAATTTCATCAGCAAACATGCTGATTTTGCATTCAGAATGTCCCACCATCACTCCACAGAACCCTGCCATGCTTCTCATTTGTATTGCTAAGGGTTCTAAGGATAGAATAGCAATGGAGACAATGGGCAACTCTGCTGCATCCCCCGTCCAACTGAAAGGGTTCTGCCAAACGACCATTTATCAATATTTGCACTGTTGATTCAGCATAGAGTGTTTTATTTATTTATTTAGCTGTATTTATATCCCGCTTTTCACCAGGTCAAAGCGGTCAATTGGGGGATGCATTTAACACGAGGGGATATGAGACACATACACTAATACTTACAGGGAACATGGGCAATGGAGGGTTAGTGGCTTGCCCAAGACCACAAGGAGTGCCTATAGGACTAGAAATCCCAGTCCCTCCGGCCTGAGATTGCTGTCCCCAGGTGGGACTTGAACCCTCGGCCCTCCGGCCTGAAGTACCTTGTCCTAACCACTAGACCACTCCTCCCTTATGTCCGCACCCACTATGCAAAATGCCCATCAATCCCGAATTTCAGCAACACCCAAAACAAATATTCCCATGAGACTCAATTTGAAGGCCTCTTCGGCGTCTAAGCCCATGATAACCGCTGGTGGTTCCCCCGATCTATACTGCTGAAACATTGTCCAAATCCGCAGGATATGTCCCACCATGCTGCGGCCCTTAACAAACCAGCCTGATCAGGGTGTATAATCCCTGGCAGCACTGCTCCCAACCTCCACGCCAAGACCGTAGTTAAGATTTTAAAATCCTAATTGAGTAGAGAGATGGGCCGGTAACACCTCCACTTTTTCAAGGTACTGTCCGGGTTTAGGAAGCAAAACTACTACCGCGTGCGTCGCATATGCCCCCAATTTACCCTCCGTTCCAGCCACTTCCCCCACTGCCATCAAAGGTGAGAAAATAAGATCTACCAAGATCTTGTAAAACTCTGGGCCCAAGTCATCAGGCCCAGGGGCCTTGGCAGGGGCCAATGTTTTGATAACCGCTTGCACCTCATCAGGTTGCAACGGCCCATTTAGTCATTGGTTTTGCTCCTTAATAATTTTTGGTATGGCAAGTCCAGCAAAGAAGGTCTCACGGGCTTCTCGCCTACTGGCCTTGGCTTGATATGCGTCCAAAAAAAAGACATAAAGCAATGCACTATGTCAGTTTCTTTTGTGAGTATTGTCCTGTCATCCTTCCTGAGAGGGGTGACAGTGGTTCTTACCTTAGCTGATCTGATTAAATTCGCCAATAATTTCCCTGACTTATGCCCCCATCTATAAAGTTTATATTTGTAACAACAGATACTCTGCATGGTTCTTTGCTGCAAGATGGCTTGCACTCTATGTTTACACTCCTGAAGCTGTAGTCTCGCCGGTTCCGTTCCAAGATGTATTTATTTATTTAACCAGTTTTCTATACCACCTTATCCTTCAATCAAAGCGGTTTACATTATGTAATTACTACAAACAGGTACTGGATATATTCCCTTGTCCCCAAAGGGCTCACAATCTGTGTGTACCTGAGGTAACAGAGGGTTAAGTGGCTTGCCCAAGGCCACAAGGAGTGCCTATAGGACTAGAAACCCCATTCCCTCTGGCCTGAGATTGCTGTCCCCAGGTGGGATGAACCCCTGGCCCTCTGGCCTGAGGTACCGTGTCCTAACCACTAGACCACTCCTAACTCCATATTGTGCTTCTCCCGGAGGTCCTGAAGACCTTCCTGCAAAGCCTTGTTCTGTTTACGCTGTTGTGTTTTAGTATAACCAATAATTTTTCTCCTAAGCACAGCCTTGACAGCCTCCCAGTAGATTATAAGGCCTACCTCATCCACCTGATTTTCAGCAGCTTAATCCAGCCAGGCCTTTCAAAGGAACGTTTGAAAGTCAGTAATTTGAGTCCAGACTGGATTAAGTCTCCACATCCTCCCCTCCCCCCCCCCGTTTGATCCGCCAGGCCCAGCATGACCTGCACAGCAGCATGGTCTGAGACCACCTGGGGATGTATCTCTGCTCCGCCCAGTCTGGAGAACAAACGCACCACAAGAAGCAAGTAATCAATCCTATGGTGAATCTTATGAGTCCTGACAAGTGGGTGAATTTCCTATCCAGCAGGAGAAGGATACGCCACCCATCAATCAGCTCTAATTCTGAATACAGGAGGTTAATTCCCCTGTGCTTTGCTCCCCTTGGCACTAGTTTAGGTGGCTGGCTGTCCATACACGCATCTACTACCATATTAAAATCGCCTTCTAGTATCATCTGATATTCAGTCTGGTCTGCCAGTTGTGCTACCAGATCTGAGTAAACACTATGATGATAGGAATTAGGGGCATAAATGCTGCCCAACAACACCTTTCTTCTGTGTAACTCCCCCCAGACGGGCACATACCTGCCGTCTGGGTCTCGAACTATGCAATGCACCTCCAGGTGCACTCACTTACCCACCAGTATGGCGACACCCCGCTGCCTAGCATTGTACACTGTGGCCAGCACCTCTCCCACCCATCTTTTAAGTTTGAGATGTTCCAATGCTGTCAGATGGGTCTCTTGGATAAGCGTTATCTCTGCCCCCACTGCTTAAGTACATCAGTACACAATCTCGCTTAACTGGGGAGTGTAATCTGCCCTGTTAAGGGTGACCACATTTACCTCGGATGCTGGCACTATACCTTTCATATGTCCTAAGCAGATGTAAGGAAGCAAAAACCTGCAGAGGTCTCCCAGCTAAACCCCTACAGGAGAAAAAATGGGCTCGATACCACAGTCCCATCACATGAGAAACTAATTCTCTTTCCATTCCCTCCCAGGCAGTGTGATTTCCATCCCTCTGATCACCACAACTCTGTCTCCCCCTATCCCCGTCCACCCCATTCCCCCAGTCCCCCCCCCAGCTCTCCAGTCTTCTTTCCCATCCAACCACATTTCCACCATACCCACCCCCAGCATTCCCCCATTTCTTCCCTCTCCCCTGCTCCCATACAGATCCATTTTGCCTATTCCTAAGCCCCTCCATTGTTCATTACTATCACAGGCCCTCATCAGCCATTACCCTCACGGATTCCACCTCCCCCAGACACCCACCCACCATTTTGTATCCCCTTTCTCCCCTTTCCCCATAACTACACAGCACACATACTGAACCAGGCTCAAGAACCATCAACAGATTCAGTCCATTTTATTTATTTAATTAATTAATTAACATTTCTTATATACCGCCTTTCATGATATCAAGGCGGTTTACATTGAACAAACTGAAATTACATTGAACAGGGCATTATAACTTGGAGATAACCATTTTACAGGGAATTTTGCCACCAGTGCTCGAACGCGTGATTGCTAGCAGAGCGATATTGTCTTTTCACCTGTCCCGCCAGTGGGTCTTACTATGGGCCATCCAGTTATGCAGCAAAGTAGCACCAGCTCTTCCAAACTAGCACCCTCCAAATTTCTCCACTTTAATGATTATGAGTGAAAAATTAGGAGGCGGTAGGGACATAACTGGGGCCAGTCCATAGTTACCAGCAGTTCATTTACCCTGGAATACCAGTTCATCAAAAGAGTTCAATACCCTTTTATTTCTCACGGGCCAATATCGACTCCACTAAACTCTCCCATCGGGGGCTGCAGTCACTCAAAAAATGTCCTCCCTTCCTCTGCTGTATTGAAGAACAGCACTTTCCCATGGTAGGCAACTCTCAATTTATGGGGGAAGAGCAGAGCGAAGTGCACCCCACAGTGAAACAGCTGTGAGCATACCGGAGAGAATTCTTGGCATTTTGCTGCCACATGATTGGAGTAATCGTTAAAGAGCAGCAGGCGTTGGTTGTTGTAATCCATTGTTTTGTGTTGGTGAAGCTCCTTCAAAATGCGCTCTTTCAGCTCTTTATTATCTCCTTTAGGCCCAATCTGGTGTGCCCATTCACATCCCCATCGTCCTTCAGCCGTTGTAAGTCGCAATTGGGCCAGTAGCCACTCCTGGAAATATTTGTGGTCAGAGACACTTTCCGGCAGGCTGATCACCCAAAGGTTATTTCTACGTGCCCAATTCTCTTGTTCCTCCAACCTATCTAAGCGTTAGGTTTGCTTATCGATAGGTCTCTCCATGGTGTCCCCCAACTGATGGGTGGTATCCTCTTGTGCAGTCACCTGATTCTCCACCTCAGATAATCGTGCCAAGCGGGCTTCAAAAGTTTCTTTAATGTAATCTACTGTGGACTGAACTTTATTTAGCCAGTCTTCGAGTGCTGCTGCCACTACCTTCAAGATCTTAGCTGCAAGGTCCTTTGCTCCGGCAGGCCCCTGTTTTGGCACGTCTGCAGCCATTTTGTATTTGCCCATGCTCTTTGACTCTTGGCTTTTCTTAATAATTTTATGGAGCATATCCTCCACTCCGTTCCACCTCGACATCTAGCTCCCCAGCACCAGCGGTCCACTGAGCTGTCCCCCAGTAAGGTTTTATTAACAAGGGCAAAGGTTTAGCGGCTTTTGGGAGACTTAGGATGGGAGCTCATCCTTCACTTGGCTTCCCTCCTGCCATGCATCACCAGAAGTCACCGTCATTTTCTTCTTAACTTCCAAAATAATTTATTTACAAAGAAATTGAATAAACAGAGTTTACTTTTAGATGAAATGGAATTAAGGGTAGCTATACAATTTATTTATTTATTTATTTATTTACATGCTCTTCTATACCGCGCTCTTCAGTATCAGTGCGGTTTACAAATAACAAAATTTTGCAACAGACCAAGTAGCCGTATGCTTACATTGTAACAGGGTAATATAACTCGGAAATATAACTAGGGAAACTATATACAGGAACAACAACCATTAGTGGTTGGGAAACTATTTACAATTTATACTAAATTTAATCACAAGCTGCTATTGATTTATTCATTCATCATTATCGTCTACAAGCCTGTCGTAAATGTACCTGATGGATGGTTCAGTTGATTGCTTTGTCAAAAGTCAGCTTATGAGTGTGTTAGTGGCTGCTTGCGTGAGTTGAAGTGTGGGGGATAGTTGGGTTGGGATTTGGGTGGGCAAAGTGTAAGAGGAACAAATGATGCTTAAGGGCTTTCCTGGAACCATATAAATGTGAACCATATAACTGTGATGAGTCTTTGTCTGGATAGTTGATTGAATTCAGTTTTGAATGATAATGCATTCTTGGGGTCTCAGGGAAAGCGTGGATGCAGGAACAGCTTAGAACTCTTTCTCTATGGACAAGCAGGATGCGTCAGCCACACCTAGTGATGTCATCTGACGGCACTATAGGACGGAGTGCTCTCCTATAGCTCAGAATAGCAAAGCCTTTCTGAACATGTGCCCTGGTGCACCCACCCCTGGGCCTGCCCCTACCTGGCTCAGTTTCTTTTCATCCGCTCAGCCAGCAGACAAAACTACCAGCTCTCCTGAATTACCAACACAAGAAACAAAATGGACAAAAAGAATAAAGTATAACCAAGCAAGCCTGTATTCAAGAAATGCTCAAAATGTGCCAGGAAGGTGAATTCCATGGATTCTCACAACCACTGTATTTGCTGCTTAAGGGAAGCCCACCACATGGAGGACTGCCCCCACTGTGCCTGCGTATCTCCCAGGGCCTGCAGATCATGCAACCACATGCTTTGAGACTTCCTGATGGCTTCTGAGAACACCCAGAACCACTCTGCATCCTCCTCCACACACCGGACTGATGACAAGAGGAAAGGAAAATGGCCAGAGGGGAGAGGAAAAGGTGAGGAGAACAGTGTGGCCACCAGCAACATGGCCACTGCCAAAACTCCCTCACAGAGACCTTCCTTTTTCCAGGATTTGCTCGCTGAGGCTCCCAATGCACTGAAGAGCCTTCCGCAGCCAGCCCAGGCAGCCTAGAAAACTGCTGAACCTCAGCCTTCTCACCCAAAGAAGCCAGCTCAGACCCCCATGGCAGAGAGAGCTCACTCCAAAAAGCTTCCCCTCCACACTGAGAAAGCCGCATTGCTGGAGACCCCGCCTCTCGCCAGCATGATTCATCAACACAGGGGTGATGCAAGCCATTGCCGTGCCGACGGGGGAACCCTTCCTCAATACGCTGACATCGGTGCCAATGAAACCCCTGCTCTCAACAGACTGCATAGACACAGGCATAGCAGCTCCAGCACTGACAGCTCCCACAGCAACTGCTACAGAAGGAGGAAATGCCGTAGATGCCAGAAAGCTATGGAGGAATCTGGAAGTCTTCCAGAGGCTCCAGTTCCTACTCCCTGACACCCTCCCCCACCAGCATCAATACCACAGCAATGGAGGAAGCGACAAACACCAGATCCGCACACCTGCATGAGACAATCAAGCAGCCTTGCCAGACTTGCTCTCCCACTTACTGCCATAACAGGATACAAAACAGGCAGCAAGGCACAGTCACCTCACCACCAATGGCACTCTCGCCACTATCCAGGACACCTTCACCACCGAGGTTGCTGACATCTTCTCCACAGACCCACCCACGGACAGTGAAGGGGAGGAAGCAGCTGGCCTGACATCCATGAGCGGCTCACCTCAGACCTCCGATGAAGGGGAGATACTCTCCTAGACATGGCCAACGCCACTACCACAACCACCGTCTCCAAGAGGAATTGACATACCCTAAGTTCCTCCAGAAGCTATCCACCCATCTGGCGCTATCCCTGACCGACATGCCAGACATCAGAAATGAAGCATTTGGTCTGCTAAAGTTCCTCAATGTGCCAGGTCTCCATCCCAGTCCACCGCCTGCTCCTGGAAAACCTTACATGGATCTGGCAGATGCCTGCATCTGGTGCAGCCATGTCCCACAGACTAGAAGCGAAGTACCAAGTACAACGCACCCTGGGTTTTGACAAACCACTGCTGCCTCACTAGTCCATTGTGGTGGGAGTCCATGTTAAAGCAGTCAAAGAGTTCCCACTCTCACTCCTCCTGGGAAGGATTACAAGCTCCTGGATGACTCAGGGAAGAAGACATACAGGCTGCTATGCTGAGTGCAAAGATTGCATCTCATCAGTTCCAGCAAGTGCTGTATCCGGACATGATACTGGACAGCCTCAAAGGGGCAGTTGAGGGCCTTAGCGCAGACGCCGAGGCCTCCATCCAGCCCCTTCTGGAGGACCTGAGGGAGTGCGGCAAAGATCTGATATGCTTGGCCTTCGACTCAGCAGCTAGGACAGCTGCCACAGGTACTGCTTCTAGATGCATGGCCTGGTTCCAGGCATCAGAACTTTGTGAAGACATGCACGAACAACTGGCAGATGCTACTTGCATGGGTGATAATCTCTTTGGCAAAATAGTCAAAGAGACTGTAAATTACCTAAAAGATCACTGCTCCACTCTCAAAACCCTGGCCTCAGAGGGCCTTGAGACAGCTCCAGCACTTGCAAGTCACAAGGCTCTTACCAGCGTAGATCCTACTCCTCCTTCTCTAAGTGCTACCAACCATATCACAAATGGCAGCCCCAATGGCTGAAACACCAACAATACCAGTCCTACCACCAGAAGCCTTGGCAGAAGGACTGCTGACAACAGAAATAGACAGCAACACCATCGGGGAAAAGCACTCCCTCCTTTTGATGCTGCAGCCAACAAGACCCTGCCAGTGGGGTACACATCTCCTCCTTCAAGAAAGCCTGGACGAGCATCACCACTGACAAGAGAGTCCTACAGATCATCAACACAAGATACCGAGTGTGATTCTCTTCAACCCTGCATCAGCTATCCCGCCCTACCAGTCACACCCCTGACCACCTTCTCTCCACCATGGCAGAGGAGATCTGGTCCCTCTTAGTAGCTAGAGCTATTAAAGAAGTGCCACCAGTGCAGACGGGACATGGGTTCTACTCCAAGTATTTTCTCATCCCCAAGAAGTCAGGGGGCCTGTGCTCCATCTTTCACCTGAGGGGCCTCAACAAATTTATCCTCAGAGAACGTTTTCGGATGTATTCCCCTGATTCATGCAAGGGTGGTCTGTCGACGGAGCAAGAATAGCAATAATTTTTAGTTGGCCTAAATTACTATTTACATAAGTGCTGACTGAAAATCATCATTTATCCAGGTAAGTCAACACTTATTTGATAGCGGAACTCAGTTCAGATATTCAGTGGCAGTCAATATCTACATACTGCCACTGAATATCCATATAATGTGGGCAGCACCATGGTCACTGTTGAATATCGGGCTTTTGGAAAATTGGTCTCTACATGTACTGTCTTTATATTTTGTACAGTACAGGGGCATCTACATCCCTTTCTATTTTTCTGGTGTTGTACTGTATGCAAAGTCTGGCTTTTTGGGGCTTCAGTTTAATTTTTTGTCTATGTATCTCTATTTTTAGTTTGCGGTCATGTATTCTGTACTTGGTGATGGTCTATCAGTATTCTGTGTGTGCAACCAAGACCAGGTGTTCTGTTAGCACGGAGCTTCTTTGTAGGGATCTGTACTGTAGTAATCTGGTTTGTTCAGTTTTCCAAATAGGTGTATAGATGTTCTAAGGCCAGCTGCAATACTTATGATGCTACTCTTTTCTGGATAGGTTCTTTGTATGAGTTTTATAAGTTAATGCTGTTATGGTGTAGTACATTTTCTTTATAAATCTTGAGTATTTTTGGTCAGGTTTTGTATTACCTCACAATATGCCTAGTACTCATAAAGGTTTATATTGCACTTACTGAGATTACAGCAGTATCAGAAATTATTTTTGGTAAATTGGGTTATGTAGGGAAATGTCCTAGTTCTGTTCTGTACCCATTGTTGGGAGAGGGTGTTTTTTTTGGATGCAGAATATATGCTCCAAAAAGAAAAAATGAGAACCACAACACAATTTATATCACCAAAATACAATTAGTTATAATAATTATATTTTGGTGTTATAAACTGCCCTGTGGTTCTTGCTTTTAATTGTTGCTCCTTGGTGTGTGATCACCTTGTATCTTCTTTGTTTTTTGCAGAATATATATTTACATTTAATATTATACTGGTCCAATGTGCAACATCAGGAGTCAGCATAGTTTATATTAGATTCCCAGGCTACATAATTACATTGCTGCAATTTTTGCTCCATATAAAAAACATTGCAGAACTTTCTTTTTAATTATATAGCCTGGGTATATGCTGAATTCTGTTTTTTTATTGAGGCAGCCACCTGACCAGCGTTCTGAGTGAGAGGACGCCCGGCTCCCTGACTAGCGGTCTGAGCATCTGGATAGTTGTCCTAAATTGTGTTCGGTCTTCAGTTAGGTGGCTCATTGTGACAGACTAGCACCCGTAGCTGCTGTTAATGTATCGATCCATCTCATTGCTGGCCTTCCTCCTTTGTGTTGACCTTCTATCTTGCCAAGCATGATGTCTTTCTCTAATGATCTCTCTCTTCGCATGATGTGTCCAAAGTATGAAAGTCGAAGTCTTGTCATCTGAGCTTCTAAAGAAAGCTTAGGTTTGATCTCCGGTTTGCTCTTCGGGCAGTCCATGGTATACGCAGTATTCGCCGCAAGCACCATAATTCAAAGGCTTCAATTTTCTTCCTGTCTATCTTTTTCACTGTCCAACTTTCACATCCATATAATGTTATTGAAAATACCATGGTTTGAACAAGTCGAATCTTTGTATGGAGAGAGACATCTCTGCTCTTCAGAATCTTGTCTACGTCCTTCATAGCCATTCTGCCAAGAGCAATGCATTGTTGGATTTCTTAAATGCTTGTTGCTTCTTTATTGATAGTTGATCCAAGTAGGTTAAAGTTGTCCATGATTTCAATTTCTTCTCCATCAACAATGAACTTATTGATTTTGCAGGCAGTCTTTAAATTCCAGTGGTGTATTCACAAGGTCATATTCTGCTACATTCATGAGTGGCTTGCTCTTTTTCAACTTTAGCTTGAGTTTGTATACTAGTAGTTGGTGATCTGTACCACAGTCAGCTCCAGGTTTTGTCTTTGTTGATGTTATAGAGCTTTTGCATCGTTGACTTCTAAAGATGTAGTCAATTTGATTTTTGTACAATCCATGGGGTGAAGTCCAAGTCGCCGCTTGTGTTGCTGGAAGAAGGTGTTTGAGATAAATAGATTGTTCATCTTGCAGAATTCTATCAGTCTTTCTCCAGCTTAATTTCTGTTGCTGTCCATATTTCCAACCATTTTGCCTTCTTCTTTGATGCCAACTTTTGCGTTCAAGTCACCCATGATTATCAGGATATCGTGTTTGTTCTGTCAATTTCAGCTTGTACTTGTTCATAGAACTCATCAATTTCATCCTCTTATGCAGCTGTTGTTGGGGCATATACTTGAATTATAGTTGTGTTGATAGGCATTCCTCGTAGATGAATAGAGATTAAGCATTCACTGACTGCATTGTATTTCATTACAGTTCTTGCAAGTTTCTTCTTTATTATAAATGCAACACCATTTCTTCTTTGTCTTTCATTTCCAGCATAGTAGACCATGTGATCATCTGATGCAAAGTGCCCGATGCCAGTCCATTTCAGTTTGCTGACACCCAACAGATCAGGTTGTACACGTTCCATTTCATTCTTGACCTCCTCCAACTTCCCTTGGTTCATGCTTCATACGTTCCATGTCCCAATATGTAAGACATCTTTGCAGCTTCTGACTGCACAGCTACATCAGCAGTCAGACGTCCCAAGGGCTTTGATTCAACCACATCATAAATGCTGGCTTTACTCTGAAAAGTCTTTAGCTCCTCCCCAGTAGCTAGTTGAGTGCCTTCCGACCTGGGGGTCTCATCTTCCAGCACTATAGTGCAATCTGTTTTGTTGTGACTATCCATAGGGTTTTCATGGCAAGATACAGAAGTAGATTGCCAGGCCTTTCCTCCGCGCAGTTTTAGTGCTGTTGTCACAGAAATGTGATCCTCCACTGCCAACACTGTCCCATTCTGCTGCTGCCCAGATGGGTGGTGTCTTGGTCTGGCACCTCAGCTGAGATCTGTCCATCTTGAGCGACCCTTTCAGTAGTTAAACTACCGATAGCTTATCCCTCAGCATCACTGATGCACAAAAGCCCTCACAGTATGACAAGCTGCAAACCAAGTGAGGGAGGGAATTCTTAAGGGAAATAATTAAGATACACATGGGTGTAGGCAGCAGAATAAGGGAAATCAGGATCTAAAAGCAGTCTCAAAGAGATGCCTGGATTTGAATAGGACCAAAGATAGAGCTTGACGTACT
Organism: Ichthyophis bannanicus; assembly: GCA_033557465.1. Classification (NCBI taxonomy): domain Eukaryota; kingdom Metazoa; phylum Chordata; class Amphibia; order Gymnophiona; family Ichthyophiidae; genus Ichthyophis; species Ichthyophis bannanicus. Next base: position 214,964,044 of record CM066040.1, read on the forward strand.
GACTCAGCAGTCTATTCCAGGCATACAATGCAGCAAAGTGGAAAGAACAGAGTCTGGAATTGGCAGTAAAAGAGCATAGGATAGTTTAAGTGATTGGCTTGATGAGTGGAGTTGCCAAGGAAGGGATGTGGGAGAGAGAGGAGAGGTAGTGAGGAGCTAAAGAACGAATGCATTTGTAGGTCAGTAGGAGAAGTTTGAACTATATGTGGAAACAAATAGGGAGTCAATGAAGTCACTTGAGAAGAGGGGTTAAATGAGCATAGTGACAATGGCAGAAGATTAACCTTGAGGTTGAATTTTCAACAGATTAGAGATAGATGATTCGATGGGAGACCAGCGAGGAGCAAATTGCATTAGTCTATATGGAAGGTGATAAGAGAGTGGATAAGGGTCTTGGCAGTTAATTTTGAGAGGAAGTAATGAATTTTGCTGTTGCAATGATGGGCCCAATATTGTATTGGGCAGGCTATGTGCCGCTACAGCGCATAGCACTGCCCGCCAACCCTTAACACCAGATATTCAGAGCCATGGCGCAGAGCATCAGAGCGTGTAACGGGCTTTGAAGAGAATATTCAATGGCACTAACCGTGTAAGTGCTGTTGAATATCCTGATTTAGGGCATTTACATGGTTTACTGGACTGTAAATCGTGTAAATGCCCTTTGAATTTCGTGCCCGACAGGTTTTAGCTCTCTGTTGGATATGTGCAGAGAGAGAACAGAGTCAAAGATGAGGTTGTGAGCCAAGGAGACAGGGAGGATGAGTGTTATCCACAGAAATAGAGAAGGAAGAAAGGGGGAGGTGGGTTTAGGCGGAAAGATAAGAAGCTCCAACTTGGCCATGTTCATTTTCAGATGGCAGTGGGACATCCTCTTGCTATATATGGATCCTCTTGTGTTTATTCCTTGCCTTTTTTAATTCAGTCACTGTTTTTGTCCCTACCACCTCCACGAGTATGGCAGTCCAGGTATCTATCAGCCTTTCTGTGAAAAGTACTTCCTGATGCTGCTTTTACATTTGCCTTCTTGTAGCTTTATTTCATGTCTTCTAGTTTTATAGCTTCTGCATCTTTGAAAAAGATTTGTTCATTAATACTTTTCAAGTATTTATAGGTCTGTATCCTATCTCATCTGTCTCTCCTTTCCTCTATGGCAAGGGTTCTCATCCCAGACATCAGGATATAGCTAGCCAGTCAGATTTTCAAGATAACCACAATGAATAAGCATGAGATAGATTTGCATGCACTACCTCCATTGTATATAAATCACTCTCAGCCACTCTCATTGTGGTTATCCTGAAAAACTGACCAGTTAGGTGTGCCTCAAGGGCTGGGTTTTAGAACCCATGCTCTAGGGCAGAGGTTCTCAAATCTGCTTCCCAGCCAGTTGGGCTTTAAGGATATACACAAGAATATGCATAGAAGAGATTTGCGTGCTCTGCGTCCATTGCATGCAAATCTCTCTCATGCATATTCATTGTGGATATCTGGAAAACTCGACTTGCTGGGGAGGTCCTAGGACAGGTTTGAGAACCCTACTCTAGGGTATACATATTCAGGTCTTCAAGTCTCGTTTGTTATGGCTTCTGATGCATACCATTTTGGCCACTTTCCTTTGTACTGCTTCAAATCGTTTTATACCCCTAGCAGATACAGCCTCCAAAACTGAACATAATACTCTAAGGCAGGCATGCCCAACAGGTAGATCGCGATCTACTTGTAGATCGTGGAGGGGTCAGAGGTAGATCGCCAGCCCCACTTGGCTCCATCTCTCCAGCAGCTCGTCCCGTCGCTAGGAGAGAGCTCATGCCAGCAGGTCATCTGCCGAGGGCTTGCCACCGCTGCTGATCCTTTGCCTGTCTTTTTTCCCTGCCTATGGGAATCTTGCCTGCGGGTGTATTGGGGGCGTTTGTTGTTTTCGTGCCAATAGTTTGTGCGTACTCCAGGGGGCCGCCGCCCGCGTCCCGCGACGAAGTGCCACAGGCCCGGCGTCATACCTGGTCTCCTGCCTCTCAGAATCACCCATTCCTGCCCCCGCCCCAACACCCCTTAGAAGTGTGTTATATACCGGGCGATATCCATTTGCCCGGGCTTTACCTGAATACACTTACCGTATTAGTTGTGTTGTGTGCTGGTCGTTGGTCGCTTTATAGTTCTCTTTCATTAAACATTTTCGGGCAGACACAACAAAGTGTCAAGAATTTGGTGATTTTGGTGGGCTTTTCCAATTTTGTTCTAACTTGCCTATGCCTTGCTTTCGAATTGGTTGAAACCACTGTGACCTTTGCTTGCCTCTGCAATTTTATTTTGCCTAGCCTTTGCGTTGATTTTACACTGCAATTTTATTTCGCCTTGCCTTTGTGTTGATTCTACACTGTGTGCAGAATTTATTAAATCGCATGTCGTGGTATTTGAATTTGTTTGGCGGTATTTTGATTTTACCTGGTTTGCTGGACAGGTGTTTGAGTTTTTTGATGATTGTTTGATGGTATTTGATTATTGGTGCCAGTATGATGAATTCTTATTTTTACGTTTAGAACTGCATGTGTGGTTTTGGCATCTCCAGTCCTTGTATTGCACATCATCCAGAGGTCTTCAGTTCCTGTTGATCTTTGGGACAGTGACAGTTTTGGACCAGATTCAGCCAGTGTTTATACTAACTTAGCAGATTTGGTCTTCTTACATCCAGCCACCCCAGTATAACGAAGATGAGTGTTCCAAAGAAGAGCAAAACCTACCACTTTCATGATGAATGGGAAATGGACTACTTGTTCATCATGGTGAAAGACAAGTGGTGTTGTCTAATTTGTAATGCCCCAGTATCCTTGCCCAAAAAGGGTAATCTGGAACGTCATTATAAGGCTCTGCATAGCAATAAGTTTGATGCTGATTTTCCACCCAAAAGTGAAATTTGTAAACTGAAGCTTGTGATAAGGAAGCTTATCATAGTTCAGGAAGAAATAATACAAGAGGTGAATTGGCTCTGAATAAGCAACCTGTGCTGGCTGGTAAAAGCACTAAAACAGAGTGTTTACCTAAAAGACTACCAGACCCAGAATGCACTGGTTTACAGAAAGCCTCTAGGAGAGCTGAAATAGGGAAACGTGTGCCTAATCAGAGAAGCAATGATGTAATCCCTAATCACCCATCTCCTAGGGCAGGGCTTGATTCAGAACACCTGGACTGTGCTAGGGTGGAGTGTCCATCTAGGCACTTTAAAGCTAGAAGAAATGCTTCAGACAGACAGCAAGGAGAACAGCAAGAGCAAAGGCAAGAGCAATGGTGGCAAAGACGGCAAGAGAAGGAGAGACGGAGCCTGAACAGAAGGAAGAACAGCAAGACGTCCAGGAGGTCTAAGAAAGGAGCCCAAGGCAGTACGTATGCTGGAAGAGATTCCTGGGGCAAGCATTCTTCATTGGACTGGAAGAAACCAGAGGCTTGGAGATATACAGCCAGGAACCCTCGGACAGCACCTGTAAAGGAGACGGCTGCATCTACAGAAAGAAGGAGCTCTAATACCTATTTAAGGAGGTATGGGAAAAGAGACCTAAAGTCCAGAGATTCTGACTGGAGAGCTGGGCACAGAAGCTTTGTTACCTACTGGCCAAAATACCCAGAGAGGAAACATAATGACAACGTGATCTCAGGTATGAACTCTGATCTGTTCCCTAGCTTTGCACAAGGAAGACAGCAGGGAAACAGTTTCTATCCTGGTAGAGATCAGTTAGAGAATTCCTCTGAGCCAGTGTATGAAAGTGATCCTATGATATTTCAAGAGCAAGGGGAAATATCAAATGAGAAAGTGGAATGCATGGATTGCTCTCTTTCTAGGCTGCTGTTCTAAAGTACTCCTTAGTTAAGCATCAAACACCAAAAGGAACTGTACTGTTTTTTTAGCTTCCCAGAAAAGTTTCTTTGAGAGAAAGCTTTGGGGAAAGTTAGAGCCACGTGGAGAGTGGGCCAGCAATAGTTTGCAGCTGGTTAAGCACCTGTGATTAGAGCAAGGCACAAGTGCACGTGGGACTTTGAAAAAAAAAACCTTCTTCACTGTGTGAAAGGAAGAAACCTGTTTTTTTTTTGATAAAGAGAATTTTCCTTTTGGGTTTATTTTTCATTCCAGCACTGCTAAGAAAGTTTATTAGCAGGGGCTAGAGGAAAGACCTTTTCTGTTCCATCAAGGTCTTTACTAAGTTGTTGCATAAGTAATTCAGTTGCCTTATTTGTTTTGTTTCCTGAATACAATTCCTGAAGAAATTATCCTGTTGATGTTACCAAGCATATCTGTGCGAGGGAATAATTCCCCATAAATAAAATCTGTTTTCTGCTTTACACTCGAGCAACTACAATTCTTTATTCTGGTTAAACGGGTGATTTTGTGTGAATGAACTACAACACCCACAATCCTTTGCAAGTCAAGTAAATTCCTGTCTTTACCAAGATTGTGGAACTTTCACAACAAGCACCCCCGTTTACAAAGAACTTAAATCGAAATTGGCTACTCAGCAACAGTTGATGGCGAAGCCAAGGTCACATTCGGTCAATGCAACTATAGCATCCTTCAAGGTTAGCAACCTGATCGCAAAGAAATGCAAACCTTTCACTGAAGGGGAATTTGTAAAAGATTGTTTTCTTGAAGCAGCTGACAATCTTTTTGAAGGATTTAAAAATAAGAAAGAGATCATAGCTGCTATTCAAGATGTACAATTGTCAAGAAACACCATTGTGCGGCGAATAGAAAAGATGTGTGGAGACACAACTGAACAATTGTTGGAGGATGTTTCAAATTGTGTTACATAGAAACATAATGACAGAAAAAGACCACATGGCCTATCTAGTCTGTCCTTCCATATCAACAACTACAACAGTCCCCTTTTTACCTTTAGAGATCATCTGTGTTTGTCCCATGCTTTTTTGAATTCAGTTACTATCCTCATCTCTACCACCTCCACTGGGAGACTATTCCACGGATCCACTACTCTTTCCGTAAAGAAATATTTCCGCATATCACTCCTGAATCTATCTCCCTTCACCCTCATCCCACGACCCCTCGTAGCAGAACTTGCTTTCAATTGAAAGAGGCTCTTTCCCTGAATATTTATGCCACGGAGGTATTTAAACATCTCAATCATATCACCTCTATCCCGCCTTTCCTCTAAGGTGTACATATTATGATCCTTCAGTCTGTACTCATATGCTTTATAATGAAGACCACTAATCATTTTAGTAGCCACCCTCTGCACCGAATCCATCCTGTTCACATCCTTTTGAAGGTGCGGTCTCCAGAACTGCACACTATACTCCAAATGAGGACGCACCAAAGACTTATACAGGGGCATTATCACCTCCTTTTTTCTGCTAGCCATTCCTCTCTGTATGCACCCAAGCATCCTTTTAGCTTTTGCCGTCGCCTTTTCTGTTTAGCTACTTTAAGATCATCAGACACAACCACGCCTAGGTCCCGCTCTTCTTTAGTGGACAAAAGTACTTCACCCCCTATACTATATTGCTCCCTTTGATTGCTGCAGCCCAAATGCATGACATTACATGTTTTAACATTAAATCCCAGCTGCCAAATTCTAGACCATTCTTCAAGCATAGCTAGATCCCTCCTCATGTTATCTACACCTTCCTGGGTGTCTACTCTATTGCAGATTTTGGTATCATCCGCAAAGAGGCAAACCTTACCCGACAGCCCTTCCGCTATATCTATAACAAAGATGTTAAAAAGAATCGGACCAAGGACAGATCCCTGGGGCACACCACTGGTAACATCCTTCTCCTCAGAGTGAACTCCATTTACTTGTACTCTTTGTCGCCTCCCACCCAACCAATTTCTAACCCAAGCAGTAACTTTAGGGTCCATCCCTAGGGTGCTCAGTTTGTTTATAAGTCGCCTGTGAGGAACAGTGTCAAAGGCTTTACTGAAATCTAAATACACCACATCTAGGGCTCTCCCTCGGTCCAACTCCCTGGTCACCCAGTCAAAGAAATCAATCAGATTTGTCTGACAAGACCTGCCTCTGGTGAATCCATGCTGCCTCGGATCCTGTAATCCGCTGGACTCCAGAAACCTCACTATTTTCTCTTTCAGCAGCATTTCCAATAATTTACTCACCACCGAAGTTAAACTAACCGGCCTGTAGTTTTCAACCACATCCTTACTTCCTCTTTTGTGTAAAGGTACCACATGAGCCTCTCTCCATTCCTTTGGCACCACTCCCGACTCCAATGAGGCATTGAAAAGGTCAGTCAGTGGAGCTGCTAGAACGTCACCAAGTTCCCTCAGTATTCTAGGGTGTATCCCATCCAGTCCCATCGCTTTGTCTACTTTAAGTTGAGCTAGTTTCTCATGAACACAGTCTTCTGAAAATTGTTCAAGATGTCCCTCGCTTCTGTTCCTATTTGTGGGTGTTTTCTGAGGTCCTGCTCCTGGTTCTTCATCTGTGAACACAGAACAAAAATATTTGTTAAGCAATTCCGCTTTATCCTTATCAGCTTCTACATATTCCTCCCCTGCACCCTTGAGTCTGACAATACCACTTTTGCCCTTCCTCTTCTCACTAATATATCTGAAAAATGTCTTATCCCCCCATTTTATTGCATTGGCTATTTCCTCCTCCTTTTGAATCTTTGCCTTCTTGACTACTTTGCTAGCTTCTCTAAGTTTTTCCAAATACAGATGCCTGTCTTCCTCTCTCTGTGATCTCTTGTATTTCATGAAGGCCTCCTTCTTCTTCTTCACTTTTTCAGCTACTTCTTTCGAAAACCATAGCGGTCTTCTTTTCCTTTTATTTACAATTTTAACAAAAAGTTTGGTTGCCCTTAAAATATCCCCTTTCAGTTTTGCCCATTGTTTTTCTACATCCCCCAGCTGTTCCCATCCCATGACTCCCTGAGGTATTGACCTATCTTCCTAAAGTCTAAGATCCTCACCTTTGAATGGCTTCTAACAGCCCTAGTCCTAATACTGAACCACACCATCTGGTGATCACTGGATGCAAAATGATCTCCCACTACAACATCAGAAACACTTTCACCATTGGTAAGCACCAAGTCCAGTATGGCCCCTTCATGTGTGAGGGTCTGTTACCAATTGCCTGAATAGTTCTCCCTGTAGAGAATCCAGGATCTCCTGACTTCTAGATGATACTGCAGCAGGAATGTGCCAATCAACATCTGGCATATTGAAATCTCCTATCAGTAGCACTTCCCCTTTCCTAGCAATGCTGCGTATGTCTTCAATTAACTCTCTGTCCACTTCTTCCTCTTGTGAGGGAGGTCTGTATATCACACCAATGCAAATAGATTTCTCTTTCCCTCTTTCTAGTTTAACCCACAATGCCTCCTTTCTCCCTTTTAAGCTCTGTAATTCCGAAGCTTTAATAGTAGTTTTTACATATAGTGCCACTCCTCCTCCCCTTCTTCCTACCCTGTCCTTTCTGAATAAAGTATAGCCAGGTATAGTTACATCCCAATCATGGTTTTCTGTGAACCATGTTTCTGTAACTGCCACTAAATCCAAGTCAGCCACTCCCACCAAAGCTTCAACATCAGGGGTCTTATTTCTCAGGCTACGGGCATGTATACACACTGCTTTCCATATGTTACTCCTGTTACCCATTTCCATAAAGGTATTTAATGTATCACCTACCTGGGGGCTTTCACCTACCTGGGGGCTTTCTTTACCCATCCCCAACGAATCTAGTTTAAAGCCCTCTTCAGTAGATTAGCCAGTCTACTACCGAAGACGCGTTGACCTTTTTGGACAGATGGATGCCATCTCTGTTCTGCAACCCTTGGAACAGCATCCCATGGTCTAGGAAACCAAAACGCTCTCGATGACACCATCCACGCAGCCATGCATTCATCTCCAGGATGCAAGCCTCTCTGCCTTGGCCTTAACCCAAAACAGGGAGGATTGAAGAGAACACCACCTGTGCACCTAACTGCTTCACCCTCTGTCCCAGAGCCATGAAGTCACTTTTGATATGTTCCGAGGTATACCTGGCAGTATCATTTGTTCCAAAATGGATTAGCAACATTGGGTAATAGTCAGTGGGCTTGATGAGTCTCGGCAAACTCTCCGTAACATCTTGGATTTTGGCACCAGGCAGACAGCATACCTCTCTGGACATCAAGTCTGGTCGGCAGATGGATGCCTCAGTACCCCTCATAAGAGAGTCTCCAACCAACACTACCCTTTGTTTCCTTCTGGTCACTGATTCTGCAACTTTGGGGTACTTGAGCTCTGGTTCTTCCCTTTCCAGGGATGCTTTCACCTCCTCCACTTCCAGGGCTGCATAATGGTCCTTCAATTCAAGGGCTGGAGAAGTTGGATTGGTGATTTTGCAGACCCTGGTGACTTGTGTCCAATCAAGGATATTCTGTTGGCACCCATCTTCTCCTGTGCTGGAGAGCTTGGTTGTTGCAAGAAGCATCTCATCAGTGTACTTCTCACTGTCTTGAATGCTCCTCAGCCTCGCCACCTCCTCTCTGAGTTCCTCCACTTGTTTCCTCAGAGCTTCAGCATGCCGGCACCCTGCACATGGAACCGGTCCTTCAACTGGCATTAGGACCTCTGTCTGGACCGAGGCAGAAGCTGTAACGGGGGCAACAGCTTTAGCTGTTGCTTTCTCACTCCAACTGGATGAATCTACAGACATAAGAGAGACATAGCCCAGTTACTAGTCTTTATCCGGATGGTTTTTGAAGACTTCAGTGTTAAAGAAGAACTACTTGGAATGATTTCTTTAAAAGGGAGAATTACCGGTCAGGAAATAATCAGTTCTTTCCATTCTTTTGTGACAAAGTGTAATCTTCCATTGCATAGACTTGTTTCCATCACTACTGATGGAGCAAGAGCAATGACAGGTGAGGTTAACGGTTTCATAGCCCTCTGTAGACAGCATGACGACTTCCCAGATTTCCTTTCTTACCACTGCATCATTCACCAGCAAGTTTTGGCAAGCAAGAGACTCAATATAAAGACTGTCATGGACATCACTTTCAAAATTGTAAACTCAGTTTGTGGAAGATCACTTCAAAGGCGGCTTTTCAATCTTACTCTTGATGAAGGGGCAGCGGAAATCATATTGCACACAGATGTAAGGTGGCTAAGTAGGCACTAATTTCTGCAAAGATTTTGTGATTTGCTGAATGAAATAAGTTTTTTGAAGGAGATGGGAGATGACCAAGCAGAGTTGGAAGATGAGGAGTGATTATGTGATCTGGCATCTCTCGCTGACTTTACAGGCGAACTAAGTGATATGAACCTTGAACTACAAGGTAAAAACAAATGCATTGGCGAGATGATGAGTACAGTTTCATCCTACAAGAGCAAATTTGAGCTAATGATGACTGACCTTGCAAACAATACTTTTGATCATTTTCCTAATACGCAGGACCATCTGGGACAATATCCAAATTTTTTTTTTTCAGAATGAGAAGTATGTGACAGAAATCTGTTCTGTTATCCAGGAATTTGAAAATAGATTCTGTGACTTCCAAAAAATTGGAAAAGTTGTGGAGTACTTGTTATACCCAGTCAAAGTAGATGTGGACATTAAAGAAACTGCAGCTGCTATCAGTAAAAATTACTCATTGAACAAGCCATCTCTTGAAAACAAAATATTAACCCTTAAAAATGACATTTTTCTCAAGACCCGTGCTGAGCAAGAATCGTTTTGGAAGCTAGTGCCTAGAGACAAATTTCCCAACTTGAGAAGATACAGTGAAGCTGTACACTTATGTTTCGGTTCAACTTATTTGTGTTAATCTGCGTTTTCCCATCTGAAAATGACGAAGAGTACACAACGTTCCAACATGACAGATGAACATCTCCAGGATTCCCCGAGACTGGCCCTCACACAATATTCACCCAACTTCAAAAAGCTGGTGGATGAAATGCAGGCTCAGACGTCTCACAGCACTCCAATCCTCCCAAACAACTGAATATATATAAAATATGATTCTAGCACCACTGTAAATAGCCCACCCTGTATATAGCTCAAACAAATCAAGCACCCAACACATCCCTCACACAACTAAGTTTTATCCTCACTGCATGTACAACACACACACTTTACCTGATTGCTTGCTGTGATACCACCTTGATTATTAAGATAAGGCGGTTTAGAAATACTGTTAAATAAATAAAATAAATAAATAATTAGCTAGAGCGAAATATTAAAGATTGTGCAAGATCAGCCTGGATCAATACTCGACCTAAATTTAACACAAATTACTCAGTAAAAGTTAAAGAACGTTATTAAGACAGTTAAAGAAAGTTATTATTCAATCAAACTTTAAGAAAAAATGTACTTTCCATTTCCCCTCGCAGTTCTTACTGGATCTTCGTCTCTCTGTTTTGTTTTTGCTTAATTTGCTTAACAGCTGATCACATTCAAGTAAAAGACAGAAGGTTCATTAAAAAGGGGGGGGGGGAATCCTCCAACTTTATTGGGTTAAAATTTAATTTGAAACTAATTTGAAACTTAATTTTCATGGTGGTAGATCACCGGCACTTTTGGCCGGAAAAAGTAGATCACGACCTGTTTGAAGTTGGACATGCCTGCTCTAAGGGATATGTTTACTAAACAGCGGTAGCGGCTTCTGTGCAATATTGGAGCTGCGGCCCCAATCTTCTACCGCTGTTTAGTAAACATACCCATAAGTGTGGCTTCATTAATGATCTGTACAGCGGCTTTATCACCTCTTCCTTTTAGCTGGTTATGCCCCATTCTATGTAGCCTAGCATCATTCTAGCATTGGCCATCGCCTTTTCATATTGTTTTGCCATTTTGAGATCCTGAGGTTGCCCTTCTGGTCCATGCATGTCAGCCTGTTGCTCCCTATCACATACTGCTCCTCTGGATTTCTGCACCCCAAATGCATCATTTTGCACTTCATCTTAACTGCCAAGCATTAGATCATTCCTCTAATTTTTGTAGATCATTTCTCATATTCTCAACTCCCTCCAGGGTATCCACCTGTTGCAAATCTTGGTGTCACCTGCAAAAAGGCAACATGTATAACCAGGGGCTTTTCTGGAGGCAACAACCTGGAACCCTCATCCAAATGTACTTCATTTACAGGACCTTCTTCATTAAGACTGGAGGAGCTTCCAAATTCAGGAGGAAGTAAACTGCCAAATTAGCCTTAATTCTCCCTCCTCCTTGACTCTCTGTGGTGGATAGGAGGTCATGGTCCCTAGGTTTTTTTCTTCTGCTTTTATGTAATCAGATCCAGTATGAAAAAAGATAGTTTGATTTCTGGTTAACAACTGTACTATATGAGACAGGGCTACCATTTGATCTCATAGCTGGGACAAGTCACTCCTGAACTTAGTTAGGTATTTCTAGGGCATGAGCCTGAGCCACTGAAACCTTCTTTATTTCCTTTTGTTCCAACATGGTTTCTTCTTTGATAACTTTCTTAAGTAGGTGAGGAAGTGAGGGTATAGTCTGTCCATCCTCTTTCAGCTTGATTCTGTCCCAAACCCCCTTTTATTGTCTGACTGAAACACACATTGACTGCTTCCTGAAGTTCAATTCCATATTTCAGAATGATGTGGTGTAGCTTTTTATCCAAGTGACAAATGCAGTCTGATAGCTTCTCCTGATCCTATTGAACTGATGTGCATAGTTGACTATGTGTATAGTTGAACTGGTACAACAGATCAGTGACATCTTCAGTTCAACTATACACGTCAGTAAGAACTGTTAGGCAATTTCTAGCAAAGTAAGAAGGATTTACTTGTTTTAGAAAAACTCTTATGATGACCACTGGCCTTCTCAGATTTTCTGTTACTCTCTGTAAAGATTCAGAGCAGTTCTATTCTTCTAGGAGCTGGCTAGGCTGACTCTTCTTCATCAGTAGGATTAGGAACCTTCCCAGAAAATAACCATCAGCTTATGATAGCCAAACCTGCTTCCTGAGAGAGAGAGAGAGAGAAGGCGACTATAGGGACCAGGATGGAGAGAGAGAGCGAGAGATAACAAGCCTGGGGTTAGTGCCCGGAGGGAGAGAATTGGAAGAGCAGAGAGTAGAGAGAGCTGGGGGCAGAGAGAGAACTGAGAATCTTTCTAGGGACAGGGAGGGAGAGAACAGAGAGGAGAGAAAGCTGAAGAATGAAGAGAGAGCTGTAAGTCTTGCTGGGGGATAGGGGAAGAGAGGGAAAGAAAGGTGGCGTAGGAGAAAGAACTGGTAAAATCTGAGAGACTGAGAGAAAGCTGGGGGATGTCCACCTTGGAGAGGGGGAAAAGAAAGCTAGGGACTGAATTTTCTGGAAAAAAATTAAATTATGTGGAAATGTTTTGAAACTGAACACAATATTTTAAAATTCTGCATACTTTATTTGCCACATTTTGGACAGAATTCCCCCAGGAATAATGCACTAATATCAAAAACTTGTATGGAGGAGTAGTCTAGTACCCAAAAGATCAGGGTTCAATTCCTACTGGCACTCCTTGTGACCTTGGGTAGGTCACTTTACCCTCCATTGCCTTGGAAGAAAAGGCCTGGCAATCTACTTCCAGTCATACCTTGCCAAGAAAGCCTAGGGGCTGCTGGGTTGCCAGGAGTCAGCATTGACTTGATGGCACATTAAAAAAAATAAAAAATACTTAACGACAGTTTATTTCCTCCTCTGTTTGCAGATTTATTTATTTGAAAGGTTTTATATACCACATTTCCACTGATTGTATTCCCTTTCCCCATCTTGCTTCCATATTTCTCCCCATTTCCTGTAAAACACTACGATGGCTCCTAAACCTGTTGGTAGTATATCAAATGCCTAGAAATAAATAAATAATAAATAATAGGGAGGCGATTTTTTGGTTCAACTAAGGTGCACTTGATACAGGGCTGTCCATGCCCGAAACATGCATGTCGTGCTGTACCGAATCCTTATGAAGTTTTATCGCCTACTCCTTCAGATAAGTGTTTTTTTGCACTATTCTCACCTCACTGTTTTTGCTTGTTCTTGTTGAGTAAAAGGGCCCGTCTGACGCTGAGGAGGGAGTCTCTTTCTCCCCTCTCATGTCGGTCTGGTCCCGACAAAAAAAGCATACTTAGACAAGCTCATTGAAAGTTTTGGGAGAATCCTTGTGGTTTTTTCGATGACTTTCTGTTTTCATATGAACTTGTAGTCACTTGACACATGGGGGTTTGTTTGTTTGATAGAAATAAATAAAGGCAAGAGATAATGCGGTGGAGTTCTTCGTTGTGTAGGGAGCCTTACCATCTGGTTGCTTGTGCCATGTTGTTCCCTTTCGGGGGGGTTTCGATAGGGAGGAAGAAGAAAAGGAAGGGCCAGTCCTCCGGCATGTTATTGATTCCGATGGCAGTGCAGCAATCCATAGATTGATTTTATCTCCCCATGGCTTTTACAATAACTTCAGCGGGTCCGCTGAATTAAATTGCGCATCTGAGCAGTGGGGTTGAGTTTAGCCCTGTACAAGGGTTTCCACGTCAAGCTGATCAGCTGCAGGGAAGTGGGACAGGGAGCTCCCGATGTTTGGTGCTTCTGCCACCCCAGAGGGCACTCAGCTGAGGCAGTTTCTGGCAGGTAGTGAGGCTGGGAGTGGAGCCCGGGGATTACTTTCTCTGGTTTGTGCTCCTCCCAGTTCACACAGGAAGATCTCTGCCCAACTTACTTCGGGGCTTGGCGGGTTGGAAAAACCGGCGCTGGTGACTCTAGACAGCTTGTGCGATGCCATTTCTTCTTTACAGCATTCCCTCCTTGCTGTAAAGAAGAAATGGCATCTTTAAAAGCAATATAGTTAATACAACAAACTGCACAAGGGTTAAACTAATCCAATGCAAACCAACACCCTTGACCTCACTTACATATAAATAAGCTAATTTTACCAATATAAACTATTATTTTATACACTTCAATAAGGCACAAACGACCTCAGGATGGTCTTACCAAGACATGTGGCGAACTAGTCACCATAGGGTTTAAGAGCAGACACTCACATCATGGGTCACTGCCTCTATACGTTTTCAATACAAACCTTAATGTAACAACACTAACAATATCTAACACGACCTTACCACCTACCAACAGAACATTTATTTATTGAGATTCCTAAAATTTAGAAAAGTGTCTGCAATACAGCATAGAACCGGAGCATAACACTTCTTCAATCGTAGAAGAAGAATGAGCATTTCATACCGGCTGCCACGTAATATCAACTTTGCTCCTGAATGTTATGCTTTTCTTTTTATTCATTGTTTCTGATACTTGGAACCGTTATTGTGGTCTAGCTTGTTGTTGTTAAGTGCTGTCGAATCAGTGTCGACTCATGGTGACCCTCTGGATAGTTGGCCTAAACTGTGTTCACTCTTCAGTTGTTGATAGAGTGGCACCCATAGCTGCTGTTATTGTATCAATCCATCTCATTGCCGGCCTTCCTCTTTTATGTTGACCTTCTACCTTGCCAAGCATTATGCCTTTCTCTTACATTATGTCTTTCTCTAACAATCTCCCTCTTCAAATGATGGGCCCAAAGAATGAAAGTCAAAGTCTTGTCATTTGAGCTTCTAAGGAAAGCTTAGGTTTTATCTCCTCTACTACTGACTGGTTTGTTCTTCAGGCAGTCCATGGTATACACAGTATTCGTCACCAGCACCATAATTCAAAGGCATCAGTTTTCTTCCTGTCTATCTTTTTCACTGTCCAACTTTCACATCTGTATGATGTTATTGAAAATACATGGCTTGGACAAGTCAAATCTTTGTATGGAGAGAGAAAATACATGGCTTGGACAAGTCGAATCTTTGTATGGAGAGAGACATCTCTATTCTTGAGAATCTTGTCTAGGTCCTTCATAGTCATTCTGCCAAGAACAATGCATCATCAGATTTCTTGACTGCTTGTCCTTTCTTTATTGATTGTTGATCCAAATAGGCTAAAATTTGTCAACTATTTCAGTTTCTTCTCCGTCAACGATGAACCTATTGATTTTACCAGTTGTCAGGATCTTTAGCTTCTTAACATGAAGGTGCAGGCCCATTTTAAGACTATGTTCCTTGATCTTGAGAAGCAAATGTTTCAGATCGTCTTCACTTTCAGCCAGTACTATGGTATCATCAGCATAGCAGAGATTGTTGATGAGCCTTCCACCAATATTCACACTTCCATTGTCTTCATACAGTCCTGCTTCTTTGATGATTTGTTCTGCATATAAATTAAAGAGGTAAGGGGAAAGTATGCAGACTTGTCATACACCTTTGCTGATTTTAAACCATTCTGTTTCTCCTAGTTTCGTTCAAACTGTTGCTTCTTGATCAATGCAAAGGCCGTGCAAGAGAACTATCAGGTGTTCTGGTATACCCATGCTTCTTAATGTGGCCCAGAGTTTCTCTTGGTTTACACAGTCAAAAGTCTTGCTGTAGTCAATAAAACACATATGAATATCCTTTTGGTATTCTTTTGTCTTTTCAAGGATCCATCTCACATCCACGATGATGTCTCTCGTTCCTCGCTCTTTCATGAACCCTGCTTGCAATGTCAGACAGTTCTCGTTCCAGGTATGGTTGTAGTCTGTGCTGAATGATCTTGAGTAGAATCTTGCTGGTCTGTGGGATCAGAGCAATTGTGTGATAAGTTTCACAGTTAGTTGGATCACCTTTCTTCAGTATTGGTATAAACACAGATCTTTTCCAGTCAGTTGACCATGGATTTGTCTTCCAGGTTTCCTGGCAAAGCCTTGTAAGAATGGTAACAGCCTCATCCAATAGCTGTAATACTTCAATGGGAATGCCATCAATGCCTGGTGCTTTGTTCTTTGATAAGGCTTTCAATGCTGCTTCAACGACTTCTTTCATCACCAATAGTTCCTGATCATAAGGTACAGGTTGAAACAGCTGTTGGTCCACTTAATCTTTGCTATCATGACTCTGTATATTCTTTACACCTTTTCTTGATCTTATTTATATATTCAGCTGTATTTATATACCACCTTTCTCCAAGTCAAGGCGGTTTACATGGAACAAAAGTAACTTACATTGAAAAAGTAGTATCAGACTATGTATAGCATGCAATTAAAGAGCTTTTGGCTGTGGTCAAACTGTGAATATTTTTCCTGATGTCTCTTGTGAGACTCAACTTAGACAGAGGCAGTTTTTGCGGTTGAAGCCTCAGGCTCTCGCTTTGGGGGCTATTTTTATTTTTTGTGTTTTCCCTGTAAATGTGTCATTAATTTTGAAGGAGCTTCCTTTGTTCTTGTTGATGTATCTCACTTAGAAAAACTCCTGTCTGAACATCAGGGCACTTTAAGGGGGGATAATAATGGATGATTGTATTACCTCCTATTTGTGGCTTTTGCTTTATTTTACTATGTTTCCTTTCTTTATCAGCAGTTGGTATCTCTTTATGTGTGCTTCATCACTGCTTAATATTCCTATTTTGTATTTCTTTGTATATTTAATGTGCATTTGCCTTTATTTGTTTGGTTATTGTAATTGACTGAAACTCATAATAAAAAAGAAAAAAAAGAGCTTTTGGCTCTTAACTATATACAGTAGCAGTAAGTGATTGTTCTTAATGGAGGTGGGGTGTGTGTGTGTGTGTGTGGGGGGGTTATTCGCTTGTGTTGAAGTGTTTGGTAAACAGATGAGTCTTTAACTGTTTGCAAAATGTCTTGAGGTCCGTGATGTTTCTCAGCTGGTACGGTAGTCTGTTCCATATAGAAGGTGCGTAGAGTTGGAAGACTCTTTTGCATGTCTGCTGGTTTAATTTGGTTCTGACATGAGGGTTGATGAGGGTGTTCATCGTCGAGGTTCATCTAGATCTATGTGGTTGGAAGGGCTGTAGAAGTGTGCGGAGGTGTGTGTGTGTGTGTGTGTTGAGGGGGGGGGGGGTCTGAGTGAATTGCTTTATGAGTTAGCATGATGGTTTTGTATGTTATATGGCTCTGCAGTGGAAGCCAGTGAAACTGTTTGAGAATTGGAGTGATGTGTTTTTTTTCTTGTTGCTGCTTGTAGAATTCTGGCTGTCGAGTGGAGAGCTGTATGGAGAGGTAGGAGTGTGAATTGTGGCAGTTCTTGGAAGATGGCATTGCAGTAGTCCAGGTGGGGTATTATTGATGCTTGGAGTACTATACGGAAGTCATCTGGTTCGAGGAGTGGTCAGAGGCGCTGGAATGTCTTTGCTTTGAAGTAGACTGGGTGATGTTGTTTATGTGTGTTTTGAAGGTTAAGTGTTGGTCGAGGATGATTCCGAGGTATTTAACCTCGGTTTTGGTTTTGATTGTGGTGT
Organism: Ichthyophis bannanicus; assembly: GCA_033557465.1. Lineage (NCBI taxonomy): Eukaryota > Metazoa > Chordata > Amphibia > Gymnophiona > Ichthyophiidae > Ichthyophis > Ichthyophis bannanicus. The sequence continues at coordinate 214,981,307 of CM066040.1, forward strand.
TGTTCAGAGTTATCGGGGGGGGGGGGGGGATGAAAGCAGTGTTTCTCGTTATGTAGAGGGCCTCTGTCTTGTTATAGTTTATTTGAAGGATAAGGTGGCATACAAATCTGTCTAAATAAATAAATTTGTAGGTTGTTGTCAGTTAGCCAGTTTGTTATTTTGGTAAAGCATTCTTGGTGGGCTGCTGGCATGGGTTGGTCTGTGTCAATTGGTCTATATATCATAATGTCATTGGCGCAGACATGGAGGTTTAAGTTGTGGGTTCTTATGATTGTGCAGAGTGGCTGTAGGTTTGCTTGTATGGAGCAGAGGAATTGTTTCCAATCTTTATCGTTTGTTATCTAGCGGTGAGGTAGGATGCGGACCATTTGTGGACAGTTCCCTGAATTCCAATTGTGTGGAGGTGTTTTAATAGTATTCAACATGGATCTTTGAGCATCTTGTAGCATTCCAATTCGAGGTTGGAATTTTTTCTTTAATTCTTGTAGCTTTAGGAAAGACAATCCTGTTCTTCTAATAGTTTCTGATTCTCTTTCCCAGTCTTGTCTTCCTGCACATTGGAAATCTCTGTTGAGTTCTGTGATTGCCTCTCTTTCTCCTCTAGCTTTAGTTTTTCTGCATTTCTGGGCAATTTTCAGAGTTTCTTCAGTCATCCATTTTGGCCATTTTAGCTTTTTCACCTTTTGTAGAAACTTCTCACTTTCTTCCAACACAACCTTCCTGATGTCATCCCATAACTCTTCCGGAGCTCTGTCATTTGTATCTAAAGCAGCAAAACGATTTTGCAGGCAGTCTTTAAATTCCAGTGGTATATACTCAATATCATATTTTGTTACATTCATGAATGGCTTGCTCTTTTTCAACTTTAGCTTGAGTTTGCATACTAGTAGTTGGTGATCTGTACCACAGTCAGCTCCAGGCTTTGTCTTTGTTAATGTTATTGAGTGTTTCCATCGTTGACTTCCACAGATGTTGTCAATTTGATTTTTGTACAATCCATTGGGTGAAGTCTAACTTAAGAATGTATATTTCTTTTGTGTGATTTGTTAATGGGCTGTATTTCCTCTTTTTTTGATTATTCAGTGTTATTTCTGGATTTGCTATGTATATAAAATTATAAATACCTAGTAAAAAAATGAATATAATCTGCTTATTAAAGCACAATTTGCATATAATTATTTTGAAAAAACGGCTAGTATTACTATGCACGTTAAAATCAGAACATTAACACTGTATTTTAACATTTTTAATAAATAATATACCATTTTCAATGCTGCTTATTTTAACTTGGGCCTGATTTTATCTTGCGTGCTAACAGCTATGTTAACATGAAATTTATAAAATAATGATATGCAAAATATTCCAGGACACAAATTAATTCATATGTTAATACAAAAGTTTTTGTGCTAACATATTTGTATTTAGGTTTGTGCTATTTAACACATGACTGCGTTCCTGAGGTATTAATGAGTTAAGTTGCATAGTTTTGTATCTCATTACCTCAATAACATGAATTGCATCATTAAAGTTAATGCTAATTTAATGGTTAGTCAATTATACATTAGCTGAGACAGGTTTAACATACATAAATTCTTGCTGCAGTATTAATGCACTTTAGTAAATAGACTCCTAAATGACTAATTTACTAAGGTTTTTTTTCCTCACAAAGAAAGTTTTAGTGTTAAGTGGGAGTAAGAAAAAGCCTTATTTTGTTGAATTATAACTTTAGAGAGTAGCTCAGCCTCTGCTGGCAATGAGTGGGGGCTTCAGAATGTCAATGGCTCTGATAGTAATGTGTAACATCAGGCATGCCTGGATTTAGTTATAACAAATTATATGTTCGTCACTTTCCAGAGCTTAATATAACTTCACAGTAAAATCCAAAAAGACCAGCTCCACTCTTCACCCTAGAGATAATACTGTTATTGTTACCAAAACTGTGTTCTTAATTCTTGATTCAAAAGTAGTTATGTTACTATGTTATTGTTATAGCAACAGGGTCTCAGACTAAACTCGGGCGACATATGAAACTCATAAACTTGAGTAGCGCCTCAACTTGCATCAATGACCCAAAATCTGTTGCACTTTTCAAAAAGCATTGAAGCTTAAATCTAAAGAGGAATATAGAAAAATTGCTTATCTAAATTTGATGGAATTTTATCCCAACGCCAGATGTCAGCGCCGTGGCGTTTCACGTGCATGCGTTTCTTCAGGGGATATCTTTAATTAATTAATTAATTAATTTCTCTTATATACCGCGCTCTTCAACATCAGTGCGGTTTACATGGAACATTTATGTTTTATGGTGGGTTAACCGTAAAAATACAGATAACAGGTAGCTCAACTTGGATAGTCAAAAATTAACTATTTACACATATTTAAACATAGTAGTATTTACATAATATACATCATGTGAGAGAAAATTACATTGGACATGGAGCTTATTTTTGGGAAGGTCAGGATGGTGCATCTTCATTTGGGTAACATTCGCAGAAAAGGTGGTGTTTCAATGCCCTTCTAAAATTGGTTAGTTCTGGGATTGCTCGTATGTTGGGAGGCAGGGCATTCCAGAGTCTGGGAGCACTGATACTAAAGGCCCTGCTTGCTGTAGCCTGAGTTCACTGGGTCAGTGTTTTGGGAATTGCCAAGGTGTTTATTGCTGTGGTTCTTCTGGCTCTATTGGGGGGGGGGGGGGGTTTGTGTGCGAGACCAGCGAAGGATGTGGGGAAGAGCCCATTTATGGCCTTGAATGTTAGTAGTATTGTTTTGAAGATGATCCTACAGTGGATAGGGAGCCAGTGGAGACTTTTGAGGATGGGTGTTATATGGTCTCGCCTCGAGGCCCCGTTCAGAACGCTGGCTGCGGTGTTCATGGCAAGCTGGAGCGGGATCAGCGTAGATTTTGGGAGCCCTTGGAGGATCGCGTTGGCATAGTCCAGATGTGGGATGGTTAGAGCCTGGAAGATGGTTCTGAAGTCGTCTGGTTGTAAAAGGGGACGTAGATGTTTGAGCGTCCTAATTTTGTGATATGTTGATTTGACCATGTTGCCAATGTGTGTCTTCATGTTAAGGCTCTGGTGTAGGGTAACACCCAGGTAACGGATTGTGGGCTTGGTATGAAGCTCTACTTCGCCGACTTTTAGGTGGGTTGGTGGAGAGAAGTTCGAGTTTCTGGTGATAAACAGCACTTCATTCTTTTTATGTTGTATGCGAAGATTCTGATTCTGGAGCCATCTTTCTACTGCGCTGAAACATTCTGTAAGGGGTGAGAGGTCAATTTGGTCAGTCTTGAACGGCAAGTAGAGCAGGACGTCATCCGCATATATCATGCATTCGGTGTTGTATGAACGAATGATGTCGCAGACGGGCTGCATGTAGATATTAAACATAAGAGCTGAAAGGGAGGATCCTTGTGGGACACCTTGTTTCTGATGGAATGGTTTGGATGTAGAGGTTTCGGTTCGCACATGCTGCCATCTATCGGCTAGGTATCATGTAGTTTACTCATGTAATATTCATCTATAAAATTCGAAACAAAATGACCTCTGTAATCAATTTCCATACAATCTCAATATTTATAGATTTGTAATGTGAGTCAGATAGTCACTCACCCCACTGTGCAATGGCGGCTAAACTCAACCTCTAGAACGGCGGGTCCGCATGCGCAGCGTTCTAGAGGTTGAGTTTAGCCGCCATCGCACAGTGGGGTGAGTGACTATCTGACTCACATTACAAATCTATAAATATTGAGATTGTATGGAAATTGATTAGAGGTCATTTTGTTTCAAATTTTATAGATGAATATTACATGAGGAAACTACATGAATGGAATATGGATTAAAGATATCCACTGAAGAAACGCATGCACGTGAAATGCCACGGCGTTGACATCTGGCGTTGGGATAAAATTCCATCAAATTTAGATAAGCAATTTTTCTATATTCCTCTTTAGATTTAAGCTTCAATGCTTTTTGAAAAGTGCAACAGATTTTGGGTCATTGATGCAAGTTGAGGCGCTACTCAAGTTTATCAGTTTCATATGTCGCCCGAGTTTAGTCTGAGACCCTGTTGCTATAACAATAACATAGTAACATAACTACTTTTGAATCAAGAATTAAGAACACAGTTTTGGTAACAATAACAGTATTATCTCTAGGGTGAAGAGTGGAGCTGGTCTTTTTGGATTTTACTGTGGATTTAGTTATAGGCAATGTTCCCTCTAATTTTCTGTAGGCTGTGTGCGCATAAAATATCAGCTGTGCAGCTTTTGAAGGAAGGTTAAATTTTTGTGCGCCACATAACGACACTCGGAGTTTTATACTTTAAAATTTGACTACACGTCAGAATACAGTATGTACACCACATTGATTGCACTAGAAAATATTGTAGAACTTGTGAAAACCATAAATACACAACAACTTTTCAATTTTAAGAACGTCTGTGTTGTTTTCTATCAGAATCAGAACCATAATTTTTGTGCGCTCTGTTGTAAAGTATGTGCGCTCAGTCGGCGAGGTGTGTGCGCGCGCACACGCGCACAGCTTAGAGGGAACAGTGGTTATAGGCAACACAGGCAACTGCCTCCAGTGCCAAATTTTGAAAGTCTCTGGAGCATTGCCTCTGCCTCCATTTCAACCTACCTTTTTTATTTTATTTTTTAAGGGCTGGCCTGTAGCAGCAGCAACATATCTGCACAGAGAAAATTGAGCCTGCCTGCCTTCTCAGATCTTCAAACACCTTCTGCTGGGCATGCCTTCTTCCACCCACAGGTTTCCCCATTACCATGGCAACTAGTGCTGGAGGCCCAGCACAGCAGGGTTTGTCCAAAGCTCAAAGCAGGCAGGCTCAAGTTTCACTGTGCAGAATTTGCTGCTGTTGCTACATGGCCACATGGAAACAGGAAGGTGAGGTGGGAAGACCTGAGGGGAGAATTTTGGCTGTGGCAATTGAGATGGGGGTGTGTGTATGTGTGTGTGTGAAAGGATAAGGCAGATCCCCCCTTGCTTATAGGCACCCAAAATGTAAATCCGGCTCTGGCTTCAGGGGTATCCTTATCCCAAAATTTCCTGTTCCCTGTTTAGAATATAGGGAAGAAACTATGATGATTGGATGATGTCATGTTTAGATATAAAACTCCTGGTATGGGTGTACCTTATGTGTTGGGGGAGGGGGATTGCCCCTTTCTCTCTTTTTTTTGCCAGGCTTCTAGAAGGGTTGGGGAGAGTACCTATATCCTGAGGTGGTTAGATTCCGAACACTATAGAGATCTAGCAACAAAGGAAAAAGAGATACTATTCTGCCCTTTTTCTCCATCCTAAGGAGCAGGTGGAGTACAGGGTTGGAGCTGCTGGACTCTAAGACAGTGATCTCTGGGCCGAAAGACTTGAGATTAGGAGACAATGCACCAAGGGGTCTGGAAGAAGTTCCTTTCTTCAGAGAACCTTTTTGGGGAGCGGAAGAACATAAGATTGAATTTTCTCGAGTTAAAGGAAAGGGCCCTGAAGATCAAGGTGACCGAAGAAAGATTTCTGTGCTTTTGGAATCTGCTCTCTACAAATCTCCTATAGGCTCAGAAGAGTAAAGACGAATCTTTGGGAACTGTCCACAAAGACACCTCAGTGGGTTCTAAGAACCTGAAGCTGGAGGTAGAAGTAGTAAGAGAATTTGGATTATGCTTCTGAATGGTGTCTTACATATTCCAAATGCTGGAGCATCCAGAAAACAGGAAAGCTCATTGAGTAAAGAAGATAAAGGAGAGAAAAAAAAAAGAGATCAATGCCTTGAAAAAGATGGAGATCAAGATACCTGAGGAGTGCGCCAGAAGATGTCCACATATATTATTGAGTCATGTGTCCATTTTTTAGTTATCATTTAGTATTTAGTCAAAACCTGGAATGGATTTTCAACATCCTTTGGATGAGTGGTGACTGCTCTAAGTGAACGTCCATTGAACTTAGGGACATAAGAGGATTTTAATGCCAAGGCCCATATAGTCCCCCACTCCATCCTTCATTTTGAAGTTGTAAACCGCTCTGTGAGTCACAAAGAGTGGTATATCAAATGAAATAAGCGATAAGCCTAAAGGTTAAAAAAAATAAAAAAGGTTTTCCCCTTCATCTCAGTCTTCTGGATACAAAACTAAATGAAGGTACCGGTATATTAGTTAATCATGTGGTAGGCTATGGCCTATGATAGCCTGCAAATATGAAAGGCCTGTAAGTTAGGCCCTGATTTCAAACCCCATCTTAGTAAAGAACCAAAAATCTGTGAAAGATTGAGAAAACTGCTTTAAACTGCTTAATAAGAAGTTTTTCATGAATTCATAAATCCTTCATTATTCTCTTGTGTTCTGAGGATAGAAATGTTTCAACACTTGCATTCCTAGAGCTAGAAACGACCTTGCAGTAGAATTGTATCCATACCTAGAAACTGTACCATTGTTAGAAAGCTACAATCGAGCCTTTATAACTCTATTGTGGAATTCTTGAAAGATTGAGAGAGTAGAGATGGCACCTGTGAAACAGAAATGATGTTTTTGAACCAAAGGTTGACAGCTGGAAGATAAGCTCAGGCGCCAGTTAGGCTGCAGACAAAATATGTTGCCAGTTTCTTATCGAAAGGAGCCGGACAGCATCAGCATTGTTTCCTGTTATTTTAATATAATTGATGAGAGCTCTTAGAAGCCCTGTCCCTCCGCACATCTCTTCCTACAGATTAAAGTGAATGCAAAAAACGAACGGAAACACCATGCACCAAATGGAGGAACGATAGAGCAGAAGTCTGACATTTGACCCCGTTTCTGTAGCGTGCCCAGGGGAGGAGGCGGGTCATAGCGCAAAGGGAGGACTTCCATACTTGTACGTAAGTCGAAAAGCGGCGAGGGAAGTTGCCATGACAACGCCGTTTTAGTTTACAACCACGTGATGAGGGAAGCCGGACGTTTCTCCGTCTTCCTTCCGGTTGTCATTCAGGGAACATGGTAGCTTGCTGCAGCGTTTCCTGGTTCGCACTTGCGAGCCTTTTATTTGCCGGTCAGGGGATATGGAGTTTGGAGACGGTAGGTGATACACATGTTCAAGCTTAGTGGCACATGCTGGCCGAGGCCGAACTGCAACTCAGTCTTTCGGAAAGGCTCTCGCGGCTTGTAGAGGGGGCTGAGATTTTTATCTGCAACTTGATGAGTTTGGATGCGAAAGCTCTTCATTCAGCATCTCTAGCTTAGAAACATAAAGAGAGGGCAACTGGGGATAAAACATGTTTGGTAAACGTGACACAGTAAGTGATACAGATCTGTGGTTTCAGTTTTAATTCACAGATTTATATCCCTTTTTTTCTGCCGAAAGGAGGTCCAGAACAGCATCGGCATAGTTTGCCTGGTTTGTATGGGAGGCAGGGTGTAGCAAACTAAGATTATTGGCGGGAGAAAACAACCCCCCTCTGATTTGCAGATTTATTAAAATGTGGTGGCCTTTTATAGTTGTAAAAGGTCCACAGTAAGTCCAAAACCTCAGAGGTATCTGCAGGGGGTATTCACCATGGAGGTTTTGGACATACTGTGGAAATCTGTGATCCCTGCATTCTTTTCCCGTCCCCCAAGCATTGACCTGACAACTTAAAAGTGCCCCCCCCCCTCCCGATCCCCATCGGGAACTGTCCAGAGCGAATCGGTGCACCACCCTGACTAAGACGGACAGCCTAGCTAGTCAGTCAGGCCTCTGTAACACTCCCTTCCCACGATCCCTAAAAGAAAACCTGACTATCCAGTCTGACCCCCGACACACACCCCCCTCCTCCTCCTTAAAACCACTGAACTCAGGCTATCAGTCAGCTTAAGAGGGACCCACCCAACCAGTACCTTACAATTCATAGTGATCCAGTGGTTCTCCCCACTCCTGCCCTCGTCGTTGAGGCTTCTCAAAATGACCATGATCACACAGTGCTGCCCTCTAGTGTCCTGATGTTAGGTGGCAGTACTACGAGAACGGTGCCATATTTGTGTTTCGGCAGCCATCAACTGACAGCAATGGAAGCTGACAATCAGCATGCCTATTCCCTGCACCGATCCCCCCCCCCTACAATGTATGAAATGCAGATATCACAGAAAAGTGCTTGCGATATCTTCATTTCGCCTATGTTAGCTGCTACCACCAGGCGACAGTTCTGTATTAACCCTGCAGTAGCAGCTAATGCTCTTTAGTAGACATGGCCCTTAGATTTCTGTTTCCCACTCATCCTGTCTTGCACATGTATACACACATGCCTAGCCCCCTCATTCCAGGCCTGTGGCTACCAGCCTCAACCTTCCCACCTGTTCAGTTGTAGCTGCAGCAGGGAGATACATAATAACATTTTTAAATATTGCAATTCTTACTGTATTCTTATTGTCTTCCTTTATTTAAGTTATTTGACTTAGCTTTAAGTTCATTGTTCATTGTTCTAGCCTTTCCTTATCAGTTTGTTTTATCTTTTACAACTTTTCTTCTCCCCTTTGATTTTGAAGATTTGCTTCTTCTATTACTCATTTTATTCTCTCTGCATTTCCTCTACATTTTTTTATCCTGTTGTTTTTTTCATTTTGCTTATAGGTTCCATTTATTTAGTTTTAACATTTTAATGTTTTTTTTATTCTATCTATACTCTTCCATTCTCCTCTCCCTCCCTTCTTGCTGTCACAATACACCTTGCCTCCCCATTCACTCATCCACTCTTCCCTATATCTCAATAATTCCCTCATCTTTCACATCTTTCTTTTATCTTCTCCTTCATTCCTTCCTCTTTGCCTTTCTCTCGTCCACGGCACTCACTCTCTCCTTCCTTCCTCCTCTACTTCTACCCCCTTCTCACTCATCTCTCCTCTTCACTCCCCCTCTGCCCTTCTTCGTTTCACTCATCTTCCCACCTCTGTCTCTTTTCCCTCCTTTATCTCCCTTTCCCAAACCCTTGCTTGTTTTTCTCCTGTCTCTCATCTTTTCCCTCCCTCCCTTCTGCCCAGCACATGCTCTCTTTCTCACACCATCCCTCCTGGCACTCACTCAGTCACTCCCCTCCCGGCACACACTCTGTCCTCTCCCTGCCTCTTCCCAAATGCTGTCTCTCTCTCCTCTCTACCTCCTCTTGGCACATTCTCTCTCCCTTTTCCTTCCTCTCCCAACACTCTTTCTCCCTCTATTTCTCCTTCCCCCAACCATACCCAGCATCTCTTCCTCTTAAACCTGCCTTCCTGCTGGGAGAGCTGTAACAGAAAAATTAAAAAACAGGAATGAGCAGCCTGGAACTTTAGCAATCATGTGTCGTTAAAGACTGTTGCAGCCCACCCCGATAGGAGAGTAGGGAGCAGAAAGTGGCAGCAATTTAAAGCTTAGACAGGATAGGGGCCTATCCCTTTCCAGCACCAGCCTTTAATGTTGGGGGGGGGGGGGGGAGGTGGGCAGTACCACCACACCCATTGCCAATGTAGAGAAGTTTACAAATTTGAAGATTTTACAGTCAAGTACATCAGCAGTTCCTCTGCTTCTGCAACTGGGCTGTCATTTTTAGTTTTGTGCTGTGCTGTGCCTTTTGGCCTGGGCACATCACTTTACACCTTCTTGCAGATCATGATCGTGGTGGTGGTGGTAGCCTTCCTGTGCAAGCAAGGAATCTGGGTTCACCCATACCTGGATGAATGGCTGATTTTATTTGACTTCATGAAGTCCAGGGCAGACCCTGCTCAGGTGGTGGAGAAGCCTAAGATGGGTGTCAGATACCCCAATGATAGACTAATACCTTCCCAGGACTTGGTAGGCCCTACCATGCCACTCAGATAATCCATTAGGTAAACTAGACAGTTGCCTAGGGTGGAAGCTTCTGGAAGGCGGCAAAGAGCAGGTCATTCAAAGTGAAATAATACACTCTGATAGCCAGGAGGGGTGTAAATTTAAGGTTTTCCTGGGTGCTTGCTTCAACACGCACATGGGCAGGGTGTTTCTCATCACTGAAAGGTTGGACAAAGTGCTGCTGCAGCTCAAGAGTTTTTGTTGTCGGGTAGCTTGTAGGGCCTGGGATTACCTTTAGCTCCTGGAGTCAAGGATGTTGACAGTGAAATTGGTACCTTGGGCTACGGACACCTCACTTGCTGGTCTCCTTCCTCCCAGTTTGAAGGGTGCCTACCTCTTCCCTGGAAGATCAAGGGGGAATTAGTCTGGTGGTTACAAACTCACCCTTTGATGGATGGGATGCCTCTGGAGGCACTAGATTGAGTGTTAGTCACCATGGATGCCATCCTGCTGGGCTGGGGGGGTGCATGGGAGTGAGTGTAGCCTAATGGTTAGAGCACTGGATTGTAAACCAAGAGACCAGGGTTAGATTCACACTAGCACTCCTTGTGGCCTTGGGCAAGTTACTTAGCCCTCCATTGCCTCAGAAAAATCCAAATTATCAATGACCCTGTTTAATGTGCATTACCAAGTTTAAGTTACAATATAAACCACATTGACTGAAATGATAAAGCAGTATAAAAAAACCTGTTAAATAAATTGTCTGGGTCAGTTTGTTCAGGGGTATTGGTCCCCTCAGGAAACCTCCTGGTCTAATCGGCAGGCCAGAGGCCAAGATGATGCACCTGGCTTTGGAGCATTTTGGGTCCGTCCTTGGAGGGACAAACAGTCATATTGGTGTTGGACAATGCCACAGCAATGGTGTACGTCAATAAGCCAGGTAGCATTTGAAGAATAGAGGTGATGGAGCTCTGTTGTCAGGTGGAGGCTCATCTGGTAACTCTCTTGGTACAAATAGTAAACACTGACAATGTGTGGACCGCCTTCTTGAATCAGAACATCATGTATCCTGGTGAGTAGGAGCTAAATTCTCGCAAATACAGATTAATTATGTGGAGGTTGGGCTTGCCACTGTTTGATGTTATGGCCATCCAAGGAAATGCCAAGGTGAAAAACTTTCAACCGTAAGAAGATTTCATGAGTGATGGTCTTGGATGCCACCTTTCAGGAGTGGCCCCAAAAGGGGCTTCTCTATATATTTCCCTCATGGCCTTTGGTGAGTGGACTTCTGCACAGAATTCAGTCTCATTAGGGCTTGGTCATTCTAGTGATGCCAGACCAGCTATGCAGGCCATGGTATGTGGATCTCTTGAGTCTGTTGGCGGGAACCCCTCTATTGCAACCTAGGGACTTTTGTGGCAGGGTCCCCTGGTTATGGAGGACTCTGTCTCCTTCCCACTTATGACTGATCCTTGAGAGTCATAAGCTGCCTAAGAAAGGATACTCTAGTTGAGGGCCTTCTTAAGGCCTGGAGGGCCTCTACATCCTTTACTTAAAATGAAGGTTGGGAGGGACTTCGAGCGATGTTGTCCATCTCAGGCTTTGTAGGCCACTGTTTTGCCCTTCTTACAATCTGTGTTGGAACAGGGTTTTAGCTCTGAACTCTCTCAGAATTCAGATGGTGGCCCTTGCATGCTACTGGGGCATGTTCAGGGAGTTTCCTTAGTGGTGCACTCAGCAGGATGAAGCAGATCCATCTGTTTGTACATCTGCAATAAAGATTTACATCAAGCATGGGTGTTTAAAAATACTATCTTGGAAATGCAGACCAGCTGTATTCCATGCTTTAAGAAAAGTGGAAGGAAATCCGAAAAACTACCAGCATGGTTTAAAGGTGAGGTCAGAGAGGCTATTGTAGCCAAAAAAACATCTTTCAGGAAATGGAAAAAGGAACCAAATGACAAAAAATAGAAACATAAGCACTGGCAAGTTAGATGCAAGGCATTGATAAGGCAGGCAAAGAGAGAATTTGAAAAAAAAAGTTTGCTGTGGAAGCAAAAACACATAATAGAAACTTTTTCAAGTACATTTGTAGCAAAAAAAACTTGTGACGGAGTCAGTTGGACCACTGGATAATAGAGGGGTAAAAGGGGCACTAAGAGGGGTCAAGGCCATAGCGGAAAGATTGAATGAATTATTTGTTTAGGTCTTTACTGAGGAAGATGTAGGGATGATACCCATGACTGAAGTGGTATTTAAAGGTGATGCTGCAGAAGAATTGAAAGAAATATCGCTACATCGGGAAGATGTATTACAACTATTTTGATAAACTGTAGTAAATCACCTGGACCTGATGGTATACATCCAAGGATGTTGAAAGAACTGAAATGTGAGATTGCAGACCTGCTATTAGTAATCTGTGAACTATCATTAAAATCATCTGTAATACTTGAAGATTGGTGTTACACTGGTGATCCTCCAATTTTTAAAAAGGGTTCCAGGGGTGATCCGGGAAACTACAGACTGGTGAGCCTGACGTCAGTATCAGGGAAAAATGGTAGAAACATTCATAAAAAACAAAATTACTCAGCCATGGCTTAATGGGAGACAGCCAACATGGCTTTAGACAAGGAAGATCTTGTCTTACTAATCTGTTATGTTTTTTTGAAAGTGTGAAACAGGTAGACAAAGGTGAGTCAGTTGATACAGTGTATCTGGACTTTCAGAAAGCCTTTGACAAGGTCCCTCATCAGAGACTTTTGGCAAAACCAAAAAGTCATGGGATAGGAGGGCTATACTATTATGGATCAGGAACTGGTTACAAGATAGAAAGCAGAGGGTAGGGCTAAATAGTTTTCCCAATGGAGAAAGGTGAATAGTGAAGTACTCCAAGGATTTGTGCTGGGTCTGCTGCTTTTTAACATATTTGTAAATGACCTGGAAATGGGAATAATGAGTGAGGTAATCAAATTTGCAGATGACACAAAATAATTCAAAGTTGTTAAAACCCATGAGGATTGTGAAACATTTCAAAACTTATTAAAAACTGGCTGCTACACAGTACCCTGTCCTTTGCTTCTAAGGTAATCTGTGACCAATCTCCAGGGGGAGTTTTACAGCTCTTGCTTGGATAGAGGGAGTCTTGGGTTCTAAATCTAACCAGAAAGCTCTCCTTTGTGTTTTAAATTTAAACTGAAAACTCTTTGCTGCTACTAGGCCCTGACCGATTTAACAAATACACTGAGTTCACAGATTAATCAGCTTTAATCTAAAGAATTCCTTTTCCCCCAAGATTTAGAAAAATTCCCAGAAGTAATACTTACAATTGCAGATCTCTCTCCAGAAGTAGCAGTCCCCTTTTGTAGTCCTTCAAGACTGAGAAGCACAGACTTCTGGTTGAACTATTTATGCCTGTGCTTTGGAGGTAAGCTGTGACCAGTTTCTTGAGTGATTAATATAGTCCTTGCTTGAAAGTGGGAGTCTTTCAAACTGGCCTTTTGATCTGTTGCCTGGCTTTAACATCTATTTAAAAAAAATTCACAGGTCTCTTGCCCCCTATGTAGAAGGCCTCTTTGTAAAGGTCTCTAGAAATAATTTATTGCTCAAGGAATACTGACCCTTTTTTGCCTTTTATGCTGTTATATTCTGATTTGATTTAAATTAAAGCTCTTTGCTGCTACTAGGCCCTGACTGAGTATGAAATTTAAAGTAGAAGCTCCCTGCTGGATTCTAAATGTAACCAGAAAGCTTTCCTCTGTGTTTTAAATTTAAACTAGGCCCTTACTTAGTATGAAATTTGAACGGGAAGCTCTCTGTTGGGTTCTAAATTTAACCAGAAAGCTCTCCTCTGTCTTTTAAAGATTTAGGAGTCATCGTGGATAACACGTTGAAACCCTCTGCCCAGTGTGCAGTGGCTGCCAAGAAAGCAAATAGAATTTAGGAATCATAAGGAAAGGGATGGAGAATAAAACAAAGGATATTATAATGCCTCTGTATCATTTTATTGTTAGACCGCACTTTGAATATTGTGTGCAATTTTGGTCGCCATATCTTAAAAAGGATATAGCAGAATTAGAAAAGATACAGAGAAGAGCCACCAAAATGGTAAAGGGGATGGAAGAATACCCCTATGAGGAGAGGCTAAAAAGGTTAGGGCTCTTCAACCTGGAAACGAGACGGCTGAGGGGCGTCATGGCCTAATGGGAGACAGCCAACATAGCTTTAGACAAGGAAGATCTTGTCTTACTAATCTGTTATGTTTTTTTGAAGGTGTGAATAAACAGGTGGACAAAGGTGAGTCAGTTGATATAGTGTATCTAGACTTTCAGAAAGCCTTTGACAAGGTCCCTCATCAGAGACTTTTGGCAAAACTAGAGTCATGGGATAGGAGGCAGTGTACTACTGTGGATCAGGAACTGGTTAAAAGATAGAAAGCAGAGGGTAGGGCTAAATGATCAATTTTCCCAATGGAGAAAGGTGAATAATGGTGTACCCCAGGGATCTGTGCTGGGTCCGCTGCTTTTTGACATATTCATAAATGACCTGGAAAGTGGAATAACGAGTGAGGTTATCAAATTTGCAGATGACACAAAACTATTTAAAGTTATTAAAACCCAAGTGGATTGTGGAAAATTGCAAGAGGATCTTGATAAATTGGAAGACTGGGCATCAAAATGGCAGATGAAATTTAATGTGGACAAGTGCAAAGTTATTCACCTAGGGAAGAACAACCCAAACTATGGTTACACGATGCAAGGTTCCACATTAGGAACCACCACCCAGGAAAAAGATTTAGGCGTCATTGTGGATACCATGTTAAAACCCTCTGCCCAGTATGCAGCGGCGGCCAAGAGAGCAAATAGAATGCTAGGTATCATAAGGAAAGGAATGGAAAATAAAACAAAAGATATTATAATGCCTCTATATTGTTCCATGGTGAGACCGCACCTTGAATATTGTGTGCAATTCTGGTCGCTGTATCTTAAAAAGGGATATAGCAATATTAGAAAAGGTTCAGAGTAGAGTCACCAAAATGGTAAAGGGGATGGAAGGATACTCCTGTGAAGACAGGCTAAAAAGGTTAGGGCTCTTTTTAACCTGGAAAAGAGACGGCTGAGGGGAGATATGATAGAAGTCTATAAATTAATGAACGGAGTGGAATGGGTAAACGTAGATCAATTGTTTACGTTATTAGGATATAGAAAGACTAGGGGACATGCAATGAAGCTACAGGGTAAACTATTTAAGACTAATAAAAGAAAATATTTTTTCACTCAACGTGTAATCAAACTCTGGAATTTGTTACCGGAGGATGTAGTAAAAGCTGTTAGTGTAGCTGGGTTAAAAAAAAAAGGTTTGGACAAGTTCCTGGAGGAAAGGTCCATAAACCATTATTAAGAAGGGACCCAGGATATCAATGCTTGACCCAGTACAAGCATTGTGGAACCTGTGCCTTTTGGGGAAACTGCTAGGTACTGTCACAGGGCTGCAGGCCTTCGCCTAGGGCCCCGAGGTTGGAGTTGCCTTGCTATCTTCTGGTAGTCAAAAATAGTCTCAAGTCAAGTGGTTAAGGCAAAACAAAACAAGGGCTTTATTCCCCTTCCCCCAAGGATATCATGTGCATAACCAAAACAGGGAAAACAAAACAGTTTCTCTCAAAGAAAAATATCTTCTTTTCTTTGCTCTTTTTACAGGGCTTCAGCACAAAGACTCAATATCATCCGCAAGACATAATGTACAATCCATAGGAGCCTGTTCTGGAACCCTGATGTTACTTTCCCATTGCATCTCCTCACCTTCAGCATATGTTGTGCTTGTGTTTAAATCTTCACAGCTGTTTTTATGAAAACCCCTCTCTGAATGTTCAGATAGCATACAGGGACACAATTCTGTGCAAGTATGTTTAAGAGTACCTGTATCTGTAGGGTTGCATCTCCAGCTCTCCTTTTCCACCCTCCAGTTGTTAGGGATTGTTTTATAGCTTCCTGCAGATATTTCTGGTCTGGAGCACTGCTCTGACCCTCCGTTCCGAATGGAACTTCTAGCTTTCCCTCTCACAGTGCTAGGCTCCCACCTGTATAATTGTTGAGGTCTTTCTGGCAGTGAGGACTGGGGACTTTCCTGCTCACTCGGTCTAGGCAGCCTCCTAGCCCCAGGTTGTGCCTTCCTTCTCTCTGAAGCACTGGCTTCTCTCCCTGGGCTGTAAACAGGTTCCTCGTAGGACCTCCAGCTACCGGCAGTCTGAGCACTTCCCCTGCCACGTTCCTCTGAAGCCTTGCCTCTGCTGCTTCCTGTTCCAGTGACATGCCCAGTGTTTCCTCTGTTCAGCAGGCTTCTCCCTCTGTGACCTCTGCCTCCCTGGTTGCTGACCTCTGCTCTCTCCTTCTGCTTCTCTTCCTCTTCCTCCTCCTTTTCTCTTGCTGGATCTACCAACCAGCTTTTATCTACCTGTTTGCTGTAAGCTGACTGTGCTTTCTTGGACAGGTGATCATAATCAATCCCTAAGCTTTCTGCTACGTCATAGCTTGGGTGTGGTAGTTCTGCTCCTCTGTTCCTTTGCTTCTCCTGACTGCACATGCTGGCTGCCTAACGGATTCTAAGGTAAATTTCTCCTATCTATCTGCATAGGCTCTGTGTGGGCTTCAACGTCACAGTACGTATGACCTAGATTGGCCACTGTTGGAAACAGGATACTGGACTTGATGGACCTTGGTCTGACCCAGTATGGCATATCTTATGTTCTTATGATAGATATCTATAAATTAATGAATTGAGTGGAATGGGTAAATTTAGATCAATTGTTGATGCCATCAAAATGTAGAAAGACTAGGGGACATGCAATGAAGCTACAGTGTAATCCATATAAGACTAATAAGAGAAAATATTTTTTCACTTAACACGTAATCAAACTCTGGAATTCGTTACCGGAAGAAGTAGTAAAAGCTGTTAGTGTCGCTGGGTTTAAAAAAGGTTTGGACAAGTTCCTGGAGGAAAGGTCCATAAACCATCATTAAAGGGATCCGGGAAATCCACTGCTTGTTCTAATACAAGCATTGTGGTACCTGTTTCTTCTGGGGAAACTGTTAGATACTTGTGACCTAAATTGGCCACTTTTGGAAACAGGATACTGGGCTTGATGGACCTTGGTCTGACCCCGTATGGCATATCTTATATTCTTGTGTTCTTATAATTGTACTACAGTGGAGCCTTTCTCTGGCCTTTTGAAGGGTACTGAAAGGTCCCCACTTTGAGCCCCTTCAGATGTCCTCTCTCAAGGATATGACCTTGGAAGATGGTATTCCTGGTAGCTGTTGTCTGCTAAGCATGTGCTGGAGCCTCGGACCTTGACCTGTAGGGAGACTTTCTGGTCATTTTGACAGTATCTGTTTCTCTGAGGATGGTACTGTCCTTTCTCCTGAAGGTGCTATCTTCCTTTCATCTTAATTAGTCTGTGATCCTGCCCTCCTCTTTAGAGGAGGACCCTCGGATGGAACCCATGCTGTGTCTGTTGGATGTGAGGAGAGCGTTAGTGAAGTATTGGGAACTTGGTAATACCATCCGTTGGTTGGACTATTGCTTTGTCTTAAGTGGTCTAAGGAAATGACAGGCAGCGGCCAAGTCATCGGCTGCCCACTGGATTAAGGAGGTTATTCGTTCAACCAATCTTCTTTGTGGGAAATGCATGCTGGAGGTAATCAGAGTTCACTCCACTGGGGCACAAGCTACTTTGTAGGCAGAGTCTGCCTTGATGTTTACAGAGAACATCTGTAAGTCTATTACTTGGCCATCTCTGAGCATCTTTGTGAAGCACTACAGGTGGTATTTTGGAGCAGATGGCGCCTTTGGTAGAGCAGTTTTGTTCCAAGCATCATCTTCCTTCTACCCTGGATCCTAACTGCTTGGTTATGTCCCACTTGTCAGAACTAGTCTAGCAGGATTATAAAGAAAAATTTTCCATACCTATTAATTTCCTTTCTTTGAATCCTGCTAGATTAGTCCATAATTCACTCACAAAGCCACTCCCACAGTTTTGGGAATAACCCGTTTATCTGGAGGTCTAACAGGATTTAAGGAAAGAAAATTAGCAGGCATCTAAAATTTCTCCTTGCATGAGGTCTGGCTGAAAAATGGAAATTACCCTTCTGTAGAGGTGTAGTTATCTTTTTCTATGAAAACTGGCCCAAAGACGTTTTCTCATTACTACTACTACTTATCGTTTGCATAGCACTACGAGGCATACACATCGATATACAGACAGATGTGCAAGACGGTCCCTGCTTTTCAGAGCTTACATCTAGTCAAGACAGACAACACAACAGCTGAGAACAAGGATATATCTAGGGGAGTGGTAAGGAAACACATAGGAGACTAAGCGGATCAGGATCCAAAAGTGGCCTCAAAGAGGTGAGTTTCCAGCCTGAATTTGAAAAGGGCCAGAGGGGAAGCCTGATGCACAGCCTCGAGTAGTTTGTTCCAGTCATAAGGAGCAGCAAGGTGGAAGAATCAAAGTCTGGAATTGGCAGTAGAAGAGAAGGGATCTGCCAGAAGAGCGGAGCTCCCAAGGAGAGGTGTAGCGAGAGATAACAGAGGAAAGGTAGTGAGGAGTAGCAGAACGAGTGCACTTATAGGTCAGCAGGAGAAGTTTGAACTGGACTTGGAAATAGGGAGCCAGTGAAGTGACTTGAGAAGAGGTCATATGAGCATGACAAATCTGGTGGAAGATTAGCCACGCAGCAGTGTTGGACAGATTGAAAGGGAGAGAGATAAGGAGTAGGTTACAATAGTCAAGATGGGAGGTAACTAAACAGTGTCTTAGTAGTGTGTGTAGAAAGGAAGGGACAAATTTTGCCAATGTTATAGAGAAAGAAGCAACAGGTTTTAGTTATCTGTTGGATGTGTGCAGGGAAAAAGAGAATAGAGTCAAAGATGACCCCAAGGTTGTGAGCTGAGGAAATGGGGAGGAATGTAGTAGTATTCACAGAAATAGGGGAGGTGGGTTTAGGGGGAAAGATAAGGAGCTCAGTTTTGGCCATGCTTGGTTTCAGACGGTTATTAGGAGAAGTTTGAACTGGATATGGAAACATAGAGCCAGTGAAGTGACTTGAGAAAAGGGGTTATATGAGCATATCGAGGTTGACAGAAGATTAGCTGTGCAGCTTAGTTTTGAACAGATTGAAGGGGAGAGAGATGATTCATAGGGAGATCAGCAAGGAGGAGGTTGCATGATGATACTGGCTGAATTCTGAGAAAATGAGCTGCTTTGCATCAGGGCCACTTTAACTAATTATGGGTTCCTGGGTAGATTTTGGAGATGGGGCCTCTTTTTTTTTTAATTTTTCCCAGCCTCACACCAAATTCTTGCTTTCCCCTTCCCTGTAATCCCTAAATTTCTGCTCTCCCACTCAATATCAGTCCCTGTTTGCACACCACCCCACAATTCCCAATTTTTCAATATGACATGGGACAGGAACATGTGTGCATCAATCCCATCCCTGAAGTTTAAGGTACTGGGTGGAGTAGAAGTTATAGGGAAGGTTTGAAGGGGTGGGGGGGGGGGCTAAGTGCCACTAGGCCACCAAAGCCTTAGCCCTTGGTTTGAGAGGGGATAGGGGCTAGGAGCCACTAGGGCATTTCCTTGTTTGGGGGTGGTGGGGTCACTGGGCCACCAGGTAATTTGGTTGGTTGGGGGTGGGATCATGATAGGGAGGGATCAGGGGTTTGGTCACCTGAGGTCAAATTTCACCTCAGATTTTTTTTAAAGCAATCCAATCCATGTGTATAGGTGCCAAACTTAACACAGGGCTCTGTGAGCATGTGTCTGGCTTGTTCCCCTTGTTTAGCACTGACATTTTCCACACAGCTGATTTGCATACAGTTTGCTTACAGCATTGTTGCACAAAAAATCAGCATTAAACTTATGTTAGGATACCCTGCACTAGAACTTTAGCCCTGGGCTCTGGAGTAGGGTTTCTTCATTGACCCCTTTATTTGCTATTCTTTGGCTCAAAGCTTAAGTTGCTGCTCTTGTGTTTTATTACAAAAATATGAATGTATATGTGAAACATGTTAGGCTGTTGATGTATTTTACTTATGCAATCATGTTTAATTTGAATCTTTTTCTGTTTTCAGAATAAGGCAGAACATTTTTTTAAAAGTGGCCATACAAACAATTGGGCAGTTTTAGTAAGTATCCTAGCGTCTCCTGCTTACTCGGAGGCCTTTTTATTGAACCAGGCTGTGTTTTATGCAGCTTTTTATATGTGCTAATTTTCTTGTAAAGCACCTAATGTAGAACTTCCTATTAGAGATGTGGAATAGGCAGGGACCCTGTTTGACATTCAGTAACACCTTTGTATAAAATGCAAACTACTAATGTGACATATAACGCAGTGTAGCTAACTCCATTCCCCATTATCGACTGCGCCATTAATGTCCATTAACAATCATTTCTTAGCATTGACTGCAAAATGCTGGGAATGCACTCAATAGTTAACACAGCTTGCAAAAGGAAACCAGGTATGCCAGAGACAAACTTTTTTTGCTGAGGAGAGATTAGAAAAAAGCAATAGTTGAAATGTAGCAGTAATTCTAAAATGAGCTTATTCATGCATACTGCTGCGATACAATGGCAAAATTTGCAGACAATTCCTGTGTTATGCCATAGATAATATGCATTTTCTTCAAAATTAAAGGTTAAAAATCGTGTGTGTTTGTGTGTATGTATGGGAGGGGAGGGATAGGGGCTGAGTGGACAAGTATTGCTTAAAGAGATTAATATTGAGCAGGGCCAGTGGAAGCATATTAGATGATCTGGACTAAAAGGCTTCACATTCTCTTCAGATTTCAACCACAATGCTATGGGCCATAAAATGAAGCACCATTAAGTCTAAAAACTCAAAAATAAAGTTGCATTTTGAAAGCAAAATAAAACACCTAAGAATTCCTATGTCCTTTCTACTTACCCATAATAGTAAGGATCAGAGAAGCAATGTGCTCCAACAAAACCCTTTCTAGAAAAGTCTTGAAGTAGCCATCTTCTCCCCCTCTGTATTCTACAGATCTTGTACTGAGTTTGTCACCTTCTTTGGGCTCAAACATATATATGTTTAGCATTTAATAATTGGCAGTAAATCAATTGCAAAAGAAGGTAGGAAGACAAAATAGTAGCAGAAATGGTGGTCTTCATGAATCACTTATGGAATGTCTAACTCATTATCAGAATTAACTTAATCATGGGGCAAACTAGGCAGCTATCTGACAACCAGGCAAACTGAAATAACTATCAGCTTATATGTTAATCCATAGGTGGGGTGGACAATTTTCAAATAGCCTATCACCTGAGTAAATGGCCTTTGGAAGTTCTTTTGATTGTGTGTGTGTGTGTGTGTGTGATGAGCATGGGAAATCCAACTGAACATGATTGAACTCGCCTTGAATGACTGCTGGAAAAGTATTTTCCATATGTATTTTATTTAATTTACTTTTCCTCTTCATTGGTGATGACATACAGCATAGGTAAAAGAAAAGCAGTAATCCAACCAAAGATAAATCAAATAAATAAATAGTAAAGAAATACATAATTGCTAATCAATAAATTATACTTTAAATATGATACTATAACCATATATTAAATATATACAATTTAATTTTAATGTATAAAACCTATTGGGGGTAGTTAATAAAGTGGTTTGTAGCAATAATGCATGTTAAAGGGCAGCTACTTGTGTTAGTTACTGTATTGCAAAATCTGCCACCACACTGCATTGAATAATAGTGAGATGAAAAGCATGCAAATGCATGCAAAACACTTTATTATAATTCAAATGAATACCGCAGCTTGCAATAAATCACTGCAAACTCTGTTATTCTTAGAAAAATAATTCCAGCTCAAAGTTGGTGTTATTTTTCCACTGGAAGCTTTGGGTCGCTAACACATACAGCTTCATGCTCCAGTTTGTGATCATAAGCAGCCATGTCTTATAAAAATGATTAGTTTGGGGGATCCTCCTTTCCCTGACACCAAGAATGACTCAGAGTTCCCTCTCTCCAAAGATGCCCCACAATCCTGGAAGGCCACCAAGCTTACCTTTTGAAGTCCCTGGTGGCCTAGAAAGTAGGCTGGCAGGGGCAATCCTCTCTCCTGCCAGTATTGGCTCCGGGTTCAGAATGGTTCCTAGGATACTCTCGTCGTAGTCTCCCTTGGAAAAATGTATCTTGTGGTGATCACCACTGGTCAGTGATGTAAATTCTGCCTAGCGGTCCCTGCAGTGCAGTGGGTCTCCAGAGAAGAAGGGGGTCCACTTGCAGCTACTCCATATCTACTGACATGGACTTCCCCTGTTTTGAGACCCTTTAAAAATTGTTGCTTGGGGCCCATAATTTTAATGTCTGTTGCTGCTGCAGGCTATGTTATTCCTTTACCATTGAAGTCACTAACCTGGGGTACAGTTGCCTATGGAGGCGTTTGGGAGGGAATTGTATGTATGATTTTGTTTTATTATTTTATTGTTTACCTTGAATCTGTTATGTGTGTTTTTGTACACCACTGAGAGCATGGTTGGATATGGGATATATAAGCTTAAATAAAATAAATAAATAAAAATCATGCAGTAGTAGAATGTCAGATTTTATTGCAGCTTATTAACTATCCCTCTTTAAGGCCAAGAAAAGAAAATAAGACCCAACATGGTCATGTTTTGGCATACGCCTTCTTTAGGGGTATAAATAACTATGAAATCTGTCAATATAGTCAAGAGGATATAATATCAATATAAATTATAATAATTGCATACATAATATAATTAAAAGATTATCACCTTAATAAATAATGAATTACGTGTGGGCACAATGAAAAATTGATCATAAAATCATTGTACCTCAATTCAGAAATGGTAGAACTTTTATTGGGTTTCTCTGTTTCCAATAACAACTGTCTTCAGTGACAACTGCATAAAGTAATATGATAAAAACACAGGAGCTAATATGGAAACCTCAGAAGAGGAAATTCAGATATATGAATTAAAAATGATGGAGGGATATTCAGTGGTGGAGGCTAGCGCATGTAAAGCGCATAGCCATCGCTGCTGAATACTAACCCTGAGTATTCAGTGCCAGGGCCATATCTGGCCACTGTCATTGAATATCCGGGTTGCCACATAGTCTGGAAGCTAACCAGACAATGGTGATATTGAGCCACTGCCCATTAGTTCCAGTGGGTAAAGTTAGATTGGCCTTTGCCGCACCTAACTTTACCTGTGGGTCGCTAACCAAGCAGCGGCTCAATATTGCCTCCACACTGCCCTGGAATGCCCACGACACACCCTGATGCTAACTGCAAAGCAATGAGGCATTAAGCGGCAGCAGCCATGGATATCCAGCGGCATTAACCCCGTTAGTGTCACTGAATATCCTGCTAACCGGCATTTACATGGTTTCAGGTCTGCAAACATGTATATGCCTTTCAATATCTCACCTCCAATAACCTTTACCTCCAAAGGGTCAGTTCCAATGTAAATCACAATAGAAACATATATACTAAATCCAATTGCTGAAATAATATCATAGTACCTTTAAATATGAGTTTTATGTATTCCTACTACACTGTCCCACCTAATCTCTCCCTACCCCCCCCCCCCTGAGTGCACCTGATCTTGGAAGCTAGGCCAGGCCCAGTTAGTACTTGGATGGGAGACCACCTTGGAATACCAGGTGCTGTAGGCTTATTGCATGGAAGAAAGGCCTGGCAATCTACTTCTGGTCACACTTTGCAAAGCAAACCCAGGGGATTGTTGGATTGTTGCAACATGGACAGTTATCCACAGGGTTGCTGGAAGTTGACATTTACTCAACAGCATTTAACAATATACTTCCTTTCTCGACTTGAAGACCTAATGTATATTCTGGAGGAGAAGAGGGACAGGGGAGATATGATTCAGACCTTTAAATACTTAAAGTATTAATGAACAAACAAACCTCTTCCAAAGACGGGGAAGCTGTAAAACTAGAGGGCATAAACTGAAGCTGCAAGGCGGTAAACTGAAAGGCAATGTCAGGAAATACTTTTTCCACTGAAAGGATGGTGGATGCTTGGAATGCCCTTCCGATGGAAGTGGTGGGGGCAAATACAGTGGCAGAATTCAAAATGGCACGGGACAGACACAGTGGATCCTTTTATAACAGGATAAAATCAAAATAATCATAACTATCTCTTATATCTCAGCAAATAGGGATGACCTATATGGAACGATTTGTGCACCCCTAAACAAAGGCATGTGGTGGGGTGACCTGCATGGAGCGGCAGGTGCACCTACTTGCTACCTTGCTGGGTAGACTAGATGGACCGTACTGGTCTTTATCTGCCGTCATATACTATGTTACTATGTAGACTTAATGAATTATAAAAATATGGTTTAATCAATCATTTACCATTACTGTATCAATTCAATTATGTTTAATATATAAAAATTCTTCTTATAAGTTACACAATGGAATAACCTCACCCATCTCACCCCCACCTGCAATCTCCTAATGTCCCATTATTATTCCTGTTTAACTAAGGGGCATGTTTACCAAAGGATGTAATGACATTAATGTCCATATCGTCCTGCTAGACCAGGCCAGACAAGTGGGTTGTGTTTTCTCTTTCCAGTTGATTGGTGGAGACATAGAAGCAATAAAAAGCCCAGGTTTCAATGACATCACTCCCATGCCTCTCTTAGCCTGAACCAGGGCCGGCCCGTCCATTGAGCGAGAATGTTTGTTTTTTGCACAGGGCCCCACGTTTCAGGGGGCCCCTCGCAAAGAACATTCTGCTTTAAAAATTAATTAAATTAAAAAAAAAAAAAAGCTGAATCGAGTGTCCTGCGGGCCCCCCCTGCCCAGCTGAGCCTCTCCACTATGGCTTTCAGATCCGCGAAGGGAGAGTGTCTCCCTCGCAGCTCTTTTAAGCCCGCAGGGGCTGATGGGAAATTTTGGCTCTCTTAAGCCTGCAGGGGCAGATGGGAAATTTCCTATTAGCCCCTGTGGGCTTAACAGAGCTGCGAGGGAGACGCTCTCCCTTCACGGATCTGAAAGCCGTCGCGGAGAGGCTCAGCCGGGCAGGGGGGGCCCCGTGGAACACTCAATTCTGCCATGGCGGCAGCAGCCAACTTTTTTTTTTTATTTTTTTTTATTTTTCCCTGGGCCGGGGGGGGGGGGGGGTTAGGACTGGAAAAGGGCTGATGGGGGGGTAGGACTGGAGGTGAGCGGATGGGGTTAGGACTGGTAATGGGCTGTGGGCTGATGGGGGGGTTAGGCCTGGTAATGGGCTATGGGGGGGCTAGGACTGGAAATGGGCTGATGAGGTTAGGACTGGAGGTGGGCTGAAGGGGTTAGGACTGGTAATGGGCTATGGGGGCTAGGACTGGAAATGGGCTGATGTGGGGGTTAGGAGTTGAGGTGGGCTGATGGGGCTAGGACTGGTAATGGGCTATGGGCTGATGGAGGGGGGTTAGGACTGGTAATGGGCTATGGGGGGACTAGGACTGGAAATGGGCTGATGGGGGGGTTAGGACTGGTAATGGGCTTGGGGGGGGTTAGGACTGATAATGGGCTATGGGGGGCTAAGACTGGAAATGGGCTCATGGGGTTAAGACTGGAAGTGGGCTGATGGGAGGTTAGGACTGGTAATGGGCTATGAGGGGGGCTTAAACTGAAAATGGGTTGATGGGGGGGCTAGGACTGGTAATGGGTTGGGGGGTTACTAGGACTGGAAATGGCCTGAGTGGAAGGGGAGGCTTGAACTGCAAATAGCTGATGGGGAGGGGGGCTTAGAAAGGAAATGGGCTGTGAGGGGAGGGAGCTAGGAGTGTAAATGGGCTGAGTGGGGGGGGGGAGCTAGGACAGGAAATGGGCTGATGGAGCAGCTAGGATAGGACTGGAAATGGGCTGTTGGGGGGAGCTAAGATTGGAAATGGGCTGTGGTGGGGGCTTGGATTGAAATGGACTCATGGAGGGGCTAGAACTGGAAGTAGGCTCATGGGGGGCTTGGATTGGAATTTGGCTGAGTGGAGGGGAGCTAGGATTTGACATGGGCTGATGGTGGGGCTAGGAAATGACTAGAAATGGGCTGATGGGGGGCTGGGATTGGAAATGAGCTGATAGAGGGACTCGGATAGGACTGGAAATGGATGGGGGAGCTAGGACTGGAAATGGGCTGATGGGGGGGCTAGGACTGGTAATGGGCTGATGCAGGGACTAGAAGGGAGCGGATGCTGGGTGAGGCTGAAACTAGAAGGGAGCTGATGTTGGGGGAGGATTAGAATGGGATGGGGCTGGGAGAGAGAAATGGAGAGGGGCAAAATATTTTGTGTGGGAGGGATGAAAAATCTACAATTGGCCGGGTATTGGGAGAGTAAGTGGGGATTGAGGATGGAGGGGTAAAATTTGAGTGGATGAAATAGGAACGAGGAAAGAGCAAAAGGAGAAAGATTAGTATGTTAAAGCAGATATAGAGAGAGAGAATGGAAAAAAACTACGAGAGAAGAAAGGACAAATGGACAGCAGATGATGGAGAGTTAGCAGAAGACACGAAGAAACCAGAAGAAAGTGGCTGGAGCAATTGCAACTGAAAAAAATAATGCACAAAAGGTAGAAAGATATCTCTTTATTTTGAATTTATTAACTGGAATATGTCAGCTCTGGGAAATGTGCATCATTAATGTCTGCGCTTTGTTTAGTACAAGAGGAAATTAATTTATAGTTTTATTTCTCCAGTGTTGTTGTACATTCCAAGTTTGGCTTTTGGGGTTCCCAGTTTAATTATTGCCTTCCTGTTTCTAAATTGTGATTCCTTGTTTGGTGATGGTCTATGTTCTGCATGTGTAACTGAACTGAGGTATTCTGTTTATGTAATTCCTATTTGACATTGCCACTTGTTCTCTTTCCCCAGTAGGTCATGTATTGTTATTCTCTGAAATGTATTGGTTTAATATTTGCAGTATTGCCTTTTGATAGGTAGGGTTTGGTGCTTTGAGTCTTGGTAGTGCTGTTATGATACGGTGGGTTTGCTATGGGTTCTAAATGGGCAGGGTTTGTAGTAGTTCCTAATGTGCCTGGCAGTTGGCACTGGATTATAGTAATGTAGAAATCTTTTAGTCTTTCTTTATACATACATTCATTAAGAGACATGTTTACGAAAAGTTAGTGTATGGTAACATTATGCAAATATTCATGCAAATGAGGCCACTTATGCAAATGAGGCCCCACACCAAGCCTCTGCACATGGCCCCGCACCCCCCTTGGGCCGCCCCTGGCCTGAACCACTAGAAGGCAACTCAGCATTCTTCTCTGTCCAGCAGATGATGGTTCGATTTTCTCAACTCTGAAGAAAATCTGAACAGTTGAGAGGAAAAAAAATTGGTTTTGCTTGTGGACAACCACTTTGAGGGTGACTCTCTCATTTGAGTGCGACATGGGAGGCTCCACTAGACTAAGATCTTTTCGGTAGCCAAAGGAGGAGGGAAAATTGTTTCAGCTCCATGCTATTATCATAAGTAACAGTTGAGCAGCCAGAAAATTTTTAAGGATTTGGAAGAGATCAACAGCCTCACACAACCTCAATGCCAGGGCCAGTGCTAGGACCTCTGGTGCCCCCCTGCAACCTACAGATTGGTGCCCCCTCCCTCATTACTATTGATGGTAGGCAGTACATCCCCCCCCTCTCCAAAAACTCATTTGTGAACTCTTTTCACATGATGCTAGCATTTCTCATTTAAATCAAATATTTTAACAAGAAGATGCAGTGAAGGGGCAAATGCATAGCTGAAATAAAAATAAGTACTGCCGAGTGAATATTTAACATCTTATCAACAGGCTAGCAAAGGGTTAATGTGATTGAAGCAAACACAATCAATGTGTTTATTTATTTAACCCAAAAAAAGATCTACAAAGGTTACAATCACTTAGCTTTTCGTGCCTCTTCTTCCGCCTGCTATTGTTGCCACAGATACTACTGATGCTCTTTCTCTGTATATGTGGTTGCACTGCTCTTTTATAAATCCAGCAAATAAGGAGGTGGTAATAAGAGCAGATGGTGTAGCTGGGTTGAAAAAAAGGTTTTGGACAAGTTCCTGGAGAAAACCTCAGAAGTCTGACTTGGGGAAAGCCACTGCTATCCTTGGCAGAATGAAAGCCATGGTGAGCATTAAAGGGCAGGACTCGATCCCGGAGCTGATGTTGACAGTCCTCCATCAATGTGAGAACCACCAATTGGCTGGACTTTTGAGTTTGCTTTGAGAGTACTGCTTCACTGCTGCCTGTTGCAATTGTTGCAATTGTGAAACATGCAGAGACTTTGCTAGCATTGCAACCAGGCTGGACAAAAGTGGAAAGATCATTGTATAGACTCCTATGAGAGCCAGCAGTGGTGCTCCTTGTAATGGACTGGCAGTGATGCATCTGTGTCCAACTCTGACCAACCGATGTGCTGCACCCAAAGCTCCCCAATTCCCTGTACTCTGTGTGGCTGGCTTCCTGACTGTGACATAAAAGTAAATGCCACCCTAAAAGTGTTTGTTTGGTGCCCTGCAGCAAAGGTGAAATTAGTTGAAAAGTGCACACTTTACAGAGTAAAGCCTTTTAACACTGTTCATCACAGGAGACTTATAAATATATTGAATGCCCTAGGGATGGACCTAAAATGACTGACTGGGTTAGAAATTGTTTGTGGGAGGCAGCAGAGGGTACAGGTAAATGGAGCTCACTCTGAGGAGAAGAATGTTAACAGTGGTATGCTGCAGGAATCTGTCCTTGGTCTGATCCTTGTTAACATTTTAGTAAGTGATATTGCGGAAGGGCTATCGGTTAATGTTTGCCTCTTTGCAGGTGATACCAAAATCTGCTATAGAGTAGACACATCCAGAAAAGTGTAGATAACATGAGTAGGGATCCAGAAAAGCTTCAAGGGTTGAGAGTTTGTCAGCTGGGATTTAATGGTAAAAAAAAAATTCAGGGTCATGCATTTGGGCTGCAGAAATCTAAGGGAGCAGTACAGTATTGGGGGTAAAGAAATTCTGTCCACAAAAGAAGAGCATAGGGAGAGGAATTGCAAGCAGGAAGGAGGTGATAATGCCTCTTTATAAATATTTGGAATATTGTGTGCAATTCTGGAGATCACACCTTCAAAAGGATATAAACAGGATGGAGTCAGTGCAGAGGGTTGATCTCAAATTGATTAGTGGGCTTCATCATAAGGTATATGCGGACAGACTTGAAGATCTCAATGTGTACACGTTGGAGGAAAGGTGGGAGAGGAGAGATACGATACAGATGTTTACTTTGATGGAATAAATGCACAGGAGGAGAGCCACTTTCAATTGAAGGAAAACTCTGCAATAAGGGACATAGGCTCAAGAGCAATTTGTGGAAATATTTCTTTATGGAAAGCATGGTAGATGCATGGAATAATCTCCCAGTGGCGGTAGTAGAGATGAGGACTGTATCTGAATTAAAGAAAGCATGAGACAAACACAGACTATCCTGTAGGGTCTGTAGTAGTTGATATGGAAGGACAGACTGGATAGGCCATATGGTCTTTATCTGCCGTCATGCTTCTATGTTTCTAGAGTGATGCAATAACATATTTCCCTCGGTCACAGGATCAGACATTTGGAGGATTCATCTTTGTGTGTCATAGAAAGTGGGGTGTGCACACACACGTGTGTGTATGTGTTTTTGAGCAAGTGCATGAGTTTGTCTCTTTCTGTGTGTCATGAAGACTGACAGACTACATGCGCACATGTCTGTGTATGTGTACGCCATGGGGACTGAAGAGTGCTACATGTGTGTGTGTGTCGGTGTGCACTGTATGTCTTGGGGCCTGTTGGGAGCTATGTGTGTGTCATGAAGAGTGTCAGAACTGCATGCATGTATGTGTGTGGGGCTATGTATGTTAATATGTCAAGGGCTGTATGTACATGTGAAAACAGCACATTTACGGTGTGCATGCAATTCATTTCCCTTTCCTTCATTTGCAAAGTTATACATATCTGGGGTGGGGATGATAAAATATGTCTCATTTTTGGTAGCAAAGGTGTACGAGGAATAATTGTAACTGCTACTCTGTACATGCCTTTTGGAGCAGCCTGTCCCATGGTCACACCTACACTGCTGATTGCGGCTCTCCCCCCTCTTTGGCCCATGAGATGGCCTGCTCCCATAGGCACATGCAGCACTGCCTCTCTTCAGCCCACTGGAACAGCCTGGCCCATGGGCACAGGCAGCACTGCCGATTGTGGCTTGTCTCTCCTCTTCATCTTGCAGAACAGGTGGGTCAAAGAGGAAAGAGAGGCCACAATCGCTGTCAGCAGTGTTGTGTGCCCGCAGGACAGGTAGCTCCTGCGGGCACACGCATCACTGCTTCTCCAAGGACAAGCAGGGTGAGTCAGCCATATCTGCTGATGTCATCCGATGGTGCCATACACGGAACTACTCTCCATAGCTCAGAAAGGGACAGACTTTCTGAGCATGAGCCCTGGTAGCCCAACCTACTGGCTCGCCCCTAGCCAGCAAGTTTCTCCTCTTCCGCCTTGCCTACAAGATGGATCCTTCTACTCTCCAGATTCAGACCATTTTCAAAATACAAATCTCAACTTAAAAGAGCTAAGGAGTAAAGCGAAAGCTCTTCAGACTGACCTGCAACCATGCCAAAGCCAGGCTTTAAGAAATGCAGCTCGTGGGCCCGCAAAATGAGCAATGCAGATGCTCATGAGTGCTGCCTTCGTTGCCTTGGCAAGGACCATAGGATAAAGGAATGTGTAGCATGTGCCTGGATATCTCCAAGGGCCAGGAAATCAATTGGACATTCACTCCAGGACTTTCTCCAGAGCTTCAACTCCTCAGTGGCCCGAATGGACACTGCAGCCCTTCTGGGCAAGGACTCCTCTGCGACACCACATGTGCTGACCACGGCCTCCATCCCAAACCATGTGCCCCGGGATACTCCTGCTGCCTCCTCTGCCCCTCTGGACTCCAGCTGCCCTACTATGGAGGCTCCCTCCACATGGGCTCCCAGCTATGTTGCCCTGCTTCTTCACAGCTCCTCTGCTGGGTCTGGTTCCTCCCTTCCCCCCCTCCCCCCCACCCCGGCACAGCGACATCATCAGATCAGAAGCTATTGGGGAGCAACATCAGTGCCACGGGCCCGCCTCCCAAATGCCGACTGGATGGTGTGAAAGCCACTCCTCCAACCCTGATCACAGGCAGAGCAGGTCCTCCGACCCCCACCCCCTACCTGCGCACTGCTGCAGAATAAACAGATCTATGAGAGACACAGGCACAGTAATCATTGCAGGGGTAACCACCATGACCACAGAAACTGCTGGGAACCCTGCCGGAGGCATGATAAGAGCCATGGGAGGCACAGCAAAAGACAGCATAGCACTGGCTCCAGCAACAGCAGCCCAATAGCTCCACGCAGGAGACCCAGGTACTTTGCAGGCAGCTCTCCCCCCACCCCCAGGTCCCCTCAGAGCCAGCATCGGGAGGAAGAGCACCTTTGTTAGGCTAAAACACGGAGGGCTACCTGGCAGGACTCCTACACCTCACCTCATGCCTCTTCCAAGAGTGACCCACCATACCCCTGGCCCCCTCATCAGCATCCGGCCTATGGACTCTGAGAGTGGATCTAGGCCATTGACACCCCCGGAGCAGCAGCAGGCCTCCATGGACGCAGCAAGAGCACCACTGGATCCTGTTTGCCCTCTATCTCTGAGCCAGCTGTTGGTCGCCACGCTGGGACCACCACTGCAAGGCCCACCAAGATGAGCGTAAACAGAAGCCTGCCACAACAACCAGAGGGCGGCCTAATCCGTCCTTTTGACATAGACATCTGGGCCAGTCTACCGGGGGGAGGGGGGTGCGCAAACTGACGGCCTTCTTCATCACCTGGCGTGCCATCACAATGGACAAGTGGGTACTGCAAATAATTGCACAGGGGTATTGCATCTGGTTCTCTTCCACCCCCTGGCAACACTCACGACCCTCCAGCTACACTCCACCGCACCTACTTTCTATTATCACAGCGGAGATCCTAGCCCTGTTGATGTCCTGGGCAGTAGAGCTGGTGCCATTACATGAAATCTGCGACTGTTTCTACTCCAGATACTTTCTGATCCCCAAGAGGTCTCGAGGCGTCAGCTTCATCCTCGACCTCGGGAAGCTCAACAGATTCATCCACAAGGAGAAATTCAGGATGTACTCCCTGGGGTCCATCCTGCCTCTGCTACAGGCTGGAGAATGGCTGGCCTCCTTGGATTTGTAGGATGCCTACAAACATGTGCCCATCTACCCGGAACACCGGAAATGCCTGTGCTTCCAAGTGCTTGGAAACCATTACTAGTACAGGGTCTTGCCCTTCGGCCTATCCCCAACTCTGCCGGTGTTCACCAAGTGCATCGCAGTGACAGCAGCAGCACAACTCCGCAAGCAAGGGATCTCTGTATTCCCCTACCTCAACGACTGGTTGCTCTCTGCTCCCTCCCAGCAGCAGAGCGAGGAGGCGGTCACTTGGACTATCGATCTTCTTTCTTCCTTGGGCTTCCTGGCGAACCTCCAGAAGTCCCACCTCTGCCCCTCCTAGTGCCTGGAGTTCATTGGGGTGGACATAAACACTGCTACGGCACGGAACCCCAGGCGCACTCCATCATAGAGCTGACCAAGACAATTCACTCGACCTATCAGACATCTGCGTGAACACTGCTGCGCCTCCTGGGCCACATGGTTGTGTCTACACAAGTGCTCCCCCTGGCAAAGCTACATATGTGACATCCCCAATGGCACCTTCGCACCCACTGGAGCCAGCACCCGCCTCTGTCAAGATGCATACAGTTGGACGATGGAGTCAAGGCATTCTTCCAATGGTGGACTTGCCACAGGAATCTGGTCCAAGGCAGGCCCCTGCAACCACCTCCACACCACCTAGTCATCAACATGGATGCTTCATTGGTGGGCTGAGGGGCTCACTGCTGCCAGTTTCGCACTCAAGGGGTCTGGGAAAGAGCGCACATATCACATCAACCTGCTGGAGCTCCAAGCGATCCACTATGCACTCGGTGTCTTCCACGACTGCATCACTGGTAGCATGATGCTGATCCAGCTAGACAACCAAGTGGCCATGTTTTACGTCAACAAGTAAGGGGGGATTGGCTTATGTTCCCTGTGCAGGGAAGCAGTCCTGATCTGGGCCTTCACACTCTCCAAGCAATGCCTACTACAAGCCTCCTACCTCCTGGGGGCACAGAATCAGCTAGCCAACCGGCTTAGTCGCCAGCTACATCCACACGAGTGGACACTCAGTCCACAGGTGGCAGCCTCCCTCTTCCTCTGGTGGGGACACCCAGAGGTCGACCTATTCCCTACTGAAGAGAATGCAAAGTGTCCCTCTAGCCAGGGATGCCTTTGACGTGTCATGGGCGGAGTGGTCACTTGTGTATGCCTTCCCCCCAAAGCTGCTCATCTGGAAGCCACTTCAGTACATCATCCAAGCACAGCAAGGGCCATTCTCATCATTCCACACTGGCCCAAGCAGATGTGGTTTCCCCTTCTTCACCGCCTGGCCCTGGAGGCCCCCGTATGCCTTCCTCTGCACCCAGACCTCATCACGCAGGAAAGCAGAGTGACCCTGCACCCCAACCTACCAGTGTTCATGCTGACAGCATGGAAATTGAGAGGCTAACTCTGTCATCCCTCAACCTCCCCTCCAAGGTGCAGGTTGTGCTGGCAGCCAGAGGTCCATCCACTAGAAAATCCTATGGCTTGAAATGGAAATACTTTGGCATCTGGTGTGCAGCCTGGAACCTGGATCCCTTCTTCTGCCCAGTGGCACAAATCCTACAGTACCTCGCCTCACTCTTTGACAGTGGCCTAAAGGCACTGTCCATCTGAATACACCTTTCGGCGATTGCTGTGTTCCAAGACCACACCGGGGATGGCTCCATTGCCACACTCCCAGTGGTCACGTGTTTCATAAAGGGCCTGGCGAACCTACAGCCCACAGTCTGGCACACGGTGCCTCCCTGGGACCTCAACGTTGTCCTCAACCAGCTGACCAGCAAGCCCTTCGAGCCTCTGCACTTGGTGGACATGAAATATGCAGCCTGGAAAATGCTTTCCTTGGTGGCCATCACTTCTGCCAGGAGGATCAGTGAACTGCAGGCCATCATGGCAAACTTGCCTTATATGCAACTCTACCAGGACTGAGCCACTTCTCTGGACACACCCAAAATTCATCCCCAAGATGGCATCCACCTTAACCAAACCATCGAGCTGCCAACTTTCCACCCGGCACCTCACACTTCTGCGGAGGAACAGAGGCTGCACACCCTGGACTGCATCAGAGCTATGCACATCTACCTGAGCAAGATGGCACGCGACCAACAAGGGACCCAACCTTTCATCTCCTATGATCCCAGTAGACTGGGATGCCCGGTCACCAAGCTGACCCTGTCACTATGGATCTCCAGCTGTATCACCTTCTGCCTTGACCGGATGGGGGCCCAAACGGCACCACGAATGAACATGCACCAGCTCTGGGCACTGGCCACCACCATTGCCAAACTGCACGCTGTGCTGGTTGCGGACATTTTGTAAGGATTCCACCTGGTTTTCCACATATTCCAATGGCACTACTGCCTTGTCCTCAAAGCATGGTCAGATGCCATATTCAGCTGCGCTGTCCTGGCCTCATCTTAAACACGAGCGGAAACACGCCAGGAGGGCATTGAAAAGCATACGCCACACCCAGGCATGGCGCAGCCTGACTGTTGAACACTTGCTAGCATTACCACGGTTTTTGATTGTTGCACTGTTAACCTTGAATTTTGTACTGTTGCCTTTGTGTAATGCCACCTGTTATTGGCATTGCACCTCCTTCTTGTTGTTGCTGCCTAATAACCATTGCGCGTCCTCTGCAATGCTGTTGATGTTTTTGCACAATGTTAATCTAGGGAGGGGTGGCCTAGTGGTTGGGGCATATTACCTCTGGCCAGAAGGCCAGGGGTTTGAATCTTGCTAGAGGACAGGAACCTTGGGCTGGAAAGTTACTTGCTCTGTAACGGGAGTTCTCCGAGGACAGCAGGTTAAGTCAGCCACACATACCCACCCACCTTCCCTGACATATGTGCAGGTCTGATGCCTCTTTGAGGGTTGGTGCAGCATCTGAAAGCTAGTTTCTGAGGTGGCCAAGGTACCATCTCTGCTAGCCTTTCTACAGGATGGTCTGGAGAAGAGCCTTTTTCTTAGCTCCCTGAAAGTTGAGGTGGCAGCCTTGCCCTGTTTTTGAGGTTCGGTGGCTGGCAAGTCTCTGGCTTTGCATCCGGATAGTTCACATTTTCTTCTGGGGGTTTGGCATCTGCATCCTCTCCTTCAGTCAGTTGTCCTTTCCTGGTATCTATGTTTGGTGCTCAGGCCCTGATGATGGAGTCCTTTGAGCCTTTAAAGTGTGCTACTCTGAAAGATTTGATGCTCAAGACTGTTTTCTTGGTCATGATTTATTAGACGAGGTAGATTTCTGAGCTACAGGCCTTGTCTTGTCGGGATCCTTATCTGTCTTTTTGGAGGAGGCTGTTTCCATTCAGCATGTGCCTTCCTTTTTGCCCAAGGTGATTTCTCCCTTTCATGTGAACCAAGTGGTTTGCCTGCCCTCCTTCTCTAAGGAGCAGTGTTGGGGGAAAGATAGGGATCTTTGCCATCTGGATATCTGGAGGGTGCTTCTCTGGTACTTGGAGGTTATGAATTCCTTTCATAACTCAGATCATCTTTTCATGCTGTTTTGCTGGCTCGTGCAAGAGTGATGCAATGGTTAAGTTTACGTTGCGGCGCTAGATCAAGGAGGCTATTGCCTCAGCTTATCTGCCGGTTATGGAGGGTTTTGGTGCCCATTCTATTCGCGCTCAAGCATCATTGTGGGCAGAGCATAGCTTTGGTAGCCCCTTCAGACATTTGTTGGGCGGTAATGCGGGCATCACTTTCCATGTTTGGCAAGCATTACTGCTTGTATGTCCACATTTGGGCAGACACAGCCTTTGGCTCCAAGGTTTTGTGAGCTGCTGACTTCTTCCTGGCCAGTGGAGGTGTAGCTTTGGTACGTCCCACTTGTCTGAACTGATCTAGCAGGATGATATGGAAGGTGATATTTTACTTACCAGATAATGTTCTTTCCTTGAGTTCTGCTAGACCAGTTCAGGACCTGCCCCTGAAACTGTGATTGCTCTATTATTCTGTGGCAGTATTTTGGTCTGCTATGATTTATCTGCTTGGCTCTGCAGGTTCATATTCTACTGACAGCTTTCTGGTCACTCTCTCATGTACATAGTTTGTCTACTGTTTGTTTCATCATTATTGCCCATGTTGAGGTTGTGTGAGGTTTCCCATACGTTTTGGGACATATACCGAGTTGCTCTCTATTGGCTCAAGCTGAGAGAGGCATGGGAGTGATGTCATTGAAACCTGGGCTTTTCATTGGTTCTTTGTCTCCACCAATCTGTTGGTAGGAGAACACAACCCACTTGTCTGGACTGGTCTAGCAGGAGTCAAGGAAAGGACATCCGGTAAGTAAAATATCACCTTCATTAGCATGTGTTGTGCTCGGAGCCCTTTTAATGACCTTAACGCGTATTAACCTTTAGTAACTATACTCCTAATATTATTGCAACTGATGTTGTAATAATTATTGATTTAAAATTATTCTCCATCATTAAAATGTTTTACAGTGCTCAGATAAATAAAAAATGTAAATACATTAAGTTAATTATAAGAGTATGAAGTAAAATTGATACAGGAAAAATGAGGCATAAATAGAATCTATATTTAAAAAAACAAAAACGATAAAGATCTGTATGATTTTGTAACAAGAACAACTACCTATTCGATTTTGCAAGAAGACAGTGTAGTCAAATCACATATAAATCTTTGTTCTATTTATAATAGTTTCTCCTCTAAATTACTACCTCGCCAGGATAATTTGGCTACATTTGTGACAAAAAAGCCTGAAATCTTCAAAAACATCTAATCAGTACCATTGTTGTAATCAGATTGATAGTTAAGATGAGATTGAAGCATATGACTTTAAAAGATGTTTTGCATCCTTTGAGCAGGATATGGGAAGTCTTTCATTATAATTACTTAATTCAAAGTGTTTTTAGTCCATATAAGATCCTGGCGAGTAGTAGTGTTACTGTTACTATGAAGATCGTCAGTGAAGTATGGGGAAACTGCTAGGTACGTATGACCTAGATTGGCCACTGTTGGAAACAGGATACTGGGCTTGATGAACCTTGGTCTGACCCAGTATGGCATATCTTATGTTCTTATGTGGCAGGAAATGGCACCGAAGCATCTCAGTTACTTTAGTACTGAGATGGCAGTATGCTGTTGACTGTTCTTTTACAGTCAGTAATATTGCTTTTGATATTTTCTGAGATAATGAGTTGTCTGCTTTGGTTTAGGAAGGTGGCCATCTGGTATGAAAGAGGAGATAAGACGAGGCAGGATGAAATGTTTTAAAGATCTGTGTAGCGTGACTATATTCACACACATCTGTGCTGCTGGTTTAAGATATATCCTGACACTAAGAAATGGCAGTATATTAGTAAACCATAAGAGTCGTAGGGGCATATTTACTAAAGTTCACAATTTTGTGATGTAAAATTAGCGCTGAGGCCTTTGTAAATTTTTGGGGGCACGTGAACCTGTCCCCCTACTGTAAGCATGGTGCCATGCATTAGCAACACAGTAACTGGCACACGGGCATACTTAATTCAACATGTTCTAATGGCAACAGGCATAGCACACATCCACACAGAGGATCTCTAAAGGAAAAAAGTGGACTGTTGTAGTTGTTGATATGGAAGGACAGACTAGATAGGCCACATGGTCTTTTTCTGTCGTCATTTTTCTATGTTTCTAACTGCGACACGCCCCCTAACCCACCTAGTCTTTGCCCAGTCACATGCTAACTGGCACACGTGGGATTTTTAGCATAGCACCCTTAATGCACAGCAAACTCCTAGATGTTAGTAAACATTCCCCATAATTAATGTGTTATGCTATTTTTCAGCGAATGGATTTGGTATTTGTTTTTGTTGTGATTTAAATTGAAATTGATCCTTTGGAGGTAAGTTATTTTTTCATTGTATTTTTCATTTTTCTCTTATGAGAATTTCTATATTAGCTGTTAAATGTTTTTATCATATTATTTTATATAGTTGTCATTGAAACAGTTATTGTTATTGGAGAGAGACCCATTAAAAGTCCTATCTTTTCTGGATTGAAGTGAAATGATTTTATGATTGAATTATTCATTATGCCTACATATAGCTATTTATTAAGATGACAATCTTATAATTATATATGTTATTATTTATATTGATTTTATTGCCTCTTGATTTTATTGACATATTTTATCTTTATGTATACTACTGAAGAAAATGTATGCTGAAACATGGCCATGCTGGGTCTTGTTTTATTTTCTTGGTCATAATATGTTTACGTATTACATTTCATTTTATATTTAAATATGGTTATATCATGTTAAATATCATTGATTACTTGTTTACATAATGCCTTGGATCTAGGGACCTATCACCCTATATCACATCTATCTTATTTCTCCAAGACAGAAGAAAAATGTCTCCCAACAGTTAAATTACTTTCTGGAAAAAACAAATGTTTTACATCCCTGTCAAGCAGGCTTTCATATCTGTCAAAGTACAGAAATAATTATAATTGCCCTCCTCTGTGACATTCATAGCTATCTGGATGCTGGGCAAATTGCTATCATTGTTTCACGTGATCTCTCAGTGGCGTTTGACCTAGTCAATCATTAGCTACTTCTCTCAAGACTCCCAGGCTTTGTATCTCCAATACAGTTCTACAGTGATTTTCATTTTTTCTTAGAAACCTGTACATTCAAAGTTATTTTTAACTCTTCTACATCAGATGTCGATCTTCGTCCTTGGGTGTGTCACTTAAACATTTCTTAGCTCACTTGCAGCTCTGATACAAGAACGTGATATTACTTGTTTTTACAGATGACATTGTAAAACTCCTTACTTGTACAGGCTACCAAGCCCAGACCTGTCTCAACTCAGTTCCCGTCTTAGCATTGTAAGTAGGCGGATCTGCGCAAATCACTTAAGATTAAATTACTCCAAAACCACAGTGTGGCTAACAGGTCTGTCCTCTACACCATCAATTAATCTTCAACTGCTTTCAAGGCCGTATACATTTTTTAGGATGCATCATTAATGCTGAACAGATTTACACCTCTTGCATTTCTGCAGTAATAAAATCAATCTCCAGGAAGAAGCAGGAATGAGTCCTCACATATGGGTACGTCGGTACCGACGGAGCCTGCTTGGGAACGCTCCCCAGCTTCCCAAAAAGGAAAGCTTTTGGGAGCATCCCACAGCGCCTGCGCGCTGCCTTCCTGCCGCCTTCCCGCCTTTCCTAACCAACTCTCCTCAGTTCTTCTTTTAGGCGGAGCCAGCAGGTCGTGTTCCTGTCACCGCTGAAGAAGTTTTTTATTTTAATTTATTTCTTTGGTCGCGTGTCTGCCTTCCCCGACGCCGGACCGGTACCGCCGGTCTTTTCTTTTCTTTTCTTTAAAAAAAAAAAAAAAAAAACTATTTATTTTTCCTCACTTGGTGTATTTTTCTTCTTAGGCCTCCAGGCCCACAAGAAATTTTTCCCTCATGGAAAAACCAGCCTCCGGGTTCAAAAAATGCACTAAGTGTAGCGGTACAATTTCTGTCACAGATACCCATGAATGGTGTCTGAAATGTTTGGGGCCTGAACACTCCATCCCGCATTGCCAGTCCTGTTCTCAAATGTCTAAACGAGGGTTACAGAACCGGGCAGCCAAGCTCCATGTGCTGTTTCCCACGGATGCACCGGCGGTGGCATCGACATCTTCCAGGTCTTCCTCTCCTGATGGGTCTCAGGTAACCAAACATACTTTTAGCAGGTCCTCGAAGGGCAAATCTCCCTCTAAGCATCGAGATGCCTCCGGGCTTGCCCTCGAGGATCCTGCCCCAGCCAAACAACCCCGGCGGGAAGCTCCGGCTTCCAAAGCTCCTCCTATGGGGTTACAGGTTGACATCGATGGCACGGCCTCGACCGATCACCTGTTAGACTGCTCTGGGGTACCGGCACAATCTCCGGGTACCGACATCCAGACAGTCGTGGCATCCATGGATCACACTGTGCAATCCATGCAGCAGGCTATACTGGCTTTCATTAAGGCTGCGACGCCGACGGTACCGCAACAAGCTCCGTTGTCGGCGCCGGCACCGGTACCAACTTCGATACCGGTACCGACTGCATCGTCATCGGCCAGGATACCGATTCTGGCTCCCTGTCCTGGGCTCTTTCTCGGTACTGATCCGGTACTGGGAACACCCGATGTCGGTACCTATCGATACGCCTATCGATCTTTGGAATCGAGCAGACGATACTTCGATTCTTCTGATGATTCTGATTCATCGGATGAGTCTCCTGAAGTATCTATCACCCTTCCTAAGGAGCCCTCTTCTCCAAAAAGGAGAATGTCTCCTGCAGAGGATTTGTCCTTTCAAGACTTCATAATAGAAGTAGCTAAAGGACTCTCTATTTCAGTAACCTCTGAAAAAGAACCTAGAGCAAAAAAATTAGATATTTTGGGATACTCTAAGGTTCCCAGAGAGGCAGTCACCTTGCCAATTCATGAAATTCTTCAAGAACATTTGATTGAATTATGGGAGACTCCTCTCACCCTTTCTCCTCATTCTCGTAGATTGGACACTATGTACCATGTCCCTCCTTCTCCTGGATTTCAAAAAACTCAGCTTCCTCACCACTCCTTTGTGGTGCAGTCAGCTATGAAGAGGATAAAGAGTACCAAAAGACACTCTTCTACTCCTCCAGGAAGAGAATGCAGGACCTTGGATGCTTTTGGTAGGAAAATCTTCCAAGCTAGCATGCTTATTGCCAGAGTCAATTCATATAGCCTTTATATGGGTATGTTTCTAAAGGAAGTTGCAGAAAAGCTGCACAACTCTCTCCCTTTTATTCCAGAGGATAAAAGGGATGAGTTCCTTCTTTGTCTTAAGCATACTCAAGACATTTCAAAGTTTTCCAACAGGGCAGCCTTTGATTCTTTTGAAGGTGCCAGCAGAGCCTCAGGCATTGCTATAGCTGCTCGTAGAATTGCTTGGCTCCAGGCTTCTGATCTAGAACCCTGGGTCAAGATGGTTTAGGAAATCTGCCCTGTACAGGTGAAAATCTATTTGGCAAAGAGTGGCAAATTAAAGCCACTCAAATGGATGCAGAAAATGCTGCTCTGGATAGACTTTCTAAGTCTACCTCCACTCCGGCCAAGAAGAAATCTTTTAAAAAGTCTTTTTACAAAAAGGGCAGATTTCCTTCCACTTCTGGTCAACAGTCTTCTACAGGTCGCTTTGCTACTAAGCGTCAGCAACCTAAACAGGCCAGGCCTAAACCTGCAGGGGCTGCTACAACCCAGCAGTCCCAACCCCCTCAGGGATTTTGACTTGATACTAGAGAACTTAACCTTTCTGGCTCTACAACAACCAGAGCCTCTCACCATTCCAGGAAGGTTAGCTCATTTTGCTCCCAGATGGGAGCAAATCACATCAGAGCAGTGGACCCTCTCTATCATAAGAGAGGGCTACAAACTTCATTTCTCAGACCTTCCTCCCTACACCATGGTGAGCAATTCTCCCACATCCCTCGACCTTCTGGATCAGGAGGTGACTACCCTTCTGGCCCAGAGGGCTATAGAATCAGTTCCGCTTCTTCAACAAGGGTCAGGGTTTTACTCCCCCTATTTTCTCATCCCAAAGAAAACAGGGGGATACAGACCCATTCTGGATCTCAGAGAATTGAACAAATTCTTATGCAAGGAGAAGTTCAAGATGCTTTCTTTAGGCACTCTCCTTCCATACCTGCAGAGTCAGGATTGGCTTTGTTCTCTAGATCTCAAGGATGCGTACACTGATATACTCATCCATCCATCCC
Source organism: Ichthyophis bannanicus (assembly GCA_033557465.1). Classification (NCBI taxonomy): domain Eukaryota; kingdom Metazoa; phylum Chordata; class Amphibia; order Gymnophiona; family Ichthyophiidae; genus Ichthyophis; species Ichthyophis bannanicus. Next base: position 215,023,111 of record CM066040.1, read on the forward strand.
ACAGAAAATTCCTACGTTTTCTGTTCCAGGGAAAACATTACCAATACAGAGTGCTTCCTTTCGGTCTAGCCTCTGCTTCAAGAGTGTTCACCAAATGCATGGCAATAGTTGCTGCATTTCTACGCACTCTGGGAATATTTGTCTTCCCATACTTGGACGACTGGCTCATCCGAGCTCCATCTCAGTCAGTCAGAAGCCCAAGTTTCCCTGGACCGCACCAAGCGCATTCTGCAGTATCTGGGACTTGTGGTAAACCTCCCAAAGTCTCAGCTCACCCCTATTCAGTCCCTAGAATTCATAGGGGCCTGGTTGGACACCACTACTGCAAGAGCCTACCTTCCTCAGGCTCGTTGCCAACGTCTAGCGCAGTTAGCCTCCCAGATTTAGTCAAAGAGCCACTTAACTGCCCGGGAGATGCTACAACTACTAGGCCACATGGCTTCCACAGTGCATGTGGTGCCCTATGCTCGCCTACACATGAGAGCAACTCAATGGACGTTGTCCACACAGTGGACTCAAGCATCAGGAGCTCTCTCAGACCAAATAGCAACCTCCAAACGTCTCTTTTGGTCTCTCCAATGGTGGATGTCAACTCAAAATCTGTTGCTGGGGTCCCCCTTCCAACCTCTGTTACCCCAAGCAACCCTCACAACAGATGCCTCCCAAACAGGTTGGGGAGCTCATCTACAAGACCTCTCCACCCAAGGCACTTGGTCCCCACAGGAGATCTCCCTTCATATCAACCACTTGGAACTGCGAGCAGTGTTCCTAGCTCTCAAGGTCTTTCATACCCTCCTCAGCTACATTACCGTCCTCATTCATATGGACAATCAAGTAGCCATGTTTTACATAAACAAACAAGGAGGAACTGGCTCTCTGTCGCTTTGCAACGAAGCTCTAAGATTGTGGGCCTTCGCCAGAGAGCATCAAATCCATCTCCTGGCAGTATACCTCCCAGGAATGCAAAACTCTTGGGCAGACAGACTCAGTCGAGTTCTGCTTCCACACGAATGGTCCCTGCACATGAATCAGGTACTCAGAATCTTCCAGGAATGGGGGACCCCGGACATAGACCTCTTTGCAAGTCCGTGGAATGCCAAACTTCCCCGGTTCTGTTCCAGAATTCCGTGTCAGGGAGCTCTGGCCAAGGATGCCTTCCTCCTTCATTGTGGTCAGCACTTCCTGTATGCCTTTCCACCCATTCCTTTGATTCCCAAGACTCTGTTCAAACTTCAGAGGGATCAAGGATCTATGATCCTCATAGCTCCACGTTGGCCACGCCAAGTGTGGTGCCCTCTACTTCTGCATCTCTCCCAAGCCCCCTCCCTGGACTTGGGAGCTGCTCCAGACCTTCTGTCTCAGGAGGAGGGGACTTTGTGGCACCCAAACCCCAAGTCCCTTCACCTCAGAGCTTGGTTACTGAAGGCCTAGACCTTCAAGACTTCAATCTTTCTCAGCAAGTGAAGGATATCCTCCATGCTTCCAGAAAACCTTCCACTAGGCGTTCCTACGCTTTTAAGTGGAAAAGATTTTCCATTTGGTGTGCTCCAAAAGGGTCTTGACCCTTTGGCACGTCCCCTGACTTCTCTATTAGAATATCTCCTGCATCTCTCCAATGCAGGCCTTAAAACAAATTCAGTAAGGGTCCATTTGAGTGCTATTGCAGCATCACTTAAACCCCTCAATGGACAACCTATTTCCTCTCATCCTCTTATTGCAAGATTCATGAGAGGCCTTACTTTAACAAAACCTCCCATTCGACCTCCCCCGGTGGCATGGGACTTAAACTTGGTTCTTGGTCAGCTTATGAAGCCACCTTTTGAACCCTTAGCCACTACCTCCTTGAAATTTCTTTCCTGGAAGGTTATTTTCCTTATTGCAGTCACTTCTGCTCGCTGCATCAGTGAACTGCAGGCCTTAGTGGCTAATCCACCTTATACAAGGTTCTATCATGATAAGGTAGTCCTTAGGACAAATCCTCACTTTATGCCTAAAGTGGTCTCACCTTTTCATCTTAATCAAGAGGTGTATTTACCTGTCTTTTTTCCAGCTCCTCATGCATCCAGTGCAGAGAGGAACCTTCATACTCTAGATTGTAAAAGAGCTCTTGCTTTTTACTTGCAGAGGACACAGCAACATAGAAAGTCTTCCCAGCATTTTGTTTCTTTTGATCCTTCTCATTTAGGACTTCCAGTCTCTAAAAGAACACTGTCCAATTGGATTGCTCAATGTATTTCTTTTGCTTACCAGAGTAAGAACCTTTCTCTGGAGGGCCATGTCACAGCTCACAATGTAAGGGCCATGGCCACCTCTATGGCTCATCTTCATTCTGTCTCCATCGATCAGATCTGTCGAGCAGCCACCTGGGCCTCGGTTCATACCTTCACAGCCCATTACTGTTTGGACAAGGACTACCGCCGGGATGCCTTGTTTGGTCAGGCTGTCCTCAAACACCTGTTCCATTCTTGAACAACTCCTGCCCTCCTTCCCTGAATGGATGCCTGAGATCTATAGGAAGACGAGGAAACCTTAAGGGTCTCATACCCTTGGGGATCTCCCGGGCATCTTAGCTAGGGAGTCCCCATATGTGAGGACTCATTCCTGCTTGTTCCTGGAGATAGCACAGTTACTTACCTGTAACAGTTGATCTCTGGGAACAGCAGGAATTAGTCCTCACAACCCTCCCACCTCCCCTAGGAGTTGTATCTCTCTCTCTTTCCTTTCCTCTCTCTCTCTCTATTGTCTCAGCTTTAAACTCGAACTGAGGAGAGTTGGTTAGGAAAGGCGGGAAGGCAGCGCGCAGGCGCTGTGGGATGCTCCCAAAAGCTTTCCTTTTTGGGAAGCTGGGGAGCGTTCCCGCGCAGGCTCCGTCGGTACCGACGTACCCATATGTGAGGACTAATTCCTGCTGTTCCCAGAGATCACCTATTACAGGTAAGTAACTGTGCTTTCCTTGCCTTCAGAAAACTCTACTCAATAAAAAAATGTTTCTCACTTACAGTATACAGCACTGCACATTGTTATTCTAACATTAATCCATGTCACGTATTGATTATATAACATCATCTTCAATGTTATTGGTAGCTGTAATCTTACCAGATTTCAATGCAAAAATGCAGCTGTTGGACTTCTTTACAACGCAACTAAATATAATCATGTCACCTTGCTACTGATGAGTAATCACTAGCTTCCCATTGTCTACAGAATAAAATTAAATGTGCTCACGTTAGTGCACAAATTTTTTACACTGGCATACCACAGTATCTAGCAGATCGGCTGGGGGAGTATGGAATTAGGTGAACACGCAGCTCCAAAAATACATATTTACTGGTTACTCCAACAAAATGACAGGCACACCTGGAGTCCATCCACACTTCAGCATTTTGCTATCTGGTCCCTTAGCTCTGGAATGCTCTACCCCTCTAGCTCAGAGAAGAAACGTCATTTAAGAAATACAGAAAAAGTCTTTAAAGCATACTATTACCAACTAGCCATTGATCTTAAGGATTAATCACAACATGTCCTGAGTTTCTTTCCCTTTCCTGTTTTTCTTTTAGCCTCTGACCACTGCATTGAGCAATTATTTGCTTTCAAATATTATTTTTGTTGGCCGACTGCAAGGGTGGGGGATCGGGGTAGATGGGGTGAATGAGCAGGATTAGAGTTATTGGCTCCAATATCAAAATGTAGAATTAAGGTGGGTGGGGGGTGATAGGGAGGGAGGGGGGAGGGAGAGGGGTGGCAAGTTTAATGCCAAAGGGTAAGGGTGCACCCGAAGTTATGTGAGGGGTGGAGGTGGCTAAATGTTTAAGGGCGGACGGGGGTTTATGTATATGTAAATATTTGATGTAATGGCAATTGTTATGAAGCATGGTTGAAAATGTTAATAAAGTGCAAGTTTAAAAAAAATATTATTTTTGTTGCTCTTACCCTTTTCGTTCTATATTCTAGTTATATCTCTTTTCTTTATCCTTTTTAAAATTCTGTAAACCACTTTGTCATTTCTGTTAAGAGGTTCACCATGTAAAATAATAGACAAACAAAGCATGTATTTGTTGAATTCATCTGTGATATTACTGTTTTGTTTTTAATATCTTGCCTCTTGGACTTTTGTAGTATACCTCATAAGTTGCCTTTAGTACTGTTGTTATTGTCATACAATAAAACACATCAGTATATTTATTTTTTAGTTGCTTCGATGGTTTCACTTAATTCCAGTCATGATACTGCGAGTAAATAATCAGAAACATAGATGGTGGCAGATTGGGACCAGTAGATTCATCCACTCTGCTCAGTCATCTTCCTCTCTGGTGTTTTACCACCTTGGGCAGGTACACACATATATTTCTTAAACCAAATCAATTCCTTGTGTGTCTTTTGCCAAGTCTTTCAGCTTTTTCTACCACTGCTGACCATATATGTCCCAAGCATGCTATATTCTGTTACACTACTAGGCTTCGTGACCTGCACTGGCAGGCCATTCCAAACATTGTCATCTTCTACTCTGGGAATTTTTGGTCCAGTACTTCATACAACACCCAGGCCCACCCTCATGTCTTACCACCAAGCTATTAAATAATAGAAACAGCTCCCAAAACTAGTGAGGCAATTCTTCATGAACAATCAGGAAGAAGCCTTCACATATGGGTGACGTTCCCCGCTGGAACCCTGTGCGGGAAGGCTCCCTAGCTTCCACTGGAAGCTTTTGGGAGCCTCCATCATGTATGTGCGCCTGCCTTCACACCTGCCGCAGCGCCATCTTATCCTCTGTTCACTTTTTCCATGGAGCCCCATGGATTTATTTATTTAAACAGTTTTTCTATACCGCTCCTTCCAGAGATCAGGGGCAGTTTACATTTAAACAAACCAGTTACATAGAACAGTTTTACAAACCGAAATGGTTTAACTATTTACAGTTACATGAGAACGTGAAACATAAGTATAAAATTATACAAAAGTATAAATAAAATAAATAAGCTGTTCTAGCCCTTAGGATTTGTGATTTTCGTCTTCTTTCCTTGCCTTTTTCCTGCATTCTTCTGCCTGTCATTGGAGTGCCAGTTTTGCCGACACTAGCCATTGTGCAGGGTTCTTTTTTCCCCTCTTTTTTCATGGGTGGCTTCACTCTTTTTCCTGGGCTTTTTTCACCGTTTGCTGGCATTGAGCCCTTCGACCTTTTGGAGACTAGTTTTCCAACAATGTCAAAGCCAGCCAGCAGTTTTAAAAAGTGCACCCACTTAAGTTGTTGACTCTGTTACATAAAGTTTTCCACACCAGTTCCCCATCATATCTGGCCGGTCTCCTTTCCTTTCACTCTCCTAGGCATACACCCCGTTCTTTCCACCTTAACCGTCTCACCCTTCCTCCTCCTTCCCGTGCCCACTTGCAGCTCCACCCGCCTCTCTGCTTTTTATTTTGCCGGTCCTGCTCTTTGGAACTCTCTTCCCTCTTCCCTCTTCCCTCCTCCTGGAACCACAATACGTCACTTTCAAGCAAAACCTGAAGACCCACCTGTTCTCCTTAGCATTCAATGTCCCTTCTCCTTTTGTATTAGTCTTACCCCTTCTTGTTTATTAAGTCTGCCTTCCGTGTCTTGTCCCGTCCCTATTATCTTTTTTTCTTTTCTGTCCTTTCTAATTTTGTACATTTCCTTTTCTTTTTACCGGCCTCGGCCAATTTTTATGGAATTTTTATTATTGTACACCGCCTTGATTGGAATTAGAAAGGCGGTTTTTATCAAATAATTAAACATAAACATAAACATAGTGGATCATCATAACTGGTGCCAACAGTGCCTCGGACCTGAGCACTAGCCTTATACCTGCACTCTGTGCCTCCAGATGGCCAAGAAGGGCCTCAAGGACCGAGAGAAGCAGCGAGAGTCCCTTTTTGGGCCATCAGACTTGGCGTCCTTGGCATCAGAGTCGTCAAGGGGCTCCACAGAAGCCTTGGCATCGTGCAGTGCCCATGCTCATTTGGAGATGAGGGGCCGTGGCAGCATGGAACGGAGGGTCTCCATTGACACCCGGTTGGAGCCTCTAAAGGACTCGTCATCTGCCTTTGTGTTGAAGGGGGCGGCCAGAAACCATCCCAAATTCGGGCATCAATACCAGAACACCTCTCTGCACGATGTAGAGGGCGATGGCCAGGAGCAGCGTGCATAAGTGACCTAGCAGGAGGAATCCCAAGGCCAGAGAGCCCCTGGCAGTCTCCCGATGACATTATCATTGTGGGTCCCCAGAGCAGGTGCCGGAGTCAGTGGCTGAGGTCATAGTACTGGCCCTGATGTCCTTGGAGACCACTGTGCTTACCGAGATGCACATGGCGGCTCATGGTTGCACAGGCCCTGGTGGTCCGGACACTGCTGGTGTGTTGTCACCAGCAATGCAGCCTATCCTTGAGACTCATGCCCTCCCAGCCAAGCATGTCTGGGCCTGACCACTTGAAGGAGGACCACCATCAGCCACACCAGCGGTTATTGCTGCCGCCGGAGCAGAGCCAACATTGGGGGGGAGACCAGGAGGTATTTTGACTTCCTCTCAGAGTCAGACTCTGATGTCTGGGAGACAGGATGTGGTGATGGTCACCAAGATGGAGTCCCTGGACATTCCCTTGGAGCCATCTGTGCCATATGAACAGTGGAAGTTACCCCTGGAGGATATGTCCTTACAGGACATCATCCTGGATATGGCAAAGGCAATTACCTTTTTCTCTGTAGGCGGAGGACGAGCTGAGGATGGATGAACTGGAGATCCTCCAATTCTCCTTGGCGCCAAAGGAAACCGTCATTGTGCTGATGCACTGGATACTTCAGAGGCTCCTGTTTTGCATGTGGGAGACCCAATGTCGATGCTCAATGTACCGGATGCAGAAGGCCCCCAGTTTTGAGAAACTGCACTATTCCCTGTCATGGAATCCACCATGCGGCATGTCAAGAGCTCCAAAACCCATTCATTGGTGCCCCCTTGCAGGGAGAAGAGGACCCTCTATGGGTTTTGGAGGTGCTTTCAAGACTCCATATTCGTTGCCAGGGTCCTTTCATATTAGTTCTATATGGGGATGTTCTTAAAGGACATCATGGAAGACCTGAGCGAGGTTGGCTCCCTCATCCCAGCAGAGCACTTGGAAGCCTTCTGCACCCTGGTGGGCCATGGGAAGAATGTGTCAAAGTATATGGTGTGAGCCACATATGACACATTCGAGTCGGTGTGCAAGGTGGCAGCAGTAGGCATCAGTGCCCACCAGCTGGCCTTGCTCCAGTCTTCCGACCTGGAGCAGTGGCTCCAGGACAAGCTTGCAGATGTGCTGGGTACTGGTGAAAGTTTCTTTGGCAAGTCCATGCAGGAGAGGGTGGTTGAAATTGAGACTGAACAGGTGACCATCTCCTGTCTCACATGCAAGACGGCGGACCCTGCCAAAAAGAAGCATCAAGGGAAGAAGCCTTTTTACAGGCCAGAGTGCCAGTACTATCAGAGCCTCCAAGTCGCAGACCCAGTGGCAGCATGCTGGGCTAAGCCACAGAAGACCCAACCCCAGTCACAGCCAGGGGCAGGGTTTTAATGCCTTCCTCAGGAGCATAGTCAGTCACCCGATTGTTGAGGGGGTGCCCTCTCAGGTGGGTGGATGGCTTGTCCACTTCTCAGACAAGTGGCCCCTTGTCTCCACAGACATCTGGGTGCTGCAGATAGTGCGGTATGGGTATCTGCTGCATGTTTCCCAGTCCCCTCCTCCTTTCTTCCCAGGGTGGTAATCTCTAGATGCGCACCACTGTGGTCTCCTCCAGGTGGAGGTCCTCGCTCTATTGGACGAACTGGCCATTAAGCCGGTGCCCCCAGCCCAGATAGGGTGGGGATTCTACTCCTGCTACTTCCTTGTCCCCAGGAAGACAGTATGATTCAGGCCCATCCTCTAACCACTTTCTGGTCCCGGAAAAGTTCAAAATGGTCTCCCTGGCAACCTTGCTTCTGTATCTTGTCAAGGGCGATTGGCTATGCTCTTTGGATCTGAAGGGTGCGTACACGCATATCCCGATTCATCCCTTACACAGAAAATACCTATGCTTTGTGCTGGGCAGACAGTACTTTCAGTACAGAGTGCTGCCCTTTGGACTGGCGTTAGTCCTCAGGGTCTTCACAAAGTGCCTAGTGGTCATTGCCACTTACGTTCAGACCCTGTAGTCTTTATCAGACAGTCATCTAAGTAGGGGAAGACAAAGGCCCCCATGCTAGATGGTGTGTGGCACTCTGCGCACCTGATGATACAGGTGCTCAAGCAATTCAGGCTCATAGTCAACTATCTGAAGTCGCATCTGCAGCCGTCATAGCAGCTCGAATTCATTGGGACCCTCTTGGATACCATGTTGATCCGAGCTTTTCTCTCAAAATAACTCATGCAGCTGCTCCATGGAGGTGGTCTCTTCCATCCATCAAAAGTGGCACATAACAGCACAAAGAATGCTGCGCATTTAGGCCACATTGCCTCAGCAGTGCATGTGACCCTGTTGACCTGCTCAGGATGTGCCATGCTCAGTGGACGCTTTGCACCCAGTGGGAGCAAGCCACGGGTTGCTTCTGGGACCATGTGGCCATTATGGCGCTCCTCGTTGAATCTCTCCAGTGGTGACTGGAGCCACAGCACCTGCTCAGAGGTCTCCCCTTTCAGTCAATGCTGCTCCATAGGATGCTCACCACCAACACATCCAAACTGGGCTTGGGCATGACAGCCAGACGTACAACCAGGTGGCCATGTTTTACGTCAACAAACAGGGAGACACGGGCTCGTACCTCCTGTGCTGGGAGGTGGTGTGCCATGGGAAGTTTGCAGTGGCTCATGGCATGGAGCTGCGGAAAGCCTACCTGCTTGGGGAGCTCAAAATGCTGACAGACCATCTCAGCTGGGTCCTCCAGCCCCATGAATGGACCCTCAACAGGAGGCTGGTGGAGCGCATCTTTTGGCAGTGGGGCACTCCGATAGTGGACCTCTTCGCCTCACCACACGATGCACAGGTAGACTGCTTCTGTTCCTTTAGGGCAGCAAGGGGCAGGCTATCCAATTCCTTCCTCCTGAACTGGGGTGTCAGCTTGCTCTATGCTTACCTTTTATTCCACTGGTGGTGAAAACACTTCTCAAGCTCTAGGTGGACAGGGGGACTATGATCCTCATCGTCCAGTACTGGCCCAGGCAACCATGGTTCTCCCTGCAGCTCCAGCTCTCCTGCTGGGAGTGACTCTGGTTGGGTTGCGACCCCGACTTCATCTCTCAGGAGAATGGGACCCTTCTGAATCTGAATGTCTGGTTCCTGGCCCTAATGGCATGGATACTGAGTTGGTGGTCCTGTCCGAGCTTAACTTACCAGGAGAGATGATTGATGTCATCCTGGTCTCCCACAGGGACTCCACCCACCACACCTATGCCTTCAAGTTGCACAGGTTCTCTCTCTCTGGTGTGTGGACAAAGCACTGGACCCTTTCTCATGCTCAGTGGAGGGCTTGCTGGACTACCTCCTGCATCTCTCCAATTCAGGCCTAACTCTGTTCCAGAGCACCTGAGTGAGATTCGGATCTACCATTGGGGCTTGGAAGGGAAGTCCACCTCTGCTCAGCTGCTGGTGGCCTGCTTCATGCAGAGTTTTCTCCTATCAAAGCCTCCAATTAAGCATCCACCAGTCACGTGGGACCTAAATGTGGTCCTGGGACAATTGTTGTCGGCGCCTTTCGAGCCGCTTGCTACTTGCCCACTGTAGTTTCTAACCTGGAACGTCATCTTTCTTGTGGTGTTCACCTTGGCTCGCCAAGTCAGTGAGCTTTAGGCTCTGGTGACTCACCTGCCGTACACGAAGCTCCACCATAACCGGGTGGTGCTATGCATCCACCTGCGTTTCTTGTCTAAGGTGGTTTTGGCTTTTCACTTTAACCAGTCTGTGGTACTTCCCACCTTCTCTCCTAGGCCTCATGCCACCAGGGTGGAGACCCAGTTATACACGGACTGTAAGCATGCTCTGGCTTTCTACCCTGAGTGGACCAGTCTGCACCATCGCTCTATGCAGCTGTTTATCTCGTATGACCCCAAAAAGCTGGGAGTGGCTGTGTCCAAACACTGTCTATTTGGGTAGTGGATTGCATATTTTTTGCTTATGCTCAAGCAGGAACGAACCTCGATCATGTCGCTGCCCCCAATGTCCAGGCCATGACTGTGTCCAAGGCCAATCTATGCTCTGTCTCCACAGAGGAGATTTGCAGGGCTGCCACATGGTTCTCTGTCCACACCTTCACAGCCCATTACTGCCTGGAAGGGGTTCTTGGTGTGACAGTAACTTCTGCCAAGTTGTACTCTGGCATCTGTTTGGGACTTAGGTTCATCTCCTTCCCACTGGCCCTTCTGTCTATCCAGGCCACCGAAGTGTTGTCCTGATGTTGATGACACCAGTGAACATTGAATCTGTTCTAATCTAATGCAATTTTATAGACTACAATGATCCCACACGATGTAGTGGTTCTGTGTGGTTTTACAGCAAAATATAAGACAACAATGGAAAAGTGCAGTAAAAAGACATTTAGTTAAAATTAAACCACCATATCTTCAATCTCTTACAAAATTGAAGAGAAGAAGAAATAAATTTCAATGTTTTGGGCAAATTCAATCAATTTCAACTAATGTTTTTATTTTAAATTAAACAGCCATGTCTTCAATCTCTTGCAAAATTGATGAAAAGAAATAAATTTCAAAGTTTTTGGCAAATTTGACCAATATTGCGCTGCCTGGTAGGGAATAAGCATATTTTAGAACTAATATCTCTACGTGATGGATACTGTAAAGTATTAACTGATTGTAGGCGCTTGGATCTGCATATTGTTAATGGAAGCAATAAACAAGAAAAATATTCAGGGACAAAATCATTAAAAAAATACTATATAAAAAAGTAAAACATTTAAATTTAATCCAGCTAAAAACTTTTAAACAATGCAGTTTATGAAGAAGAGGAGTTGTTGCAGTATATCACGATGTGCCAAAAATCAGATGAGCAGCTGTGCTTTTTTTTTTTTTTTAAATTTTTTATTTATGCAATTTTTCAAAGTTACACAAGAAAGAAAACTTGTAAGGGCTTAATGGCAAAATAACAGGAATTTTTCCCCCAGCACAAAACCAAACAAACAATCTCAAGCCCACAAGTCCGCAATACCTATGGCAAGACAGGTCACTATATAAAGGAAAGTTTTTACAAAGCAAATACAAGAAAAAGACAGACAACAGAGAGGGGTGCATACAACAAATTCCGATTTTAGCCCTCCTAGCTAGAAGGGCTACCTCGGGAGGGAGAAACAGAAGGGATCTAAGAGATTGTTTAGAAGAAATAAAGGAGGCTAACTGAGAGGGTTCAAAGAAAATATAACTATACCCAGCTAACTTCCCCAGGCATTTACAAGGGAAACGTAAGAAAAACAGCCCACCCAACTGAAGCACCCCTGGACGATACAAAAAGAAATTGCCTCCTCTTCTTTTGGGTTGCTCTAGAGACATCAGGAAAAATTCTGATATGGGAATCCAAGAACACTTTACAGGGAGACCTAAAAAACAATTTCAAGAGCCAATCCCTGTCCGCCTCAAGGGCAAAGGTAACCAACAATGTAGCGGTCATCCCTACATCAGGCGGGGACCGCTCCAAAAAAGTAGATAGATCCAAACTGTCCGATGATAACAAAAGGTTCTCAACTTTACCCTCAGCGCCAGTCTTTGCAATTGGCAAACAGAAGGCTTTCGATATTGGTGGTACAGAATCAGCTGAAACCTTAAGTGAGGTTACAAGGAATTTCTTAAATAATTCCAAGGCTGACACCGAAGGAACCTTGGGAAAGTTCAGTACTCGCAGGTTGCAGCTCCTCGCTGCATTCTCCAAAAATTCCAGTCTCCTATGTATAACCACAGAGTCCTTAAGAAAGGCTTGGGAGACCTCTTGTATCTGCCCCAGACGCCCCTCACATGAGGCCACTTTGGCATTAAGCTCAGTTTGACCCAATTCATACACCTTTAATTGCTGCCCAAACACTTGAAACTGTTGCAAAATAGACTGGAGCTGAGATGAAATATAAAGGTGCATGGACGAGAAGGCTTCCCATAAACTTTCCGAAGTAACAATATTAGGTCCTTGTCCTTCCCACCAACCTGAGAAAGCTTGTCCAACATCCTCAGGGGCAGTTCCAACGAAGAATGCAGAGATGGAACCAACCCTTCCTCTTCCACCCCCGCCACGCCAGGGGCCGCAGCTGGAGAAACCAGCTCCTGAGGACCTCTCCCGGTGCTCGTCAACTGCATCTGAGCCACCAATAGCAGGCTGGCCGCATCCCCCACGCTCGCCCTCAGGATCTCAGGCAGGCTCTCAGCTTCTGGCTGCACCGGCGGTATTCGGAGCTCCGGGCTGAGGGAGACCTCTAACCTCTCGACGCTAAGGGACCTTCCTTCCGCCCCAATAGCGCTCAATGGGTGCTCCGGAGCAACTTCACTCCTCCCGTCAGGCCACACAAAAGAATCCATGGGCCCGCGAACTGCCGACCTCTCTGCACCCAGGATCTCCCCTGTCAGCAGCTTAGCTTTCCGTTTCCTGCCTGTATGCGGCATCAGGCAGGACCTCCAAAGGAAATAAAAAAGGTAACGAGAAAGAAAATGGGGGGATTCACCGGAGCGCTGTCAATGGGCGTCTGTTACCGGTGCCATCTTGCCATCTCCGAGCAGCTCTGTTTTGACAGAACTGTAATTGATTAATCTGACATTGAGAACAATTCAGAAATAATAAATTTCCATAATCCAAACATGATAGAACAGAGCATTGAACCATTAGTTGGAAGTGTGGTTGGAGAAATAATCCCTTAATCTATGTAATTAACGTAGTTTATAAAAGATTTTTGAAACAATCGAACTGACATAAGCTTCAAAAGTCAAATCTGAATCTATCAATACCCCTAAGATTTTTAAAATTGGAACAATTTCCAAATGCAGTTGTGACAATGCACATGGTAGCAATTCTGGAACAGGTTTGTTATTATTAAAACATATTGCCTGCGTTTTGACAATATTTACTTGTAGTTATAGTGATTTTGCCCAATCCTCCAAATTTACAATCACAGCAATAATAGTTGTGTTGAAATCCTTAGAGGATGGAGAAAATATCAACAGCACTGAAATGTCACTACTACTACTACTAATACTACTACTATTTAGCACTTATATAGCGCCACACACGCAGCACTGCACAGGCGTACATACAAGAGACAGTCCCTGCTCGTCAGCTTACAATCTAATTGAGACAATACAGAGCAATAGTCAATTCAGTGCAAAATACAGTATAGTCTTTACAATTCGGTCATGAAAATTGACGGGAGTCAGGGTTTTTATTTATTTATTTCTCTTATATACCGCGCTCTTCAACATCAGTGCGGTTTACGTGGAACATTTAGGTTTTACGGTGGGGTTAAACCGTAAAAATACAGATAACAGGTAGCTCAACTTGGATAGTCAAAATTAACTATTTACACACATTTGATACATAGTAATATTTACATATTATACAACATTTGAGGGATGATTACAGTGGACATGGAGCTTATTTGCGGGAAGGTCGAGATGGTGCACCTTCATTTGGGTAACATTCGCGGAAAAGGTGGTGTTTCAATGCCCTTCTGAATTTAGTTAGTTCCGGGATTGCTCGTATGTTGGGAGGCAGGGCATTCCAGTATCTGGGAGCACTGATACTAAAGGCCCTGCTTGCTGTAGCCTGTGTACACTGGGTCAATGTTTTGGGGATTGCCAAGGTGTTTATTGCTGTAGTTCTGGCTCTATTGGGGGGGGGGGTTCTGTGTGTGAGACAAGCGAGTGACGGGGGGAGAGCCCATTTATGGTCTTGAATGTTGAGATAAGAGAAAGAAGTCAGGATCTGAAAGCGACAGTGAAGAGGTGGGTCTTCAATCTGGATTTGAAGAAGGTCAGGGAGGGTGCCTGGCGCACAGACACAGGTAAGCCGTTCCAGGCATAAGGTGCAGCAAGTTGAAAAGAGCGAAGTCGGGAGTTAGCGGTGCGAGTGAAAGGCCTAGATAGAAGTAATTTGTTAGCAGAGTGAAGTTCCCAAGAGGGGGTGTAAGGAGAGATAAGAGATGAGAGGTATTGAGGGGCCGCAGAGTGAATGCACCTATAGGTCAGCAGGAGAAGTTTGAACTGGATGCGGAATTGGATAGGGAGCCAGTGAAGCCACTTGAGAAGAGGAGTAATGTGGGCATGGCGAGGATGACGGAAGATTATTCGAGCAGCATGATCATGATTTTGTATAGATTGAAGGGGAAGGAGATGGCTAGCGGCAAGACCAGCAAGGAGTAGGTTGCAGTAGTCGAGGCGCGAGGAAATTAAGGAGTGGATGAGGGTTTTGGTAGTGTGTTCAGAAAGGAAGGGGTGGATCTTGCTAATGTTGTAGAGAAAGAAGCGGCAGGTCTTAGCTACGTGCTGGATGTGTGGAGAAGGAGAGAGAGGAGTCAAAGATAACTCCCAGGTTGCGGGCCGAAGGAACAGGAAGGATCGTAGAACCATCCACGGAGATTGAGAAGGGGGAAAGAGGAAGGGGGGAGTTGGGGGGGGGAAAGACAAGGAGTTCAGTCTTGGCCATGTACAGCTTCACGCGGCGATGAGACATCTAGGCAGCGATGTCAGAAAGGCAGGCAGAGATCCTGGTCTGGATTGCCGGAGAGATATCAGGTGTAGAGAGGTAGATTTGGGAGTCATCAACATAGAGATGGTACTGAAAGCCATGGGAGGAGATAAGTGCGCCAAGGGATTTGGTATAGAGCGAGAATAGGAGGGGGCCCCAAGACGGATCCTTGGGGTACACCAACATGGAGCGGGGTCGGAGAGGAGGAGGATCCACCAGAGCATACACTAAAGGAGCGATGGGAGAGGTAGGAGAAGAACCAGGATAGTACGGAGCCCCTGAAACCAAGCGAGGAGAGGGTGGTGAGAAGAAGATTGTGGTCAACAGTGTCAAAGGCAGCGGAGAGGTCGAGAAGGATGAGGACTGTGTGACATCAGTGTGTGTGTGTACAATTTTAAATTCAATTGCTTGAAAGCGTATCCTAAGGTTGTCATCATCAAGTTAAAAAGAATTGATGACAAGGGGGAACCCTGTGGAACTCCAAGTATTCCAATCGGCAAAATGCCCTGACCTAACTGCACCCGATATCTCCTAGACTTCAAAAAGTCCAGAAACTAATTATATACTGTACCTGTAATCCCTATATATTCTAATAGGAACAATAACACATCATGATCTACCAGATCAAAAGCTGAGCTTAAATCAAACTGCAAAAGAACCTCCAGATGACCCTTAGCCAATGCTTTGTTTATATCAGAAATTAAAACTCCTGATGATAATTCAGTAGTGTGAGCTTTTCTAAACCCAAATTGATATGACTTCAGAATATTAAATCTATCCAAATAAAGCATCAGTTGGTTCGCCACTATTCTTTCTAATACTTTAATTAATAAAGGAATATTAGCTTTGGGGCAAAAGTTTGTAATTTTAGCCTTACTTAACTTTTTATCTTTAGGGATAGGCGTTAAGATATCTCCCAAGATCTCAGGATAAATACCTACCAAGATCTCAAGTCAAAAACTCAACCGATGTTCCATAGTACCATATCCTAAAGTCTAAAGGTGCCTGCATAAAAAAGTATGTTGGACAAAAATCAGCTGAGGAAAATTTTTTAGCATCTTTGTTAAAAATTTCCTTAACCTCTTTATAAGAAAGAATGATAAATTCAGACCACACTACTAAACAGTTACCATGTGTCTTATCACTTAAAAAGGTTTCACCACTTGTCTATATCTGCCTTCATCAAAAGCCCTAAGTATATTTCCTACTTTTTGCTGAAAATAATCCTCAAAGTGCTGAGCCAAAAGATTTGAGTCAGGTCTTGTTTTAATTTTGTCTCTTTTTAATGAGGTTATTTTAAACAAAGAACGGGGTTGTGTAGAAGCAGTAGCAATTATATTTGCATAATACTGTTTATGAGTATGACGAATAGCCGAAGAGGGACTACACATGCTGTTTCTCTGTTTTTTTTTGCCCCGGTCGGGCTGTTTTCGTCTTTCGGTAGCCTGTAGTTTGAGAGTCCCATACATGAGGACTTCTTCCTGCTTGTTCACGGGGAAAGCATAGCTACTCACAGGATAGACAGGGATCACAGAGAAGAGAAAAAAAATGGGGGTGGGGGAGGGATGCTGCTCAAATACTCTCTGAAAAACTCAGTGAAAAAAGTGAGTTTTTAGTTCTCTTAAATTTTTTGTAATAGGATTCCCACAAGAAAGGAGAGAAGGAGGGAGAGAGGGAGGGAGAGATTTCCAGAAGGACAGGGTTAAGAAACAGAAAGCAGAATGATGACCAAAGTCAATGTATGTTCAGTCAACTGGGGAGAAAGCACAGTTACTTACCTGTAACAGGTGATCTCTGGGAACAGCAGGAATTAGTCCTCACATATGGGTACGTCGGTACCGACGGAGCCTGAGCGGGAAAGCTCCCCAGCTTCCCAGAAGGAAAGCTTTTGGGGCCTCCCACTGCGCATGCACGCTGCCTTCCCGCCTTCCTGACCAACTCTCCTCAGTTCGAGTTTATAGCTGAGACAATAGAGAGAGGAAAGGAAGAGAGAGAGAGATACAACTCCTAGGGGAGGTGGGCGGGTTGTGAGGACTAATTCCTGCTGTTCCCAGAGATCACCTGTTACAGGTAAGTAACTGTGCTATCTCCAGGAACAAGCAGGAATAAGTCCTCACATATGGGGACTCCCTAGCTAAGATGCCCGGGAGATCCCCTGAAGGGTATGAGACCCTGAAAGGTTCTTCATCTTCCTATGGATCTCAGGCATCCATTCAGGGAAGGTGGGCTGGAGTTGTTCAAGAATGGAACAGGTGTCTGAGGACAGCCTGACCAAACAAGGCATCCCAGCGGGAGTCCTTGTCCAAACAGTAATGGGCTGTAAAGGTATGAACCAAGGCCCAGGTGGCTGCTCGACAGATCTGGTCAATGGACACAGAGTTTAGATGAGCCATAGAGGTGGCCATGGCCCTCACGTTGTGAGCGGTGACATGGCCCTCCAGAGAAAGGTTCTTACTCTGGTAAGCAAAAGAGATACACTGAGCAATCCAATTGGAGAGTGTTCTTTTGGAGACTGGAAGCCCTAAATGAGAAGGATCAAAAGCAACAAAAAGCTGAGAAGACTTTCGATGTTGCTGTGTCCTGTGGAGGTAAAAGGCAAGAGCTCTTTTACAGTCTAGAGTATGAAGGTTCCTCTCTGCATTGGATGCATGAGGAGCTGGAAAAAAGACAGGTAAATATACCTCTTGATTAAGATGAAAAGGTGAGACCACTTTAGGCATAAAGTGAGGATTTGTCCTAAGGACTACCTTATCATGATGGAACCTTGTATAAGGTGGATTAGCCACTAAGGCCTGCAGTTCACTGATGCGGCGAGCTGAAGTGACTGCAATGAGGAAAATAACCTTCCAGGAAAGAAATTTCAAGGAGGTAGTGGCTAAGGGTTCAAAAGGTGGCTTCATAAGCTGACCAAGAACCAAGTTTAAGTCCCATGCCACCGGAGGAGGTCGAATGGGAGGTTTAGTTAAAGTTAAGCCTCTCATGAATCTTGCAATAAGAGGATGAGAGGAAACAGGTTGTCCATTGATGGGCTTAAGTGATGCCGCAATAGCACTCAAATGGACTCTTACTGAATTCGTTTTGAGTCCTGCATTGGATGGATGCAGGAGATATTCCAAAAGAGAATTTAATGGGGGTGCCAGAGGGTTAAGACCCTTTTGAGCACACCAAATGGAAAATCTTTTCCATTTAAAAGCGTAAGAACGCCTAGTGGAAGGTTTCCTAGAGGCATGTAGGATATCCTTCACTTGCTGCGAAAGATTGAAGTGTTGAAGGTCTAAGCCTTCAGTAACCAAGCTCTGAGGTGAAGGGACTTGGGGTTTGGGTGCCACAAAGTCCCCTCCTCTTGAGACAGAAGGTCTGGAGCTGCTCCCAAGTCCAGGGAGGGGGCTTGGGAGAGATGCAGAAGTAGAGGGTACCACACTTGGCGTGGCCAGCGTGGAGCTATGAGGATCATGGACCCTTGATCCCCTTGAAGTTTGAACAGAGTCTTGGGAATCAAAGGAATGGGTGGAAAGGCATACAGGAAATCCTGACCCCAATGCAGGAGGAAGGCATCCTTGGTCTGAACTCCCTGACACGGAATTCTGGAATAGAACCGGGGAAGTTTGGCATTCCACGGACTTGCAAAGAGGTCTATGTCCGGGGTTCCCCATTTCTGGAAGATTCTGAGTACCTGATCCATGTGCAGGGACCATTCGTGTGGAAGCAGAACTCGACTGAGTCTGTCTGCCCAAGAGTTTTGGATTCCTGGAAGATATACTGCCAGGAGATGGATTTGATGCTCTCTGGCGAAGGCCCATAATCTTAGAGCTTCGTTGCAAAGCGACAGAGAGCCAGTCCCTCCTTGTTTGTTTATGTAAAACATGGTTACTTGATTGTCCGTGTGATTAAGGACTGTCATGTTGCTGAGGAGGGTATGAAAAACTTTGAGAGCTAGAAAGACTGCTCGAAGTTTGTGATAAGGAAGCTTATCATAGCTCAGGTAGGAGCTATAGAAAAGATGATGTGACTCTGAACAAGCAACCTGTCAGTTCTGGTAGAAGTAAGAAAACAGAGTTTTCACATAAAAGACTACCAGTCCCAGAATGCACCAGGTTTCCAGCAGCCATGAGAGGGGCTGAAGTGAGAAAACGTGTGTGCAATCAAGAGAGCTATGAGGTAATCCCTAAGCACTCATCTCAAAGGGCAGGGCCTGATTCAACACAGCTGCGCTGTGTTAGGGAGGAGCACACATTAGAACAGAATAAGAATAGAGCTTATTCTACAGATAACAGCTTCAGGAACAGCTACAGAAAGAGCTTCAGGAAAGGAGACAGCAACAACTTCAAGCTCAAGCACCAGTATCACCTGGAGAAGCAGAAGCCAAGCCAAGCGGATAGAGAGAGAAGGAAACTCTCTGGAAGGAAGAGAAGAAAGGCCATTGGAGCGTCTGGGAGATTCCAAGGCAGTACCTATACTGGGAGGTATTCCAAATGCCAGCAGAGTCCATTGGACTGGAGTCAGCCAGAGGAATGGAATGGCAGAGATAGGAATCACCAGTGGCTACCTGGGAGAGAGAAGACTGCACAAGGAAGAGACTTTCAGACCTATGCCAGAAGGTATGTGAGAGAAGATCCAGTGTCCAGGGATCAAGATTGGAAGGCTGGACATCAGAACTGGATTACATACTGGCCAGGCTATACAGAGAGGAATTATGATAGCAGGAGAGGCTCAGGTATGAACACTGATCCAGACCCTATCTATAATAGAGAATGGCAGCAAGGGAATAAGCATTCTCATGATAGTGCCTTAATGAAGGACTCGTCTGTGCCAATGTATGATAGTGACCCTATGCTGATTGATGAAGGGGGAGATACAGCAGATAAAACTATTAATTACATGGACTGTTCTCTATCTAAATGCTATTGCTAGCTTTCTGTGAGCAAACACATCAGCCATCACAAAGAAACCTAACTTTGTTCTTTATTTCCACTGCAAACAGCTCTTAAAGCAGGATTTGGGTTCACACAGTAGCAGCCAGCCAGCTAAAGGGTTTCAGCTGGTCAATTGATAGTAATTAAAGCTGCACCTGATTGTGTGTGTGAGCAAGGGAGAATCACTGCTGGGATCTGCGTGGAAAATAAGCAGAAGTTAACCTAACAAGCAAAGTTCATTTATTTCTTTGTGCCTTTTTATTTGGTAATTATTTGCTAAGAAAACATTAGCTAATTGCCTGACAAGTTGAAGGTTGTTTTCTGATTTGCTTTGTGACTTTGTTATCCATTTAAACACTGCAAGCAAGTAACCTCATTTATATTGCTACCAAGCATATTTGTGCTGGGTGAATTAAACCCCATCAAATAAAGAAGTATTTTATTGGCCTTACCACTGGTATCACAACTCAATTATTGTCTTCAGCTGTGTTTGGGAGTGAATGAACTACAATACCCACAATACCTTGCAAGAATCATATGAATATATGCATCGTCAAGATTGTGTAAGTTTATTTAGCTGTATTTATTTAGCTGTATTTATATTCCGCTTTTCACCGGGTCAAAGCGGTCAATTGGGGGATACATTTAACACGAGGGGATATGACACACATACGTTAATACTTACAGGGAACATGGGCAATGGAGGGTTAAGTGGC
Organism: Ichthyophis bannanicus; assembly: GCA_033557465.1. Classification (NCBI taxonomy): domain Eukaryota; kingdom Metazoa; phylum Chordata; class Amphibia; order Gymnophiona; family Ichthyophiidae; genus Ichthyophis; species Ichthyophis bannanicus. Next base: position 215,043,426 of record CM066040.1, read on the forward strand.
TTGCCCAAGACCACAAGGAGTGCCTATAGGACTAGAAATCCCAGTCCCTCCGGCCTGAGATTGCTGTCCCCAGGTGGGACTTGAACCCCCGGCCCTCCGGCCTGAAGTACCTTGTCCTAACCACTAGACCACTCCTCCCTCTCACCCTAGGCAGCCGTCTGACAAGTTCCAAGTGGTTGATATGAAGGGTGGTCTCCTGTGGAGACCAAGTGCCCTGAGTGGAGAGATTTTGGAGATGAGCCCCCCAACCTGTTTGGGAGGCATCTGTTGTGAGGGTTGCTTGGGGCAACAATGTTTGAAAGGGGGCCCCCTACAACAGATTTTGAGTGGATATCCACCATTGGAGAGACCAAAAGAGACGATTGGAGTTTGCTATTTGGTCTGAGAGAGCTCCTGATGCTTGAGTCCACTGGGTGGATAAAGTCCATTGAGCTGCTCTCATATGTAGGCGAGCATAAGGCACCACATGCACTGTGGAGGCCGTGTGGCCTAATAGTTGTAGCATCTCTGGCAGTCAAGTGGCTTCTGGACTGAGTCTGAGAGGCTAAGTGCACTAGACGTTGGCAACGGGCCTGAGGTAGATAGGCCCTTGCGGTGGTGGTATCCAACCAGGCCCCTATGAATTCTAGGGATTGAGTAGGGGTGAGTTGGGACTTTGGCAGATTGATCACAAGTCCCAGATACTGTAGAATTTGCCTGGTGCGATCCAGGGAAGTCTGAGCCTCGGACTGAGACGGAGCTCGGATGAGCCAGTCGTCCAGGTATGGGAAGACAAAAATTCCCAGGGCGCGTAGGAATGCAGCTACTATTGCCATGCATTTGGTAAATACCCTTGGAGCAGAGGCTAGACCGAAGGGAAGTACTCTGTATTGGAAATGTTTTCCCTGGAACAGAAACCGTAGGAATTTTCTGTGGGATGGATGGATGAGTATATGTGTGTACGCATCCTTGAGATCTAGAGAACAAAGCCAGTCCTGACTCTGTAGGTATGGAAGGAGAGTGCCTAGAGAAAGCATCTTGAATTTCTCCCTGTATAGAAATTTGTTCAATTCTCTGAGATCCAGAATGGGTCTGTACCCCCCTGTTTTCTTGGGAATGAGAAAATAAGGGGAGTAAAAACCTGACCCTTGTTGAGGAAGAGGAACCTCTTCTATTGCCTTTTGAGCGAGAAGAGTGGTCACCACCTGACCCAACAGGTCTAGGAGAGATGGGGGAGAATTGAAACTTCTCACCATGGTATGGGGAGGAAGGTTGGAGAAATGTAGTTTGTAGCCCTCTCTGATGATAGAGAGGGTCCATTGCTCTGATGTGATTTGCTCCCATCTGGGAGCAAAATGAGTTAACCTTCCTGGAATGGTGAGAGGTTCTGGATGTTTTAGAGCCAGAAAGGTTAAGTTCTTTAGTTTTAAGTCAAAAACCCTGAGGGGGTTGGGACTGTTGGGCTGTAGCAGCCCCTGCAGGTTTTTCCTGGCCTGTTTAGGCTGCTGACGCTTAGGAGCAAAGCGAGCTGCAGAAGATTGTTGGCCAGTATTTGTGGCAAATCTGGCCTTCTTGTAGAAAGGCTTTTTGAAAGATTTCTTCTTGACAGGGGTAGAGGTAGACTTAGAAAGTCTATCTAAAGCAGCATTTTCTGCATCCATTTGAGTGGCTTTGATTTGCCACTCCTTACCAAACAGATTCTCACCTGTACAGGGCAAATTTCCCAACCCATCCTGGACCCAGGGTTCAAGGTTAGAGGCCTGGAGCCAAGCAATTCTGCGAGCCGCTATGGCAATACCTGAGGCTGTGCTAGCACCCTCAAAGGAGTCAAAGGCTGCTCTGTTGGAGAACTTTGAAATATCTTGGGTATGCTTCAGCAGAAGAAGGAACTCCTCCTTTCTATCCTCTGGGATAAAGGGGAGAAAATGGCGTATTTTTAATGCAATTTCCTTCAGAAACATGCCCATATAGAGGCTGTATGAGTTGATTCTGGCAATAAGCATACTTGCTTTGAAGAGTTTTCTTCCAAAAGCATCCAGAGTCCTACATTCTCTTCCTGGGGGAGTAGAAGAGTGTCTTTTAGTACTCTTGATCCTTTTCATAGCTGACTGCACCACAATGGAGTGGTGCGGGAGCTGAATTTTTTGAAACCCAGGAGAAGGGGGGACACGATACATGGTGTCCAGATGACGAGAATGTGGAGATAGGGTGAGAGGAGTCTCCCATAAGTCCATCATGTGATCTTGAAGAATTTCATGGATGGGCAAGGTGACTGCCTCTTTGGGAACCTTAGAGTATCCTAAAATGTCTAACTTTTTGCTCTAGGTTCTTTTTCAGAGGATACAGTAATAGAAAGACCTTTAGCTACTTCAATGATGAAGTCTTGAAAGGATAAATCCTCTGGAGGAGACATTCTCCTCTTTGGAGAAGAGGGCTCCTCAGGTAGAGTAAGGGATACTTCAGCAGAGTCATCTGATGAATCAGAATCATCAGAAGACTCAAAGTATCGTCTGTTTGCTTCCAGGGATCGATAAGCGTATCGACCGGTATCGACATCGGGGGTACCCGGAACCGGATCGGTATCGGGAAAAACCCCGGAACCGGGAACCGGAATCGGTATCCTGGTCGATGTGGAAGGCATGGGTACCGGTATCAGTTGTGGTACCGGAACTGGAGTCGGTACCGCACCGGCGTCGCAGCCTTAATAAAAGCCAAAATGGCCTGCTGCATGGATTGAACTGTATGATCCATGGACGCCACGACTGTCTGGATGTCGGTACCGGATGATTGAGCCGGTACCCTAGAACAGTCTAACAGGTGATCGGTCGAGGCCGTGCCATTGATGTCAACCTGTAACCCCATAGGAGGAGCTTTGGAAGCCGGAGCTTCCCGCCGGGGTTGTTTGGCTGGGGCAGGGTCCTGAGGGTCAAGCCCAGGGGTATCTCGATACTTAGAGGGAGATTTGCCCTTTGAGGACCTGCCAGAGGAATGTTTGGTTACCTGAGATCCATCAGGAGAGGAAGACCTGGAAGATGTCGATGCTGGAGTATCTGTAGAAAACAGCATGTGAAACTTGGCTGCCCGGTTCTGTAAGCCACGTTTAGACATCAAAGAACAGGATGGGCAATCCGGAATGGAATGGTCAGGCCCCAAACATTTAAGACACCATTCATGGGTGTCTGTGACTGAAATAGTACCGCTGCACTTGGTGCATTTTTTAAACCCAGAGGCTTGTTTCTCCATGAGGGAGAGTTAGTGAAGGCCTAAAGGCCTCACAGAACTAACACACCAAGTGAGGGAAAAAAGAAGATTTTTTTTTTTTTTTTAAAGAAAGGAAAAAAGACCGGCGGTACCGGTCTGGAATCGGGGAAGGCAGACACGCGGCCAAAGAAATAAATTAAAATAACAACTTCTTCAGCGGTGACAGGAACACGACCTGCTGGCTCCACGGAAAAAGAAGAACTGAGGAGAGTTGGTCAGGAAGGCGGGAAGGCAGCGCGCATGCGCAGTGGGAGGCCCCAAAAGCTTTCCTTCTGGGAAGCTGGGGAGCTTTCCCGCTCAGGCTCCGTCGGTACTGACGTATCCATATGTGAGGACTTATTCCTGCTTGTTCCTGGAGATATGTCCTTTTTCTAGTTGGCCATTCCTCTCCCTATACACTTAAGCATCCCTTCCTTTCTAAACACACTACTAAGAACCTTATACATTCTCTAGTCATCTCCTGTCTAGACTATTGCTACCTCCTCTTCACTCCTCTTCCTCTAAATCATTTCCCCACTCTTCAGTCTGTTAGAACTCAGCTACATGGCTAATTTTCTGCCAGTGTCGCTATTCTCATATCGCATCTCTTCTCAAGTCACTTCCTTGGCTTCCTATCTGTTTCCAAATCCAGTTCAAACTTCTTCTACTGAACTATAAGTGCCTTCATTTGGCTGCATCTCACTACCTTTCCTCTCTCCTCTCTCCCTACACTCCTTATTGGGAACTCCACTCTTCTGGCAAATCCCTTCTGTCTGTGCCCTTCTCTTCCTCTACCTACTCCAGACTTCGATCTTTCTACCATGCTGCTCCTTATGCTTATAACAAACTACCTGAGTTGGTATGTCAGGCTCCATCTGTGGCCCTGTTCAAATCCAGGCTAAAAACTCACTACTTTAAGACTGCTTTTGGATCCTAATCCCCCTAATCTCTTTGTTACCTCCTATGCGTTTTCTTACCATTCCCCTAAATATATCCTAGTCCCCAGTTGAGTTTGTCTTGACTAGACTGTAAGCTCTCATGAACAGGGACTGTCTCTTACTTGTCTCTGTACAGTGGTGTGTATGTCTTGTAGCGCTATACAAGTAAGTACTAGTAGTATTAGTAATAGTAGACAGGCTTGGTGCTGAGGGGAAGCAGGCCAAGGAAGAATGGTAGCAATGAACTGGGTATCCCTGAAATTTTTGGAGTTGTTAAGGGGTCCACACAACCAAAAAACATTTTCTCTAAAGTGATGGTCAGTATTTATTAAGAAATTATTATAATTTCTCTTATTTCTGTTTTGTTTTTTTTGTTTACTCTAAGGTGTGCACCTCTCGATTTTGGTTTAATTATCGTCATGTGGCCAACACACTCTCAGTTTACAGAAGCGTCAAAAGGCTAGGCATTCCTGATAGGTAAGAAACATTTGCAATGTACAGTCATAGGAGCAGCAGCAGCATTTTGTCTTTTATTGAATGTATGCTACAGAGACATCGCCTCAAAAGTGTAATTGCAGGTTAAAACTTAACAATTCTTTAAGTTCCTTGTTGAAATTTTTGTTAATCTATTTGCAAATATCTTTGGAAATACTAAGAAACCTAGGTGTGTACCGAGATAAGCTACTGATAATTGCAGCCTCGTTGCAAGCTTTACTGTGGCAATCCTCTTTTTACATAAAATGCATCCATAGCTTAGTCTCCTGCTACTGTCCCTCACAATCCTTTTGCTCTTGCAGCTGTATTCTTACTATTCTACAAACTCACCAAGTTGCCACTTGGTTTTGACTTTTGCTCTCTTTGCTCTCTTCTCATAGAATAAGCTTTCACTAGATATTCTTGGACTCTCATTCACAGGGGCGGCCCAAGGGGGGTGCGGGGCCATGTGCGGAGACTCGGTGCGGGGCCTCATTTGCATAAGTGGCCTCATTTGCATAAATATTTGCATAATGTTACCATACACTAACTTTTAGTAAACATGCCTCTTCATGAGTGTATGGATAAAAAAAGACAAAGATTTCTACATTACTATAATCCAGTGCCAACCGCCAGGCACATTAGGAACTACTACAAACACTGCCCATTTAGAACCCATAGCAAAACCGCCGTATCCTAACAGCACTACCAGGATTCACAAAGCGCCAAACCCTACCTATTAAAAGACAACACTGCAAATATTAAACCAATACATTTCAGAGAATAACAATACATGACCTACTGGGGAAAGAGAACAAGTGACAATGTCAAATAGGAATTACATAAACAGAATACCTCAGCTCAGTTACACATGCAGAACATAGACTATCACCAAACAAGGAATCACAATTTAAAAACAGGAAGACAATAATTAAACTGGGAACCCTAAAAGTCAAACTTGGAATGTACAACAACAATGTAGAAATAAAACCATAAATTAATTTCCTCTTGTACTAAACAAAGCACAGACATTAATGATGCACATTTCCCAGAGCTGACATATTCCAGTTAATAAATTCAAAATAAAGAGATATCTTTGTACCTTTTGTGCATTTTTTTTTTCAGTTGCAATTGTTCCAGCCACTTTCTTCTGGTATGTGTCTTCTGCTATCTCTCCATCGTCTGCTGTCCATTTGTCCTTTCTTCTCTTCTAGTTTTTTTCCATTCTCTCTCTACATCTGCTTTAACATAATAATCTTTCTCCTTTTGCTCTTTCCTCATTCCTATTTCATCCACTCAAATTTTACCCCTCCATCCTCAATCCCCACTTAGTCTCCCAATACCCGGCCAATTGTACATTTTTCTTCCCTCCCACACAAAATATTTTTCCTCTCTCCATTTCATTCTCCCAGCCCCATCCCCTTCTAATCTCCCCCAACATCAGCTCCCTTTTAGTTCCAGCCCCACCCAGTATCCGCTCCCTTCTAGTCCCCACATCAGCCCATTTCCAGTCCTGGCCCCTCATCAGTCCATTTCCAGTCCTAGCTCCCCCATCCATTTCCAGTCCTATCCGAGTCCCTTCATCAGCTCATTTCCAATACCAGCCTCCCATCAGCCCATTTCTAGTCCTTTCCTAGCCCCACCATCAGCCCATGTCAAATCCTAGCTCCCCTCCACTCAGCCCATCTCTAAACCAAGCCCCCCATGAGCCTACTTCCAGTTCTAGCCCCTCCATGAGTCCATTTCAATCCAAGCCCCCACCACAGCCCATTTCCAATCTTAGCTCCCCCCAACACCCAATTCTCAGTTCTATCCTAGCCCATCCATCAGCCCATTTCCTGTCATAGCTCCCTACCCTAAGAGCCCATTCCAAGACCACCTTCCCATCATCTATTTGCAGTTCAAGCCCCCTTCCACTCAGCCCATTTACATTCCAAGTCCCCCTCCCCATCAGCTATTTGCAGTTCAAGCCCCCCACTTCCCCTCAGCCCATTTCCATTCCAAGCCCCATCCCCAACAGCTATTTGCAGTTCAAGCCCCCTTCCACTCAGCCCATTACCAGTCCTAGCCCCCCCATAGCCCACTCCCAATCCCACTAGCCCATTTCCAGTCCTAATCCCCCATCAACCAATTTTCAGTTTAAGCCCCCCCATAGCCCATTACCAGTCCTAACCTCCCCATCAGCCCACTCCCAGTCCTAATCCCCCATCACTCAATTTTTAGTTTAAGCCCTCCCATAGCCCATTACCAGTCTTAACCCCCCCATCAACCCACTTTCAGTCCTAATCCCACCAGCCCATTTCCAGTCCTAATCCCCCATCACCCAATTTTTAGTTTAAGCCCCGCCAGCGCCCATCACCACTCCTAACCCCTCCCCAGCGCCCATCACCACTCCTAACCCCCCCAGCCCAGCACCCAGCACCACTCCTAACCCCCCCAGCCAGCCCAGTGCCCATCACCACTCCTAACCCCCCCCAGCCAGCCCAGCCCATCACGACTCCTAACCCCCCCAGCCAGCCCAGTGCCCATCACCACTCCTACCCCCCCCCCCCGCCAGCCCAGTGCCCATCACCACTCCTAACCCCCCCCAGCCAGCCCAGTGTCCATCACCACTCCTAACCCCCCCAGCCAGCCCAGCCCATCACGACTCCTAACACCCCCCCAGCCCAGCCCAGCCCATCACAACTCCTAACCCCCCCCCCAGCCCAGCCCAGCCCATCACAACTCCTAACCCCCCCCCCAGCCCAGCCCATCACAACTCCTAACCCACCCCAGCCCAGCACTACTCCTAACACCCCCCCAGCCCAGCACCACTCTTAACCCGCCCAGCACAGCACCACTCCTAGCCCAGCCCAGCACCCCTCTTAACCCCCCCCAGCCCAGCCCAGCACCACTCCTAACCCCCCCACCCAGCCCAGCACAGCACCACTCCTAACCCCCCCACCCAGCCCAGCACCACTCCTAACCCCCCCCACCCAGCCCAGCCCAGCACAGCACCACTCCTAACCCCCCCCCCCAGCCCAGCACCATTCTTAACCCCCCCACCCCAGCCCAGCCCAGCACAGCACCACTCCTAACCCCCCCCCCAGCCCAGCACAGCACCGCACCACTCCTAACCCCCCCCCCCCCAGCCCAGCCCAGCCCAGCCCAGCCCAGCCCAGGGAAAGTTAAAAAAAATGAAAGAACCTGTCTCCTGCCGATGTCGGGGCCGCCGCGGCAGAATCGAGCGTGCCGCGGGGCCCCCCTGTACCCGGCACAGCCTCTTCTCCCCGTAGCAGCTCTCTCTTCTGAGCTGCAGTCAACGCGCCGGCTTGCAGAGCGCGAGGGAAGAGTTTTTCCCTCGCTGCTCTGTTAAGCCCGCGGGGGCTGATGGGAAGTTCCCATCAGCCCCCGCGGGCTTAACAGAGTCGCGAAAGGGAAACTCTTCCCTCGCGCTCTGCAAGCCGGCGCGTTGACTGCAGCTCCACAGTGAGAGCTGCTACGGGGAGAAGAGGCTGTGCCGGGTACAGGGGGGCCCCGCGGCACGCTCGATTCTGCCGCGGCAGCCCCGACATCGGCAGGAGACAGGTTCTTTCATTTTTTTTTTATTTTACTTTTACAAAAGAATGTTTTTTGCGCGGGGCCCCCTGAAACGCGGGGCCCTGTGCAAAAAACATTCTCGCTCAATGGACGGGCCGGCCCTGCTCATTCATTATCAGCTTTTAAAAACAAACAAAATTTTTGAGGCAACGGAAGGTATGGAAGGATTTATGAGAACATAGAGGGTGGTTTGAGACGCTTTGCTCAGGCCATATGGGCCAAAAAAGAGCTTTGTCCAGAATTTACAAAGGATTGATGGAGGGAGAGTGAAGTAAATTGGGGTTTATGATAAAATGGGAGGAGGATCTGGGAGTAAGCTGGAATGAAGAGGTGTGGGATAAGATACTACAGACAGTGGCCAGTATATCCATAGCCACACAAGTGAAAGAAAATGCTTATAAAGTGCTATATACCGGACACCAGTATGTAAAAAAAAGAGCTGGAGTGGGACACAATGATCAATGTTGGAGGGGGTGCCAAGAGTGAGGAGATTGGTTACGTATGTGGTGGAAATCTGAGAAGATTCAGATTGGGCAACAATTATAAAAATGATTTTTGAAATGACTGGATATAGATTGCAAAGGAAGCCAGAGGCCTGCTTACTGCATCAATTGGAGGAGGATATCCCAAAGAGGGAAGGTGTGGGGTCTTGCATCACTGTATAGTTGTAGCAAGATGCGAGATAGCTCAGCATTGGGTGGGTTCGGACCTACCTAGACTGGCAGGCTTTGTCAGAAGAGTGGCTGAGGCCAGCTTGATGCATAGATTGACGGAGATGAGAAGGGGGGGAAGAGAGTGGATAAATGGAAGAGAGTGGAAATGGTTGGAATCGTGGAAGGCTGGAGAGAGGGGGAGAAAGGAGGATGGTGGAATGGATGAAACTTTGTTCAGATCCTTGGAGATATAGATTGGTGGGATGAGTTAATGGTGAAAGGGTGAAAAGAGAGGCGATGAGTACGAGTGGCCAGATGAGAGGAGGAGGAAGGTATGAATGTAGAACGCAGGTGGGGGGGGGGGAGGGAGGAGGGGGGAAGGTATAAGGAGGGATATACAAAGAAAAGGGGAAATAACAATCTGGGACATTAACAGGATCTCCAGGAACAAGCAGGAATGTAGTCTTCACATATGGGTATCGTCGGTACCGACGGAGCCTGTGCGGGAACGCTCCCCAGCGTCCAATTAGGAAGCTTTTGGGAGCATCTCACAGCACCTGCCTGCTGCCTTCCCGCCTTTCCCAACTGCATCTCTCCAGTTCTTCGTTTTCCGCAGAGCCAGAAGGTCGTGTTCCTGTCGCCGCAGAAAATTATTTTCCTTATTCTTCTTTTTTGTGGTTGCGTCTGCCTTCTTCAATGCTATACCAGTATCGTTGGTTCTTCTTTCTTTCTTTAAAAAAAAACCAAAAACAAACTTTTTTTCCAAACTTTTCTTCCCAGGTGCACGTGCCATTTTGGGCCTTAGGCCCAAAATTTCCTCCACTATGGAGAAACCCGCCTCGGGTTTTAAAAAATACACCAAGTGTGGCGGTACCAGCTCCGTCACCGACACCCATGAGTTGTGTCTTAAATGTTTAGGTCCTGATCACTCCATCTCCGAGTGCATGGCTTGTGCCATGATGTCCAAAAGGGGTCGACAGAACCGAGCTGCCAAGCTCAGTGCCCTTTTTCCCTCCGATGCAGCTTCCATGGCATCGACTTCCTCCCATGGATCTCAGGTAACTAAGCATAAATCCAGCTGGTCCTCAAAGGGTAGATCTCCTTCCAAGCATCGAGATGTCTCTGGCGTTGCCCTTGAGGGTTCCATACCGGCAAAATTGCCCCGACGGGAGGCTTCGGCTTCCAAAGCATTATCGGGGATCCAGGATGTTCTCGAGGCCTCGACCTCGGCAGAACTACTGGTGCCATGTCTGGGGTACAGGCATCGGCAGCATCGATAGACCCAGAGGTTCCTGGCTATTGAACGGAGTCTGATGGCTCTCCTTGCGGCATCGACGCCCTCAGAACCGCGTCAGACGGTTCAACCGGTACCGGTACCGATGACATTGGCATCGGTACCGGCTTGGCCGGCACCCAGTCACGTGATGCCTTCTGGTACCAATACACCGGTACCGATTACCCCCGGTACCGACTTCGGTCGGTACGGGTATCGGGCTCTTCAAGAGCATCTGGACAGACGATACTTTGAATCCTCGGAGGACTCCAAGGATTCTGATAGCTCTGCCGGTACCGGGATACTTCTCCCGGAGGAGCCTTCCTCTCCTAAACGAAGGATGTCTCCTCCAGAAGATATCTCCTTCCAAATTTTCATCAGGGAGGTGGCTCGTGGATTGTCCATTACTGTGGCTCCTGAGACAGAGCCCAGAGCTAAGGAGTTGGAGATTTTACAATATCCCAAAGCTCCTAAGGAGGCAGCCACCTTGCCCATCCATGAGATCTTACATGATCTCATGTTGAGAATGTGGGAGACACCTCTCACCACCTCTCCTCACTCTCGCAGACTGGATACTATGTATCGAGTCCCTCCTTATCCTGGGTTCCAGAAAACTCAGCTTCCTCACCACTCTATTGTAGTGGAATCAGCTATGAGAAGGATCAGGAGTGCATTGAGGCATGCCTCTAATCCTCCAGGACGTGAGTGTAGAACTTTGAATGCCTTTGGACGTCGTACTTTCCAGGCTTCCATGCTTTCTGCCAGGATCAGTTCCTATATTTTATATATGGGAATGTTCCTTAAAGAAGTCACAGGTGATTTAGAGGTTTTGAGCCCTCTTCTTCCTGAGGACAGAAGGCAGGATTTTCTCACACTGGTCAAACATGCCCAGGATGTGTCTAAGTTTGTAAGAGAGGGGTACAAACTGCACTTCCTGTGCATGCCCCCTCACACATTGGTAAGACAGTTCAATTCTCAGACCTCTCTCATCAACCTGTTAGATCAAGAGGTCACCATACTTCTTGCCCAAGGGGCAATAGAAGAAGTACCCATTCATCAACAGGGTACAGGGTTTTACTCCCCCTATTTCCTTATCCCAAAGAAAACAGGGGGATACAGACCTATTTTGGATCTCAGAGAATTGAACAAATGCCTGTTCAAAGAGAAATTCAAGATAATTTCTCTGGGATCTCTGCTGCCATACCTTCAGAGTCAGGATTGGCTTTGTTCTCTAGATCTCAAGGTTGCGTACACCCATGTTCTCATCCATCCAACACACAGAAAGTTCCTTTGGTTCCTTTTTCAAGGAAAGCACTACCAATACAGGGTGCTTCCCTTTGGCCTGGCCTCAGCTCCAAGAGTATTCACGAAATGCATGGCTGTGGTAGCAGCATTTCTCCGCACTCTAGGCATATTCGTCTTCCCCTACTTAGACAACTGGCTCATTCGAGCCCCATCAGAGCCAGAGGCCAGAGCTTCTCTTTCTTGCACAATGCGTATCCTTCAGTATTTGGGTCTGGTCATAAACATCCCAAAATCCAGTCTAACTCCCACTCAGTCTCTAGAATTCATAGGAGCTTTGCTGGATACCAAAAAGTCAAGGGCCTATCTCCCCCAGGCCCGTTGCCTTCGCATGGTGCAGTTGCTTCTCAAGCAGTGCTAAAACCTCATCTCACTGACCGAAAAATGCTACAACTACTAGGCCACATGGCATCCACAGTGCATGTGGTTCTTATGCTCGCCTCCATATGAGAGCAGCCCAGTGGACTTTATCCACCCAATTGACTCAGGCATCAGGGTGCCTGTCAGACAAAATAGCAAACACAAATCACCTTATTTTGTCCCTCCAATGGTGGCAGTCCAATCAGAACTTGTTGCTGGGGTCTCCTTTTCAACAACCCTTACCCCAGGCAACTCTCACAACAGATGTTTATTTATTTATTTATTTAACAATCATTTATATACCGCATCTTCCAGAGATCAGTTGCGGTTTACAATAAACAACAATCAACAAAGCAGGAGCTTGGTTTTACATGGAACATTTTGTAACAGTAAACAATATATCAGCTAACAGCATATGTTAATACAAAACAAAACAAGACAAAAAAAACCCATTATAAACTATATACAATTACAAGTTAGTGGGCACTTTAGAATTGAATCGCGGTACATGTTTCACCAGTGGGTTGGGGAGCTCATCTACAAGACCTCTCCACCCAGGACACCTGGACTCCACAGGAGACTCATCTGCATATCAATCTCTTAGAGCTCAGAGCAATCTTCCTTGCTCTTCGAGTGTTCCATACCCTATTCAGCTACAAGACAGTCCTCATTCATACGGACAATCAGATAGCGTTGTTCTATGTGAACAAGCAGGGGGGAACAGGCTCTGTCACTTTGCAACTAAGCTTTGCAACTATGGGCCCTCGCCAGAGAGCATCAGATTCATCTCCTGGCAGTGTACCTCCCAGGCATACAAAACTCTTGGGCAGACAGACTCAGTCGAGTTGTGCTTCCACATGAATGGTCTCTACATACAGACCAGGTGGCCAAGATCTTTCAAATTTGGGGAACCCCGGACATAGACCTCTTTGCAAGTCCATTGAATGCCAAACTTCCACGGTTCTGTTCCAGAATTCCGGCGCAGGGCTCTCAGGCCAGGGTTGCTTTCCTCCCTCATTGGGGTCAAGACTTCCTTTATGCCTTTCCACCCATTCCCCTAATTCCCAAAACCCTATTCAAGCTTCAGAGAGACAGAGGGCGTATGATTCTCATAGCTCCACATTGGCCACGGCAAGTGTCGTACCCTCTGCTTCTACATCTCTCTCAAGCTCCCTCCCTGGAGTTAGGATCTGCTCCAGATCTCCTGTCTCAGGAGGACGGAATGTTATGGCATCCCAATCCCCAATCTCTGCACCTCAGAGCTTGGTTGCTGAAGGTCTAGATCTTCAAGATCTTAACCTCCCTCAGCAAGTAAAGGATGTCCTTTATGCTTCTAGGAAGCCTTCCACAAGATGCTCTTATGCTTTCAAGTGGAAAAGGTTTACCATATGGTGTTCGCAGAAGGGTCTTAACCCCCTTGTGATACCTCTGGAATCATTACTGGAGTATCTCCTTCATTTATCCAATGCAGGACTTACAACTAACTCGGTACGAGTCCATTTGAGTGCTATTGCAGCTTCTCTCAAGCCTCTAAATGGACAACCTATCTCCTCCCATCCTCTTATAGCAAGATTTATGAGAGGCCGCCTTCTAACTAAGCCTCCCATTAGGCCACCACCGGTGGCATGGGACTTAAACCTGGTTCTTGGTCAGCTCATGAAGCCACCTTTCAAACCCTTAGCTACTACCTCATTGAAATTCCTTTCTTGGAAAGTTATCTTTCTCATTGCAATCACATCAGCACGCCGCATCAGTGAGTTGTAGGCACTAGTAGCTGATCCACCTTATACAAGGTTTCATCATGACAAGGTAGTCCTTAGGACTCATCCACACTTTATGCCAAAGGTGGTCTCGTCTTTTCATCTTAATCAAGCAGTCTACCTGCCTGTGTTCTTTCCAAGACCTCATGCATCAAATGCAGAAAGGAATCTTCATACTTTGGACTGTAAAAGAGCTTTAGCTTTTTACTTGCAAAGAACACAGCAACATAGAAAGTCCTCTCAACTCTTTGTTGCTTTTGATCCTTCTCATTTGGGACTTCCAGTCTCCAAGAGAACACTGTCCAACTGGATTGCACAGTGTATTTCTTTTGCCTATCAGAGTAAGAACCTTCCTCTGGAGGGCCATGTCACAGCTCACAATGTGAGAGCCATGGCAGCTTCAATGGCTCATCTACACTCTGTGTCTATCGATGACATCTGTCGAGCAGCCACTTGGGCCTCGGTTCATACCTTCACAGCCCATTACTGCTTGGACAAGGACTCCCGCCGGGATGCCTTGTTTGGTCAGGCTGTTCTCCAACACCTGTTCCATACCTAATCAACTCCTACCCGCCATCCCTGGTTGATTGCCAGAGATCCATGGGGGGAAGTGGAGCCCTTCACAGGGACACACAACTTCTGGGGTCTCTCCCTGGCATCTAAAGCTAGGGAGTCCCCATATGTGAAGACTACATTCCTGCTTGTTCCTGGAGATACCATAGTTACTCACCTGTAACAGGTGATCTCCGGGAACAGCAGGAATTTAGTCTTCACAACCCACCCACCTCCCCTAGGAGTTGTATCTCTCTATCTCTTTCCCTTTCCCTCTCTCTCTCTTTGTCTCAGCTTTAAACTCAGCTGGAGAGAGGCAGTTGGGAAAGGCGAGAAGGCAGCATGCAGGCGCTGTGGGATGCTCCCAAAAGCTTCCTAATTGGACGCTGGGGAGCGTTTCCGCGCAGGCTCCGTCGGTACCGACGATACCCATATGTGAAGACTAAATTCCTGCTGTTCCTGGAGATCACCTGTTACAGGTGAGTAACTATGCTATACATGATGTAATGACTATGTAAATTGTATAATGTTGAGAATGAACTGGTTTGTAATTTTCATGGAAATGGTTAATAAAAATTAAAATGGGGAAAAAAAAAACCAAACGAAAAACTCATTTCTTTCATTTAGCTGTGTCTACACTTGTATGTAATACAGACTAGGGCTCTTAGTCTGTGTGGCACATTGAGTAAGAAGCAATAAACCACCCAAATTCACCCATTGTTGGGAAAACATGACTTATTGATTTAATTAACTCTGAACTAAGAAAGTGGCTTCTGATGTCCTTGTTTCCTTCCAATTGGTGTCATTTCAGAAGCATAAATGTGAGGAAAATTTAACCTTTGGAAAAGAGTCACTTGATAAATCTGACACTTCTTGTATTCCTTGACTTGTGAGGAATATCCATTTAATAGCTTTGTTAAAGTAGCTTCTTTTTACATGTTTGTTAGTGCCAAGCGAAAATACTATAGGACATAGAATGGGTCTTCTGAATGTGCCAACATATAACCATGAAGAATGAGTCAAATATATATCTAGCGATGCACACCTTTATTTTTTGTTCATTTTACTTTTCATGAAATGAAAAGGGAACACTGGAATATCAAGGTTACCATGTTTTAAAACTATTCCGATTTTCAAACTGATGCCACTGCAAGAGCTGAAAGTGTGGTTTCTGTTTTAATTACCTCTGAGATATGTTACCCTCACCTTTATATCAGCGTTTCATCTAATGACAGATTTACAAGTTTTCTAGGATCTACTGTAGTTTTCGGCCGTCTGTCCATGGGTTAGGCACCACAGCAGTATTACACGATTCTATTATCTGTACTGCAGTAAAAAAAAGGTGAGAGTTTATTATTTGAGCTCCTTAAACATAGACACCAGATTTGTAGCTGCTTGAGCACCCCCTAGTATTCTCTTCTGCAGTCTCCTGGATCAGCAGCAGAGAATTTCATGCTGCAGAGTTGCAGGGTGGGCAAGAAAGAAGCACTTCCATCTCCTGTATTACTGCTTGTGCCTCCTCCGCAGCCTATTGGCTGGCTATGGAATGCCTGATCAATGGTCTGCAGGGGGAGGAATAGACATACTTCCCATCTGCAGCTGCCATTCTCCCCTCTCCACTGTATATAGAGACTGGGAGAAGTTATGAGTGTGCTAAGAGAGGAATGAAGGGGCTGGGAAGTTCTGAAGGGAATTGAAAAGGGTTACTGCCAGGGAGAGACAGAGAGAGAGAGATAGAGCTATAAGTGGGAAGAGAGACTGGATAGAAGGGAAGGGACGGGGAGTGCAACTGTAAGAGAAGAGTCGATAGAGGCTGTTAGTGTAAGAGTCGCTGAGAGAGGGCACTAGATCTCCAGGAACAAGTAGGAATGAGTCTTCACATATGGGTACGTTGGTACCGACGGAGCCTGCGCGGGAACGCTCCCCAGCTTCCCAAAAAAGGAAAGCTTTTGGGAGCATTCCACAGCGCCTGCGCGCTGCCTTCCCGCCTTTCCTAACTGCCTCTCCTCAGTTCTTCTTTGGCGCGGAGCCAGCAGGTCGAGCCCTGTCACCGCTGAAGAAGTTCTTTATTTTATTTTATTTCTTTGGTCGCGTGTCTGCCTTCCCCGACTCCAGACTGGTACCGCCGGTCTTTTCTTTCTTCTTTTTAAAAAAAAAAAAAAAAAAAATCTATACTTTTCCTCACTTAGTGTATTTTTTCTCTTTGGGCCTCAGGGCCCACAAGAAAAATTCCCTCATGGAAAAACCAGCCTCCGGGTTCAAGAAATGCACTAAGTGTAGCGGTACTATTTCTGTTACAGACACCCATGAATGGTGCCTTAAATGTTTGGGTCCTGAACACTTCATTCCAGATTGTCCGTCCTGCTCTCTAATGTCTAAACGGGGTTTACAGAACCGAGCAGCTAAGCTCCATGTGCTGTTTCCCGCTGATGCAGCTTCGGTAGCATCGACATCTTCCAGGTCTTCTTCTCCTAATGGATCTCAGGTAACCAAACATAAATCTAGCAGGTCCTCGAAGGGTAGATCTCCCTCTAAGCATCGAGATGCCTCCGGGCTTGCCCTCGAGGATCCTGCACCAGCTAAACAACCCTGGCGGGAAGCTACGGCTTCCAAAGCTCCTCCTATGTCGTTACAGGTTGACATCGATGGCACGGCCTCGACCGATCACCTGTTAGAATGCTCTGGGGTACCGGCACAATCTCCCGGTACCGATTTCCAGGCATTCATGGCGTTGATGGATCAGAATGTTCTGTCCATGCAGCGGGCTATCACGGCCTTCATTCAAGCTGCGACGCCGCTGGTACCACAACAAACTCCGTTGTCGGTATCGGCTCCGGTACCGGCACCAGCGCCGATACCGGTACCGACTGCATCGGCATCGACCAGGATACCGACTGCAGCGGTTCCTTGTCCAGGGCTGCTTATCGGTACCGATCCGGTACCGAGGACGCCCGATGTCGATACTGCTCGATACGTGTATCGAGCATTAGAAGAGCACCCTGACAGACGGTACTTTGATTCCTCTGATGATTCTGATACATCAGAGGAGTCTCCTGAAGTATCCATAACCCTTCCTGAAGAGCCTTCTTCTCCAAAAAGAAGAATGTCTCCTCCAGAGGACTTGTCCTTTCAAGACTTCATAAGAGAAGTAGCTAAAGGACTTTCTATTTCAGTAACCTCTGAATCAGAGCCTAGAGCAAAAAAATTAGATATTTTAGGTTATTCTAAGGCTCCTAGAGAGGCAGTCACCTTACCAATTCATGAGATTCTTTATGAACACATGATTGATTTATGGGAGACTCCTCTCACTCTCTCTCCTCATTCTCGCAGATTGGACACTATGTATCGTGTCCCTCCCTGTCCTGGGTTTCATAAAACTCAGCTTCCTCACCATTCCATTGTGGTGCAGTCAGCTATGAAGAGGATAAAGAGTACAAAGAGACACTCTTCTGCTCCTCCAGGAAGAGAATGCAGGACCTTGGATGCTTTTGGTAGGAAAATCTTCAAAGCCAGTATGCTTATTGCCAGAATCAACTCATATAGTCTTTACATGGGTATGTTTCTAAAAGAAGTTGCAGAAAAGCTGCACACTTTCCTCCCTTTTCTTCCAGAGGATAAAAGGGAAGACTTCCTCATTTGGCTTAAGCATACCCAAGACATTTCAAAGTTTTCCAACAGGGCAGCCTTTGACTCCTCTGAAGGTGCCAGCAGAGCTTCAGGCATTGCCATAGCTGCTCGCAGAATTGCTTGGCTCCAAACTTCTGATTTAGAACCCTGGGTTCAAGATGGCTTAGGAAATCTTCCCTGTACAGGTGAAAACCTATTTGGCAAAGAATGGCAAATAAAAGCCACTCAAATGGATGCAGAAAACTCTGCTCTGGATAGACTTTCAAAGTCAACCTCCATTCCTGCCAAGAAAAAGACCGTTAAAAAGTCTTTTTTTCAAAAAGGGCAGATTTCCTTCTACTTCTGGCCAACAATCTTCTACAGGTCGCTTTGCCACTAAGCGTCAGCAACCTAAACAGGCCAGGCCTAAGTCTACAGGGGCTGCTGCAACTCAGCAGACCCAACCTCCTCAGGGTTTTTGACTTGATGCTAGAGAACTTAGCCTTTCTGGCTCTAAAACAGCCAGAGCCTCTCACCATTCCAGGAAGGTTAGCTCATTTTGCTCCCAGATGGGAGCAAATCACATCAGAGCAGTGGACCCTCTCCATCATAAGAGAGGGCTACAAGCTTCATTTCTCAGACCTTCCTCCCCACACCATGGTGAGACACTTCAATTCTCCCACATCTCTTCTCGACCTTCTAGGTCAGGAGGTGGCTACCCTTCTTGCCCAAGGGGCAATAGAAGAAGTTCCTCTTCTTCAACAAGGGTCAGGGTTCTACTCCCCCTATTTTCTCATTCCAAAGAAGGCAGGGGGATACAGACCCATCTTAGATCTCAGAGAATTGAACAAATTTCTATGCAAGGAGAAGTTCAAGATGCTTTCTCTGGGCACTCTCCTTCCATACCTTCAAAGTCAGGATTGGCTTTGTTCTCTAGATCTCAAGGATGCGTACACACATGTCCTCATCCATCCATCTCACAGAAGATTCCTACGTTTTCTTTTCCAAGAAAAACATTACCAATACAGGGTGCTTCCTTTTGGTCTGGCCTCTGCTCCAAGAGTGTTCACCAAATGCATGGCAATAGTTGCTGCATTTCTATGCACTCTGGGAATATTTGTCTTCCCATACCTGGACGACTGGCTCATCCGAGCTCCATCTCAGTCAGAGGCCCAGATTTCCCTGGACCGCACAAGGTGCATTCTGCAGTATCTGGGACTAGTGGTAAACCTCCCAAAGTCTCAGCTCACCCCTACTCAGTCCCTAGAATTCATAGGGGCCTGGTTGGATACCACTACTGCAAGGGCCTACCTTCCTCAGGCCCGTTGCCAACGTCTAGTGCAGTTAGCTTCCCAGATTCAGTCAAAGAGCCACTTAACTGCCCAGGAGATGCTGCAACTGCTAGGCCACATGGCTTCCACAGTGCATGTGGTACCCTATGCTCGCCTACACATGAGAGCAGCTCAATGGACTTTGTCCACCCAGTGGACTCAAGCATCAGGAGCTCTCTCAGACCAAATAGCAACCTCCAAACGTCTCTTTTGGTCTCTCCAATGGTGGATGTCCACTCAAAATCTGTTGCTGGGGTCCCCCTTCCAACCTGTGTTACCCCAAGCAACCCTCACAACAGATGCCTCCCAGACAGGTTGGGGAGCTCATCTACAGGACCTCTCCACTCAAGGCACTTGGTCCCCACAGGAGACCTCTCTTCATATCAACCACTTGGAGCTTCGGGCAGTTTTTCTAGCTCTCAAGGTCTTTCATACCCTCCTCAGCTACAAGACAGTCCTCATTCATACGGACAATCAAGTAGCCATGTTTTACATAAACAAGCAAGGAGGAACTGGCTCTCTGTCGCTTTGCAACGAAGGTTTAAGATTGTGGGCCTTCGCCAGAGAGCATCAAATCCATCTCCTGGCAGTATACCTCCCAGGAATCCAAAACTCTTGGGCAGACAGACTCAGTCGAGTTCTGCTTCCACACGAATGGTCCCTGCACATGGATCAGGTACTCAGAATCTTCCAAGAATGGGGAACCCCGGACATAGACCTCTTTGCAAGTCCGTGGAATGCCATACTTCCCCGATTCTGTTCCAGAATTCCGTGTCAGGGAGTTCAGGCCAAGGATGCCTTCCTCCTTCATTGGGGTCAGGGCTTCCTGTATGCCTTTCCACCCATTCCCTTGATTCCAAAGAATCTGTTCAAGCCCCAGAGGGATCAAGGATCTATGATCCTCATAGCTCCACGCTGGCCACGCCAAGTGTGGTACCCTCTACTTCTGCATCTCTCCCAAGCCCCCTCCCTGGACTTGGGAGCTGCTCCAGACCTTCTGTCCCAGGAGGAAGGGACTTTGTGGCACTCAAACCACAAGTCCCTTCACCTCAGAGCTTGGTTACTGAAGGCCTAGACCTTCAAGGCTTGAATCTCTCAGCAAGTTAAGGATATCCTCCATGCTTCCAGAAAACCTTCCACTAGGCGTTCCTATGCTTTTAAATGGAAAAGATTTTCCATTTGGTGTGCTGAAAAGGGTCTTGACCCTCTAGCACTACCTTTAAATTCTCTGTTAGACTATCTCCTGCATCTTTCCAATGCAGGACTTAAGACAAATTCAGTAAGAGTCCATTTGAGTGCTATTGCAGCATCCCTTAAGCCTATCAATGGACAACCTATTTCCTCTCATCCTCTCATTGCAAGATTCATGAGAGGCCTAACTTTAACTACACCTCCCATTAGGCCTCCTCCGGTGGCATGGGACTTAAATTTAGTTCTTGGTCAGCTTATGAAACCACCTTTTGAACCCTTAGCCACTACCTCCTTGAAATTTCTTTCCTGGAAGGTTATTTTCCTCATTGCAGTCACTTCAGCTCGCCGCATCAGTGAACTGCAGGCCTTAGTGGCTAATGCACCTTATACAAGGTTCCATCATGATAAGGTAGTCCTTAGGACCAATCCACACTTTATGCCTAAAGTGGTCTCACCTTTTCATCTTAATCAAGAGGTGTATTTACCTGTCTTTTTTCCAGCTCCTCATGCATCCAATGCAGAGAAGAATCTTCATACTCTGGATTGTAAAAGAGCTCTTGCCTTTTACGTACAAAAGTCACAGCAACATAGAAAGTCTTCCCAGCTTTTTGTTGCTTTTGATCCTTCTCATTTGGGACTTCCATTCTCTAAGAGGACACTGTCCAATTGGATTGCTCAGTGTATTTCTTTCGCCTACCAGAGTAAGAACCTTTCTCTGGAGAGCCATGTCACAGCTCATAATGTGAGCGCCATGGCCACCTCCATGGCTCATCTAAATTCTGTGTCCATCGACCAGATCTGTCGAGCAGCCACCTGGACCTCGGTTCATACCTTCACAGCCCATTACTGCTTGGACAAGGACTCCCACTGGGATGCCTTATTTGGTCAGGCTGTCCTCAAACACCCGTTCCATTCTTAAACAACTCCTGCCCTCCTTCCCTGAATGGATGCCTGAGATCCATAGGAGGACGTAGAACACTTCCGAGGGTCTCATATCCTTGGGGATCTCCCAGGCATCTTAGCTAGGGAGTCCCCATATGTGAAGACTCATTCCTGCTTGTTCCTGGAGATAGCACAGTTACCTGTAACAGGTGATCTCTGGGAACAGCAGGAATAAGTCTTCACAACCCTCCCACCTCCCCTAGGAGTTGTATCTCTCTCTCTATCTTTCCTTTCCTCTCTCTCTCTATTGTCTCAGCTTTAAACTCGAACTGAGGAGAGGCGGTTAGGAAAGGCGGGAAGGCAGCGCGCAGGCGCTGTGGGATGCTCCCAAAAGCTTTCCTTTTTGGGAAGCTGGGGAGCGTTCCCGCGCAGGCTCCGTCGGTACCGACGTACCCATATGTGAAGACTTATTCCTGCTGTTCCCAGAGATCACCTGTTACAGGTAAGTAACTGTGCTTTCTATGATTGGACAAGGTAGCTGAGAGAAGGAGAAATGATCTTGGGAAGAGGATGAAGAGCAGGCAGAGGAATTGGGCTGGAAGAAGTTGTATGGGACTGGGGAAGGGGGAGTCAGCAATGAGAGGGAATGATGGTGTGATGGCGAGGAGAAGGAAGGGAGGGGTTGAGACTAGAAGGAAGTGAGAGGAGATGTTAGAGAGAGAGAGAGAGAGAGACGCACACACACAGAAAAGAAAGTCATTACTGAAAAAATGAGAGATAAAATAATTCTTAAGGGAAGACATGAAGGTAGAGAGGAAACTTAAAACCAAGAACAAGCAAAGACAATGGATAGATGTCAAATTACAGACACAAAGGCTGGAAAATTAAGTTTAGTAAAGATCTCTTTGCTAGCTGTGCTGGATCAAGAGTGGGAAACAGCTGGCGTTCAGTTTTACTCTAGCCCTTTGGTCTCCATGATAAATAAGGTATTTTACTGGAAGTACTTAAATGAATAGAAGGGGGGCTGTGGCAATATGTGATACCATGATCTGAGAAATCTTTTAAAAATCACTCCTATTTGGTACCTCTGTTATGTCATCTCTGTTAAGGCTCAGGGAAGTGGAAAATAATACTATTTCCCTTTTTACATAAAAATAAAACAATCATTCCACTATTATATTCCATGTGAGTCAACACTGGCCAGCCAAATGCGCTCATTTGTGCATTGGCCCCAAAACATATAATCGCAGTAGTAGACAGAGGTGACTGGAGAGTGGGATGGAATTTGGGAGGGAGCCAGGGGCGGCCCAAGGGGGGTGCGGAGACTAGGTGTGGGGCCTCATTTGCATAAGGGGCCTCATTTGCATAAATATTTGCATAATGTTACCATACACTAACTTTTAGTAAACATGCCTCTTAATGAGTGTATGGATAAAGAAAGACTAAAAGATTTCTACATTACTATAATCTAGTGCCAACTGCCAGGCACAGTAGGAACTACTACAAACACTGCCCATTTAGAACCCATAGCAAACCCGCCGTATCCTAACAGCACTACCAGGACTCACAAAGCACCATACCCTACCTATCAAAAGGCAACACTGCAAATATTAAACCAATACATTTCAGAGAATAACAATACATGACCTACTGGGGAAAGAGAACAAGGGCAATGTCAAATAGCAACTACATAAATAGAATACTTAACTCAGTTACACATGCAGAACATAGACCATCACCAAACAAGGAATCACAATTTAGAAACAGGAAGACAATAATTAAACTGGGAACCCCAAAAGCCAAACTTGGAATTTTCAACAACACTGTAGAAATAAAACTATAAATTAATTTCCTCTTCTACTAAACGAAGCTCAGATGTTAATGATGCACATTTCCCAGAGCTGACATATTCCAGTTAATAAATTCAAAATAAAGAGATATCTTTCTACCTTTTGTGCATTTTTTTTTTCAGTTGCAATTGCTCCAGCCACTTTCTTCTGGTTTCTGCGTGTCTTCTGCTAACTCTCCATCATCTGTTGTCCATTTGTCTTTTCTTCTCTCTTCTAGTTTTTTTTTCCATTCTCTCTCTACATCTGCTTTAACATACTAATCTTTCTCTTTGTGCTCTTTCCTCATTCCTATTTCATCCACTCAAATTTTACCCCTCCATCCTCAATCCCCACATACTCTCTTCCAATACCTGGCCAATTGTAGATTTTTCTTCCCTCCCACACAAAATATTTTTCCCTTCTCCATTTCACTCTCCCAGCCCCATCCCATTCTAATCCTCCTCCAAAATCAGCTCCCTTCTAGTTCCAGTCCCATCCAGCATCCGCTCCCTTCTAGTCCCCCCATCAGCCCATTTCCAGTCCTAGTCCCCCCATCAGCCCATTTCCAGTCCTATCCGAGTCCCTCCATCAGCTCATTTCCAATCCCAACCCCCCATCAGCCCATTTCTAGTCCTTTTCTAGCCCCATCATCAGCCCATGTCAAATCCTAACTCCCCTCCACTCAGCCCATTTCAATCCAAGCCCCCTATGAGCCTACTTCCAGTTCTAGCCCCTCCATGAATCCATTTCAATCCAAGCCCCCACCACAGCCCATTTCCAATCTTAGCTCCCCCCAACAGCCCATTTTCAGTTCTGTTCTAGTCACCCCACTCAGCCCATTTCCAGTCCTAGCTCCCTCCCCTCACAGCCCATTTCCATTCCTAGCCACCCTCCCATCAGCTGTTTGCAGTTCAAGCCCCCCCTTCAACTCAGCCCATTTCCATTCCAAGCCCCCATCCCCATCAGCTATTTGCAGTTCAAGCCTCCCCTTCCACTCAGCCCATTTCCAGTCCTAGCAACCCCCCAACCCATTACCAGTCCTAACCCCCCATCAGCCCACAGCACATTACCAGTTCTAACCCCATCAGCCCACCTCAAGTCCTAACCCCCCATCATCCCATTTCCAATCCTAGCCCCCCCATAGCCCATTACCAGTCCTAAACCCACACCCCATTAGCCCACAGCACATTACCAGTCCTAACCCCCCCATCAGCCCACAGCACATTATCAGTCCTAACCCCATCAGCCCACCTCAAGTCCTAAACCCCCCTCCAGCCCATTACCAGTCCTAACCCCCCTCCCTCCCATCAGCCCAGGGAAAATTAAACCTTAAAAAAAAAAAAAAGCTGGCGGCTGCCGCCACTGCCGCAGCAGCAGCAGCAGAATTGAGTGTCCGGCGGGGCCCCCTCCCTGCCCGGCAGAGCATTCCCTCCCTCCCTCCCTCCCTGCCTGCTTGCTTGCCTGCCTGCCTCAGTCCCTCTCCGCTTCGGCTTAGAGCCGTGAAGGGAGAGTTTATCCCTTATGGTTCTGTTAAGCCCACTGAGGCCTATGGGAAATTTCCCATCTGCCCTGGTGGACTTAACAGAGTCGCGAGGGAGAAGCTCTCCCTTCGCGGCTCTAAACTGAAGTGGAGAGGGACTGAGGGCGGCAAACAAGCAGGCAGGGAGGGAGGGAGTGCTCTGTTGGGCAGGGGGGGGCCCCGTG
This sequence comes from Ichthyophis bannanicus, assembly GCA_033557465.1. Lineage (NCBI taxonomy): Eukaryota > Metazoa > Chordata > Amphibia > Gymnophiona > Ichthyophiidae > Ichthyophis > Ichthyophis bannanicus. The sequence continues at coordinate 215,068,079 of CM066040.1, forward strand.
GGACACTCGATTCTGCAGCGGCAGCAGCCAGCTTTTTTTTTTGTATTTAACTTTTTATTGTCAGCAATTCCATCACATAACCTGATACAAAAGTTGTAGCATTGCACCAGCTAGACATGCAGCAACTATCAGCAGCAATAGCATCCCCTCCCCCGGTGTCCAATAAGATAACATACAATACCAGCATACCACACCCTTTTATCTCGTAACAATTTAATGGCCCCAGCCACCATTCCCAACATTGCAAAGGGCATCTCTGCCAACTCAAAACAGAAAAACATCTCCCCAACTTACGGAATTGTTGATGATATTATTAGCCATCGGCTTCTAATGTCAGCGTCACTATCATCTACCCCACCCATCCCCATTCTTCACTCCCACCCCCTTCCCCCCCCAAGAGCTGATTTCCTCCCCCCCCTCCAGACCTACCTCCTCCTGCCCACCCCTCCCCCTGGTCCCAACCTTCCCCCTCTATTGTAGGGTGTCGTTCCGTAAATACAGCAACACCTTATCCCATTGCTTCTCAAATCTATCCACCCTTTGCCTTCGTGCAGCAGTCAGTTTTTCCATTAAATACACCTGCCGGAGGCGTTCCACGCACTGCTCCACCCTCGGGGCGTCCCGCTGTCTCCAGCGATAAGCCAGCTCACAACGGGCCGCACTCAAGCACGCCATTATCTGCCTCTTATCCTGGGCCGGCCCTCCTTCACTCCACCACCCCATCAAATATCCACTAGGATCAAGCGTCACCTCTCTCCCAACCACCTCCCTTATCCAGTCCCGAATTGCCTCCCAATATCTCTGTATCCGGGGGCACGTCCACCATATATGGAAGAAAGTTACCACCTCCCCACACTCTCGCCAACACATACTAGAAACCCTTGGGAACATCCGATGCAGGCGGACAGGTGTGTAATACCAGCGCATAACCACCTTGCACCAATTCTCCCTAATAGCTATCGACAATGGTAATAACCTCATCTGGTCAAATATATTCTTCCATTGCCCCTCCTCTAAGTCTACCCCCAAATCCCCTTCCCACTCCCGCATATATCTATGCTTACCCACTAGGGGCCCCTGGATTGCCTTATAGAGCGCCGAGGTTAACCCCGGGGATGTCTTCTTCCCATACCAGATCACCTCCAATGGGCTGTAATCTCGCTCGAGGCCTTCTTTCCCTAATTTCTTCCTTAGAAAATGCACCACATGGCCATAGTAGAATCGATCCCCTTCCCGCAGCCCATACGTCTCCCACAATGTTTCAAATGGAACCCACTCCCCCCCATCAATAAATTGATAGAAGCACTTCAAGCCCCCTCGTGCCCACCGTCGATATCCACCCCTTCTCTCCTGGGGCGGAACTCCTCCGTATGACAGAGATCCCTCATCAAGGAAAAATGCGCCCCCCCCCGCCCTCCCCTGCCACCCCTCTAATCTTATCCCACTCTTGCAACACGTGGCTCACATATGGATTATCCCGCCCTGCAACCCCTCTCTCCCCCTTTCCCATCCAGGGGAGCCCAGCCAAAGGCCGCCCCCTGCCACTTTCCTTCTCCATCTCCACATAATTCTTCCTCTCCCCCCCCTTCACGCCAATCCATCACATGGCATGCCTGGGCTGCCCAATAGTAGGCCTGCAAGTTGGGTACCCCCAGCCCCCCTTCCTCCCTCTTCGTGTACATCACAGCACGCGCTATCCTAGGCGGTCGTTTCCTCCATATATACTGGTTCACCTGCCGCTGCAATCTTCGCAGGTGAGCTCCCGGAATGGCCACCGGCAATGCCTGAAAATAATACAACACTCGCGGGAGCACATTCATTTTAACCGACGCTATCCTCCCCAGCCACGACACTTCGTATCTCATCCACCTCTGCAGATCCTGATCTGTCTCTTTCCACAATTTACTATAATTAGCCCCAGCAGAAGCAAAAACAGGAAGCGGCAGATTCAACACCCAATAAATTTATTATAACCAAATAAGTGGCCTAAGCCCAACACAGGCCGTGTTTCGTATACAACTTCCTCAGGGGCTATCAGGACACACTGTGGGTGTGATGTGCATAAACTGCACCAGGCTCAAAAAAGACAATGGAGGTCGCAACTAACAGAAAAACTTCTTCTCAAAATCCGATGGATACATCGTACCACGTGATCCACTACAGGATTCTGAAACAATGTTCATAGAACAGAAGCAGATCTCGTGAGACTGCTTCTGTTCTATGAACATTGTTTCAGAATCCTGTAGTGGATCACGTGGTACGATGTATCCATCGGATTTTGAGAAGAAGTTTTTCTGTTAGTTGCGACCTCCATTGTCTTTTTTGAGCCTGGTGCAGTTTATGCACATCACACCCACAGTGTGTCCTGATAGCCCCTGAGGAAGTTGTATACGAAACACGGCCTGTGTTGGGCTTAGGCCACTTATTTGGTTATAATAAATTTATTGGGTGTTGAATCTGCCGCTTCCTGTTTTTGCTTCTGCTCGTTTGAGTGGCTAGCGCTGTTTCTTTGTGGACCCCCACTATAATTAGCCCCATACATCCCTTGGGGTTGAGAAGTGATATTGACCCCCAAGTATCTAATGGCTCTCTCCGCCCACTTGAACGGGTAAGCTTGCTTCAGCTTTTCCAGCTGCGGCCGAGACATGTTAATATTCAAGGCCTCAGTTTTGTCCAGGTTCACTTTGAACCCTGACACTTCCCCGTACTTTCCTAGCTGCCTCAGGATTTCCGGTAATGACTCCTTGGGCTGCGTCACCACCATAAAGCACATCATCTGCAAAGAGGTATATTTTATGATGGCAGCCCCCACACCTTTCCATTTCCTCTAATTGCCCTCGCCAGAGGTTCAATAGCTATTGCGAATAATAGCGGGGACATCGGGCATCCCTGACGGGTCCCCCTTTCCAAGTCTAAAGTCTCAGTGTACCTCCCATTGATTTTCACCCTCGCTTTAGGGCCCCTGTACAGCGCTTGTACCCACCTCAGAAACTTAGGGCCTATGCCCATCCGCCGCATGACTAGAAACAAGAAGTCCCAATCCACCCTATCGAACGCTTTCTCAGCGTCAATAGACAACAACATTGCCTCGACCCCCTGATCGTGCGCCCCCCAAACTGCTTCCAACACCCTCTTTTATATTATCGGAGGCCTGCCGCCCCATTATAAACCCGGTTTGATCTATCTCTATCAGCCCTGGCATCATCAGGGCCAACCTATTGGCCAGCACTTTGGCTATAAGTTTCACATCTACATTTATCAAGGAAATGGGGCGGTAAGACCCACATTGCAGCGGATCCCTACCCCCCTTGAGCAACACAGTAATCCCCGCTGTGAGCATTTCCGCCGAGAAATGGCCCCCTTCCTGCTGTACCCCATTCACTACCCGCACCAACCTATCTACCAGGTCCTCCCTAAACGTTTTATAGAAGGCCCCCGTCAGGCCGTCTAAGCCCGGGGCCTTCCCAGGCGGCAACGCCCGCAGGGCCTGCTCCACTTCCTCCCGGGTAATACCTGCCTCCAAGTCCTGGCTCTCCCCCTCCCCCACCCCCAGTCTCTGCAACCCTATCTCCTTTAAATAATCCTCCCCTTGCACCGACGTCCCTCCCTCCTTTTTCTTGTACAGTTCCCTATAGAATTGGCAAAAGCGTTCCCCAATTAGCTTCGCAGACCGTAGCTGCTCCCCCCTTCCCCCCTCCAACCCCCCTATAGTTGTCTGGGCCTCCCGTTTCCGCAATTTGTTGGCCAGCATTCTCCCTGCTCTATCCCCCCATTCATAATAACACTGTTTCAGCCTAGCCATCTGGAACCCAATCTCTTCCACTTGCAATTTATGCAGCTCCATCCTCAGCTGATTTAGGCGCTTAAGGTCCCGCTTATTCCCTTGGCCTTGATAGCTCTCCGCCACGTGCTTTATCTCTGTTTGCAACTCCTCCTCCCGTGCCATCCGTTGCTTTTTATATCTAGATGACCACATCACTAACCGCCCCCTCACTACTGCCTTCATACCCTCCCACACATCCCCAGTATCATTAGTGTTCCAGTACTCCTTCAGACATTCTTTGACATCCTTTACCACCTCTTCTTTTTTTAACAAACTTTCATTGAGCCTCCAAAATCTCACCCTCCCCCCCCATCCCTATGGTACCCTACTCCCACCCACGTCGGTGCATGATCCGACCAAGTGATGTTCCCAATTGCCGCTTCCTGGATCCTAGAGCCCCACCCAGTATCCATCAAAAGATAATCTATCCTGCTATAGCTGTCATGGGGTGCGGAGTAAAAAGTGTATTCTCTACTCCCCTCGTGCTGTTGCCTCCACACATCACTCCACTGATATGTCTCCATAATTCTCTTCAGTACCCTTCTAATTTTATTCTTCCCATCTCCTCCTACCGCTTGTCGGTCCCACTTTGGGTGAAGAGCTAAATTAAAATCTCCCACCAAAATGAGCTTCCCTTGCACATGTCAGGCCAGTAGGTCTTGCACCCCTCTCCAAAACTGCGTCTGCCGCTCATTCGGGGCATATATATTAACCAAAGTAACCCGTTCGCCCTGCCAGTCCCCCCCCCCAGAATCAACACCCTACCCTCACCATCCCTCTCCACCCTACTTACCCTAAAGGTGCTGTCCCGTCGTATCAATATAGCCACCCCCCCCTTCTTACTCGCCTCCGCCCCCCTGAGGCCCCCATAGTACTGTTGCGGATACTTCACATTCCGCATCAACCCCTCATTCTTCCTCCTCAAGTGTGTCTCCTGCACCAGCACTACCTCCCAGTCCAGCCTTGTGGCCTCTCTATATAGCTGATGTCGTTTCCGGGGGTTATTCAACCCCTTGGTGTTTATAGATCCTATCTTCCCCATTGGAGCAGCTTATTCACCCCGAACTCACCACCTCCCAACCCTCCCCTCCCCCCTTCCCCCCCCTGCATTACCACTCCCTCTGGAGTTTTCATGTCAACTCTCGATGATGCTCCCCGGGCGCATCCTCTTCCCACCCTACCCCCCCTGCCTCCCCTCCCGCCAGCCTTCCCCCTGCTTACCCAATATACCAACTGTTACTACTCCCCACCCTCTACCCTCCATTCCCCATTACTTCCCCCCCTTCCCCCCCCCCACACAGGTGGATAAAAGAGTATCCCCCCCCGCCTTCTCCTATCCCCCTCTCTCCTCCATCCCCCCCCCACACCACCTCCCCCGGTAAGCCCAGTACCTTCCATGTAATACAATATAAACACTTATATTGCTTCTCCACCTCTACCATGGCTCATATTCTAAAACAGTGAAGATCCAGTTATACACTTGTTAATTACCACCAAGCCAGTCCTCAACAGTCCAGACACCTCCTGGCAGGGCCAGAACAGTCCCCGCCACTTAGTCTCTGGTCTCCTCTTCCACCGGCAACTGCTCTTTGCCTCTGGATAGCCTGGTTAGCCGCTTGCTCTTATGTTCCACTCTCTGCCACTTCATCCCTGCGCTCCAGACCGGTGGGCGCTGCTCCTTTGGCTGGCTGCCCGGTTGATTCTCCGGATATTTTCTACGCCCAGGTCGCGCAGTATTTGCCAGGCCCCGTCAACGCTCTGAATTTGGCGTGTGCTGCCCTTTACCGTCACCAGCAGCCCGAATGGATAAAGCCATTTATATCTCCATCCTTCTCTGCGCAACAACGATGTGACCCCTCTCAACTCCCACCTCCGTTGCAGCGTGCCTGCTGAGAGATCTTGGTATAGCTTGATCTTGGCCCCTTCCCACTTGTACGGGCCAAGCTTCCGCGCTGCTGTTAGGAGCTTTTCCTTCAGCTTGAATGAGCTCATGCACGCTATCACATCCTGAGGTTTATTCTCCCGAGAGGGGCCCAGGCTCCGATGAGCTCTTTCCATAGGCATCGGCTTTCCTTCCCACTCACCCGCGGGGTCTGCCTCCTTCAGAATAGCAATGAACAGCCGTGCCAGTGTCACCTCACAGTCCTGGAATCATTGGTCCTCCGGGATACCCCCGCACATTGCACCGTCTGGACCTATCTTCAAGGTCTTCAGTTTTCGCCCTGAGAAGGTCCTGAGCATGTTGCAACTCTGCCCAGCCGACCCGCAGGTCACGTATCGTCTCCACCTGTTGCTCTAACCGCTCCTTCGTGGCCTCCACTCGGGCCCCGAGCTCCTTCATGTCCTGTTTCAGCGAGGTCAGCGTCTCTTTTAAGTCCTTCTTCTTAAAGGAGCCCATCTCGGCCTTCAGCTCCTCCTTGAATTCTGTGAGCCATTCCTTCAGGCCACCCAGGGAGTCTGGACCTAAATTGGACTCGCCATCAGAGTCGGACCGCTCAGCCACCTCAGCCTCCATTTTGTCCTCGTGGCCGTCTTTCCCCCGCTCCTCCGCTACCACATATGAGGAACGGTATGCCGCCAGCCGCTTTTTCACTGGCATCCGCACCGGGATCTTAGGCTCTTATCCCTAGTTTTGTGCTCTACAGTTAGGGTAGGATCGCTCGTTTTTTGGCTTTATTTAGCAAGCGCCCCGGAGCTCCCTCAGAAAGCTGCCATCGTGCTCCCTGACATCACCGTAAGTCTTTTAAATTTACTTTTAAAGCGGAATGTTCTTTGCGCGGGGCCCCCTGAAACGCGGGGCCCTGTGCAAAAAACATTCTCGCTCAATGGACGGGCCGGCCCTGGAGGGAGTAAGGGGTACTAAAGTTAATGTGTTCATGATTCAATTTTCCTCTTGGCTCAACTTCAGTGTCCTGATTTTTCTTCTTACTCCTGGCACAACACTATATGAGTCATATTTACTAAAGGTTAACATGCATTAATAAACATTAACGTGTTAAGTACCCCCACAGCTCTTTTATTTCTATGGGTGCAGCAGCACTTAACTTACATTAACTTTTAGTAAACATGCCCCTATTTTTTAAGGGGGGGAGCGCAAATATTTTAACCTGACAAGCCCTTTTAAGTTTCTTTTGGGAGAACGTAAACTCCATCTCTTGAGATGACTCCATTATATAATGTAGCTTGTTGAACATTATTAAGTTTGCATAATAATGAGCCGGTTCACATGATTTGAATGCTTTGCAGTTCCTTATTTAATGTGTGTGGCATTAAAACTTCTTGCCTTAAATGCGTTATTGGAAAATACTACATGTTATTGCCAACTAACACAAGTTATTGCCAAAATGCATTTTAGTAGATAGTCCTCTGTGTACCTGACGCAGTGGAGGGTGAAATGACTTGCCTAGGGTCACAAGGCGCACCAGTTGGATTTATATACTGGTTTTCCTATTTTGCAGACTGCTGCTGTAACTACTAGACTATTCCACCACTCTGATCTAAGTGATGCTCCTAGAGTCCTGGGAAAAGATAGTGGTCCTAGAGTCTTCTATATTTATTTTCATTATTTTAGATTGCCAGTATAACGCAACCTATAAATGGAGATTATCAGTACAGATTGGACGGGACACTATTTAGTTTTGACATGAAATTTTTCTAATTCTGTACTAGACATGCAATATATCAAAGTAACATGCCAGTCTTGGGTGTATATATTTGGGTGTGTTGAACTGTCTGAAGGTTGTGGTGCGTCTTATTAGATCAACAAATGAAGTTGCCCAGAGATGATGATGGTCATAAGCTTTCAAGACCATGTGTGTCATAGCAATCTGAAGGAAGATGGAAAAGCATTACAGACTGAAAAAAATCTAGTTATCTCTGGGAGTACTACAGCTGCTAGGTCTCTGCCCAGGTTGTGTATAAACAGAAACAGCAGTCTGTGCTAACACAGATGTGTTTACTGAGCGTGATTTGTGGTCATACATTTCCTCTGGTAAACAAAAGGTTTTCAGTTTCCACAAGGTTGTTTTCCCAATATATTGTCCTTTTTAATTTTTTATGTAGTTGTTAAAAACAGAGGATAAATTTGTAGTGAGTTCAGGTCTTATGTGATGATATTACACATGAAAGTAAGTCCTAAGCAGAAAATAAATGACCATAAGATTAGGTTTTAGTTTTTCTCTCTTCTACAGTAAAATGCTTAGAGCTAACCTTCATGAATTAATAATTGTGGTAATCGTGTAGCCTGTTGTCTTGGGAATTTATTTTGAATGAGATTTATTTCTCTGTAAATTACTTCCCAGCTCCATTGGGAGGATGATTGGATAAATACCGTATTTATTTCAAGTAGTGAAAAAAGGTAAATCAGGATCTTTCCTACATATAGCTCTTAACTGGGAAATTGAGTTCAATTTCAACTTCTATGTGTATTTTTATTGCCAAGAAGAGTGTTACCATCACAGTTCTGGTGGCAAAGCAGAAATAGCTTGCAGTTGATTTTGCTTTTATTGGGAATGGATTTGATGATTTGATTATGCTAGCAGGGTAAACATGTTAGTCTGGAGCAGCAAAAATGACAGAGGCTGGTGGCACCTTATAGGCTAACCAGTATATTGAGGAATGAGTTTTCAAGCATAGGAGTCAGTCATAAGATTCTACTATGATTTATGGTTTATTGGGATTTGATATACTGCCCTTTACTAGGCAGGCAGAGTGGATTACAAGACACCGAATCGTTTTTCCTCCTGTGGCAGGTGCAGGCCTGTGATCCACGGTGTCTGACATAAGCAGGCCAGCATAGCTAGCTTGACCTGTAAATGAAGCCTGTGGAGAGGCACATAGGAATTGCACATCCCCCAACATGCTGCTATTGTAGGATAGAACTCTGTAAGAGAACTAAACTAACTTAGGTAAGCAAAACTGAGAGATGGAAAAATACAGAAAAGTATGTTTAAAAGTTACTGATAAGAAAAAGTACATCTGCAAGGAATATAATTGGGAGTGCTGACAGATGAGTTGCAGAGCCCTGCTCCCCTGCATGCACAAATTGGCTCTATGGCCTTGAGAGTGTGAAAGTAACAAGTTGATGAACTGGCCATTGTAATTGGGACTAGAAGGGGGGTATGCAGGTGCCATGCCCACTGAAGGAACATAATTGGATAAACTTATCAGTACCGGGACCAATGGAAGAGGTACGGGAGAGTACCGGGACCAATGAAATGTTTTTCTATACCTAGAATGGAACAGAAATCTATAAAAGTTGTTGTAATGCTAGAAAACATGGCTCAGCCATTTTGAAATTGACTTGCTTGAGACTTGTGCACAAATAAATGATTTGGACCTTTTGAACAGACTCCTGGTATCATTGGTTTGTCTGCGCTTTGCTGCTACATATTCTTGGTGTGTTGGCCGGGAAGTTGTGGAATCAAAGTGTATATAGGGCAATATACCACGACTTTCCGCCTCTATAGGCTTGGTCCTGCCGGGATCGCGCCCTTCCGACGAGGGCTGCTCCCTGGCGCCGCCGGTCCCTTGTATCGGAGGGAGCTGGTCGGACCTCGGCGGGTGCCGGGCCCGGCTGGAGCCAACGCCTCGAACCCGAGTGAGGGGAGTCCGAGGTCCAACTCATGCGCCTGCTTGGGAAGTTTGAGGACCGGATCCGGTGAGTATAGTTTTGATTTGGTGTCTAGACAGAAATAGAAAGAGCAGTACGCCATTGGAACTTGGAATTTGGAATTTGTAATCTCGAGATATTGGGAATTGGTAAGAGAGCATGATCACCTCTCAAGGAAGAGCCGAGTAACCCCGCATGGGAATTCGCCGGGTGAAACCCTCATCCTTTTTGTAATTGGGAAAAAGACTAGTCAGAATAGATAGAAACGAATGCATTCTGGGATACGTTGCTAGCATGATTGTGTGAACGAAGTGTGAATGAGAGGTCTGGCAGCACGGACCAAGTGAAGGCGGACCCCTGAGTAGCGCATTTCCTGACCGGGAGACCGCGTTCAGGTCGCAAAAAGGGGGAAGCGATTGTCGTCTTGTCTTGTTATTTGTATTCCTTATACGTTTCCAGGGCCGTGAGGACCCCTTACCCACGGTCCGCCCTCCTTTTCCCTTTTGTCTGTTGTTGCGCGCACACATCGAAATGGGAGGGGCGGGGTCTACTAGAAACACTCCATTAGAATGTATGATCGCACACTTTAAAGAGGGATATTCTGGAGATTATGGTATTAAAATGACAGCAGCCCGTTTGCAGATTTTGTGTACTAGGGAGTGGCCCGATCTAGACCCCATCTGGCCCCGAGAGGGAACGTTCAATGTAGAGATTATTCAGTCAGTACACCGTAGAGTGTGGATAGCGCACCACGATCAGTACCCATATATAGATTCCTGGTTAAGTATTTGTGAAGATCCGCCCCCCTGGGCGCAGCGCTGTTATGAGGAACAGTGCAGAATAATGTTAGCTAAAACAGATTCTAGACAGAAAACGGAACAGCCTAGAATGAAAGAGCAGGATAAGAAGTCCAGGAAGAAGCCCATCCTGGTAGATCCTGATTCCCCAGAGATAATTCCCAGACAGCCTCAAACCCCAGGTCCGATAAGAGTAGCCCGGCGTCCTGCCCCAGAACCCCAGAGACGGCCGGAGCGGGACCCAACCCCTGAACCCCCTCCTGGAGGGCAGAGAGAGGAATTAGCTGAAGAAGAGGATGCCATAAAAAGCGAGTCAGAAGTAGAGGGAGAAGAGGATGAAAAAGAAAATGTCCAAAGTGAAGACGATAGCGTACAAGTGGTTGCTGGTGCCAGCGGGCCGGCAAAAGATACACCCAAAGTGAAACCTGTTGAGAAAGCGAAAGTAATCCCTGGAAAGATAGTTAAGAAAACAGCCCTTAGATCCCAAAAGACAGCTCCCGCCAAGATGCTGCCTTTACGGCAAGTCCCGGGAGTGCCCATAAAGAACGATAATGAAGAGGTGGTGGTGGGACCCTTAACTTATGTGTATATCCCTTTCTCAACAACTGATCTGTTAAATTGGAGGTCGCATTATGCCTCCTATACTAGCAAGCCCCAGGAGCTGACAGAATTAGTAACTACTATTATGGAAACCCACCAACCCACCTGGCCAGATTGCCGTCAGCTCCTGACCACCCTATTCACGACAGAGGAGCGAGCACGAATTAGAAAAGCAGCTATTGAGTGGATGTCAGATAACCCTGTAGCTCCGGGACAGGGACTGAGCAGAATAGACTATCGGGAAGCGGCTCAGAAAGAATTCCCGAATGAAGACCCCCATTGGGATCCAAATACAGAAGAAGGAACCACAGCCCTAGCCCGTTTTTGCCAAGGCTTTTTACAAGGCCTGAAAAGGGGGGGCCAAAAAGCTATGAACCTTTCCAAAGTTGCAGGAGTTATCCAAGGTGTAGATGAGAGCCCAGCAGATTTTTATGAAAGACTAACTGAAGCATACAGAATGTATACCCCCTATGATCCCGAGGCACCAGGAAGTTTATGTATGGTGAATTCTGCTTTTGTAAACCAGTCTCAACCAGACATTAGACGTAAATTACAGAGGTTAGAAGGGTTTGCGGGCATGAATGCAACACAATTACTGGAAGTCGCTCATAAAGTGTATGTGAATCGTGATAATGAAAGACAGAGAGAATGTGATAGAAAGATGAAGAAGAAAGCTGATTTTTTGGCTGCGGCCATAGTTGAACAGAAAAGGGGAGGTGTCCCTAGTCGACGGAGCAGAGGAAGAGGGCGGGGTCAAGGCGGAGGCCGGACCCAGAAGCTAGACGTGAACCAATGCGCCTACTGTAGAGAAGAAGGACATTGGAGAGATACGTGCCCGCAACTCGGAGACGCCCAGCAAGATGACGACAGCAGTCATCAGTGGCGAGAAGAAAGACGAGGCTATCCCCGAAACCGAGGAGGAGCCAATCGAGAACAATTCCAGCGAGAAAGAGGAGGAGGAGCCATTCAAGCATTGGCCACAACGATCCAAGATTAAAATGACGTGGATTAGGACAGACCGGGCTCCAAGTTTGCTTTAGGTCTCCAGGAGCCTATGGTCGGAATACAAATAGGAGACCAAGTTATGGACTTTATGGTTGATACTGGAGCACAACATTCAGTAATAGACAAAAAGATAGCCCCATTTTCTACAAAAGCAGTCACCATTATAGGAGCAACTGGTGCCAAAGCTACAAAGTCTTTTCTCCAGAATCGTATATGCAGTCTAGGAGGACAGCAAATAACTCATCAATTCCTTTACATGCCCGAATGTCCAGTGCCACTACTGGGACGAGCTATGTTAGCCAAGCTTCAAGCACAGATATCTTTCTCTGAACAAGGAGAAATGCAAATGACAGTAAATCCCCAAGCCAAACCAGCAGGAGTAATGCTGCTGACAGTGCCCCGAGAAGAAGAATGGAGGTATTACATCGATGACTCTATCCAAGACACCTATTTTGAACAAACTTTAAAGAACATTCATGCACCACCTGGAGTATGGGCAGAAGGCAGTCCCCCAGGCCTAGCCAAGCATATAGCTCCAGTGATTGTAACGCTCAAGCCCAGTGCTACACCAGTACACGTCAAACAATACCCTCTCCCAAGAGCTGCAATTGAAGGCATTCATCGCCACCTACAAAGATTGCTCGAGTATGGCCTACTAAAAGTATGTCAATCCCCATGGAACACTCCACTTTTGCCAGTAAAGAAACCTGGAACGGATGATTACCGCCCAGTACAAGACTTAAGGAGAGTAAATGATGCAGTTGAAACTATACATCCAGTTGTACCCAATCCTTACACTCTTCTAGGACTGATACCTGCTGAAGCTACCCATTTCACTGTACTGGATTTAAAAGATGCATTCTTTTGCATAAGATTAGCCCCTGTGAGTCAAATATTGTTCGCATTTGAGTGGCAGGACCCCATCTCTGGAAGAGGGGGCCAACTCACCTGGACAAGATTACCCCAAGGATTCAAAAATTCGCCTACCATCTTTAGTGCTGCACTGAATCAAGACCTTTCAAGCTATCCAGTGGCCCCGGGGAAGAGAGTGCTTCTCCAATACGTGGACGATCTGTTGATAGCTGCCATATCAGAAAGTGAATGTATACTAGCCACCAAAGATCTCTTGCAGTTACTAGATGAAGCTGGATACAAAGTTTCCAGAGCCAAAGCACAGCTATGCCAAAAAGAAGTGAAATACTTGGGTTTTCGCATTACCCAAGGAAGCCGAAGATTAGGCAGAGAAAGAAAAGAAGCAGTATACAGAATTCCAACTCCAACAACCAGAAAGCAAGTCAGAGCCTTTCTGGGAGCGGCAGGATATTGCCGAATTTGGATACCCAACTTTGCCCAAATTGCCAAACCACTGTATGAAGCCACAAAAGGAGAAGAGAAGTCGCCACTGGAGTGGGGACTTGAGCAGGATACAGCCTTCAAGAAGTTAAAGGAAGAATTGATGTCATCACCAGCACTTGGACTACCAGATGTCCACAAGCCTTTCCACTTGTTTGTACATGAAGCACAGGGAAATGCCTTAGGCATGTTGACTCAGAAATTGGGAAATAGGTATGCTACAGGTCGCTCCCAATCGAAACAATTGGACCCGGTGGCCAAAGGATGGCCACCATGCCTGAGAGCAGTTGCAGCTACAGCGCTATTAGTGAGTGAAGCAGACAAGCTCACACTAGGACAGAACATACGAGTCACTGTGCCACATGCAGTCCTTGCCCTTATGGAACAAAAAGCAAATTATTGGCTCACCAATTCCCGAATGTTGAAATACCAGAGCATGTTATGTGAGAACCCACAGATACAACTCGAAGTGAGTCATGCCTTGAACCCAGCTACCTTGATACCTATCAGTGAAGAACTCCCAGAACATGACTGTATCGAAGTCATGGAAACTGTGTTCTCCAGTCGTCCCGACTTGACAGATGTGCCCATAGACAATCCTGACCAAATCTATTATGTTGATGGGAGCAGTCTCATCCTCGATGGACGACGCTGTGCCGGATATGCAGTCGTCACTCAACACGAAGTAGTCGAATCATCAGCTCTAGCCTCAGGCACATCAGCCCAAAAAGCCGAATTGATAGCACTCACCAGAGCATTACTGTTAGGAAAAAAGCTTGTGCTAAATGTATATACAGATTCCAAATATGCCTTCACCACTCTACATGCCCATGGAGCTCTCTATAAAGAACGAGGGCTCATCACATCCAGAGGAAAATCAGTCAAGTATGGTCCCGAGATATTGATGTTACTTGATGCAGTTTGGGCCCCAACACGTGTAGCTGTCATGCATTGCAGAGGACATCAAGCTGGAAAAGGAGAAGTTGCCCGAGGAAATAGGTTTGCAGATGCCTCAGCCCGACAAGCAGCTATGACAGGACAGATTACCCCACAAGCTATGCCAATGCAAGCAGCATTGTTTCCAGTACCTTTGAATTTATGGACACCCCGATATACCACCAAAGAATTGGATTACTACTGTAACAAAGAAGATGGAGTACTGAAAGATGGATGGATTGAGCTGCCACCAGAAGAGGGCAGTCAACCCCCTGGACGAATAGTAATTCCTGAACTGTTAGGACCATCTTTTGTTAAAGCTTTCCACGAAGCCACCCACTATGGAAAAAGTGCTATGGAAAAAGCACTCGGACCACATTTCTACATCCCTTTGTTGACAACCATATCAGCCTCAGTAGCACGTCAATGTCTAACCTGTGCCAAAAATAATGCCAAGCAAGGCCTTATAACGGCACCCTGAGTTCAGTCAGGAGGTGTAACTCCCATGCACAACCTCCAAGTTGATTTTACCGAAATGCCCAGAGCCAATGGATACCATTACCTATTAGTATTAGTTTGTACCTTCTCTGGGTGGGTAGAAGCCTTCCCAACCAGAACTGAGAAAGCTCGAGAAGTCACCAAAGTTTTAATGAGAGAGATTGTCCCTAGGTTCGGAATCCAAGCAGTAATAGGGTCAGACAATGGACCCTCATTTGTCTCCCAGGTTACTCAACAGTTAGCAAAAGCTTTGCAGATACAATGGAAACTCCACACTGCATATAGACCCCAGAGTTCAGGGAAAGTTGAGCGAATGAATCGTACCCTAAAAGCCCAAATGTCTAAGCTTTGCCAGGAGACACACTTGAAGTGGCCCCAAGTGCTCCCAATAGCTTTACTCAGAATACGCTCAGCTCCTGTAAAGTCAACAGGATTTTCCCCTTTTGAAGTTTTGTATGGTAAACCCCCACCAATAGTGCAGGGAGTCAAAGGAAGTTTAGCCCAAATTGGTTCAGAAGTAACCAGACAAGAACTCCTAGCTCTTAGTTTTGTTCTGCAGACTCTCCACGCGTGGATCCAAGACCAGTTGCCTATCAACTTGACGGAACCCTTGCATCCCTATCAGCCTGGTACCTCGGTGTGGATCAAAGATTGGAAGAAGACACCGTTGGAACCCCATTGGAAGGGACCGTACACCGTCATCCTGTCTACCCCAACTGCAGTAAAGGTAGCCGAGATCGACGCCTGGATCCACCACAGCAGAGTCAAGCCCGCCGCTGATCCTGAACCCGAGCAGTGGACAGCAGAACAGCATCTTGATGCACCCTTGCGAGTTACTCTGAGACGGCAACCAGCAACTTAGACACTTCATCACAGTGTTTTGCAGTAGCCAAGTCTTTCGAAGAGGATTGTTGTTTTCCATGCAGCAACAGTTTTGTTTCAACAAACTCAATCTGTGCATGATTCTGCACACTACTTTGACACTACATTGACTAGCCAGACTTCACAAGCCAACTGAATTGCTAATAAGTTGGTTAATGTGTACTGGACAACCTGAGGATCTTCAATCAACACTCAGCACCCGTTAAATTGCTTCATTAGCAAACGGGACGAAGAAAAGAGAACGTCGTGATCAAGATCAGCAAGCTGAGGATTCAGAAGAACTCCAATCAACATGCATCTTTACTTTTGCTTTGCCTTGGTTGCCTTCTTTGGAGGTTTTGAACAGACTTATGCTTTACCTCCATGCACTGCTTGCATTATTTCTACTCGAACTGGACTGAAAGTAACTCAGACTTTGATTTACCATTCTTACTATACCTGCAAGGGAAAAGTGACTCGGTGTATTTATAACACCACTGAACTAAATGTTTGCACTTATGGCACAATTAGAGCATGCTATAATCCGCATCAGAATCCATCCTATTACACGATGGAAATACGATGGAAGGATGCAGATGGACCTATACTAGCTGCTACACCACCACTTAAGGACATTACTAAACCTGCTGTTTTGAATTTTGATGCATGTAATGCCATTAACAGAGACAGTTATTCCACCTGTGGTACTTGGGAGAAAGCGTATCGAAATGACCATAAGTACATGTGTCCAGAAGGTGCCACAGGATGGTGGAAGTGTACAGGTAAAACGGGATCAGGCTATAGTACTGCGTCAGCAGCAGATTACTATTGCCCGTATTGGGGATGTGTTTTTTATGCTACCTGGAATAATGGTATAGTTGATGAGAAAATAGATAAACGAATGGCTACCTTAACCAAGCCAACCACAAATGATAAATGTCAGAAAGATGCTTGTAACCCCTTACACTTACGTATACACAATCCCTATGCATGGAAACAAGGATACAAGTTTGGTTTACGTATTGCTGGAGGGGCCATAGATCCAGGAACCATTGTGTTTATTAGATTGAATACCCAAGCCCACAAGTCATCTAAATATCATATCCATAATACCTTCTATGAAGCCATGCATGTAAATAAGTTTGAGATCCCTCACCCTTCACAGAATTTATTTCTAGAATTAGCCGGAGCAGTAGTATCTAGTCTTAAGATCTCAGATTGCTATTTCTGTGGCGGAACCCAAATGGGAGACCAGTGGCCATGGGAAGCCCAAGAATTGAATTATTCTTTGATTTATAATCAGACTGAATTACACAAGACTACCAGTGAATGGGTGTTAGCGCACTCAATTGTTGGACGTCTTTGCTATGCCAGAACTGGACCCCAGTTCACCCAAAAGGTAGGACAGCTGGTCTGTCTTAGCCAGAAGTACTATAATGCCACGACCAAAAAGACGTCATGGTGGTCAGGACTCAAACATCCTGAACCTCCTAACCCATTAGCTAGATTTCCTGAACTTGCTGGTTTATGGACTAACCTTGCCAAAGTCCATGCCTGGCAAGCCCCACCTGGCCTGTATTGGATCTGTGGCAACCGAGCGTATGCCCAACTCCCACCACACTGGGGAGGAGCATGTGTCTTAGGAACCATCAGACCTTCTTTCTTTCTGTTAAACACTGCACATGGAGAACAATTAGGATACCCTGTATACACTACCCACCGACACAAGCGAGCACTAAGACAGAAAAGAGAAGCCTTACAGATAGGCAAGTGGGAGAAGTGGCAGGGTGATGATTGGCCACCAGAAAGGATTATTGAGTATTATGGGCCTGCCACTTGGAATGATGATGGTATGTGGGGCTATCGAACCCCAGTCTATATGATTAATCATATTATCCGCTTACAAGCAGTAGTTGAGATAATAACCAATGAAACTAGTCATGCACTTACGCTTTTAGCTAGACAAAGTACTCAGATGCGCACTGCTATATATCAGAACCGCTTAGCACTTGATTATTTGTTAGCAGCTGAAGGAGGAGTATGTGGTAAATTGAATTTAACTAATTGCTGTTTGAAAATAGATGATAAGGGTCAAGTAGTTGAAGAAATTGCTAAAGATATGCAAAGACATGCTTATGTGCCAGTGCAGACTTGGCACTCATTGAAATTTCCTAACTGGTTTGCTAACCTCTTTTCATGGGTGGGAGGATTTAAGACTTTCATTGTTTTAGTACTAATCCTTGTTGCTGTTATCTTCTTATTACCATGTTTAATCCCATGTTGTATGCGTTCTATTCATAACACTATTGATAGTACAGTAGAGCGGAAGACCGCCACTAAAATAATGGCTTTGTATAAGGCCAGTCCTAGTCGAAATCCTTCAATCATGATGTGATTCTTCTAAAGGTGATTTAATTCTCACACCTTATTAAGTATTATTTTATTTATTTATTTATTTAACACTCATTTTTATACCGCATCTTCCAGAGATCAGATGCGGTGTACAAATAACAATTAACAATGCTAAGTTTGTTTTACATAGAACATCTTAATTTTTACATAGAACATCTTAACATATCATAAAATAACAAGGTGGGTTTTTGAACTGGGACCGTGTAAAAACAGTTAACTAACAAAGTGTAGTATCTATATACGTAAGACAGTACATAACTGATACAACTATATACATGCGTTGGTATTAGGTCATAGGAGATAGGATCGTCATTTCGTTAGCGCTGAGTGTTGTCCATTTAGGTGTGAGGTTTGTGCTTTAAGTGGTCATTTACCTGATTATCCTTTATCTATGTTGAGTGCAAGGTTTTCTATGGAATTGTAGTGTTTAGTGAATAGAATAGTGAAAGTAATAGGGTGAGATTAATCAAAGGGGGGAATGTGGCAGGTGCAGGCCTGTGATCCACGGTGTCTGACATAAGCAGGCCAGCATAGCTAGCTTGACCTGTAAATGAAGCCTGTGGAGAGGCACATAGGAATTGCACATCCCCCAACATGCTGCTATTGTAGGATAGAACTCTGTAAGAGAACTAAACTAACTTAGGTAAGCAAAACTGAGAGATGGAAAAATACAGAAAAGTATGTTTAAAAGTTACTGATAAGAAAAAGTACATCTGCAAGGAATATAATTGGGAGTGCTGACAGATGAGTTGCAGAGCCCTGCTCCCCTGCATGCACAAATTGGCTCTATGGCCTTGAGAGTGTGAAAGTAACAAGTTGATGAACTGGCCATTGTAATTGGGACTAGAAGGGGGGTATGCAGGTGCCATGCCCACTGAAGGAACATAATTGGATAAACTTATCAGTACC
The DNA here is from genome assembly GCA_033557465.1 of Ichthyophis bannanicus. Classification (NCBI taxonomy): domain Eukaryota; kingdom Metazoa; phylum Chordata; class Amphibia; order Gymnophiona; family Ichthyophiidae; genus Ichthyophis; species Ichthyophis bannanicus. The sequence goes on from CM066040.1 coordinate 215,086,884, forward strand.
GGGACCAATGGAAGAGGTACGGGAGGTACGGGAGAGTACCGGGACCAATGAAATGTTTTTCTATACCTAGAATGGAACAGAAATCTATAAAAGTTGTTGTAATGCTAGAAAACGTGGCTCAGCCATTTTGAAATTGACTTGCTTGAGACTTGTGCACAAATAAATGATTTGGACCTTTTGAACAGACTCCTGGTATCATTGGTTTGTCTGCGCTTTGCTGCTACACTCCCATGTTCAGACTTAGATTGTAGTAAGGTTTTTAGGGTAGAGATGCGATAAGGTGAGTTTTCTGGCATAGTGCTACGGAGAAAAAAGTATATTTAGGGTTTCTATATGTAATCTTTCTAAATTCAGGTGTTTTTTCAGCTAATTAAGAGTTATTTGACAGTACAAAAAAATCTGTTTTCGTAGTGCAGGCACCATTATTGGAGGAGGACAGACTAGATAGGCCATGTGGTCTTTTTCTGTCATCATATTTCTATGTTTCTATTACTAGGTTCCTTTTTCCAATGAAATCAAATACATGCATTAGTGCAACTGAGAAGTCGATAATGTAGAAAAATCATAAATACAGAGTGCAGGCAAAAGAGGGGTGAGAGTGCTGGGTTCCTTTCCAATGTTTACTTAATCAGCACTTATTTTACTTCTTTGCACCAGAGATGTACATTGGTTAAAACCTAAACCGAGAAGCCCCAGATGTGTTATGAACAAACCGTCGCTAAAGAGGCAGATGTATGGAGCATTTCCCTATAGACACATGATAAAAAAAACCCTTTAGTAAATCTGGTCCTTGATCACATTTTTCTGTATTTTAGTCTGTAGAAACTATTAAATAATGATTTCCTCTCTTAACAACAGCCCCAAAGGAGGACATGACGAGTAAACAAACAGCTTGTCTGAGCTTTAAGACTGCATGCACCAGGTGCATAGCTTGAAGAATTGATTAGCAGAAGGGAAAGAGGCACTTCAGGATGTGTTTTCATTTAGTTTATCCTGAGTTTTAATTTAGCAATGCTATTTTTCTCAGATTTCAAACTGTTCTGTCATCCTTTTTTATGTTTGTTTAAAAATAAAATTACATCTTGGTAAGAAAAACCCCAAACCAAAACAAAACCTCAAAATTGGTTTGCACAGCTCCAAAGACTGCATTATTTTTGCATTTCTGTTGGTTACATCTTGTTGTGTTAGTTCATCTCTTCCTTCCTTTCCTCAACAGAGCAAGAACTGGGCAAACTTCTACTTAAGTCAGGTGCCTTTGCCAGGTTGCTAATGGGGGCAGCCTTTTTTCAGAGCTGCATTGCTCCACATGGTCGAGGAAATTAGAAATCAACTAACCCGTTAGTCAGGAATGTTTTTGAACCAAATACCACAGCATAATGAGGTTTTTGTTAAAAAGCAGCCAGAGGACAGCCCCCCCTCGCCAGAGGGGAAGAGAAACAGCTGCATCTGGAATTTGTTACCGGAGGATGTAGTAAAAGCTGTTAGTGTAGCTGGGTTTAAAAAAGGTTTGGACAAGTTCCTGGAGGAAAGGTCCATAAACCTTATTAAAATGGACCCTGGATATTACTGCTTGACCCAATACGAGCATTGTGGAACCTAAGTCTTTTGGGGAGACTGCTAGATACTTATGACCTAGATTGGCCACTGTTGGAAATGGGATACTGGGCTTGATGGACCTTGGTCTGACCCAGACTGGCATATCTTATGTTCTTATCAGTGAAGAGGGCAAAAGGGAAGCGCTGTCTCCCATCCGCATCTGTAGTCAAATCTGTTTCATCCTCGCATACTGCGAGCAGCCTTAAACTAGGCAAGAGCAGCATGCTGGTTGGGAGGACTCTGTGCCAGGGCTTGCTGCCCCTGGGATAAGCAGTTGCAATTGAAAACTTCACTAGTAATCCAGGCATATGGTCTTTACAGCTTTACAATACTATCATGATAATATGGTCTACTTAAACTGGAGGAAAAAATAGAAAAGTTTTGATTAGTTCTTTTTAGTTTTATTTCCAGCGGGAATATCAAGGTCGGGAACTAAGATGGGGTCTGTGAACCTACAGCAAAAGCAGGGGCATATCTGATGGAAGTTTAATACCAGCAGGTGTTTCACTTTTAAGGTTTGTGCTGGAGGAAGCTGAGAGGCAAGAGGAAATGTTTCCTTAATTTGAAAGTTTTATACTGTAGTTTTGTTCACCAATGGCCCCTTTTACTAAAGTGCAGCAAGGTTCTGTACTTAATCTTTGTGCTAAACACATAGTACGTAAGTGCAAAGCCTCCTTGGTTCCTGTTGGGGGCATGACAGCATGTTCCCAGCAGTTATCGCAGAAACATGTCTTGTAATGAGTTAGACCCAAGCGCAATTACCATGCATGCTCTCCGCCATTTATTGAGGAGATATTAAGGGAACTCACAGTAATTGCAACATTGATAGCACAAGGATAACTGCCATGCACTAACTGCAATGTGTTTACAATTGGGAACGGTGGACCGCTCTGACTTTTGTCTGATACTCACTATTTCGGGTTCCCAAATACCCTGGACGGACGAGCTGAAGTTGCTAGGGTTAGTCTTGAAACAGACTGGGGTGGGGGAACCTCAGGTAACTAGAGTTGTTCAGAATGCCTTTATGAAGTTGTGACTGGCGTGCCAGCTGCGTCCTTATCTGGATACTGTGGCCCTGCAGTTGGTGGAAGAAGAACCAACCAAGCAAGCACAAGGACTGGCGACAAATAAGTCCAAATTAAATTCTTTAATAGGCCCCGACGCGTTTCGGCTACAAAGCCTTCTTCAGGGTTTATTTAAAAAGAGGAACACACTTCAAAAAAAATACTAAAATATAAAACAATATTCAGAAAACATATGAAATATAATAGAACAATAAAAACAATGTTATCAAAATTAAATATATTATATAGAAGATGTAGATCCTAATAAACAAATATGAGTACATAAATAAAAATGTAAATATTGCTAAAGACATAAATATGATAATCATACAGTCAAAATATGTAAAATTATGAAAGATAAAAGGAGAGACGACGAGGAGGACAAGGGATACCTTAGTTTTGTCGCGTAGTGTAATACAAGTGAACGCTAGAAATAAAATAAATAATTCAAATATAAAAAATTAAGGCAATAAATAGAACATTTAAATATTAAGACCAGCTGTGAAAGCATAAGAATAAGAAACCATAAACAAATATTAATCTGAAAAAGGAACGCCCTTCACAGCTGGTCTTAATATTTAAATGTTCTATTTATTGTCTTAAGTTTTGATATTTGAATTATTTATTTATTTATTTATTTTATTTCTAGCGTTCACTTGTATTACACTACGAGACAAAACTAAGGTATCCCTTGTCCTCCTCATTATCTCTCCTTCTTTTATCTTTCATAATTTTACATATTTTGACTGTATGATTTTATCATATTTATGTCTTTAGCAATGTTTACATTTTTATTTATGTACTCATATTTGTTTATTAGGGTCTACATCTTCTATATAATATATTTTATTTTGATAATATTGTTTTTATTGTTCTATTATATTTCATATGTTGTTTGAATATTAATGTTTTATATTTCATTGTTTTTTGAAGTGTGTTCCTCTTTTTAAATACCCCCTGAAGAAGGCTTTGTAGCCGAAATGCGTCGGGGCCTATTAAAGAATTTATTTTGGCCTTATTTGTCGCCAGTCCTTGTACCTGCTTGGTTGGTTCTTCTACACAGTGTGCAGGTACTTGTTGATCTCCAGGAACAAGCAGGAATGAGTCCTCACATATGGGTACGTCGGTACCGACGGAGCCTGCGCGGGAATGCTCCCCAGCTTCCCAAAAAGGAAAGCTTTTGGGAGCATCCCACAGCGCATGCGCGCTGCCTTCCCGCCTTTCCTGACCAACTCTCCTCAGTTCTTCTTTTCCGCGGAGCCAGCAGGTCGTGTTCCTGTCACCGCTGAAGAAGTTCTTTATTTTAATTTATTTCTTTGGTCGCGTGTCTGCCTTCCCCGACGCCGGACCGGTACCGCCGGTCTTTTCTTTTCTTTTCCTTCTAAAAAAAAAAAAAGAAAGTTATTTCCCTCACTTGGTGTATTTTTCTTCTTAGGCCTCCAGGACCATAAGAAAATTTTCCCTCATGGAAAAACCAGCCTCCGGGTTTAAAAAATGCACTAAGTGTAGCGGTACAATTTCTGTCACAGATACCCATGAATGGTGTCTGAAATGTTTGGGGCCTGAACACTCCATTCCGGATTGCCAGTCCTGTTCTCTAATGTCTAAACGAGGGTTACAGAACCGGGCAGCCAAGCTCCATGTGCTGTTTCCCACGGATGCACCGGCAGTGGCATCGACATCTTCCAGGTCTTCCTCTCCTGATGGGTCTCAGATAACCAAACATACTTTTAGCAGGTCCTCTAAGGGCAAATCTCCCTCTAAGCATCGAGATGCCTCCGGGCTTGCCCTGGAGGATTCTGCCCCAGCCAAACAACCCCGGCGGGAAGCTCCGGCTTCCAAAGCTCCTCCTATGGGGTTACAGGTTGACATCGATGGCACGGCCTCGGCCGATCACCTGTTAGACTGCTCTGGGGTACCGGCACAATCTCCCGGTACCGACATCCAGGCAGTTGTGGCGTCTATGGATCACACTGTTCAATCCATGCAGCAGGCTATAATGGCTTTCATTAAGGCTGCGACGCCATCGGTACCGCAATGAGTTCCGTTGTCGGTACCGACACCGGTACTGGTACCAGCCCCGATACCGGTACCGATGGCATCGACATCGGCCAGGATACCGACTCCGGCTCCCTGTGCAGGGCTATTTCTCGGTACCGATCCGGTACGGGGGACGCCCGATGTCTATACTGATCGATATGCTTATCGTTCGTTGGAAGCGGCCAGTCGATACTTCGATTCCTCTGATGATTCTGATTCATCGGATGAGTCTCCTGAAGTATCCATCACCCTTCCTGAGGAGCCCTCTTCTCCAAAAAGGAGAATGTCTCCTCCAGAAGATTTGTCCTTTCAAGACTTCATAGTAGAAGTGGCTAAAGGACTCTCTATTTCAGTAACCTCTGAAAAAGAACCTAGAGCAAAAAAATTAGATATTTTGGGATACTCCAAGGTTCCCAGAGAGGCAGTCACCTTGCCAATTCATGAAATTCTTCAAGAACATTTGATAGAATTATGGGAAACTCCTCTGACCCTTTCTCCTCATTCTCGCAGATTGGACACCATGTACCGTGTCCCTCCCTCCTCCTGGTTTTCAAAAAACTCAGCTTCCTCACCACTCCATTGTGGTGCAGTCAGCAATGAAGAGGATAAAGAGTACCAAAAGACACTCTTCTACTCCGCCAGGAAGAGAATGCAGGACCTTGGATGCTTTTGGTAGGAAAATCTTCCAAGCCGGTATGCTCATTGCCAGAATCAATTCATATAGCCTTTATATGGGTATGTTTCTGAAGGAAGTTGCAGAGAAACTGCACAATTTTCTCCCTTTTATTCCAGAGGATAAAAGGGAGGAGTTCCTTCTTTGCCTCAAGCATACTCAAGACATTTCAAAGTTTTCAAACAGGGCAGCCTTTGATTCCTTTGAAGGTGCCAGCAGAGCCTCGGACATTGCTATAGCTGCTCGTAGAATTGCTTGGCTCCAGGCTTCTGATCTGGAACCCTGGGTTCAAGATGGTTTAGGAAATCTGCCCTGTACTGGGGAAAATCTCTTTGGCAAAGAGTGGCAAATTAAAGCCACTCAAATGGATGCAGAAAATGCTGCTCTGGATAGACTTTCAAAGTCTACCTCCACTCCTGCCAAGAAAATTTTTTTCAAAAAGTCTTTTTACAAAAAGGGCAGATTTATTTCCACTTCTGCTCAACAGTCTTCTACAGGTCGCTTTGCTACTAAGCGTCAGCAACCTAAACAGGCCAGGTCTAAACCTGCAGGGGCTGCTGCAACCCAGCAGTCCCAACCCCCTCAGGGTTTTTGACTTCCTACTAGAGAACTTAACCTTTCTGGCTCTACAACAACCAGAGCCTCTCACCATTCCAGGAAGGTTAGCTCATTTTGCTCCCAGATGGGAGCAAATCACATCAGAGCAGTGGACCCTCTCCATCATAAGAGAGGGCTACAAACTTCATTTCTCAGACCTTCCTCCCTACACTATGGTGAGACATTTCAATTCTCCCACCTCCCTCGACCTTCTGGATCAGGAGGTGACCACCCTTCTGGCCCAGAGGGCCATAGAAGCAGTTCCGCTTCTTCAACAGGGGTCAGGGTTTTACTCCCCCTATTTTCTCATGCCAAAGAAAACAGGGGGATACAGACCCATTCTAGATCTCCGAGAATTGAACAAATTCTTATGCAAGGAGAAGTTCAAGATGCTTTCCTTAGGAACTCTCCTTCCATACCTGCAGAGTCCGGATTGGCTTTGTTCTCTAGATCTCAAGGATGCGTACACTCATATACTCATCCATCCATCCCACAGAAAATTCCTATGTTTTCTGTTCCAGGGAAAACATTACCAATACAGAGTGCTTCCTTTCGGCCTAGCCTCTGCTCCAAGAGTTTTCACCAAATGCATGGCAATAGTTGCTGCATTTCTACGCACTCTGGGAATATTTGTCTTCCCATACCTGGACGACTGGCTCATCTGAGCTCCATCTCAGTCAGAGGCCCAGATTTCCCTGGATCGCACAAGGCGCATTCTGCAGTATCTGGGACTTGTGGTAAACCTCCCAAAGTCTCAGCTCACCCCTACTCAGTCCCTAGAATTCATAGGGGCCTGGTTGGATACCACTACTGCAAGGGCCTACCTTCCTCAGGCCCGTTGCCAACGTCTAGTGCAGTTAGCCTCCCAGATTCAGTCAAAGTGCCACTTAACTGCCCGGGAGATGCTACAACTGCTAGGCCACATGGCTTCCACAGTACATGTGGTACCCTATGCTCGCCTACATATGAGAGCAGCTCAATGGACTTTGTCCACACAGTGGACTCAAGCATCAGGAGCTCTCTCAGACCAAATAGCAACCTCCAAACGTCTCTTTTGGTCTCTCCAATGGTGGATGTCCACTCAAAATCTGTTGCTGTGGTCCCCCTTCCAACCTGTACTACCCCAAGCAACTCTCACAACAGATGCCTCCCAAACAGGTTGTGGAGCTCATCTTCAAGACCTCTCCACCCAAGGCACTTGGTCCCCACAGGAGACCTCTCTTCATATCAACCACTTGGAACTTTGAGCAGTGTTCCTCGCTCTCAAGGTCTTTCATACCCTCCTCAGCTACAAGACAGTCCTCATTCATACGGACAATCAAGTAGCCATGTTTTACATAAACAAGCAAGGAGGAACTGGCTCTCTGTCGCTTTGCAACGAAGCTCTAAGATTATGGGCCTTCGCCAGAGAGCATCAAATCCATCTCCTGGCAGTATACCTCCCAGGAATCCAAAACTCTTGGGCAGACAGACTCAGTCGAGTTCTGCTTCCACACGAATGGTCCCTGCACATGGATCAGGTACTCAGAATCTTTCAGGAATGGGGAACCCCGGACATAGACCTCTTTGCAAGTCCGTGGAATGCCAAACTTCCCCGGTTCTGTTCCAGAATTCCGTGTCAGGGAGCTCTGGCCAAGGATGCCTTCCTCCTTCATTGGGGTCAGGACTTCCTATACGCTTTTCCACCCATTCCTTTGATTCCCAAGACTCTGTTCAAACTTCAGAGGGATCAAGGATCTATGATCCTCATAGCTCCACGCTGGCCACGCCAAGTGTGATACCCTCTACTTCTGCATCTCTCCCAAGCCCCCTCCCTGGATTTGGGAGCTGCTCCAGGCCTTCTGTCTCAGGAGCAGGGGACTTTGTGGCACCCAAACCCCAAGTCCCTTCACCTCAGAGCTTGGTTACTGAAGGCCTAGACCTTCAGGACTTAAATGTTTCTCAGCAAGTGAAAGATATCCTCCATGCTTCCAGAAGACCTTCCACTAGGCGTTCCTATGCTTTTAAGTGGAAAAGATTTTCCATGTGGTGTGCTCAAAAGGGTCTTGACCCTCTAGCACTACCTGTGAATTCCCTCTTAGAATATCTCCTGCATCTCTCCAATGCAGGCCTTAAGACGAATTCAGTAAGAGTCCATTTGAGTGCTATTGCAGCATCCCTCAAACCTCTCAATGGACAACCTATTTCCTCTCATCCTCTTATTTCAAGATTTATGAGAGGCCTAACTTTAACTAAACCTCCCATTCGACCTCCCCCGGTGGCATGGGACTTAAACTTGGTTCTTGGTCAGCTTATGAAGCCACCTTTTGAACCCTTAGCCACTACCTCCTTGAAATTTCTTTCCTGGAAGGTTATTTTCCTTATTGCAGTCACTCTTGCTCGCCGCATCAGTGAACTACAGGCCTTAGTGGCTAATCCACCTTATACAAGGTTCCATCATGATAAGGTAGTCCTTAGGACAAATCCTCACTTTATGCCTAAAGTGGTCTCACCTTTTCATCTTAATCAAGAGGTGTATTTACCTGTCTTTTTTCCAGCTCCTCATGCATCCAGTGCAGAGAGGAGCCTTCACACTCTAGATTGTAAAAGAGCTCTTGCTTTTTACTTATACAGGACACAGCAACATAGAAAGTCTTCCCAGCTTTTTGTTGCTTTTGATCCTTCTCATTTAGGACTTCCAGTCTCTAAAAGAACACTGTCCAATTGGATTGCTCAGTGTATTTATTTTGCTTACCAGAGTAAGAACCTTTCTCTGGAGGGCCATGTCACAGCTCTCAATGTGCGAGCCATGGCCACCTCTATGGCTCATCTTCATTCTGTCTCCATCGATCAGATTTGTCGAGCAGCCACCTGGGCCTCAGTTCATACCTTCACAGCCCATTACTGTTTGGACAAGGACTCCCGCCGGGATGCCCTCTTTGGTCAGGCTGTCCTCAAACACCTGTTCCATTCTTGAGCAACTCCTGCCCTCCTTCCCTGAATGGATGCCTGAGATCCATAGGAAGACGAGGAACCCTTAAGGGTCTCATACCTTTGGGGATCTCCCAGGCATCTTAGCTAGGGAGTCCCCATATGTGAGGACTCATTCCTGCTTGTTCCTGGAGATAGCACAGTTACTTACCTGTAACAGGTGATCTCTGGGAACAGCAGGAATTAGTCCTCACAACCCTCCCACCTCCCCTAGGAGTTGTATCTCTCTCTCTCTTTCCTTTCCTCTCTTTGTCTCAGCTTTAAACTCGAACTGAGGAGAGTTGGTCAGGAAAGGCGGGAAGGCAGCACGCATGCGCTGTGGGATGCTCCCAAAAGCTTTCCTTTTTGGGAAGCTGGGGAGCATTTCCGCGCAGGCTCCGTCGGTACCGACGTACCCATATGTGAGGACTAATTCCTGCTGTTCCCAGAGATCACCTGTTAAGGTAAGTAACTGTGCTCTCTCTTCGGTACCGCCCTGCAGTTGGTGGTACAAATGCTGGTGCATGGGGTGCTTGACTACTGCAATGTGCTTTATGTGGGTCTACTGCAGGGGTTCACCGGATGTTTCCAGGTCATACAGAATGTAGCTGTGTGACTCATAATGGGCGTTAGTCGGAGGGTGATTGCTGGGCCTTTATGGGCCCCATTGTGCTGGTTATTGGTATGGCCTCGGGGGATTGTTTAAACTCTTGGTGATCGTATTCCGAGTGTTGCGTAATTCCCATCCGGGTTATTTGAGTACCCTCCTTACCTGGTATGATCCGGCTCGCCCGCTGTGGTCCTCACAGGCTCGGTTGCTTGATCTGCTGGGACTGGAAGGGATACACAATTCTCACCGTGAGAAGGCCTTTAGAGTGGTCGCTAGTGAGAGAGGTGGAATACTTTGCCTTTAGAGTTTCACAGTTTGAGTTTGTGCTGGCTTTTCGGAAGGCTTTAAAAATATGGTTGTTTTCTACAGGTTAAGGGGGAACAGTGTTTTATTGTGCTGTTAATTTTTTTTATTGACTAATGTTTGATATATTGTTATGCACACCCTTTTGATTGATGTTTGTCAGAAAGGTGGTCTAAACTTTTGTAAATAAATAAGTTTATAGATTATTTTGATTTAATTTGACTGTTTTGTAACTCCTCTAGATATTTCATAGGCAGCATAGTAAAGTAAAGCTGAAACTTATATATTCAAGACATTGAATTGCTACCAACAATTTTCGTCTTTCACTGAAGTTCCGTTCTTTGTCCGTATGCATAGAGATGTGATGGTATATCTCAAGTCTGCATGATCTATACAGAGGATAAAGTAGCATGATTGTAAAGTGGTTATTATTTTAGAGCTCTTATTTCACAGTCACATGTTCTTTTGTTTTTGACTTCTTTTGTTTTAAATCATACTCATTAGTTTTCTGTACAACTAATAGGCAAGAAAGCTTTCCACTTCTATTTTAATTAGTCAATTTGAAATTCAGTGAGTTTATCAAAACAATGAATATTTAAAACAGAGATAATTTGTTCTTAAAGTATGTTTCTTTTTTAGCTCTATTCTCCTGATATATTTTATTTCTTATGTTATGACCAAATTACTGGTTCAAAAGATCATTTAACTTTTATATACACCTAGCTAGTTGTGGGGTATTTGTGCTTCAAACCTTTTAGGGTTGATTTAACCAGATTTACATCGACTGTTCCTCCTTAATCACTCCCACCAAACATTTCAAATTGTAATATCTCCTTAAGTTTTGATTACTTACCCTATTGAGGGGACGTGTTTCCTTTTTTTTTTTTTCTTCATCATTTTCTTCTAGAACTGTTTCTGTTATGTGCTGATATGCAAAAATTTGCTGTGTGTAGTTGAAACTCTTGCAAAATATGGGAGATATGAGCATGTAAAACAGCTTTATGCTCTCAGGTAGGTGCTTATAGAATTGCCTAACGGTATAAACACATTAAAGTAGGTGCCCAGAAAACACAGCACCTAATCTTATGCGATATATGTGTTAATGTTCCCAGGAATAGAGAATAAGCAGAGGAGGATTGGTGCTCATGTAGCCTATTTATAGGGAATAAAAGGAGATGTGAGACAGATAGGATCTGAAATTATTAGACATGAACTATTGGTTTTAAGTTCTGTTTTGCAGAGTCTTCATACCTGGGTACAAAATCGATCACCCATCAATTTGCCTGAACCCCTGCATCCTTTCAAGCCTGGAGTCTCGGTGTGGATCAAAGAGTGGAGAAGGATACCGTTAGCCCTGCATTGGAAGGGACCCTATGTTGGTGTTGTGTTAAGAAATTGAGTCTTCTAAGAGACTGTGTTCAAATGCTCTGAGGAAAAAAAAAAACCCAGAGCCTGCTGGATTGATGGTGCTGACTGTTCCCCGAGAAGAGAAGTGGCGGTTCTATAGCACACCTCCAGTCAAGTCAACAAGTTCCTGTATACCTACCAACCCTATAGCCCCACCTGGAGTATGGGCAGAAGATAATCCACCTGGCCTAGCGAAGAACATAGCCCCTGTCATCGTCACCCTCAAGCCAGAAGCGGAACTAGTGCATGTGAAGCAGTATCCTCTTCCCTGGCCAGCCATTGCAGGAATCCACTGCCATTTAATGAAACTATTGAAGTATGGACTTTTTCAAAGGAATGTCAGTCACCTTGGAACACTCCCCTTCTTCCTGTTAAGAAGCCTGGGACAGGTGATTACCGCCCAGTGCAGGATCTAAGAAAGAATATGTAGCAGCAGAGCGCAGACAACCCAATGATACCAGGAGTCTATTCAGAAGGTCCAAATCATTATCTAAGAAAGAATGCATGATGCAGCTGAAACTATACACCCAGTGATACCAAAATCCTTATATTCTCTTGGGACTGATCTCTGCTGAAGCTACACACATTTCACCATTCTGGATTTAAAAGATGTTTTTCTGCATACGCTTAGCCCAAGACCCCACTACAGGAAGGCGGGGCCAACTCACCTGGACAAGATTACCTCAAGGATTCAAGAACTCTCCTCACTCAGCAAAAGATTTGACAAGTTATCCAGTAATTCCAGGAGAAAGAATTCTACTTCAATATGTGGACAACTTGCTCATAACCACCAACTCAGAAAGTGAATGTCTACAGGCCACCAGTGAACTCTTGCACCTTTTTAATGAGGCTGGATACAAAGTCTCAAGAGCTAAGGTGCAATTATGTCAAACAAGTTAAATACCTAGGATTCCAGTTGTCCAGCGGAATTCGACGCCTGGGACCAGAATGCAAAGAAGCTGTATGCAGTATTCCTGCTCCAACCACCAGGAGGCAAGTGAGAGCCTTCTTGGGTGCCACAGAGTATGTTGTATATGGATCCCCAATTAAGGAGC